>JAIRCJ010000056.1:0-745257 GCA_020883675.1 Bruguiera gymnorhiza | reverse complement strand
GAAAAAGCAAATGCAATGGACTAGAACAGAAGTTTCCCTAAGACCTCTCAAGAGCAATTGCTTGCCCAACTTGAATCTTAAGCATTGCTATTTACAATATTCATCCACGTAAAATGTATTTTATACAATTGAGTCCATTACTTGTATTTTCTTCAATTAACATTTTGAAATGATGAAGTTTTTCTCACCATTCAAAAGGAAGTGGCATTAACAATAATTTGAAAAAGAAAACATTGAATTTTGTTCAACTTTTAGAATTTTAAAAGACTTGTAAGAGTTAATTTATTGTTAATGATTCAGTTGGAATTTAGATTTTTGTGAATTTTCGTTAATTGTCTCCTTTGCCGACAATGCGATATTGAAATGATTATTATTAATTTTAGTCTTCAAACATATTACTTAAGAAGAAACAAAATGCAATCGAATATAATAAGAAGTTCCCACAACCCCTAAGAGCAATATGCTTGACCCCACATTAAAGCTTAGCATTTCTATTTAGAATATTCATCCACTAAAGTGTAATTGATATAATTGAATCCATTGCTTGTATTTTTTTTTCAATTAACATATTCAAGTATTATGTTTTCTCACCATTCAAAATCTAGTGGCATGAACAATGAATTGAAAAATCTAAACGTTGCATTTTTTCAAATTTTAGAATTTTAAAGGACTTATAGCGATTTATGAATTGCGAATAATAAGTTTGAATTTAAATTTTTGTAATTTTTTTCATTGCCTCCTTTACCACAATGCAACTTGAAATGGTTTATGTAATTTGAATCTACAAATATATTACTTAAGAAAAAGCAAATGCCATAGGACTATAAGAAGTTTCCCCACTCCCCTTAAGTGCAATATGCTTGACCCAACATTAAAATTTAAGATTGCTAATTATAATATTTATCTACTAAAGTGTATTTTACACAATTATGTCCATTACTTGTATTTTCGTTCAATTAACATGTTCAAATATTATGTTTTTCTCACCATTCAAAATGTAATGGCATTAATGATAAATTGAAAAATCAAAACATTCCATTTTTTTATCTTTTAGAATTTTAAAGACTTGAAGGGGTTAATTTATTGTTAATAATCACTTGAATTTAGATTTTATAATTTTCTTAATTGTCTCTTTTACAACAATGTGATATGAAATGAATTATATAATTTTAGTCTATAAACATATTACCTAAGAAAAAGCAAAAGTAATAGACTATAATAAGAAGTTTCCCCACAACCCTCAAGAGCAATATGCTTGACCCAACATTAAAACTTAGCATTGTTATTTATAATATTTATCAACCAAAATGTCTTTTATACAGTTGAGTCCATTACTTGTATTTTTTTTCAATTATCATATTCAAATATTATGTTTTCCTCACCATTCAAAATGCAATGGCATTGACAATAAATTGAAAAATCAAAACATTCCATTTTTTTCATTGCCTTCTTTGCCTCAATACAAGTTGAATTTGAATCTACAAACATATTACTTAGGAAAAAGCAAATGCAATAGAGTATAAGAATAAGAAGAAGTTGCCCCACTCCTTTCAAGAGCAATATGCTTGACCCAACATTAAAATTTAGGATTGCTAATTATAATATTCATCCACTTAACTGTATTTCACATAATTAAGTCCATTACTTGTATTTTTGTTCAATTAACATATTCAAAATTTATATTTTACTCACCATTCAAAATGCAATGGCATTGACAATAAATTGCAAAATCAAAACATTCCATTTTTTCAACTTTTAGAATTTTAAAGGCTTGTAGGGGTTAATTTATTGTTAATAATCACTTACATTTAGATTTTGAAATTTTCTTAATTGTCTCCTTTGCGATAATGTGATATCAAATGATTTATATAATTTTATTCTACAACCATATTTCTTAAGAAAAAGCTAATGCAATGCACTCTAATAAGAAGTTTCCCCCTCCCCTCAAGAGCAATATGCATGACCCAACATTAATGCTTTGGATTCTTATTTATAATATTCATCCACTAAATTGCATTTTATACAATTGAGTCCATTACTTGTATTTTTGTTCAATTGACATATTCAAATATTATATTTTTCTCACTATTCAAAATAAAGTGGCATTAACAATAAATTGAAAACTCAAAACTGTCCTTTTTTTCAGCTTTTAGGGTTTTAATGACTTGTAAGGGTTAATTTATTGTTAATAATCAATTGAATTTAGATTTTGTAATTTTTTTAATTGTCTCCCTTGTGACAATGTGATATCAAATGATTTATATAATTTTAATCTACAAACATATTGCTTAAGAAAAAGTTAATGCAATGGACTTTATTAAAAAGTTTCCCTACTCCCCTTAAGAGCAATATGCTTGACCCAACATTAAAGTGTGGGATTCCTATTTAAAATATTCATCCACTAAAGTGTATTTTATACAATTGAGTCCATTACTTGTATTTTTGTTCAATTAACATCTTTAAATATTATGTTTTTCTCACCATTCAAAATGGAGTGGCATTAACAATAAATTGAAAAATCAAAATCGTCCCTTTTTTCAGCTTTTAGTGTTTTAAAGACTTGTAGGGGTTAATTTATTGTTAATAATCAATTGAATTTAGATTTTGTAGTTTTCTCAATTGTCTCCCTTGTGACAAGGCGATATCAAATGATTTATATAATTTTAGTCTACAAACATATTACCTAAGAAACAACAAATGGACTGGACCATAATAAGAAGTTTCCCCACAACCCTTAAGAGCAATATGCTTGACCCAACATTAAAGCTTAGCATTGCCATTTAAAATATTCATCCACTAAAATGTATTTTATACAATTGAGTTCATTACTTGTATTTTTGTTCAATTGACATATTCAAATATTATGTTTTTCTCACCATTCAAAATGGAGTGGCATTAACAATAAATTGAAAAATCAACACATTTATTTTTTTAGCTTTTAGAATTTTAAAGACTTATAGGGATTTGTGCATTGTTAAGAATTAGTTAAATTTAAATTTTGTAATTTTCTTAATTGTCTCCTTTGTGACAATGCAATATCAATTGATTTATATAATTTTAGTCTACAAACATATTATTTAAGAAAAAGCTAATGCCATGGACTCTAATATGATGCTTCCCCACTCCCCTCAAGAGCAATATGCTTGACCTAGCATTAAAGCTTGAGGTTCGTATTTATAATATTCATCCACTAAAATGTATTTTATACAATTGAGTCCATTACTTGTATTTTTTTTTGAATTAACATATTCAAATATTATGTTTTTCTCACCATTGAAAATGTAGTGGCATCAACAATAAATTGATAAATCTAAACATTGCATTTTTTCATCAATTAGAATTTTAAAGACTTAAAGGGACTAATGCATTGTTAATAATCCATTGAATTTAAATTTTATAATTGTTTTACTTGCCTCTATTGCCACAATGCAGGTCGAAATGATTTATACAATTTTGGTCTACAAATATTTTACTTAAGAAAAAGCAAATGCAATGGACTATAATAAGAAGTTTCCCCACTACCCTCAAGAGGAACATGCTTGACCTAACATTAAAGCTTAGCATTGTTATTTATAATATTCATCCAGTAAAGTGTATTTTGTACAATTGAGTCCATTACTTGTATTTTTGTTCGATTAACATATTCAAATATTATGTTTTTCTCACCATTGAAAATGTTGTGGCATTGACAATAAATTGAAAAATCAAAACATTGCATTTTTTCATCTTTTAGAATTTTAAAGACTTATAGGGATTAATGCATTGTTAATAATCCGTTGAATTTAAATTTTGTAATTTTTTTAATTGTCTCCTTTGTGATAATGTGATACCAAATGATTTATATAATTTTAGTCTACAAACATATTGCTTAAAAAAAAGCTAATGCAATGGACTCCAATAAGAAGTTTCCCCACTTCCCTCAAGAGCAATATGCTTGACCCAACATTAAAGCGTGGGATTCCTATTTAAAATATTGATCCACTAAAGTGTATTTTATACAATTGAGTCCATCACTTGTATTTTTGTTCAATTTACATATTCAAATATTATATTTTTCTCACCATTCAACATGCAATGACATTAACAATAAATTGAAAAATCAAACATTCCATTTTTCCAACTTTTAGCATTTTAAAGACTTGTAGGGGTTAATTTATTGTTAATAATCACTTGAATTTAGATTTTGTAATTTTCTTAATTGTCTCCCTTGCTATAATGCGATAAGAAATGATTTATATAATTTTAGTCTACAAACATATTACTTAAGAAAAAGCAAATGGAATGGACTATAATAAAAAGTTTCCCCACAACCCTCGAGAGCAATATGCTTGACCCAACATTAAAGCTTTGGATTCCTATTTATAATATTCATCCACTAAAATGTATTTTATACAATTGAGTCCACTACTTGTATTTTTTTTCAATTAACATATTCAAATATTATGTTTTTCTCACCATTCAAAATGCAGTGGCATTAACAATAAATTGATAAGTCTAAACATTGCATTTTTTCATCAATTAGAATTTTAAAGACTTATAAGGATTGATGCATTGTTAATAATCAATTGAATTTAAATTTTGTAATGTTTTTCATTGCCTCCTTTGCCACAATGCAAGTTGAAATGGTTTATATAATTTGAATCAACAACCATATTTCTTAAGAAAAAACAAATGTAATAGACTATAATAAGAAGTTTCCCTACTCCCCTCAAGAGCAATATGCTTGACCCAACATTAAAGTTTGAGATTGCTATTTATAATTTTCAACCACAAAAATGTATTTTACACAATTGAGTCCATTACTTGTAGTTTTGTTCAATTAACATATTCAGATCTTATGTTTTTCTCACCCTTCAAAATGCAATGGCATTAACAATAAATTGAAAAATCAAAACATTCCATTTTTTCAACTTTTAGAATTTTAAAGACTTATAGGGGTTAATTTATTGCTAATAATCAGTTGAATTTGGATTTTTTAATTTTATTAAGTGTCTCCTCAGTGATAATGCGATATGAAATGATTCATATAATTCTAGTGTACAAACATATTACCTAAGAAAAAGCTAATGCAATGGACTCTAATAAGAAGTTTCCCCACTCCCCTAAGAAGCAATATGCTTGACCTAATATTAAAGCTTGGAATTACTTTTTATAATATTCATCCACTAGAAGTGTAGTTTATCCAATCGAGTCCATTACTTGTATTTTTGTTCAATTAACATATTCAAATATTATGGTTTTCTCACCATTCAAAATGCAGTGGCATTAAGAATAAATTGAAAAATCAAAACATTGCATTTTTGCAATTTTTGCAACTTTTAGAATTTTAAAGACTTATAGGGATTAATGTGTTGTTAATAATTAGTTAAATTTAAATTTTGTAATTTTTTTAATTGCCTCCTTTGTCACAATGCAAATCAAAATGGTTTATGTAATTTGAATCTACAAACATATTACTTAAGAAGAAGCAAATGCAATAAACTATAAGAAGATGTTTCCCCACTCCCCTCAAGAGCAATATGCTTGATCCAGCATTAAAATTTAGGATTGCTAATTATAACATTCATCTATTAAAGTGTATTTTACACAATTGAGTCCACTACTTGTATTTTTGTTCAATTAACATATTCAATTAGTATGTTTCTCTCACCATTCAAAATGCAATGGCACTAACAATAAATTGAAAAATCAAAACATTCCATTTTTTCAACTTTTAGAATTATAAGGAATTATAGGAATTAATGCATTGTTAATAATCAGTTGAATTTAAATTTTGTAATTTTTTTCATTGCCTCCTTTGCCACAATGCAAGTTGAAATGGCTTATATAATTTGAATCAACAAACATATTACATAAGAGAAAGCAAATGCAATAGACTATAATAAGAAGTTTCTCCAGTCCCCTCAAGAGCAATATGCTTGACCTAACATTAAAGTTTGGGATTGCTATTTATAATTTTCAACCACAAAAGTGTATTTTACACAATTGAGTCCATTACTTGTACTTTTGTTCAATTAACATATTCAAATATTATGTTTTTCTCACCATTCAAAATGCAATGACATTAACAATAAATTGAAAAATTAAAACATTCCATTTTTTCAACTTTTAAAATTTTAAAGACTTGTAGGGGTTAATTTATTGTTAATAATCATTTGAATTTTGATTTTGTAATTTTATTAATTGTCTCCTCAAGAGCAATATGCCTCACTCAACATTAAGGCTTACCACTGTTATTTATAATATTCATTCCTTAAAGTGTATTTTATCTAATTTGAGTCTATAACTTGTTTTTTTGTTCAATTAACATATTCAAATATTACGTTTTTCGCACCATTCAAAATGCAGTGACATTAACAATAAATTGAAAAATCAAAACATTGTATTTTTTCTTCTTTTGGAATTTTAAAGACTTATAGAGATTTATGCATTATTAATAATTAGTTGAATTTAAATTTTGTAATTTTTGTAATTGCCTCCTTTGCCACAATGCAAGTTCAAATGATTAATATAATTTGAGTCTACAAATATAATACTGAAAAAAAAAAAAAAGCAAATGCAATGGACTCGCCACTCCCCTCAAGAGCAATATGCTTGACTCAACATTAAAGCTTAGGCTTGCTATTTATAATATTCATGCCTAAAAGTGTATTTTATATAATTGAGTCCATTACCTTTTTTTTTTTCAGTTAACATATTCAAATATATGTTTGTCTCACCATTCAAAATGCAATGGCATTAACATTAAATTGAAAAATCAAAACATTGCATTTTTTCAACTTTTGGAATTTTAAAGACTATTTGCATTTAATAATCAATTGAATTTAAATTTTGTAATTTTCTTACTTGTCTCCTTTACAACAATGCGATATGAAATGATTTATATAATTTTAGTCTACAAACATATTACTTAAGAAAAAGCTAATAAAATGGACTCTAATAAGAAGTTTCCTCACTCCCCTCAAGATCAATATGTTTGACCCAACATTAAAGCTTAGCATTGCTATTTATAATATTCATCTACTAAAGTGTATTTTATACAATTGAGTCCATTATTTGTATTTTTTTTTTCAATTAACATATTCAAATATTATGTTTTTCTCACTATTCAAAATGCAATGGCATTAACAATAAATTGAAAAATCAAAACATTCCATTTTTTCAACTTTTAGAATTTTAAAGACTTATAAGGGTTAATTTATTGTTAATAATTAGTTGAATGTAGATTTTGTAATTTTATTAATTGTCTCCTCAAGAGCAATATGCCTCACTCAACATTAAAGCTTAGCATTGCTATTTATAATATTCATCCCCTAAAGGGTATTTTATCCAATTCAGCCCATTAATTGTATTTTTGTTCAATTAACATATTCAAATATTATGTTTTTCTCACCATTCAAAATGCAATGGCATTAACAATAAATTGGAAAATCAAAACATTGTATTTTTCCAACTTTGAGACTTTTAAACACTTCTAGGGTTCAATGCATTGTTAATAATTAGTTGAATTTAAATTTTGTAATTTTTTTCATTGCCTCCTTTGCCACAATGCAAGTTGAAATGGTTTACGTAATTTGAATCTACAAACATATTACTTAAGAAAAAGAAAATGCAATAGACTATAAAAAGAAGTTTCCCCACACCCCTCAAGAGCAATATGCTTGACCCAATGTTAAAGCTTAGCATTGTTATTTATAATATTCATCCACTAAAATGTATTTTATACAATTAAGTCCATTAATTGTATTTTTGTTCAATTAACATATTCAAATGTTATCTTTTTCTCACCATTCAAAATGGAGTGGCATTAACAATAAATTGAAAAATCAAAACATTCATTGTTTCAGCTTTTAGAATTTTAAAGACTTATAGGGATTTGTGCATTGTTAATAATCAGTTATATTTAAATTTTGTTATTTTCTTAATTGTCTTCTTTGCCACAATGCGATATCAAATGATTTATATAACTTTAGTCTACAAACATATTACTTAAGAAAAAGCTAATGCAATAGACTCTAATATGAAGTTTCCCCACTCCCCTCAAGAGCAATATGCTTGACCCAACATTAAAGCTTGGGATTCCTATTTATAATATTCATCCACTAAAATGTATTTTATACAATTGAGTCCATTACTTGTATTTTTTTTCAATTAACATATTCAAATATTATGTTTTTCTCGCCATTCAAAATAGAGTGGCATTAACAATAAATTGAAAAATCCAAACATTCATTTTTTTAGCTTTTAGAATTTTAAAGACTTATAGGGATTTGTGTATTGTTAATAATCAGTTAAATTTAAATTTTATAATTTTCTTAATTGCCTCCTTTGAGACAATGTGATATCAAATGATTTATATAATTTTAGTCTACAAACATATTACTTAGGAAAAAGCTAATGGAATGAATTTTAATAAGAAGTCTCCCCACTCCTTTCAAGAGCAATATGCTTCACCCAACATTAAAGCATGGGATTGCTATTTAGAATATTAATCCATAAAAGTGTATTTTACACAAATAAGTCCTTTAGTTGTATTTTTCTTTAATTAACATATTCAAATATTATATTTTTCTCACCATTCAAAATGTAGCGGCATTAACATAAATTGAGAAATGAAAACATCGCATTTTTTCATCTCTTAGAATTTTAAAGTCTTTTCTGTCTCCCTGTTTCTGCCATGTATTGTTATTCGGGGTTCTATGGCTAGTAGAGTCATCAATATTTTTTATTACAGTATGTAAAGACAAGTCTCAGTGTATTGATGAAATTATTTTATTATTATTTGAAGGTAATAGGTTGCGTACATTTAATCTCTTTCTTAACTAAGATGGTTTTTTCTTTTAGTTGACACTGACTGCGGAATTAAAGAAAAATTATCTTCCTGCAACAACCATGGGCATGGTGACTTTGATTTCCACTTGACTTTGTTTTACAGGTTAACCGTCGTTAATCTTGGCATCATAAGAGCTACATATATGCCTCAAGCGATGAGGGTTCTCCACCCTTTACCATGGTGGCAAGCAAAAGACATATCCTTTCATTGATAATGAGCACAAAACAGAACAAAACAAGGTTAAAAGTCTTGCAAAACCAATATGTAAATCTACCATATGGAGAAAACAATCTATTCTTTCCAGTTAAATACAAGGAAAAACTAAAGTCCCATATTTATTTACAGTCTGAAACGGGGTTGGACTTCGAGGTAGACCATGCAACCATTGTATTAATTTATTAGGTTGACCTCCATCATCATCATCAATCTGGCAGTATTTTACACTCTTATAATTTTATGATGATTTCATTAACCGGGATTACAGGAAAACAATCTGGCAGATTTTTACACTCTTATAATTTTATGATGATTACATTAACCGGGATTACAGGAAAAATGTTGTTTACTTATTCAACCCGAAAAGCCTTCTTATTCGAGGCATTGAATGTCTACTGGGGACAGTTGGTTGTTACAAAGAAATATATGCTGTGTGTGAAAAGCACAGGTAGGGGTAGTGTAGAAAGTGGACTCATATGTCATGGGAACCAGAAGCAATAGTATCTTTCTCGTCCGTATTGGCGTACAAAGACCCCTCGAAAGAATAAGAATAATAATGCGTGGACCGATCAAATTAATCAGAATATATTGTATACTTCTTGCATCTCCATTCAATGTGTTAAAGAGATAAATGCATTGTTAACAATCAATTGAATCTAAATTTTGTAATTTCCTTAATTTTCTCCTTTGCGACAATGGTATATGAAATGATTTCTATAATTTTAGTCTACAAACATATTACTTATGAAAAAGCTAATGCAATGGACTCTAATAAGAAGTTTCCCCACTCCCCTTAAGAGCAATATGCTTGACCCAACATTAATGCTTGGGATTGGTATTTATAATATTCATCCACTAAAATGTATTTTATACAATTGAGTCCATTGCTTGTATTTTTGTTCAATTAACATATTCAAATATTATGTTTTTCTCACCATTCAAAATGCATTAGCACTAACAATAAATTTAAAAATCAAAACATTGCATTTTTTCAATTTTTAGAATTTTAAAGTTTGATAGGGTTATGCATTGTTAATAATCTACTGAATTTAAATTTTGTAATTTTCTTAATTGTCTCCTTTTCTACAATACTATATGAAATGATTTATATATTTTTAGTCGACAGACATATTACTTAATAAAAATCTAATACAATGGACTGTAATAAGAAACTTCCCCACTCCCCTCAAGAGCAATATACTTGACCCAACATTAGAGCTTGAGATTGCTATTTATAATATTCATCCACAAAAGTTTATTTTACACAATTGAGTCCATTACTTGTGTTTTTGTTCAATTAACATATTGAAATATTATGTTCTTCTCACCGTTCAAATGAAATCACATTAACAATAAATTTAAAAATCAAAACATTACATTTTTCCAACTTTTAGAATTTTAATGTCTTAAAGGAATAAATGCATTATTTACAATTAGTTCAATTTAACTTTTGTAATGTTTTTAATTGTCTCCTTTGCGACAATGCTATATGGAATGATTTATATAATTTTATTCAACAAATATATTACTAAGGAAAAAGCAAATGCAATGGACTTTAATAAGAAGTTTCTTCACTCCCCATAAGAGCAATACACTTGACCTAACAATGAAGCTTGGGATTATTGTTTATAATATTCATCTACTAAAGTGTATTTTATACAATTTAGTCCATTGCTTGCATTTTTGTTAAATTAACATATTCAAATATTATATTTTTCTCATCATTCAAATGAAATGGCATTAACAATAAATTTAAAAATCAAAACATTCCATTTTTTCAACTTTTAGAATTTTAAATTCTAATAGGGATAAATGCATTGTTAATAATCTACTGAATTTAATATTTGTAATTTTTTTAATTGTCTCCTTTGCTACAATACTATATAAAATGATTTATATATTTTTAGTCTATAGATATATTACTTAAGTGAAACCTAATGCAGTGGACTCTAATAAGAAGTTTCCCCACTCCCCTCATGAGCAATACAATTGACCCAACATTGAAGCTTGGGATTGCTATTTATAATATTCTTCCACTAAAGTGTATTTTATACAATTGAGTCCATTACTTGTATTTTTGTTCAATTGACATATTCAAATATTATATTTTTCTCACCATTCAAAATGCACTAGCATTAACAATAAATTTAAAAATCAATACATTGCATTTTTTCAACTTTTAGAATTTTAGAGTCTGATAAGGATAAATGCGTTATTAATAATCAACTAAATTGAAATTTTGTAATTTTCTTAATTGCCTCCTTTGCTAAAATACTATATGAAATGATTTATATATTTTAGGTCTACAGACATATTACTTAAGAAAAAGCTAATACAATGGACTCTAATAAGAAGTATTCCTACTCCCCTCAAGAGCAATATGCTTGACCTTACATTAAAGTTTGGGATTGCTATTTATAATATTCATCTACTTAAGTGTACTTTCTACAATTGTGTTCATTACTTGTTTTTTTGTCCAATTAACATATTCAGATATTCTATTTTTCTCACCATTCAATTTGCACTGGCATTAATAATAAATTTAAAATTCAAAACATTGCATTTTTTTGACTTTTTAGAATTTTAAAGTTTGATAAGGATAAATGCATTGTTAATAATCTACTGAATATAATTTTGTAATTTTCTTAATTGTCGCCTTTGCTATAATACTATATGAAATGATTTGTATATTTTTAGTCTATATACATATTACTTAAGAGAAAACTAATACAATGGACTCTAACAAGAAGTTTTCCTACTCCCCTTAAGAGCAATATGCTTGACCCAACTTTAATGCTTGGGATTGGTATTTATAATATTCATCCACTAAAGTGTATTTTATACAATTGAGTCTATTACATGTATTTTTGTTCAATTAACATATTCAAATATTATCTTTTTCTCACCATTAAAAATTCACTAGCATTAACAATAAATTTAAAAATCAAAACATTACATTTTTTCAACTTTTAGAAATTTAAAGTCTTATAAGGATAAACACATTGTTAATAATCAATTGAATTTAAATCTGTACTTTTTTTTTAATTCTCCCCTTTGCCACAATGCTATTTGAAATGATTTACATAATTTTAGTCTACAAATATATTGTTGAAGAAAAAGCAAATGCAACAGACTCTAATAAGAAGTTTCCCCACTCCCCTCAAGAGCAATATGCTTGACCCAACATTGAAGCGTGGGATTGTTATTTATAATATTCATCTACAACAGTGTAATTTATACAATTGAGTCCATTACTTGCATTTTTGTTCAATTAACATATTCAAATATTATATTCTTCTCACCATTCAAATGAAATGGCATTAACAATAAATTTCAAAATCAAAACTTTGTATTTTTTCAACTTTTACAATTTTTATGTCTTAAAGGTATAAATGCATTGTTAACAATCAGTTGAATCTAAATTTTGTAATTTTCTTATTTGTCTCCTTTGCGACAATGGTATATGAAATGATTTCTATAATTTTAGTCTACAACCATATTTTTGAAGAAAAAGCTAATGCAATGGACTTTAATAAGAAGTTTCCCCACTCCCCTCAAGGACAATATGCTTGACCTAGCATTAAAGTTTAGGATTACTATTTATAAGATTCATCCAATAAAGTGTATTTTATACAATTGAGTCCATTACTTGTATTTTTGTTCAATTAACATATTCAAATGTTATGTTTTTCTCACCATTCAAATGCAATGGCATTAGAAATAAATTTGAACATCTAAACATTGCACTTTTCCAATTTTTAGAATTTTAAAGTCCTATAGGGATAAATGCATTCTTAATAATTAGTTGAATTTAACTTTCGTAATTTTTTTAATTGTCTTGTTTGCGACAATGTTATATGAAATGATTTATATACTTTTAGTCTACAAACATATTACTTATGAAAAAGCTAATGTAATGGACTTTAATAAGAAGTTTCCCCACTCCCCCTCAAGAGCAATATGCTTGACTCAACATTAAAGATTGGGATTTCTATTTATAAGATTCATCCACTGAAGTGTATTTCATATAATTGAGTCCATTACTTGTATTTTTGTTCAATTAACATATTCAAATATGATGTTTTTTTGATCATTCGAAATGCAATGACATTAACAATAAATTTAAAAATAAAAACATTGCATTTTTTCAACTTTTAGAATTTTAAAGTCTTGTAGGGGTAAATGCATTGTTAATAATCAGTTGAATTTAAATTTCATACTTTTTTTAATTCTCTCCTGTGCTACAATGCTATTTGAAATAATTTATATAATTTTAGTCAACAAATATATTACTTAAGAAAAATCAAATGCAATGGACTTTAATAAGAAGTTTCCACACTCCCTTCATGAGTAATACGCTTGACCCAACATTAAAGCTTAAGATTGTTTTTATAGTATTCATCTACAAAAGTGTATTTTATACAATTGAGTCCATTAATTAACATATTCAAATATTATATTTTTCTCACCGTTCATATGAAATGGCATTAATAATAAATGTCAAAATCAAAACTTTATATTTTTTCAACTTTTAGAATTTTACTGTCTTAAAGGTATAAATGCATTGTTAACAATCAATTGAATTTAAATTTTGTAATTTTCATAATTGTCTCCTTTGCGGCAATGTTATATGAAATGATTTCTATAATTTTAGTCTAATACCATATTACTAAAGAAAAAGCAAATGCAATGGACTCTAATAAGAAGTTTGCCCACTCCCCTCAAGAGCAATACGCTTGACCCAACATTGAAGCGTGGGATTGCTATTTATAATATTCATCTACAAATGTGTATTATTCATCTACAAATGTGTATTTTATACAATTGAATCCATTACTTGAATTTTTGTTTGATAAATATATTCAAATATTATTTTTTCTCACTATTCAAAATGCACTAGTATTAACAATAAATTTAAAATTCAAAACATTATTTTTTTTAAACTTTGATAGGGATAAATGCATTATTAATAATCTATTAAATTTAAATTTTATAATTTTCTTAGTTGTCTCCTTTGCTATATGAAATGATTTATATATTTTTAGTCCACATACATATTATTTAAGAAAAAGCTAATACTATGGACTCTGATAAGAAGTCTCCCCACTACCCTCAAAAGCAATATGTTTGACCCAACATTAAAGCTCAGGATTGCTATTTATAATATTCATCGACTAAAATGTATTTTATACAATTTAGTACATTACATGTATTTTTGTTCAATTAACATATTCAAATATTATGTTTTTCTCACCATTCAAAATGCACTAACAGTAACAATAAATTTAAAAATTAAAACATTGCATTTTATCAACTTTTAGTATTTTAAAGTCTGATAGGGATAAATGCATTATTAGTAATGAGTTGAATTTAAATTTTGTACTTTTTTTAATTCTCTCCTTTGCCACAATGCAATTTGAAATGATTTGCATAATTTTAATCTACAAATATATTATTGAAGAAAAAGCAAATGCAATGGACTCTAATAAGAAGTTTCCCCACTCCCCTCGAGAGCAATATGCTTGACCTAACATTAAAGTTCGGGATTGCTATTTATAATATTCATCCACAAAAGTGTATTTTACACAATTGAGTCCATTACTTCTATTTTTGTTCAATTAACATATTCAAATATTATATTTTTCTCACCGTTCAAATGAAATAGCATTAGCAATAAATTTCAAAATCAAAACATTGCATTTTTTCAACTTTTAGAATTTTAATGTTTTAAAGGGATTAATGCATTGTTAACAATCAGTTGAATTTAAATTTTGTAATTTTCATAATTGTCTCCTTTGCGGTAATGCTATATGAAATGATTTCTATAATTTTAGTCTATAAACATATTACTTAAGAAAAAACTAATGCAATGGACTCTAATAAGATATTTTCCCACTCCCCTCAAGAGCAATATGCTTGCCCTAACATTAAAGCTTGGGATTGATATTTATAATATTTATCGACTAAAGTGTATTTTATACAATTGAGTCCATTACTTGAATTTTTGTTCAATTAACATATTCAAATATTATGATTTTCTCACCATTCAAAATGCACTAGCATTAACAATAAATTATAAAATCAAAACATTGCATGTTTTGATAAGGATAAATGCATCATTAATAATCTACTGAATTTAAATTTTGTAATTTTCTTCATTGTCTCCTTTGCTACAATACTATATGAAATGATTTATATATTTTTAGCCTACAGACATATTACTTAATAAAAAGCTAATACAATGGACTTTAATAAGAAGTTTCCCCACTCCCCTCAAGAGCAAGATGCTTGACCCAACATTAAAACTTGGGATTGATATTTATAATATTTATTGACAAAAGTGTATTTTACACAATTGACTCCATTACTTGTATTTTTGTTCAATTAGCATATTCAAATATTATGTTTTTCTCACCATTCAAATGCAATGGCATTAGCAATAAATTTAAACATCTAAACGTTGAACTTTTCCAATTTTTAGAATTCTAAAGTCTTATAAGGATAAATGCATTATTAATAATTAGTTGAATTTAAATTTTGTACTTTTTTTAATTCTCTCCTTTGCCATAACGCAATTTGAAATGATTTATATAATTTTAGTCTACAAATATATTACTGAAGAAAAAGCAAATGCAATGCACTCTAATAAGAAGTTTTCCCACTCCCCTCAAGAGCAATACACTTGACCTAACATTGAAGTATATTCAAATATTATGTCTTAAAGGGATAAATGCATTGTTAACAATTAGATGAATTTAAATTTTGTAATTTTCTTTATGGTCTGCGTTACGACAAAGCTATATGAAATGATTTCTATAATTTTAGTCTACAAATAGATTACTTAAGAGAAACCTAATGCAATGGACTCTAATAAGAAATTTCCCCACTCCCCTCAAGAGCGATACGATTGACTCAACATTGAAGCTTAAGATTGCTATTTATAATATTCATCCACTGAAGTATATTTTATACAATCGAGTCCATTACTTGTATTTTTGTTCAATTAACATATTCAAATATTATATTTTTTTCACCGTTCAAATGTGAAGTTCCCAACTTCACCCTAGGATCTACTAGTTTGTGATACTGAGAGGGGGGGTGAATCAGTATCACCACAATTCACAATTCGCAGGAAAGTGAACAACTTCAATCTCTTCTTAAAAGCGAACTCTTTCTCAGATTCGACTAAGGTAGATCTATTGCTACCTACTAATCACAATAGTCCCCAAAGTCACCTTTCAGACACCTTGCCTAATAGACAATTCGGATGTTCTTGTTTAGGTCTTCGTTAGGTTATGGGTTGGCTGATACTTTAGCTGCGTTCACAACTCAATTCAAAACACAGAACGTAAAGCAAATTAAGGACACACGAGATTTACGTGGTTCCGTCAACGTGACGTACATCCACGGTGGTAGGGACTCTCCCTTACCGAGACTATCCACTATACTTGAGAATTCCAGTTACAATGGATGTCTTAATCTTCTGCTCCTTTCACTATTGCAATTACTAAGCAAGTACAATACAAAGAGTGTCACTTACTGTGTCTACCCTTCGTCTAGCTTATCTTGCCTCTGTTGAATTGAAAGGCTGCTCCACTGCCGCTTAGAAGTTCACCGCAACGCTCTCTAACCTCTCTTGAAGAAATCTAGAAATACGTTGAGTTCTTTCCGATGCTTCGCCAAATTCCTTCTCTAGGTTGTCTCACACAGCTCCTGCTTTCACCGTCTCAAGGTTTCACAGCTTGCACTCAAGCTTCTGGTCTGCCGTTTCACGTCTCACGGCCTGCCCCACGCTTCTGATCAGTCACGCCGTTGCACGTTCTGGTCTCATGCTCCTGGTCTGCTCTTTCACGTCTCTTGGCCTGCCTTACACTACTGGTTTTTCTGGTTCACGTCTCTTGCCCTGCCTCACGCTTCTAGTCTGCTGTCTTCTCTTCCGGGTGGTCTCACGGATACTAGGTCTGCTGTCTTCTCTTCCGGGTGGTCTGTTTCTTATTTCTCCTCTTGCTGGTTGTGCGTTTCTGGTTTGGTTGCAGGATGTGTTTCTGGTTTGCTTGCAGGAGGCGTTTCTGGTTTGCCTGCAGGATGTATTTCTGGTTTGCTTGCAGGACGTGTTTCTGGTTTGCTTGCAGGAGGCGTTTCTGGTTTGCTTGCAGGAGGTTGCACGTTCTGGTTTGCTCTCCCAGTGGTGACGTTTCTGGTTTGCTCTCCTGGTGGTATTGTTTCTGATCTCTTGCCGTTCTGCTCTCTCTTCCTTTTGGCCGGTTGCTGTAGGGTTGCTGTTTATTCAATTGTGTTGGCCCTCTGCCCTAGTTTTGTCTTCCAAGGCCTTTATATACTCTCTTCCATGAAACCCTAATAGGGCTTACATGGTGGATTTACGTTCTTGCCCTTACACAGCAGATTTACTTTCTTGCCCTTCAATGTAGCTTTACTTTCTTGCCCTTCCATGTGGCTTTACTTTCTTGCCCTTCAATGTGGCTTTACTTTCTTGCCCTTCCATGTGGCTTTACTTTCTTGCACACTTAACCCTAGTTGACAACAATTACAACCCATACAAGGCTGTGGGAACAACAATCTCCCCCTTTGTAATTGTTGGCAACACTCATAACAAAAGTCATTATGCAGCAGTCCTTCATAATCTTCTTAGAGTAATAATCCAGAAGTAGATGGATTACAACTCCCCCTAAATATGCACTCCCCCTTCCTTAACAGCTCCCCCTGCACTGTTGCTTCTCTCCCCCTTTGCCAATCAATTACAAATCTGAAAAACTCGCAAAGTAGAGATGGAGGATTCACCTGATTTTCAGGCTTGAGGAGGCATTCGCACAGACAGACTCATTCTGTGCTTTTCAAACAGCTCTATGGACAGAGATTTAGTTAGATCTTGTGAAGCCTCTTCAATAGATTTAGGTTCAACTTGTGAGAGTAAAGCAATAGCTCCCACAATTCTTCTTCTTGTTGTAACTCCTGCTGATGGGTCACCTATGATCTGATTTTCTTGATGAGCACTGGTCCACGTTTTCTTTGGCTTTCTTTCTTGCACAGTCTTAGTTGCAAGAGGATCTCTTTCTTCATCAATCACATACAAATTTCCAGCTGTTCTCTTCCCGGCTGCAACAGTATTGCCTTCTTTACTCTTTACCTGGCAACCTGTTTTTGTGAATATTACCTTATGGTCTTCATTGCATAGTTTGCTGATAGATGCTAGATTATATCTAAGTCCTTCAACGTGCAGAACATCTTTCAGCTTTCCTCTTCCAATGTTTATTGACCCCTGACCATTGATGTTGAGTGAATCATCATTGCCAAACTTGACTCTGCCTTCTCTTGACTTGTTTAGCTTTGACAATTTACTCTTGTCTCCCGTCATGTGTGAAGTGCATCCACTGTCAAGGATCCACTGCTTATCCTTGTAGTCAGCTTTGAGTGCAATTTCAGCTATATTAGTCACCTCCCTTTTAGCTTTATATTCCTTCTTTTGAATTGGCTGGAAGATAGCTTTCTCCTTTTTCTCAGCTTTGACTACACCGCTTGTTTTCACTATGCCATTGAGTGCCTTCTCTTGCTCAGGGAGAAGTGTCATGCATCTCTTGGCATTATGGTCATCCTGCCCACACCTTTCACACTGTTCCAAGTCTCCCAATATAGCAAACTTGTTCTTTGAAACCACTGGTTTGGGCTTCCACCAACAATCCTTGTCAGTGTGTCCTTGCTTTTTACAGTATGTGCAAGAACTCACGACAGGTGTTCTCCTCTGAATTTTGTATTGTCTCCCCCTGTATACAGCATCATATCTTCTCAAGTTGGAGACATATACTGGCCTTCTCCACCAGCAGTTACTTGCCTTATGACCCCAAACTCCACAATAAAGACAGTGACCTTGAAACTGCCTCTTCTTGGGTCTAATCACAACTTGTTTTCTTTTGTTCATTACTTGCTGTGTAGGCAACGTGGCTGGCTTCTTTGCTTGTGTGGCTTTCATTTCAGCTACCTTTTTCTCCTTCTTCTGTTCAGCCATAGCCCTTTGCTGGCTGATCTTCTTTTCTTCATTTTTGTTTGCCACCCTAGGTTGCTTCTTCAAATCCTCTTTATTCTCAGCTATCTTCTCCTGAGTCACAACCTTCTCTTTCAACTTCTGTGGCACATTCTTATTATCTTTAGGCAATGCAGCCTCAGATTGCTGCACTTTCTCTTCATTCTTCTTTTCTCTTGCAGAACTTGTTTCTCCTATCATTTCAAGCTTCTGCACGTTCTCTTCACTCCTTTTGAGTTGTTGCTGAAGTCTCAGCAACTCTATCTCCATTTCTTCAATTGTTGAAGTCCTTGAGCCAAGCTCCATAGTAAGGTCTTCACATATTTTGATATGTTCTTCAAATCTTCTCTTCAAGTCAATATGTTCAGCCCTTATTTCATCCTTTTGACTTTCAGCTTCCTCAGACTTTGCTTCAACTTGTTTTATGTGGGCCTCTAACCTTCTTATGGTTCTGCCCCTTCTGATTATCTCCTTTGAAGCTGCTTCCAACTCAGCTTCAAAATCTGGTTCTTCTTCATCAACCTCCTCTTCCTCTTCAGAGGTTGAACTACCACCTTGAGTTGATGCCATAAAGGCATGCTCATCTGATGAGTCTACATCTTCCTCCTCATCGGCTTCTTTTGTCTGGCTCACATAACTCTTGAATGAGCCTCTCTTCTTCTTCTGTGGGCTAGCAGTCTTCTTGCTGGACTTCCTTGACTTGAATGATGGTCTTCTCCATTTTGAATTCTGCTCATCATCACCATCCTCATCTTCATCATCAAGTTTCACTTTGCACTGAGAAGCAAAGTGTCCAGTCTGTCCACAACGATAACATCTCAAGGACAACTGTCCTTTTCCCTTCTTAGACCCCCTTTTGAATTTCCTTGTGAAGTATGCCAACACTTCACCTTCACTTTCTTCCTCATCATCATCATCATTCTCGCTGGATGATTCTTCCTCTTCTTTTATCTTCAAGTGTTTCATAGCTTTGAAAGCTGCCTCCTTTGATACCTTTGACGTTGAGGAGCTCTCAGTTGACTTTATTCTCATCTCATATGCAATGAGATTGCATTGGAGATCATGCAGAGACATGGAATTGAGATCTCTACTCTCCTCTATGGCTGCCACCTTTGAGGCAAACCTCTCAGGCAGAATTCTCAGAATTTTCTTCACAATAGATGAGTCCTTCTTGTTCTTCCCATGACTTCTAAGATCGTTTACAGCATCAATAACCCTGGTGAAGAACTCTTGGACTGTATCATTTTTCTGCATTCTGAGAGATTCATATCTCTCCTTGAAAACTTGAAGCTTGGCCTCCTTCATTCTGCCATCACCTTCATAGACTTTCTGCAATCTGTCCCATATCTCCTTGGCAGATTTGCAGTCCATAACTTTAGCATATTCAGCATCTGTCAATGCTGAAATGATGACATTTGAGGCCTTCCCATTTATCTCAAACTGTCTTAATTCCTCTGGGGTTGGATCTTTACCTTCTTCTGGAGGCTCAAAACCCTCCTGTACAGATTTCACCACGTTCATGCCCATGGTTGCAAATACCACCTGCATTCTCGCTCTCCACATATGGTAGTTGGTTCCGTTGAAGATTGGAACCTTCTTGCTGTAAGTAGTGCTGGTGTTGGTACCGGCGTCCATTTCTCAGTATGCTAAACAAGTTAAAACTTCTGGAGCTCTTCAAACTAGTACACCAAGCTGTTAAGCTTTATCCTGGTGAACCTGTGCTCTGATACCAATTGAAGTTCCCAACTTCACCCTAGGATCTACTAGTTTGTGATACTGAGAGGGGGGGTGAATCAGTATCACCACAATTCACAATTCGCAGGAAAGTGAACAACTTCAATCTCTTCTTAAAAGCGAACTCTTTCTCAGATTCGACTAAGGTAGATCTATTGCTACCTACTAATCACAATAGTCCCCAAAGTCACCTTTCAGACACCTTGCCTAATAGACAATTCGGATGTTCTTGTTTAGGTCTTCGTTAGGTTATGGGTTGGCTGATACTTTAGCTGCGTTCACAACTCAATTCAAAACACAAAACGTAAAGCAAATTAAGGACACACGAGATTTACGTGGTTCCGTCAATGTGACGTACATCCACGGTGGTAGGGACTCTCCCTTACCGAGACTATCCACTATACTTGAGAATTCCAGTTACAATGGATGTCTTAATCTTCTGCTCCTTTCACTATTGCAATTACTAAGCAAGTACAATACAAAGAGTGTCACTTACTGTGTCTACCCTTCGTCTAGCTTGTCTTGCCTCTGTTGAATTGAAAGGCTGCTCCACTGCCGCTTAGAAGTTCACCGCAACGCTCTCTAACCTCTCTTGAAGAAATCTAGAAATACGTTGAGTTCTTTCCGATGCTTCGCCAAATTCCTTCTCTAGGTTGTCTCACACAGCTCCTGCTTTCACCGTCTCAAGGTTTCACAGCTTGCACTCAAGCTTCTGGTCTGCCGTTTCACGTCTCACGGCCTGCCCCATGCTTCTGATCAGTCACGCCGTTGCACGTTCTGGTCTCACGCTCCTGGTCTGCTGTTTCACGTCTCTTGGCCTGCCTTACACTACTGGTTTTTCTGGTTCACGTCTCTTGCCCTGCCTCACGCTTCTAGTCTGCTGTCTTCTCTTCCGGGTGGTCTCACGGATACTAGGTCTGCTGTCTTCTCTTCCGGGTGGTCTGTTTCTTCTTTCTCCTCTTGCTGGTTGTGCGTTTCTGGTTTGGTTGCAGGATGTGTTTCTGGTTTGCTTGCAGGAGGCGTTTCTGGTTTGCCTGCAGGATGTATTTCTAGTTTGCTTGCAGGACGTGTTTCTGGTTTGCTTGCAGGAGGCGTTTCTGGTTTGCTTGCAGGAGGTTGCACGTTCTGGTTTGCTCTCCCAGTGGTGACGTTTCTGGTTTGCTCTCCTGGTGGTATTGTTTCTGATCTCTTGCCGTTCTGCTCTCTCTTCCTTTTGGCCGGTTGCTGTAGGGTTGCTGTTTATTCAATTGTGTTGGCCCTCTGCCCTAGTTTTGTCTTCCAAGGCCTTTATATACTCTCTTCCATGAAACCCTAATAGGGCTTACATGGTGGATTTACGTTCTTGCCCTTACACAGCAGATTTACTTTCTTGCCCTTCAATGTAGCTTTACTTTCTTGCCCTTCCATGTGGCTTTACTTTCTTGCCCTTCAATGTGGCTTTACTTTCTTGCCCTTCCATGTGGCTTTACTTTCTTGCACACTTAACCCTAGTTGACAACAATTACAACCCATACAAGGCTGTGGGAACAACAAAATGCAATGACATTAACAATAAATTTAAAAATCAAAACATTGCATATTTTCAATTTTGAGAATTTTAGGGATAAATGCATTGTTAATAGTTAGTTGAATTTAAAATTTGTAAGTTTTTTAGTTGTCTCCTTTGCGACAATTCTATTTGAAATGATTAATATAATTTTAGTCTACAAACATATTACTTAAAAAGAAAATGCAATGGACTCTAACAAGAAGTTTCCCTACAACCCTCAATAGCAATATGCTTTACACAACATTGAAACTTTGCTATTTATAATATATATCCACTAAAATGTTTTTTGTAGTATTGAGTCCATTGCTTGTATTTTTGTTTAGTTAACATATTCAAATATTATTTTTTTCTCACCATTCATATGCAATGGAATTAACAATAAATTTAAATATCAAAACATTGCACTTTTTCAATTTTTAGAAATTTTAAGTCCTATAGGAATAAATGCATTGTTAATAATAAGTTGAATTTAAATTTTGTAGTTTTTTTAATTGTCTCCTTTGCCATAATGCAATTTGAAATAATTTATATAATTTTACTCAACAAATATATTACTTAGGAAAAACAAATGCAATGGACTCTAATAAGAAGTTTCCCCACTCCCCTCAACAGCAATATTCTTGACCTAACATTAAAGTTCGAGATTGCTATTTATAATAGTCATCCACAAAAGTGTATTTTACACAATTGAGTCCATTACTTCTATTTTTGTTCAGTTAACATATTCAAATATTATGTTTTTCTCACCATTCAAATGCAATGACTTTAGCAATAAATTTAAAAATCTAAACATTGCACTTTTTCCATTTTTAGAATTCTAAAGTACTATAAGGATAAATGCATTGTTAATAATCAATTGAATTTAACTTTTGTAATTTTTTAATAGTCTCCTTTGTGATAATACTATTTAAAATGATTTATATAATTTTAGTTTAAAAATATATTACTTAAGAAAAAACAAATGCAGTGGACTCTAATAAGAAGTTTCCCCACTCCCCTCAAGAACAATATGCTTGACCCAACATTAAAGCTTGGGATTGCTATTCATAATATTCAAATATTATGTTTTTCTCATCATCCAAAATACAATGACATTAATAATAAATTTAAAAATCAAAATTTTGCATTTTTTCATCTTTTAGAATTTTAAAGTCTTATAGGGGTAAATGCATTATTAATAATCAGTTGAATTTAAATTTTGTATTTTTTTTTAATTTTTTCCTTTGCCACAATGTTATTTGAAATGATTTATATAATTTTAGTCTACAAATATATTACTTAAGAAAAATCAAATGCAATGGACTTTAATAAGAAGTTTCCCCACTCCCCTCCAGAGTAATACGCTTGACCCAACGTTAAAACTTGGGATTGCTATTTATAGTATTCAAAATGCAGTGACATTAATAATAAATTTATAAAGCAAAACATTGCATTTTTCCAACTTTTAGAACTTTGAAAGTCTTATAAGGGAAAATCCATTATTAATTGTCAGTTGAATTTAAATTTTGTGCATTTTTTAATTCTCTCCTTTCCCACAATACAATTTGAAATGATTTATATCATTTTAGTCTCCAAATATATTACTTAAGAAAAATCAAATGGAATGCACTCTAATAAGAAGATTCCCCTTTCCCCTCAAGAGCAATACGCTTCACCCAACATTGAAGCTTGGGATTGTTATTTATAATATTCATCTATTAAAGTGTATTTTATACAATTGAATCTATTACTTGCATTTTTGTTAAATTAACATATTCAAATATTATGTTTTTCTCAACATTCAAATGAAATGGTATTAACAATGAATTTAAAAATCAAAACATTACATTTTTCCAACATTTAGAATTTAAAGGTCTTAAAAGGATAAATGCATTATTAACAATTAGTTGAATTTAAATTTTATAATTTTCTTAATTGTCTCTTTTACGACAATGTTATATGTAATGAGTTCTATAATTGTAGTCTACAAACATATTACTTAAGAAAAAGCAAATGCAATGGACTCTACTAAAAAGTTTCCTCACTCCCCTCAAGAGCAATACGCTTGATCCAACATTGAAACTTAGGATTGCTATTTATAATATTCATCCACTAAAGTGTGTTTTATACAATTAAGTCCATTACTTGTATTTTTGTTCAATGAACATATTCAAATATTATGTTTTCCTCACCATTCAAATGAAATGGCATTAACAATAATTTTTAAAATCAAAACATTGGATATTTTCAATTTTGAGAATTTTAAACTGTTATAAGGATAAATGCATTGTTAATAGTCAATTGAATTTAAGATTTGTAAGTTTTTTAGTTGTCTCCTTTGCGACAATGCTATTTGAAATGATTTCTATAATTTTAGTCTACAAACATATTACTTAAGAAAAAGCTAATGCAATGGACTCTAATAAGATGTTTCCCCACTCCCCTCAAGAGCAATATGCTTTAATTGTCTACAAACATATTACTTAAGAAAAATCAACAACAATGGACTCTAATATGAAGATTTGCCACTACCCTCTTGAGATATATGCTTGACCCAACATTGAAACTTGGGATTTCTATTTATAATATTTATCCACTAAAGTATATTTTTTACAATTAAGTCCATTACCTGTATTTTAATTCAATTATCATACTCAAATATGATGTTTTTCTAACCATTCAAATGTAACAGCATTTACAATAAATTTAAAAATCAAAACATTGCAATTTTTCAATTTTTAGAATTTTAAAGTCTTATAGCGATAAATGCATTGTTAATAATCAACTGAATGTAACTTTTGAAATTTTTTTGATTGTCTCCTTTGCGACAATAAAGTTTGAAATGACATATATAATTTTAGTCTAAGAATGTAGTACTGAAGAAAAATCAAATGCAATGAACTCTAATAAGAAGTTTCCCCATTCCCCTCACAAGTAATATGTTTGACTTAACATTGAAACTTGGGATTGCTATATATAATATTCATCCACTAAAGTGTATTTTATACAATTGAGTCCATTACTTGTATTTTGTTCAATTAAAATATTCAAATATTATGTTTTTCTCACCATTCAAATGCAATGACATTAACAATAAATTTAAAAATCAAAACATTGCACTTTTTCAATTTTTAGAATTTTAAAGTCCTATATAGGGATAAATGCATTGTTAATAATCAATTGAATTTAAATTTCGTAATTTTTTTAATTGTCTCCTTTGCCACAATGCAATTTGAAATGATTTATATAATTTTAGTCTACAAACATATTACTTAAGAAAAAACAAATGTGATGGACTCTAACAAGAAGTTTTCCCACTTCCCTTTAGATAGATATGCTTGGCCAAGCATTGATACTTCATATTGTTATTTACATTGCTCATCCATTAAAGTGTATTTTATACAATTCAATCCATTACCTATATTTTTATTCAATTAACATATTCAAATATTATATTTTTCTCACCACTCAAATCTAATGGTATTAACAATAAATTTAAAAATCAAAACATTGCACTTTTTCAATTTTTAGAATTTTAAAATCCTATAGGGATAAATGCATTGTTAATAATAAGTTGAATATAAATTTTGTAATTTTTTTTATTGTCTCCTTTTCCATAATGCAATTTGAAATGATTTATATAATTTTAGTCTAGAAACATATTACTCAAGAAAAAGCAAACGCAATAAACTCTAATAAGAAGTTTTCTTACTCTCCTCAAGGGCAATATGCTTGACCGAATATTAAAACTTGGGATGGTGATTTATAATATTCGTCCACTCAAGAGTATTTTATACAATTAAGTCCATTACCTGTATTTTGTTGAATTCATATATTCAAATATTATATTTTTCTCACCATTTAAATGAAATGGCATTAACAATAAATTTAAAAATCAAAACAACAAACTTTTTCAATTTTTAGAATTTTAAAGTCCTATATAGGGATAAATGCAATGTTAATAATCAATTGATTTAAATTTTGTAATTTTTTAATTATCTCCTTTGCCACAATGCCAATTTGAAATGATTTATATAATTTTAGTCTACAAACATATTACTTGAGAAAAAGCAAATGCAATGGCCTCTAACAAAAAGTTTTTCCCACTTCCCTCTAAATAGATATGCTTGGCCAAGCATTGATACTTCAGATGGTTATTTATAATGTTCATCCATTAAAGTGTATTTTATAAATTCAATCCCATTACCTGTATTTTTATTCAATTACATATTCAAATATTATGTTTTTCTCCCCATTTAAATGCAATGGCATTAACAATAAATTTAAAAATCAAAACAACAAACTTTTTAATTTTAGAATTGTAAAGTCCTATATAGGGATAAAATGTAATGTTAATAATCAATTGAATTTAATTTTGTAATTTTTTAATTATCTCCTTTGCCACAATGCAATTTGAAATGATTTATATAATTTTAGTCGACAAAACATATTACTTGAGAAAAAGCACAATGCAATGGACTCTACAAAAGTTTTCCACTCCTCTAAATAGATATGCTTGGCCAAGCATTGATACTTTAGATGGTTATTTATAAGTTCATTCCATTAAAGTGTATTTTATACAATTCAATCCATTACCTATATTTTTATTCAATTAACATATTCAAATATTATGTTTTTCTCACCATTTAAATGCATGGCATTAAAATAATTTAAAAATCAAAACAACAAACTTTTCAATTTTTAGAATTTTAAAGTCNCCTCTTTTTGCTTTACGTTCTGTGTTTTGAATTGAGTTGTGAACGCAGCTAAAGTTCAGCACCCATAACCTAACGAAGACTAAACAAGAACATCCGAATTGTCTATTAGGCAAGGTGTCTGAAAGGTGATTTTGGGCTATTGGTGATTAGTAGGTAGCAATATGATCTACCTTAGTCGATATCTCGAGAAAGAGTTCACTTTATAAGAAGAGATTGAAGTTGTTCACTTTCCTGCAAATTGCAAATGTGGTGATACTGATTCACCCCCCTCTCAGTATCACAAACTAGGTAGTCCTAGGGTGAAGTTGGAACCTTCAATTGGTATCGAGAGCACAAGTTCACCAGGATAAGCTTAAGCAGCTTGGGTGTACTAGTTTTGAAGAGCTCCAAAGTTTTAACTTGTTCAGCATACTGAGAAGGACGCCGGTACCAGCCACCAGCACTATTACACTAGCAAGAAGGTTCCAATTTTCAACGAAACCAACTACCATATGTGGAGAGCGAGAATGCAGGTGGTATTGCTGCAACATGGGCTATGGAACGTGGGTGAAATCTGTACAGGAGGGTTTTGAGGCCTCCAGAAGAAGGGTAAAGATCCACCCCAAGGAATTTAGACAGTTTGAGATAAATGGGAAGGCCTCAAAATGGTCATCATTTCAGCATTGACAGATGGCTGCTGATATGCATAAAGTTATGCGACTGACAAATCGCCATAGGAAGATATGGGACAGATTCGCAGACGGTTCTATGAAGGTGATGGGCAGAATGAAGGAGGCCAAGCTCAAGTTTTCAAGGAGAGAATGAATCTCTCATACATGCAGAAAAAAAAAAAAAAAAATGAGACAGTCCAAGAGTTCTCACCAGGGTTATTGATGCTGTAAACGATCTTAGAAAGTCATGCGGAAGACAAGAAGACTCATCTATTGTGAAGAAAATTCTGAGAATTCTGCCTGAAGGTTTGCCTCAAGGTGGCAGCCATAGAGGAGAGTAGAGATCTCAATTCTATGTCTCAGCATGATCTCCAGTGCAATCTCATAGCATATGAGATGAGAATAAAGTCAATTGAGAGCTCCTCAACGTCAAAGGTATCAAAGGAGGCAGCTTTCAAAGCTATGAAACACTTGAAGATAAAAGAAGAGGAAGAATCATCCAGTGAGGATGATGATGATGATGAGGAAGAAAGTGAAGGTGAAGTGTTGCATACTTCACAAGGAAATTCAAAAAGGGGTCTAAGAAGGGAAAAGGACAGTTGTCCTTGAGATTTTATCGTTGTGGACAGACTGGGACACTTTGCTTCTCAGTGCAAAGTGAAACTTGATGATGAAGATGAGGATGGCGATGATGAGCAGAATTCAAAATGGAGAAGACCATCATTCAAGTCAAGGAAGTCCAACAAGAAGACTGCTAGCCCACAGAAGAAGAAGAGAGGCTCATTCAAGAGTTATGTGAGCCAGACAAAAGAAGCCGATGAGGAGGAAGATGTAGACTCATCAGATGAGCATGCCTTTATGGCATCAACTCAAGGTGGTAGTTCAACCTCTGAAGAGGAAGAGGAGGTTGATGAAGAAGAACCAGATCTTGAAGCTGAGTTGGAAGCAGCTTCAAAGGAGATAATCAGAAGGGGCAGAACCATAAGAAGGTTGGAGGCCCACATAAAACAAGTTGAAGCAAAGTCTGAGGAAGCTAAAAGTCAAAAGGATGAAATAAGGGCTGAACATATTGACTTGAAGAGAAGATTTGAAGAACAGATCAAAATATGTGAAGACCTTACTATGGAGCTTGGCTCAAGGACTTCAACAATTAAAGAAATGGAGATAGAGTTGCTGAGACTTCAGCAACAACTCAAAAGGAGTGAAGAGAACGTGCAGAAGCTTGAAATGATAGGAGAAACAAGTTATGCAAGAGAAAAGAAGAATGAAGAGAAAGTGCAGCAATCTGAGGCTGCATTGCCTAAAGATAATAAGAATGTGCCACAGAAGTTGAAAGAGAAGGTTGTGACTCAGGAGAAGATAGCTGAGAATAAAGAGGATTTGAAGAAGCAACCTAGGGTGGCAAACAAAAATGAAGAAAAGAAGGTCAGCCAGCAAAGGGCTATGGCTGAACAGAAGAAGGAGAAAAAGGTGGCTGAAATGAAAGCCACACAAGCAAAGAAGCCAGCCACGTTGCCTACACAGCAAGTAATGAACAAAAGAAAACAAGCTGTGATTAGACCTAAGAAGAGGCAGTTTCAAGGTCACTGTCTTTATTGTGGAGTTTGGGGTCATAAGGCGAGTAACTGCTGGTGGAGAAGGCCAGTATATGTCTCCAACTTGAGAAGATACGATGCTGCATACAGGGGGAGACAATACAAAATTCAGAGGAGAACACCTATCGTGAGTTCTTGCACATACTGTAAAAAGCAAGGACACACTAACAAGGAGTGTTGGTGGAAGCCCAAACCAGCGGTTTCAAAGAATAAGTTTGCTGTATTGGCAGATTTGGAACAGTGTGAAAGGTGTGGGCAAGATGGCCATAATGCCAAGAGATGCATGACACTTCTCCCTAAGCAAGAGAAGGCACTCAATGGCATAGTGAAAACAAGCGGTGTAGTCAAAGCTGAGAAAAAGGAGAAAGCTATCTTCCAGCCAATTCAAAAGAAGGAATATAAAGCTAAAAGGGAGGTGGCCAATATAGCTGAAATTGCACTCAAAGCTGACTACAAGGATAAGCAGTGGATCCTTGACAGTGGATGCACTTCACACATGACGGGAGACAAGAGTAAATTGTCAAAGTTAAACAAGTCAAGAGAAGGCAGAGTCAAGTTTGGCAATGATGATTCACTCAACATCAGTGGTCAAGGGTTAGTAAATATTGGAAAAGGAAAGCTGAAAGATGTTCTGCATGTTGAAGGACTCAGATATAATCTAGCATCTGTCAGCCAACTATGCAATGAAGACCATAAAGTGATATTCACAAAAACAGGTTGCCAAGTAAAGAGTAAAGAAGGCAATACTGTTGCAGCTGGGAAAAGAACAGCTGGAAATTTATATGTAATTGATGAGGACAAGACAAACAGCTGTTTACTTACAAAAGAAGAAGAAAATCAACTTTGGCATCAGAGGTTAGGACACTTAACACAGAAGAACATGAGGAAGCTAACCACTACTCATGCAATCAGAGACATTTTAGACCTTAAGAGAGAGAAGGAGTATGTCTGCTCAGCGTGCTCTAAAGGAAAACAGGTCAGAAAGCAGTATAAGACCAAAGAGGTCAGTTCTGAAGCAGTGCTTGACATTGTGCATACTGATTTGTGTGGGCCGATGAGAACAAAAGGGTTGAATGGTGAGAGGTACTTCATCTTGTTTGTTGATGATTATTCCAGAAGGACCTGCATCATGCACCTCACACATAAGTCAGAAGTTTTGAAATGCTTCAAGAGATACAAAAGATTGGCTGAAAATGAGAGTGGAAAGAAGATCAAAGTATTGAGGTTAGATCAAGGCACTGAATTCACAAATGGAGCTTTTGAAGATTACCTTGAGAAGCATGGAATTCACCATCAGATGGCAGCAGCAAGAACTCCTCAACAGAATGGGGTGGTAGAGAGGAAAAATAGAGCTGTGGTTGAAATGGCAAGAACTCTACTGCTAGAATCCAAGCAACATTTATATAATTTTGTTGTAGTAACATATTACTTAAGAAAAAGCAAATGCAATGGACTTTAAGAAGAAGTTTCCCCACTCCACTTAAAAGCAATATGCTTGGCACAACATTGAATCTTGGGATTGCTATTTATAATTGTCATCTACTAAAGTGAATTTTAAACAATTTAGACCATTACTTGAATTTTTGTTAAATTAACTTATTCAAATATTATGTTTTTCTCACCATTCAAATATAATGGCATTTACAATAAATTTAAAAATCAAAAGTTGCAATTTTCAATTTTTAGAATTTAAAGTCTTACAAGTATAAAAGCATTGTTTATAATTAGTTCAATCTAGATTTTGTAATGTTTTTAATTGTTACCTTTGCGACTATACTATATGAAATGATTTACATAATTTTAGTCCACAAACATATCACTTAAAAAAAAGTAAGTGCAATGGACTCCAATAAGAATATTTGCCACTACCCTCTTGAGAGATATGCTCTTGAGAGATATGCTTGACCCAATATTGAAACTTGGGATTGCTGGTGATAATATTCATCCACTAAAGTGTATTTTTTACAATTTAGTCCATTACCTGTATTTTTGTTCAATTAACAAATTCAAATATTATGTTTTTTTTTTTCACCATTCAAATGCAATGACATTTACAATAAATTTAAAAAACAAAACATTGCATTTTTTCAATTTTTAGAATTTTGAAGTTCTATAGGGACAAATGCATTACTAATAATTAGTTGAATTTAAATTTTATAGTTTTTTTAATTGTCTCCTTCGCCACACTACAATTTGAAAGGATTTGTATAATTTTATTGTACAAACATATTACTTAAAAAAAAGCAAATACAATGGACTCTAAGAAGAAGTTTCCCCACTCCCCTTAAAAGCAATATGCTTGGCACAACATTGAATCTTAGGATTACTATTTATAATTGTCAACTACTAAAGTGAATTTTAAACAATTTAGACCATTACTTGAATTTTTGTTAAATTAACTTATTCAAATATTATGTTTTTCTCACCATTCAAATGCAATGGCATTAACAATAAATTTCAACATCAAAACACTGCACTTTTTTAATTTTTAGAATTTTAAAGTCCTATAGGGACAAATGCATTGTTAATAATCAGTTGATTTTAAATTTTGTAATTTTTTTAAATGTCTCCTTTGCCACAATGCAATTTGGAATGATTTATATAATTTTAGTCCACAAACATAGTACCTAAGAAAAAGTAAATGCAATGGATTCAAAAAAGAAGTTTTGCGACTACCTTCCAGAGATATATGCTTGATCCAACATTAAAGATCGACATTGCTATTTATAATATTCGTCCATTAAAGTGTATTTTATACAATTGAGTCCATTACCTATATTTTTGTTCAATTAACATATTTAGATATTATGTTTTCACACCTTTTAAATGTAATGGCATTAACAATAAATTTAAAAGCCAAAACATTACACTTTTCCAATTTTTAGAATTTTCTAGACCTATAAGGTAAATGCATTGTCAATAATCAGTTGAATTTAAATTTTGTAATTTTTTTAATTGTCTCCTTTGCCACAATGCAATTTGAAATGATTTATATAATTTTAGTCTACAAACTTATTACTTAAGAAAAAGCAAATGCAATAGACTCTAATAAAAAGTTTTGCCACTACCCTCGAGAGATATATGTTTGACCTAACATTGAAGCTTGGGATTGCTATTTATAATATTCATCCACTAAAGTTTATTTTATACAATTGACTCCATTACTTGTATTTTTGTTGAATTAACATATTCAAATATTTCGTTTTTCTCACCATTCAAATGTAATGACATTAACAATAGATTTAAAAATCAAAACATTGCATGCTTTTAATTATTAGAATTTTAAGGTCTTATAAGGACAAATGCATTATAAATAATCAGTTAAAGTAAAATTTTGTAATTTCTTTCATTGTCTCCTTTGCGACAATGCTCTTTGAAATGATTTATATAATTTTAGTTTACAAACATATTATTTAAGAAAAAGCAAATGCAATGGACTCTAATAAGAAGCTTCCCTACTCCTCTCAAGAGCAATATGCTTGGCCCAACATTGAAACTTAGGATTGCTATTTATAATATTCATCCCTTAAAGTGTATTTTATACAATTGAGTCCATTACTTGAATTTTTGTTGGATTAACATATTCAAATATATGTTTTTCTCACCATTCAAATGCTATGGCATTTACAATATATTAAAAATCAAAACATTGCACTTTTTCACTTTTTAGAATTTCAAGACCTATAGGGATAATAATCAGTTGAATTTAAATTTTGTAACTTTTCTAATTGTCTCCTTTGTCACAATGCAATTTGAAGTGATTTATATAATTTTAGTCTAAAAATATATTACTTAAGAAAAACCAAATGCAATGGACTCTAATAAGAAGTTTCCCCACTCCCCTTAGGAGCAATATGCTTGGCACAACATTGAAACTTGGGATTGTTATTTATAATATTCATCCACTAAAGTGAATTTTATACAATTGAGTCCATTATTTGAATTTTTGTTCAATTAACTTATTCAAATATTATGTTTTTCTCACCATTCAAATGCAATGACATTTACAATGAATTTAAAAATCAAAATGTTGCAATTTTTCAATTTTTAGAATTTAAAATCTTATAGGGATAAATGCTCTGTTAATAATCAATTAAATTTCAATTTTGTAATTTTTTTAACTATCACCTTTACGACAATGCTAATTGAAATGATTTATCTAATTTTTGTCGAAAAATATATTACTTAAGCAAAAGCAAATGCAATGAAGTCTAATAAGAAGTTTCCCCACTCCCCTCAAGATAAATATACTTGACTGAACATTGAAACTTGAGATTGCTATTTATAATATTCATCCACTAATGTGTATTTTATACAATTACATCCATTACTTATATTAACATATTCAAATATTATATTTTTCTCACCATTCAAATGCCATTGCATTCATAATAAATTTAAAAATCAAACCATTGCACTTTTTCAATTTTTAGAATTTTAAAGTCCTATTGGGATAAATGCATTGTTAAAAATCAATTAAATTTAAATTTTGTAATTTTTTTATTGTCTCATTTGCCACAATGCAATTTGAAATGATTTATATTATTTTAGTATAGAAACATATTATTTGAGCAAAAGCAAATGCAATGGACTCTAATGAGAAGTTTCCCCACTCCCCTTAAGAGCACTATGCTTAACATAACATTGAATCTTGGGATTGTTATTTATAATATGCATCCACTAAAGTAAATTTTATACAATTGAGTCCATTACCCGTATTTTTGTTCAATTAACATATTCAAATATTATGGTTTTCTCACCATTCAAATGATATGACATTTATAATAAATTTAGAAATCAAAACATTACAATTTTTCAACTTTTAGATATTTAAAGTCTTATAGGGATAAATACATTGTTAATAATCTATTGAATTTAACTTTTGTAATTTTTTTACTTGCTCCTTTGCAACAATGCTATTTGAAATGATTTATATAATTTTAGTCTAAAAATGTATTACTTAAGGAAAACCTAATGCAATTGACTTGCAAAAAGAAGTTTCCCCACTTCCCTCTAGAGCAACATGCTTGACTCAACATTGAAGCTCGGGATTGATATTTGTAATATTCATCCACCAAAGTGTATTTAATACAATTGAGTCCATTACATGTATTTTTGTTCAATTAACACATTCAAATATTACGTTTTTCTCACCATTCAAATGTAATGCCATTAACAATAAATTTAAAATTCAAAACATTGGATGTTTTTGAAATTTTAGAATTTTAAAGACATATAGGGGTAAATGTATTGTTAATAATCAGTTGAATTTAAATTTTGTAATTTTTTAATTGTCTCCTTTGCGACAATGGTATTTGAAATGATTTATATAATTTTAGCCTAAAAATATATTACTTAATCAAAAGCAAATGTAATGGACTCTAACAAGAAGTTTCCCCACTCTCCTCAAGATTAATATGCTTGACTCAATATTGAAATTTGGGATTGCTATTTATAATATTCATCCACTAAAGTGTATTTTATACAATTGAGTCCATTACTTGTATTTTTGTTCAATTAACATATTCAAATATTATATTTTTCACACCATTCAAATGCAATTGCATTAACAATAAATTTAAATATCAAAGCATTGCACTTTTTCAATTTTTAGAATTTTAAAGTCCAATAAGGTGAAATGCATTATTAATATATAGTTGAATTTAAATTTTAGTAATTTTTTTTATTGTCTCCTTTGCCACAATGCAATTTGAAAAGAGTTATATAATTTTAGTCTAAAAACATATTACTTAAGAAAAAACAAATGCAATGGACTCTAATAACAAGTTTCCCCACTCCCCTTAAGAGGAATATGCTTGACCCAACATGGAAGCTTTGGATAACTATTTATAATATTCATCCACTAAAGTGTATTTTATACAATTAAGTCCATTACTTGTATTTTTGTTCAATTAACATATCTAAATATTATGTTTTTCTCACCATTCAAATGCAATGACATTAACGATAAATTTAAAAATCAAAACATGACACTTTTTCAATTTTTAGAATTTTGAAGTCCTATAGGGATAAATGCATTCTTAATAATCTATTGAATTTAAATTTTATTATTTTTTTAATTGTCTCATTTGCCAGACTACAATTTGAAATGATTTGTATAATTTTATTCTACAAACATATTACGTAAAAACAAGCAAATGCAATGGAGTATAATAAGAAGTTTCCCCACTTCCCTTAAAAGCAATATTGTTGGCGCAACATTGAATCTTGGGATTACTATTTATAATATTCATCCACTAAAGTGAATTTTATACAATTGAGCCAATTACTTGTATTTTTGTTCAATTAACATATTGAAATATTATGTTTTTCTTACCATTCAAATGCAATGGGATTTACAATAAATTTAAAAATCAAAACATTCTAACTTTTCAATTTTTTGAATTTAAAGTCTTATAAAGATAAATGCATTGTTAATAATCAGTTAAATTTAAATTTAGTAATTTTTTAAATGTCACCTTTGCAACAATGCTATTTGAAATAATTTATATAATTTTAGTCTAAAAATATATTACTTAAGCAAAAAAAATGCAATGTACTCTAATAAGAAGTTTCCCTACTCCCCTCAAAACCAATATGCTTGACCTAACATTAAAGCTTAAGATTGCTATTTATAATATTTATCCACTAAAGTGTATCTTATATAATTGAGTCCATTACTTGTATTTCTTTCATTTAACATATTTAAATTTTATGTTTTTCTTATCTTTCAAATGCAATTGCATTAACAATAAATTTAAAAATCAAAACATTGCACTATTTCAAATTTTAGAATTTTAAAGTCCTATAAGGATAAATGTATTATTAATAATCAGTTGAATTTAAATTTTGTAATTTTTTTAATTGTCTCATTTGCCACATTGCAATTTGAAATGATTTATATAATTTTAGTCTACAAACATATTACTTAAGAAAAAGCAAATGCAATGAACTCTTATAAGATGTTTCCCCACTCCCCTTAAGAGCAATATGCTTGACACAATATTGAATCTTGAGATTGCTATTTATAATATTCATCAATTGAAGTGTATTTGATACAATTGAGTTCATTATCTGTATTTTTGTTCAATTAACATATTCAAATATTATGGTTTTCTCACCATTCAAATGCAATGGCATTTACAATAAATTTAAAAATCAAAACATTACAATTTTTCAATTTTTAGAATTTTGAAATCTTATAGGGATAAATGCATTGATAAAAATCAATTGAATTTAACTTTTGTAATTTTTTTAATTGTCTCCTTTGCGATAATGCTATTTGAAATGATTTATATAATTTTAGTCTAAAAATGTATTACTTAAGAAAAACCAAATGCAATGGACTTTAAAAAGAAGTTTCCCTACTCTCCTCAAGAGCAACATGCTTGACTCAACATTGAAGCTTGAGATTGATATTTGTAATATTTATCCACTAAAGTGTATTTTATATAATTGAGTCCATTACATGTATTTTTGTTCAATTAACATATTCAAATATTTCGTTTTTCTCACCATTCAAAAGTAATGCCATTAATCATAAATTTACAAAGCAAAATATTAGATTTTTTCAATTTTTAGAATTTTAAAGACGTATAGGTGTAAATGTATTGTTAATAATCAGTTGAATTGAAATTTTGTAATTTTTTAATTGTCTCCTTTGTGACAATGATATTGGAAATGATTTATATAATTTTAGCCTAAAAATATATTACCTTAAGCAAAAGCAAATGAAATCGACTCTAATAAGACGTTTCCCCACTCCCCTCAAGACCAATATTCTTAACCCAACATTGAAGCTTGGAATTGTTATTTATAATATTCATCCACTAAAGTGTATTTTAAATAATTGAGTCCATTACATGTATTTTTGTTTAATTAACATATTCAAATAATTTGTTTTTCTCACCATTCAAATGCCATTGCATTAACAATAAATTTAAATATCAAACCATTGCACTTTTTTCAATTTTTAGAATTTTAAAGTCTTATAGGGATAAATTCATTGTTAATAATCAGTTGAATTGAAATTTTGTAATTTTTTTAATTGTTTCCTTTGCCACAATGCAATTTGAAATGATTTATATAATTTTAGTCTACAAACATATTGTTTAAGAAAAACCAAATGCAAAGGACTCTAATAAGAAGTTTTGTCACTACCCTCTAAAGATATATGCTTGACCCAACATTGAAGTTTGGGATTGCTATTTTTAATATTCATCCACTAAAATTTATTTTATTCAATTGAGTCTACTACCTATATTTTTGTTGTATTAACATATTCAAATATTATGTTTTTCTCACCATTCAAATATAATGACATTAATAATAAATTTAAAAATCAAAACATTGCAATTTTTCAATTTTTAGAATTCTAAAGTCTTATAGGGACAAATGCATTGTTAATAATTAGTTGAAATTAAATTTTGTTATTTTTTTAATTGTCTCCTTTGCTACAATGCAATTGGAAATAATTTACATAATTTTAGTGTACAAACATATTACTGAAGAAAAAGCAAATGCAATGGACTCTAATATGAAGATTTGCCACTACCTATTGAGTTATATGCTTGACCCAACATTGAAGTTTAGGATTTCTATTTATAATATTTATCCATTAAAGTGTATTTTTTACAATTAAGTCCATTATGTGTATTTTTGTTCAATTATTATATTCAAATATGATGTTTTTCTCACCATTCAAATGCAATGACATTTACAATAAATTTAAAAATCAAAACATTGCAATTTTTCAATTTTTAGAATTTTAAAGTCTTATAGGGATAAATACATTCTTAATAATCAGTTGAATGTAACTTTTGTAATTTTTTTAATTGTTTGCTTTATGACAATGCTATTTGAAATGATTTATATAATTTTAGTCTAAAAATGTATTACTGAAGAAAAACCAAATGCAATGGATTTTACTAAGAAGTTTCCCCACTTCCTTCGAGAGCAATATGTTTGACCAAACATTGAAGTTTGGGATTGCTATTTAAAATATTCATCCATTAAAGTGTATTTTATACAATTGAGTCCATTATTTGTATTTTTGTTCAATTAAAATATTCAAATATCATGTTTTTCTCACCATTTAAATGCAATGACATTAATAATAAATTTAAAAATCATAACATTGCACTTTTTCAATTTTAAGAATTTTGAGGTCCTATAAGGATAAATTCATTATTAATAATTAGTTGAATTTAAATTTTACTATTTTTTTAAAATTCTGATTTGCCACATTGCAATTTGAAATGATTTATATAATTTTTGCCTAGACACATATTCCTTAAGAAAGAGCAAATGAAATGGACTCTAATAAGAAGTTTCTCTACATTGAAGTTTGAGATTGCTAATTATAATATTCATCGACAAAAGTGTATTTTATACAATTGACTCCATTACTTGTATTTTTGTTCAATTAAAATATTCAAATATTATCTTTTTCTCACCATTCAAATGCAATGGCATTAACAATAAATTTAAAAATCAAACATTGAACTTTTTTAATTTTTAGAATTTTGATGTCCTATAGGGATAAATGCATTATTAATAATCAATTGAATTTTAATTTTATAATTTTTTTAATTGTCTCATTTGTTACACTACAATTTGAAATGATTTATATAATTTTAGTCTACAAACATATTACTTAAGAAAAAGCTAATGCAATAAACTCTAATAAGAAGTGTTTCCACTCCCCTTAAAAGCAATATGCTTGACACAACATTGAATCTTGGGATTGTTATTTATAATATTCATCCACTAAAGTGAATTTTATACAATTGAGTCCATTACTTGAATTTTTGTTCAATTAACATATTCAAATATTATGTTTTTCTCACTATTCAAATGCAATGACATTTACAATAAATTTAAAAACCAAAACATTATACTTTTTCAATTTTTAAAATTTTAAAGTCCTATAGGTGTAAATGCATTGTTAATAATCAGTTGAATTTAAGTTTTGTAATTTTTTTAATTGTCTCCTTTGCCACAATGCAATTTGAAATGATTTATATAATTTTAGTCTACAAACATATTGTTTAAGAAAACCAAATTCAAGGACTATAATAAAAAGTTTTGTCACTACCCTCTAGAGATATATGCTTGACCCAACATTGAAACTTGGGATTGCTATTTTTAATATTCATCCACTAAAATTTATTTTATACAATTGAGTCCACTACCTGTATTTTTGCTGAATTAACATATTCAAATATTATATTTTTCTGACCATTCAAATGTAATAACATTAACAATAAATTTAAAAATCAAAACATTGCAATTTTTCAATTTTTAGAACTATAAAGTCTTATAGGGACAAATGCATTGTTAATAATTAGTTGAAATTAAATTTGTTATTTTTTTAATTGTCTCCTTTGGCCACAATGCAATTGGAAATAATTTACATAATTTAGTGTACAAACATATTACTGAAGAAAAAGCAAATGCAATGGACTCTAATATGAAGATTTGCCACTATCCTATTAAGTTATATGCTTGACCCAACATTGAAACTTAGGATTNTCAAAGGACTATAATAAAAAGTTTTGTCACTACCCTCTAGAGATATATGCTTGACCCAACATTGAAACTTGGGATTGCTATTTTTAATATTCATCCACTAAATTTATTTTATACAATTGAGTCCACTACCTGTATTTTTGCTGAATTAACATATTCAAATATTATATTTTTCTGACCATTCAAATGTAATAACATTAACAATAAATTTAAAAATCAAAACATTGCAATTTTTCAATTTTTAGAACTATAAAGTCTTATAGGGACAAATGCATTGTTAATAATTAGTTGAAATTAAATTTTGTTATTTTTTTAATTGTCTCCTTTGCCACAATGCAATTGGAAATAATTTACATAAATTTTAGTGTACAAACATATTACTGAAGAAAAAGCAAATGCAATGGACTCTAATATGAAGATTTGCCACTATCCTATTAAGTTATATGCTTGACCCAACATTGAAACTTAGGATTTCTATTTATATCCATTAAAGTGTATTTTTTACAATTAAGTCCATTATGTGTATTTTTATTCAATTATCATATTCAAATATGACACCATTCAAATGCAATGACATTTACAATAAATTTAAAAATCAAAACATCGCAATGTCTCAATTTTTATAATTTTAAAGTCTTATAGGGATAAATACATTCTTAATAATAAGTTGAATGTAACTTTTGTAATTTTTTTAATTGTTTGCTTTGTGACAATGCTATTTGAAATGATTTATATAATTTTAGTCTAAAATGTATTACCGAAGAAAAACCAAATGCAATGGACTTTACTAAGAAGTTTTCCCACTCCCTTCAAGAGCAATATGTTTGACTAAACATTGAAGTTTGGGATTGCTATTTAAAATATTCATCCACTAAAGTGTATTTTATACAATTGAGTCCATTACTTGTATTTTTGTTCAATTAAAATATTCAAATATCATGTTTTTCTCACCATTTAAACTGCAATGACATTAATAATAAATTTAAAATCATAACATTGCACTTTTTTAATTTTAAGAATTTTGAGATCCTATAAGAATAAATTCATTATTAATAATCAGTTGAATTTAAATTTTACTATTTTTTAAAATTCCAATTTGCCACATTGCAATTTTGAAATGATTTATATAATTTTGCCTAGAAACATATTCCTTAAGAAAAAGAAAATGCAATGGACTCTAATAAGAAGTTTTCCCTACCATCCTCAAGAGTAATATGATTGACCCAACATTAAAGCTTGGGATTGCTAATTATAATATTCATCCACAAAAGTGTATTTTATACAATTGACTCCATTACTTGTATTTTTGTTCAATTAAAATATTCAAATATTATCTTTTTCCCACCATTCAAATGCAGTAGCATTAACAATAAATTTAAAAATCAAACATTGCACTTTCTTAATTTTTAGAATTTTGATGTTTTATAGGGATAATGCATTATTAATAATCAATTGAATTTTAATTTTATAATTATTTTAATTGTCTCATTTGTTGCACTACAATTTGAAATGATTTATATAATTTTAGTCTACAAACATATTACTTAAGAAAAAGCTAATGCAATGGACTCTCCACTCCCCTTAAAAGCAAAATGCTCGACACAACATTGAATTTTGGGATTGTTATTTATAATATTCATTCACGAAAGTGAATTTTATACAATTGAGTTCATTACTTGAATTTTTGTTCGATTAACAAATTCAAATATTATGTTTTTCTTACTGTTCAAATGCAATGACATTTACAATAAATTTAAAAACCAAAACATTATACTTTTTCAATTTTTAAAATTTTAAAGTCCTATAGGTGTAAATGCATTGTCTCCTTTGCCACAATGCGATTTCAAATGATTTATATAATTTTAGTCTAGAAACATATTATTTAGGAAAAACCAAATGCAATGAACTCTAACAAGAAGTTTTTTAACTCTGCTCTAATGCAATCTGCTTGACCTAACATTGAAGGTTGGGATCACTATTTATAATATTCATCTACTAAAGTGTATTTATACAATTGAGACCATTACATGTATTTTTTTTCAATTAACATATTCAAATATTATGTTTTTCTCACCATTCAAATACAATGACATTTATAATAAATTTAAAAATCAAAACATTGCAATTTTCAATTTTTAGAATTTTAAGGTCTTATAAGGATAAAAACATTGTTAATAATTAGTTAAATTTAAGTTTTGTAATTTTTTAATTGTCTCCTTTACGACAATGCTATCTAAGATGATTTATATAATTTTAGTTTAAAAATGTATTATTTAAGAAAAACCAAATGCAATGGACTCTAATAAGGAGTTTCCCCACTCCCCTCAAGTGCAATATACATCACTCAATATTGAAGTTTGGGATTGCTATTTATAATATTCATCCATTAAAGTGTATTTTATACAATTGAGTCCATTACATGTATTTTTGTTCAATTAACATATTCAAATATTACATTTTTGTCACCATTCAAATGTAATGCCCTGAACAATAAATTTAAAAATCAAAGCATTGCATTTTTTTCAATTTTTAGAATTTCAAGGTCCTATAGGACAAATGCGTTGTTAATAATTAGTTGAATTTAAATTTTGCAATTTTTTTAATTGTCTCCTTTATGAGGATCCTATTTGAAATGATTTATAAAATTTTAGTCTAAAAATATATTACTTAAGAGAAGCAAATGCAAGAGACTTTATTAAGAAGTTTTGCCACTACCCTTTAGACATATATGTTGTAACTCAAGATTGATATTTGGGATTACTATTTTAATATTCATCCACTAAAGTTCATTTTATACAATTGAGTCCACTACCTGTATTTTTGTTGAATTAACATATTCAAATATTATGTTTTCCTCACCATTCAAATGTAATGGTATTAACAATAAATTTAAAATTCAAAACATTGCAATTTTTCAATTTTAGGAATTTTAAATTTTTATAGGGATAAATGCATTGTTAATAATTAGTTGAATTTAAATTTTGTAATTTTTTTATTATCTCCTTTGCGACAATCCTATTTAAAATGATTTATATAATTTCAATCTAAAAATATATTACTTAAGAAAAAGCAAATGCAAAGGACTCTAATAAGAAATTTTGCCATTACCCTCTAAACATATATGCTTGACCCAACATTGAAACTTGGGATTGCTATTTTTAATATCCATCCACTTAAAGTTTATTTTATACAATTGAGTCCATTACTTGTATTTTTTTCAATTAACATATACAAATATTATATTTTTCTCATCATTCAAATTTAATGACATTAAAAATAAATTTAAAATTCAAACATTACTTTTTTCAATTTTAGAATTTTAAAGTCTTATAAGGATAAATGCATTGTTAATAATCAATTGAATTTAAATTTTATAATTTTTTTAATTGTCACCTTTACCATAATGCAATTTGAAAATGATTTATATAATTTTTAGTCTACAACATATTACTTAAGAAAAAGCAAATATAATGGACTCTAATAAGAAGTTTCCCTACTCCCCTAAAGAGTAATATGCTTAACCCAACATTAAAATTAGGATTACTATTTATAATATTCATCCACTAAAGTGTATTTTATACAATTCAGTCTATTATTTGTATTTTTGTTCAATTAACAAATTCAAACATTATGTTTTTCTGATCATTCAAAATTGAGTGGGATTAACAATAAATTGAAAAATCAAATATTATATTTTTTCAACTTTTTAAATTTTAATCTTTTGAGGGATTTATACACTGCAAATATTCAGTTGAATTTAAATTTTGCCATTTTTTTAATTTTCTCTTTTGCCATAATGCAAGTTGAAATGATTTATAGAATTTTAGTGTAGAAACATATTACTTATGAAAAATCAAATGCAATGGGCTCTAATAAGAAGTTTCCCCACTTACCTCAAGAGGAATATGCTTGACCCAACATTAAGCTTAGGATTGCTATTTATAATATTCATCTGGTAAAGTCTATTTTGTACAATTGAGTCCATTACTTATATTGTTGTTCAATTAACAAATTCAAATAAGATGTTTTTCTCACCATTCAAAATGCAATGGGATTAACAATAAATTGAAAAATCAAAAGTGTATTTTCTACAATTGAGTTCATTACTTGTATTTTTATTCAATTAACAAATTCAAACATTATGTTTTCTCACCATTCAAAATGTAGTGATATTAACAATAAATTGAAATGATTTCTATAATTCGTGTCAAAAAACATATTACTTAAGAAAAAGTAAGCAAATGCAATGAACTCTAATAAGAAGTTTCTGCACTCCCCTCAAGAGGAATACGCTTGACCCAACATTAAAACTTAGGATTGATATTTATAATATTAATCCATTTATAACGTATTTTGCACAATTGAGTCCATTACTTGTATTTTTGTTCAATTAACAAATTAAAACATTATGTTTTCTCACTATTCAAAATTAAGTGAGATTAACAATAAATTGAAAAATCAAAACATTGTATTTTTTCAACTTTTTGAATTTTAAACTTTTTGAGGGATTTATCCATTGCAAATAATCAGTTTAATTTAAATTTTGCCATTGTTTTAATTTTCTCCTTTGCCATAATGCAAGTTGAAATGATTTATAGAATTTTAGTGTAGAAACATATTACTTATGAAAAATCAAATGCAATGGATTATAATAAGAAGTTTCCCCACTCCTCTTAAGAGGAATGTGCTTGACCCAACATTAAAGTTTAGGATTGCTTTTATAATATTGATCCACTAAAGTGTATTTTATGCAATTGAGTCCATTACTTGTATTTTTGTTCAATTAACATATTCAAATATGATATTTTTCACATATTATATTTATCCAACCAATTAAATCAAATGACATTAACAATAAATTTAAAAATCAAAATATTTCAATTTTTTGAATTTCGAATCTGGTAGGCATAAGTGAATTGTCAATACTCTGTTGAATTTAAACTTTGCAATTTTCTGAATTGTCTCCTTTGTCTCAATGCAATTTGAAATAATTTATATAATCTTCAGGCAAATTACTTAAGGAAAAGCAAAAGCAATGGACTCTAATAAGAATGTTATGCACTCCCATCTGGGATATATGCTTAATACAACATTGAAATTTGGGATTACTATTTATAATATTCATCTACTAAAGTGTATTTTATGCAATTGAGTCCATTACTTGTATTTTTGTTCAATTAACTTATTCAAATATTGTATTTTTCTCACCTATCAAATCAAATGACATTGACAACAAATTTAAACATCAAAATATTGCATTTTTGCAATTTTTAGAATTTTAAAATTTGCTAGGGACAAATAAATTGTACATAATCTATTGAATTTAAATTTTTGCAATTTTCTTAATCGTCTCCTTTGCCTCAATGCAATTTCAAATGATTTATACAATTCTTGTATTCAGACAAATCACTTAAGAAAAAGGAAAAGCAATGGACTCTAATAAGATGGTTCCCCACTCCCATCAAGGGATATATGCTTCACACAACCTTGAAACTTAAGATTGCTATTTATAATATTCATCCACTCAAGTGTCTTTTATGCAATTGAGTGCATCACTTGTATTTTTGTTCAATTAGCAAATTCAAATATTATATTTTTCACATATTATATTTTTCTCACCAATTAAATCAACCGACATTAACATTAAATTTAAAAATTAAAATATTTCAATTTTGCACTTTTTCAAATTTTAAAATTTGCTAGGGATAAATGAATTGTCAATACTCAGTTGAATTTAAATTTCGTAATCTTCGGAATTGTCTCCTTTGCCTCAACGCAATTTGAAATAATTTATGTAATCTTCAGGCAATTTACTCAAGAAAAAGCAAAAGCAATCGACAGTAATAAGAAGGCTGTACACTCCCATCTAGTGCTATATGCTTAACACAATATTGAAACTTAGGACTACCATTTATAAAGTGTATTTTATGCAATTGAGTCCATTACTTGTATTTTTGAACAATTAACATATTCAAATATGATATTTTTCACATATTATATTTTTCTAACCAATTAAATCAAATGACATTAACAATAAATTTAAAAATCAAAATATTTCAATTTTTCAATTTTTCAATTTTTCAAATCTGGTAGGGATAAGTGAATTGTCAATACTCTGTTGAATTTAAACTTTGCAATTTTCTGAATTGTCTCCTTTGTCTCAATGCAATTTGAAATAATTTATATAATTTTCAAGCAAATTACTTAAGGAAAAGCAAAAGCAATGGACTCTAATAAGAAGGTTCTGCACTCCTATCTAAAGATATATGCTGAACAGAACATTGAAATTTGGGATTGCTATTTATAATATTCATCCACTAAAGTGTATTTTATGCAATTGAGTCCATTACTTGTATTTTTGTTCAATTAACTTATTCAAATATTGTATTTTTCTCACTCATCAAATCAAATGACATTGACAACAAATTTAAAAATCAAAATATTGCATTTTTGCAATTTTTAAAATTTTAAAATCTGCTAGGGACAAATAAATTGTCCATAATCTGTTGAATTTAAATTTTGCAATTTTCTTAATCATCTCCTTTGCCTCAATGCAATTTGAAATGATTTATATATTTCTTGTCTTCAGACAAATTACTTAAGAAAAAGGAAAAGCAATGGACTCTAATAAGATGGTTCAGCACTCCTATCAAGGGATATATGCTTCACACAACCTTGGAACTTGAGATTGCTATTTATAATATTCATCCACTCAAGTGTCTTTTATGCAATTAAGTCCATTATTTGTATTTCTGTTCAATTGAAATATTCAAATATTATATTTTTCACTTATTATATTTTCTCCTCAATTAAATCAAACGACATTAATAATAAATATAAAAATCAAAATATTTCAATTTTGCAATTTTTAGAATTTTCAAATCTGCTAGAGATAACTAAATTGTCAATACTCTGTTGAATTTAAATTTTGCAATTTTCTTAATCATCTCCTTTGCCTCAATGTAATTTGAAATGATTTATAGAATTCTTGTCTTCAGACAAATTATTTAAGAAAAAGGAAAAGCAATGGACTCTAATAAGATGGTTCTACACTCCCATCAAGGGATATATGCTTCACACAACCTTGGAACTTGAGATTGCTATTTATAATATTCATCCACTCAAGTGTCTTTTATGCAATTGAGTCCATTATTTGTATTTTTGTTCAATTAAAATATTCAAATATTATATTTTTCACTTATTATATTTTTCTCCTCAATTAAATCAAACGACATTAATAATAAATATAAAAATCAAAATATTTCAATTTTGCAATTTTTAGAATTTTCAAATCTGCTAGAGATAACTAAATTGTCAATACTCTGTTGAATTTAAATTTTGCAATTTCCTAAATTGTCTCCTTTGCCTCAACGCAATTTGAAATGGTTTATATAATCTTCCAGCAAATTACTTAAGAAAAAGCGAAAGCAATAGACTGTAATAAGAAGGTTCTGTACTCCCATATAAGGATATATGCTTAACACAACAATAAAACTTGGGATTGCTATTTATAATATTCGTTCAATAAAGTGTATTTTATGCAATTGAGTCCATTACTTGTATTTTTGTTCAATTAACTTATTCAAATATTGTATTTTTCTCACCAATCAAATCAAACGACATTAACAACAAATTTAAAAATCAAAATATTGCATTTTTGCAATTTCTAGAATATTAAAATTTTCTAGGGACAAATAAATTGTCAATAATTTGTTGAATTTAAATTTTGCAATTTTCTTAATTCTCTCCTTTGCCTCAATGCAATTTGAAATGATTTAAAGAATTGTTGTTTTCAGACAAATTACTTAAGAAAAGGGAAAAGCAATGGACTCTAATAAGATGGTTTTGCACTCTCATCTAGGAATATATGCTTCACATAACCTTGAAACTTGAGTTTGCTATTTATAATATTCATTCACTAAAGTGTCTTTTATGCAATTGAGTCCATTCTTTGTATTTTTGTTCAATTAACATATTCAAATATTATATTTTTCACATATTATATTTTTCTCACCAATTAAATCAAATAACATTAACAATACATATAAAAATCAAAATATTTCAATTTTGCAATTTTTCAAATCTACTAGGGATAACTAAATTGTCAATACTCTATCGAATTTAAATTTTGCAATTTTCTGATTTGTCTCCTTTGCCTCAACACAATTTGAAATGATTTATATAATTTTCAAGCAAATTACTTAAGAAAAATAAAAAGCAATGGACTGTAATAAGAAGGTTCTGCACTCCCATCTAGGGATATATGCTTAGCATAAGATTGGAACTTGGGATTACTATTTATAATATTCATCCACTTAAGTGTATTTTATGCAATTGAGTCCTTTATTTGTATTTTTGTTCAATTAACTTATTCAAATATTATATTTTTCTCACCCATCAAATCAAACGACATTAACAACAAATTTAAACACCAAAATATTGCATTTTTGCAATTTTTAGAATTTTAAAATCTGCTAGGGATAAATAAATTGTCAATAATCTGTTGAATTTAAATTTTGCAATTTTCTTATTTGTCTCCTTTGCCTCAATGCAATTTGAAATGATTTAAAGAATTGTTGTTTTTAGACAGATTACTTAAGAAAAAGGAAAAGCAATGGACTCTAATAAGATGGTTCTGCACTCCCGTCTAGGGATATATGCTTCACATAACCTTGAAACTTGAGTTTGCTATTTATAATATTCATTCACTAAAGTGTCTTTTACGCAATTGAGTCCATTCCTTGTATTTTTTGTTCAATTAACATATTCTCAGCAATTAAATCAAACGATATTAATAATAAATATAAAAATCAAAATATTTCAATTTTGCAATTTTTTGAATTTTCAAATATGCTAGGGATAACTGAATTGTCAATACTCTGTTGAATTTAAATTTTGCAATTTTCTGAATTGTCTCCTTTGCCTCAATGCAATTTGAAATGATTTATATAATCTTCAAGCAAATTACTTAAGAAAAAGAAAAAGCAATGGATTGTAATAAGAAGGTTCTGCATTCCCATCTAAGGATATATGATTAGCACAAGATTGAAATTTGGGATTGCTATTTATAATATTCATTAACTAAAGTGTATTTTATGCAATTGAGTCCTTTTTTTTGTATTTTTGTTCAATTAACTTATTCAAATATTGTATTTTTCTCATCAATCAAATCAAATGACACTAACAACAAATTTCACAATCAAAATATTGCATTTGTGCAATTATTAAAATTTGAAAATCTGCTAGGGACAAATAAATTGTCCATAATCTGTTAAAATTCAATTTTTCAATTTTCTTAATTATCTCCTTTGTATCAATGCAATTTTAAATGATTTATAGAATTCTCGTCTTCAGACAAATCACCTAAGAAAAAGGAAAAGGAATGGACTATAATAAGATGGTTCCCCACTCCCATCAAGGGATATATGCTTCACACAACCTTGAAACTTGAGATTGCTATTTATAATATTCATCCACTAAAGTGTCTTTGATGCAATTAAGTCCATTACATGTATTTTTGTTAAATTAACCTATTCAAATATTATATTTTTCACATATTATATTTTTCTCACCAATTAAATCAAACGACATTAACATTAACTTTAAAAATTAAAATATTTCAATTTTGCATTTTTTCGAATTTTAAAATTTGCTAGGGATAAATGAATTGTCGATACTCTGTTGAATTTAAATATTCCACTTTTTTGAATTGTCTCATTTGCCTCAACGCAATTTGAAATGATTTATATAATTTTCAGGAAAATTATGTAAGAAAAAGCAGAAGCAATGGACTTTAATAAGAAGGTTTTGCACTGCTATCTAAGGATATATGCTTAGCAGAAGTTATTTATAATATTCATCCACTAAAGTGTATTTTATGCAATTGAGTCCTTTATTGGTATTTTTGCTCAATTAACTTATTCAAATATTCTATTTTTCTCACCAATCAAATCAAATGACACTAACAACAATATTCAAAATGAAAATATTGCATTTTTGCAATTTTTAAAATTTTAAAATCTGCTAGGGACAAATAAATTGTCCATAATATGTTAAAATTAAATTTTGCAATTTTCTTAATTGTCTCCTTCGCCTCAATGCAATTTTAAATGATTTATAGAATTCTTGTCTTCAAACAAATTACTTAAGAAAAACGAATAGCAATGGACTCTAATAAGATGGTTCCCCATTCCCATCTAGGGATATATGCTTCACACAACCTTGAAACTTGATATTACTATTTATAATATTCATACATTAAAGTGTCTTTTGTGCAATTGAGTCCATTACATGTATTTTTCTTCAATTAACTTATTCAAATATTATATTTTTCACATATTATATTTTTCTCACCAATTAAATCAAATGACATTAACAATAAATGTAAAAATCAAAATATTTCAATTTTGCAATTTTTAGACTTTTAAAATCTGCTAGGGATAACTGAATTGTCAATACTCCGTTGAATTTAAATTTTGAAATTTTCTGAATTGTCTCCTTTGCCTTAATGTAATTAAATCAAACGACATTAAAAATAAATTTAAAAATCAAAATATTTCAATTTTGCAATTTTTTGAATTTTAAAATTTGGTAGGGATACATGAATTCTCAGTACTCTATTAAATTTAAATTTTGCAATTTTCTGAATTGTCTCCTTTGCCTTAACGTAATTAAATCAAACGACATTAAAAATAAATTTAAAAATCAAAATATTTCAATTTTGCAATTTTTTGAATTTTAAAATTTGGTAAGGATATATGAATTGTCAGTACTCTGTTAAATTTAAATTTTGCAATTTTCTAAATTGTCTCCTTTGCCTGAACGTAATTAAATCAAACGACATTAAAAATAAATTTAAAAATCAAAATATTTCAATTTTGCAATTTTTGACTTTTAAAATTTGGTAGGGATACATGAATTGTCTCCTTTGCCTCAACGCAATTTGAAATGACTTATATAATCTTCAGGGAAATTACTTAAGAAAAAGCAAAAGCAATGGACTGTAATAAGAAGGTTCTACACTCCCATCTAGGGATATATGCTTAACACAACATTGAAACTTGGGATTACTATTTATAATATTCATCCACCAAAGTGTATTTTATGCAATTGAGTCCATCACTTGTATTTTTATTCAATTAACGTATTCAAATATTGTATTTTTCTCACCAATCAAATTAAAAGACATTAACAACAAATTTAAAAATCAAAATATTCCATTTTTGCAATGTTTAAAATTTTAAAATCTACTAGGGATAAATAAATTCCCAATAATTTGTTGAATTTAAAATTTTCAATTTTCTTAATTCTATCCTTTGCCTCAACGCAATTTGAAATAAATTATAGAATTCTTGTTTTCAGACAAATTACTTAAGAAAAAGGAAAAGCAATGGACTGTAATAAGATGGTTCTTCACTCCCATCTAGGGATATATGCTTAACACAACATTGAATCTTGGCTTTGTTATTTATAATATTCATCTAATAATATGTATTTTATGCAATTGAGTTCATTACTCTTATTTTTGTTCAATTAACATATTCAAATATTATATTTTTCACATATTATATTTTTCTCACCAATTAAATCAAACGACATTAACATTAAATTTAAAAATCAAAATATTTCAATTTTGCACTTTTTTGAATTTTAAAATCTGCTAGGGATAAGTGAATTGTCAATACTCTGTTGAATTTAAATTTTGTAATTTTCGGAATTGTCTCTTTTGCCTCAACGCAATTTGAAATAATTTCTATAATGTTCAAGCAAATTACTTAAGAAAAAGCAAAAGCAATCAACTGTAATAAGAAGGGTCTGCACTCCCATCTAGGGATATATGCTTAACAAAACATTGAAACTTGGGATTGGTATTTATAGTATTCACCTACTAAAGTGTATTTTATGCAATTGAGTCCATTACTCATATTTTTGTTCAATTAACATATTCAAATATTATATTTTTCACATATTATATTTTTCTCACTAATTAAATCAAATGACATTAATATTAAATTTAAAAATCAAAATATTTCAATTTTGCACTTTTTCAAATTTTAAAATCTGCTAGGGATAAGTGAATTGTCAATGCTCTGTTGAATTTAAATTTTGCAATTTTTAGAATTGTCTCCTTTGCCTCAAGGCAATTTGAAATAATTTATATAATCTTTAGGCAAATTACTTAAGAAAAAGCAAAAGTAATCGACTATAATAAGAAGGCTCTACAATCCCATCTAGGGATATATGCTTAACACAACATTGAAACTTAATTTGCTATTTATAATATTCATCCACTAAACTATATTTCATGGAATTGAGTCCATTACTCGTATTTTTGTTCAATTAACATATCAAAATATTATATTTTTCACATATTATATTTTTCTCACTAATTAAATCAAACGACATTAACATTAAATTTAAAAATCAAAACATTTCAATTTTGCACTTTTTCAAATTTTAAAATCTGCTAGGGATAAGTGAATTGTCAATACTCTATTGAATTTAAATTTTGCAATTTTTGGAATTGTCTCCTTTGCCTCAAGGCAATTTGAAATAATTTATATAATCTTCAGTCAAATTACTTAAGAAAAAGTAAAAGCAATCGACTGTAACAATAAGGTTCTGCACTCCCATCTAAGGATATATGCTTAACACAACATTGAAACTTGGGACTGGTATTTATAGTATTCACCCACTAAAGTGTATTTTATGCAATTAAGTCCATTACTTGTATTTTTGTTCAATTAACATATTCAAATATTATATTTTTCACATATTATATTTCCCTCACCAATTATATCAAACGACATTAATAATAAATTTAAAAATCAAAATATTTCAATTTTGTAACTTTTTGAATTTTAAAATCTACTAGGGATAAGTGAATTGTCAATATTCTGTTGAATTTAAATTTTGCAATTTTCTGAACTGTCTCCTTTGACTCAACGCTATTTCAAATAATTTATATAATTTTTAGGCAGATTACTTAAGAAAAAGCGAAAGTAATGGACTGTAATAAGAAGGTTCTGCACTCCCATCCAGTGATATATGCTTAACACTACATTGAAACTTGCGACTGCAACTTATAATATTCATCCACTTAATTTTATTTTATGTAATTGAGTCCATTACTTGTATTTTTGTTCAATTAACATATTCAAATATTGTATTTTTCTCACAAATGAAATCAAACGACAATAATAATAAATTTAAAAATCAAAATATCGCATTTTTGCAAATTTTAGAATTTTAAAATCTGTTAGGGAGAAATGAATTGTCAATACTCTATTGAATTTAACTTTTCCAATTTTCTGAATTGTCTCCTTTGCCTCAACGCAATTTGAAATGATTTATATAATCTTTAGGCAAATTACTTAAGAAAAAGCAAAAGCGATGGACTATAACAAAAAGGTTCTGCACTCCCATATAGGGATATATGCTTAACATAACATTGAAACTTGGGATTGCTATTTATAATATTCATCCACGAAAGTATATTTTATGCAATTGAGTCCATTACTTTTATTTTTGTTCAATTAACTTATTCAAATATTGTATTTTTCTCACCAATCAAATCAAACGACATTAACAACAAATTTAAAAATCAAAATATTGTATTTTTGCAGTTTTTAGAAATTTTAAAATCTATTATGGACAAATAAATTGTAAATAATCTATTGAATTTAAATTTTGCGATTTTCTTACTTGTCTCCATTGCCTCAATGCAATTTGAAATGATTTATAAAATTCTTGTCTTTAGACAAATTACTTAAGAAAAAAGAAAAGCAATGGACCCTAATAAGATGGTTCCCCACTCCCATTTAGTGATATATGCTTCACAAATATTACTTGTATTTTATGCAATTGAGTCCATTACTTGTATTTTTTGTTCAATTGACATATTCAAATATTATATTTTCATATGTTATATTTTTCTCACCAATTAAATCAAATGACATTAACTATAAATTTAAAAATCAAAATATTGCATTTTTACAATTTTTGGAATTTTAAAATCTGCTAGGGATAAATGAATTGTCAATACTCTGTTGAATTTAAATTTTGCAATTTTCGGAATTGTCTCCTTTCCCTCAACGCAATTTGAAATAATTTATATAATCTTCAGGCAAATTACTTAAGAAAAAGCAAAAGTAATCGANATCAAAATATTACATTTTTGCAATTTTTTGAATTTTAAAATCTTATAGGGATAAATGAATTGTCAATACTTTGTTGAATTTAAATTTTTCAATTTTCGAAATTGTCTCCTTTCCCTCAATACAATTTGAAATAATTTATATATTTTCAGGCAAATTACTTAAGAAAAAGAAAAAGTAATCGACTGTAATAAAAAGACTCTTCACTCCCATGTAGGGATATATGCTTAACACAACATTGAAACTTGGGTTTGCTATTTATAATATTCATCCACTAAAGTGTATTTTATACAATTGAGTTCATTACTTGTATTTTTGTTCAATTAATATATTCAAATATTATATTTTTCACATATTTTATTTTTCTCACCAATTAAATCAAACGACATTAACATTCAATTTAAAAATCAATATATTTCAATTTTGCACTTTTTCAAATTTTAAAATCTGTTAGGGATAAACAAATTGTCAATACTCTGTTGATTTTAAATTTGCCAATTTTCTAAATTGTCTCCTTTGCCGTCAACGCAATTTCAAATGATTTATATAATCTTTCAAGTAGATTACTTAAAAAAAAGCAAAAGCAATGGACTGTAATAGGAAGGTTCTGCATTCCCATCTAGGGATATATACTTAACAAACATTGAAAGTTGGAGTGCTATTTATAATATTCATCCTTCGTTAATTATATTTTATGCAATTGAGTCCATTACTTGTATTGTTTGTTCATTTAAACATATTCAAAAATTATATATACTTTTGTCACATATTATACTTTACTTTCTTCAATTAATCAAACAACATTAACACAATAAATTTAAAAATCAAAATACTTTCACATTTTGGCAATTTTCGAATTTAAGAATTTGCTTGGGATAAGTGCAATTAGTCAACCACTGCTTTGTCAATTTAATTTTGCAATTATCTGAATCCTGTCTCCTTTGCCTCAACCCAATTATGGAAATGACTTATATAATCTTTAGGCAAATTACTTAAGAAAAAGCAAAAGTAATGGACTGTAATAAGAAGGTTCTACACTCCCATCTAGGGATATATGCTTGACACAACAATGAAACTTGGGATTAATATTTATAATATTCATCCACTAAATTGTATTTTATACAATTGAGTCCATTACTTGTATTGTTGTTCAATTAACATATTCAAATATTACATTTTTCACATATTATATTTTTCTCACCAATTAAATCAAACCACGTTAACAATAAATTTAAAAATCAAAATATTTCAATTTTGCAATTTTTTGAATTTTGAAATCTGCTAGGGATAAATGAATTGTCAAAACTCTGTTGAAGTTAAATTTTTCAATTTTCAGAATTGTCCCGTTTGCCTCAATGCAATTTGAAACAATTTATATAATCTTCAGGCAAATTACTTAAGAAAAAGAAAAAGCAATCGACTGTAATAAGAAGGTGCTACACTCTCATCTAGAAATATATGCTTAACACAACATTAAAAGTTGGGTTTGCTATTTATAATATTTGTCCACTAAAGTGTATTTTATGAAATTGAGTCCATTACTCGTATTTGTGTTCAGTTAACATATTCAAATATTATATTTGTCACATATTATATTTTTCTCACCAATTAAATCAAACGACACTAATATTAAGTTTAAAAATCAAAATATTGCATTTTTGCAATTTTAAGAATTTTAGAATCTGCTAGGGATAAATGGATTGTCAATACTTTGTTGAATTTAAATTTTACAATTTTTGGAATTGTCTCCTTTGAAAATCTGCTATAGAGAAATGAATTGTCAATATTTTGTTGAATTTAACTTTTGCAATTTTCTGAATTGTCTCGTTTACCTAAACACAATTTGAAATAATTTATATAATGTTCAGGCAAATTACTTAAGGAAAAGCAAAAGCAATCGACTATAATAAGAATGTTTTGCACTCTCATTTAGGGATATATGTTTAACACAACATTGAAACTTTGGATTGCTATTTATAATATTCTTCAACTAAAGTGTATTTTATGCAATTGAGTCCATTATTTGTATTTTTGCTCAATTAACTTATTCAAATATTGTATTTTTCTGACCAATCAAATCAAACGACATTAACAACAAATTTAAAAATCAAAATATTGCATTTTTGCAATTTTTAGAATTTTACAATCTGCTAGGGATAAAGAAATTGTTAATAATCTGTAGAATTTAAATTTGTATTTTTTCTTAATTGTCTCTTTTGCCTCAATGTAATTTGAAATGATTTATAGAATTCCTTTCTTCAGACAAATTACTTAGGAAAAAGGAAAACCAATGGACTCTAAAAAGATGGGTTCCCCACTCCCATCTAGGGATATATGCTTTACACAACCTTGAAACTTGAGATTGTTATTTATAATATTCATCCACTAAAGTGTCTTTTATGGAATTGAGTTCATTACTTGTAATTTTGTTCAATTAGCATATTCAAATATTGTATTTTTCCCTCCAATCAAATCGAACGACATTAACAATAAATTTAAAAATCAAAATATCGTATTTTTGCAATGTTTAGAATTTTAAAATCTGCTAAGGAGAAATGAATTGTCAATACACTGTTGAATTTAACTTTTGCAATTTTTTGAATTGTCTCCTTTGCCTCAATGCATTTTGAAATGCTTTATATAACCTTCAGGCAAATTACATAAGAAAAAGCAAAAGCAATGGACTATAATAGGAAGGTTCTGCACACCCATCCAGGGATATATGCTTAACACAACATTGAAACTAGGGATTGCTATTTATAATATTCATCCACTAAAGTGTATTTTATGCAATTTAGTACATTACTAGTATTTTTGTTCAATTAACTTATTCAAATATTGTATTTTTCTGACCAATTAAATCAAACGACATTAACAACAAATTTAAAAATCAAAATATCGCATTTTTAAAATTTTTAGAATTTTAAAATCTGCTAGGGAGAAATTAATTATCAACAATCTGTTGAATTTAACTTTTGCAATTTCCTAAATTGTCTCTTTCACCTCAACGCAATTTGAAATAATTTATATAATCTTCAGGAAAATTAGTTAAGGAAAAGCAAAAGCAATCGACTATAATAAGAAGGTTCTGCACTCCCATTTAGGGATATATGCTTAACATAACATTGAAACTTGGGATTGCTATTTACAATATTCATCAACTAAAGTGTATTTTATGGATTTGAATCCATTACTTGTATTTTTGTTCAATTAACTTATTCAAATATTGTATTTGTCTGACCAATCAAATCAAACGACATTAACAACAAATTTAAAAATCAAAATATTGCATTTTTGCAATTTTTAGAATTTTACAATCTACTAGGGATAAAGAAATTGTTAATAATCTGTAGAATTTAAATTTTGTATTTTTCTTAATTGTAACAAAAAATCAGTAATGAACTCAATTGTATAAAATATACTTTTGTGGATAAATTTTATAAATAACAAGTACAATTTTTAATGTTGGGTAAATCATATAGCTCTAGAGGTGAGTGAGAAAACTTCTTATTAGGGTCCATTGTATTTGTTTTTTCTTAAGTTAGATGTTTATAGACTAAAATTATAGAAATCATTACAAATTGCATTATGGCATGAGAGATAATTAAGAAATTTACAAAATTTAAATTTAACTCTTTATTAACAATAAATTTATCCCAATAAGACTCTAAAATTATGAAAATTGAAAAAATACATTTTTTTTGAATTTTTTAATAGATTGTTAATGTCTTTTCATTTTGAATGGAGTGAAAAGCGTATTATTTAAATATGTTAGTTCAACAAAAATATTAGTACTCAACTAAATTGTATAAAATACACTTTTTGGATAAATATTATAAATAGCAATTACAATTTTCAATATTGGGTAAAACATATATCTGTAGAGGTGAGTGGGAAAACTTGTTATTAGGGTCCATTGTATTCGCTTTTTCTTAAGTAAGATGTTTACAAACTAAAATTGTAGAAATCATTACAAATTGCATTATAGCACGGGAGATAATTAAGAAATTTACAAAATTTAAATTCAACTCATTATTAACAACAAATTTATCCCGATATGACTCTAAAATTATGAAATTTGAAAAAAATACATTGTTTTGATTTTTTAATATATTGTTAATATCCTTTCATTTTAAATGAAATGAAAAGTATATTATTTGAATATGTCAATTCAACAAAAATACCAGTAATGAAATCAATTGTATAAAATACACTTTTGTGGATAAATATTATAAATAGCAATTACAATTTTCAATGTTGGGTAAAACATATATCTCTAGGGGTGAGTGGGAAAACTTCTTATTAGGGTCCATTGTATGTGTTTTTTCTTAAATTAGATGTTTACAGAATAAAATTATAGAAATTATTACAAATTGCATTATGGCACTTGAGATAATTAAGAAATTTACAAAATTTAAATTCAACTCATTATTAACAAAAAATTTACCCGATAAGACTCTAAAATTATGAAAATTGAAAAAATACATTGTTTTGATTTTTTAATATATTGTTAATGTCCTTTCATTTTAAATGGAGTGAAAAGTATATTATTTGAATATGTTAATTCAACAAAAATACAAGTAATGAACTCAATTATATAAAATATACTTTTGTGGATAAATATTATAAATAGTAATCACAATTTTCAATGTTGGGTCAAGCATATATCTCTAGATGGGAGTGGGAAAACTTCATATTATGATTCATTGTATTTGCTTTTTCTTAAGAAAGATGCTAGGAGTCTAAAAGTATAGAAATCATTACAAATTGCATTGTGGCAAGTTAGATAATTATGAAATTTACAAAATTTAAATTCAACTCATTATTAAAAACACATTTATCCCTATAACACTCTAAAATTCTAAAATTGAAAAAATGCAATGTTTTGATTTTTTTAATATATTGTTAAGGTCGTTTCATTTTACTTGGACTGAAAAGCATATTATTTGAATATGTCAATTCAACAAAAATACAAGTAATGAACTCAATTGTATAAAATACTCTTTTGGGGATAAATATTATAAATAGCAATCACAATTTTCAATGTTGGGTCAAGCATATATCTCTAGGGGGAGTGGGAAAACTTCTTATTAGGGACCATTGTATTTGCTTTTTTTAAAGTAAGATGTTTACGGACTAAAATTATAAAAATCATTGTAAATTGCATTATGGCATGAGAGATAATGAAGAAATTTACAAAATTTAAATTCAACTCATTATTAATGACAAATTTATCCCGATAAGACTATAACATTATGAAAATTGAAAAAATACATTGTTTTGATTTTTTAATATATTGTTAATGTTCTTTCATTTTAAATGGAGTGAAAAGCATATTATTTGAATATGTTAATTCAAAAAAAATACATGTAATGAACTCAATTTTATAAAATACACTTTTGTGGATAAAAATTATAAATAGCAGTCACAATTTTCAATGTTAGTTCAAGTATATATTTCTAGAAGGGAGTGGGAAAACTTCTTCCTAGGGTCCATTGTATTATCTTTTTCTTACGTAAGATGTTTACAAACTAAAATCATATAAATCGTTACAAATTGCATTGTGGCATGAGAGATAACAAAGAAATTTACAAAATTTAAATTCAACTCATTATTAACAACAAATTTATCCCGTTAATACTCTAAAATTATGAAAATTGAACAAATACATTTTTTTGATTTTTTAATATATTGTTAATATCCTTTCATTTTAAATGGAGTGAAAAGCATATTATTTGAATATGTTAATTCAACAAAAACACAAATAATGAACTTAATTGTATAAAATACACTTTTGTGAATAAATATTATAAATAGCAATCAAAATTTTCAATGTTGGGTCAAGCATATATCTCTAGAGGGGAGTGGGAAAACTTTTTATTAGGGTCCATTGCATTTGGTTTTTCTTAAGAAAGATGTTTGCAGACTAAAATTATAGAAATCAATAAAGAAAATAAAGAAATTTACAACATTTTAATTCAACTGATTATTAACAAAACATTTAACCCTATAAGACTGTAAAATTCTAAAAATTGAAAAAATGCAATGTTTTGATTTTTTAATATATTGTTAATGTCCTTTCATTTTAAAAGGAGTCAAAAGCATATTATTTGAATATGTTAATTCAACAAAAATACAAGTAATGAACTCAATTGTATAAAATACACTTTTGTGGATAAATATTATAAATAGCAATCACAATTTTCAATGTTGGGTCAAGCATATATCTATAGGGGGGAGTGGGAAAACTTCATATTAAGGTCCGATGTATTTGCTTTTTCTTAAGTAAGATGTTTTCAGACTAAAATTATAGAAATCATTACAAATTTCATTATGCCAAGGGAGATAATTAAGAAATTTATAACATTTAAATTCAACTGATTATTAACAAGACATTTGTCTCTATAAAACTTTAAAATTATGAAAATTGAAAAAATACATTGTGTTGATTTTTTAAAATATTGTTAATGTCTTTTCATTTTAAATGGAGTGAAAAGCATATTATTAGAATATGCTAATTCAACAATAATACAAGTAATGAACTCAATTGTATAAAATACACTTTTGTGGATAAATATTATAAATAGCAACCATAATTTTCAATGTTAGGTCAAGCATATATCTCTAGAGGGGAGTGGGAAAACTTCGTCTTAGGGTCCCTTGTATTTGCTTTATCTTTAGTAAGATGTTTTTAAACTAAAATTATAGATATCATTACAAATTGCATTATTACACGGGAGATAATTAAGAAATTTACAAAATATGAATTCAATTGATTACTAATAACAAATTTATCCCAATATGACTCTAAAATTATGAAAATTGAAAAAATACATTGTTTTGATTATTTAATATATTGTTAATGTTGTTTCATTTTAAATGGAGTGAAAAGTATATTATTTGAATATGTTAATTCAACAAAAATACAAGTAATGAACTCGATTGTATAAAATACACTTTTGTGGATAAATATTATAAATAGCAATTACAATTTTCAATGTTGGGTCAAGCATATATCTCTATAGGGGAGTGGGAAAACTTCTTATTAAGGTCCATTGTATTTGGTTTTTCTTAAGAAAAATGTTTGCAGGCTAAAATTATAGAAATCAATATAGATTGCATTGTGGTAAGGGAGATAATTAAGATATTTACAACAGTTAGATTCAACTGATTATTAGTAAGACATTTATCCCTATAAGATTCTAAAATTCATAAAGTTGAAAAAATACATTGTTTTGATTTTTTAATATATTGTTAACGTCTTTTCATTTTAAATGGAGTGAAAAGCATATTATTTGAATAAGTTAATTCAACAAAAATACAAGTAATGAAATCAATTGTATAAAATACACTTTTGTGGATAAATGTTAGAAATAGCAATCATAATTTTCAAAGTTGGGTCAAGCATATATCTCTAAAGGGGAGTGGGAAAATTTCTTCTTAGGGTCCATTGTATTTGGTTTTTCTTAAGAAAAATGTTTGCAGACAAAAAGTATAGAAATTAATACAGATTGCATTGTGGCAAGGGAGATAATTAAGAAATTTACAACATTTAAATTCAACTGATTATTAATAAGACATTTACCCCTGTATGACTCTAAAATTATGAAAATTGAAAAAATGCAATATTTTGATTTTTTAATATATTATTAAAGCCCTTTCATTTTAAGTGGAGTGAAAACCATATTATTTGAATATGTTAATTCAACAAAAATACAAGTAGTATAAAATATACTTTTGTGGATAAATATTATAAATAGCAATCATAATTTTCAAAGTTGGGTCAAGCACATATCTCTAATGGGAAGTGGGAAAACTTCTTCTTAGAGTCCATTGTATTTGGTTTTTCTTAAGAAAGATGTTTACAAACTAAAATTATAGAAATCTATACAGATTGCATTGTCGCAAGGGAGATAATTAAGAAATTTACAACATTTAAATTCAACTGATTATTAATAAGACATTTACCCCTATAAGACTCTAAAATTATGAAAATTGAAAAAATGCAATGTTTTGATTTTTTAATATATTGTTAATGCCCTTTCATTTCAAATGGAGTGAAAAGCATATTATTTGAATATGTTAATTCAACAAAAATATAAGTAATGAACTCAATTGTATAAAATACACTTTTGTGGATAAATATTATAAAGAGCAATCACAATTTTCAATGTTGGGTCATGCAAATATCTCTAGAGGGGAGCGGGAAAACTTCTTATTGGGGTCCAGTGTATTTGGTTTTTCTTAAGAAAGATGTTTGTTGACTAAAATTATAGAAGTCAATACAAATTGCATTTTGGCAAGGGAGATAATTAAGAAATTTGCAACATTTAAATTCAACTGAATATTAATAAGACATTTCTCCCCATAAGACTCTAAAATTATGAAAATTGAAAAAATGCAATGTTTTGATTTTTTTAATATATTGTTAATACCCTTTCATTTTAAATGAAGTGAAATGCATATTATTAGAATTTGTTAATTCAACAAAAGTACAAGTGATGAACTCAATTCTATAAAATACATTTTCGTGGATAAATATTATAAATAGCAATCACAATTTTCAATGTTGGGTCAAGTATTTATCTCTAGAGGGGAGTGGGAAAACTTCTTCTTAAGGTCCATTGCATTTGGTTTTTCTTAAGTAATGATGTTTGCAGACTAAAATTATAGAAATCATTACAAATTGCATTATGGCGCGGGAGATAATTTAGAAATTTACAAAATTTAAATTTAACTCATTATTAACAACAAATTTATCTCAATAAGACTCTAAAATTATGAAAATTGAAAAAATACATTGTTTTGATTTTTTAATATATTGTTAATGTCCTTTCATTTAAAATCTAGTGAAAAGCGTATTATTTGAATAAGTTAATTGAACAAAAACACAGGTAATGAACTCAATTGTTTAAAATACACTTTTGTGGATAAATATTATAAATAGCAATCACAATTTTTAATGTTGGGTCAAGCATATATCTTCAGAGGAGAATGGAAAAACTTCTTATTAGGGTCCTTTGTATTTGTTTTTTCTTAAGTAAGATGTTTGCAAAATAAAATTATAGAAATCATTACAAATTGCATTTTGGCATGGGAGATAATTAAGAAATTTACAAAATTTAAATTCAACTTATTATTAACAACAAATTTATCTCAATAAGACTCTAAAATTATGAAAATTGAAAAAATACATTGTTTTGACTTTTTAATATATTGTTAATGTCCTTTCATTTTAAATGGAGTGAAAAGTATATTATTAGAATATGTTAATTTAACAAAAATACAAGTGATGAACTCAATTGTATAAAATAAGTTTTTGTGGATAAATATTATAAATAGCAATCACAATTTTCAATGTTGGGTCAGGCATATATGTCTAGAGAGGAGTGGGAAAAGTTCTTCTTAGGGTCCCTTGTATTTGCTTTTTCTTAAGTAAGATGTTTCTAGAGTAAAATTATATAAATCATTACAAATTGCATTATGACACGGGAGATAATTAAGAAATTTACAAAATTTAAATTCAACTCATTATTAAACACAAATTTATCTCAATAAGACTCTAAAATTATGAAAATTAAAATAATACATTGTATTGATTTTTTAATATATTGTTAATGTCCTTTCATTTTAAATGGAGTGAAAAGCATATTATTAGAATATGTTAAGTTAACAAAAATACAAGTGATGAACTCAATTGTATAAAATACACTTTTGTTGATAAATATTATAAATAGCAATCACAATTTTCAATGTTGGGTCAAGCATATATCTCTAGGGAGGAGTGGGAAAAGTTCTTCTTAAGGTCCCTTGTATTTGCTTTTTCTTAAGTAAGATGTTTCCAGAGTAAAATTATAGAAATCATTACAAATTGCATTATGACACGGGAGATAATTAAGAAATTTACAAAATTTAAATTCAACTCATTATTAACAACAAATTTATCCCAATAAGATTCTAAAATTATGAAAATTGAAATAATACATTGTATTGATTTTTTAATATATTGTAATGTCCTTTCGTTTTAAATGAAGTGAAAAGCATATTATTTGAATATTTGAATTCAACAAAAATACTAGTAATGAACTCAATTGTAGAAAATACACTTTTGTGAGTAAATATTATAAATAGCAATCACAATTCTTAATGTTGGGTCAAGCATACATCACTAGAGAAAAGTGGGAAACTTCTTATTAGGGTCCATTGTATTTGGTTTTCCTTAAGAAAGATGTTTGCATACTAAAATTATAGAAATCAATACAAATTGCATTGTGGCAAGGGAGATAATTAAGGAATTTACAACATTTAAATTCAATTGATTATTAATAAGACATTCCTCCCTATATGACTCTAAAATTCTGAAAATTGAAAAAATGCAATATTTTGATTTTTTTAATATATTATAAATGCCCTTTCATTTTAAATGGTGTGAAAAGCATATTATTTGAATATGTTAATTCAACAAAAATCCAAGTAATGAACTCAATTGTTTAAAATACACTTTTGTTTATAAATATTATAAATAGCAATCACAATTTTCAATGTTGGGTCAAGCATATATCTCTAGAGGGGAGTGGGAAAACTTCATATTAAGGTTCGTTGTATTTGTATTTTCTTAAGAAAGATGCTAGGAGTCTAAAAGTATATAAATCATTACAACATTTAAATGCAACTGATTATTAACAAGACATTCCTCCCTATAAAACTGTAAAATTCTAAAATTGAAAAAATGCAATGTTTTCATTTTTTTTGATATATTGTTAATGTCGTTTCATTTTAAATAGAGTGAAAAGTATATTATTTGAATATGTCAATTCAACAAAAATACAAGTAATAAATTCAATTATATAAAATACACTTTTGGGAAAAAATATTATAAATAGCAATCACAATTTTCAAAGTTGGGTCAAGCATATATCTCTAGAGGGGAGTGGGAAAACTTCTTATTAGAGTCCATTATATTTGGTTTTTCTTAAAAAAAATGTTTGCAGACTAAAATTATAAAAATCAATAGAGATTGCATTGTGGCAAGGGAGATAATTAAGAAATTTACAACATTTAAATTCAACTGATTATTAACAAGATATTTATCCCTATGAGACTCTTAAATTCTTAAAATTGAAAAAATATGTTGTTTTGATTTTTTAATACATTGTTAATGCCCTTTAATTTTAAATGTAGTGAAAAGCATATTATTTGAATATGTTAATTCAACAAAAATACAAGTAATGAACTCAATTGTAGAAAATACACTTTTGTGGATAAATATTATTAATAGCAATCATAATTTTCAATACTCGGTCAAGTATATATCTCTAGAGGAGAGTGGGAAAACTTCATATTAGGGTCCGTTGTATTTGCTCTTTCTTAAGAAAGGTGCTGGGAGACTAAAAGTATAGAAATCATTACAAATTGCATTGTGGTAGGGTAGATAATTATGAAATTTACAAAATTGAAATTCAACTGATTATTAACAACAAATTTATCCAGATAAGACTCTAAAATTATGAAAATTGAAAAAAGACATTGTTTTGATTTTTTAATATATCGTTAATGTCGTTTCATTTTAAATGGAGTGAAACGTATATTATTTGAATATGTTAATTCAACAAAAGAACAAGTAATGAACTCAATTGTATAAAATAAACTTTTGTGGATAAATATTATAAATAGTAATCACAATTTTCAATGTTGGGTCAACCATATATCTCTAAAGGGGAGTGGGAAAACTACTTAGTAGGGTCCATTATCATTACAAATTGTATTATGGCACGGGAGATAATTAAGAAATTTACAAAATTGAAATTCAACTCATTATTAAGAAGAAATTTATCCTGATAAAATTCTAAAATTATTAAAATTGAAAAATACATTGTTTCGATGTTTTAATATATTGTTAATGTCGTTTCATTTTAAACGAAGTGAACAACATATTATTTAAGTCTGTGAATTCAACAAAAATATAAGTAATGAACTCAATTATATAAAATACACTTTTGTGGATAAATATTATAAATAGCAATCACAATTTTCAATATTAGGACAAACATATATCTCTAGAGGGCAGTGGGAAAACTTCATATTAGGGTCCGTTGTATTTGCTTTTTCTTAAGAAAGATGCTGGGAGACTAAAAGTATAGAAATCATTACAAATTGCATTATGGCAAGGTATATAATTATAAAATTTACAAAATTTAAATTAAACTCATTATTAACAACAAATTTATCTTGATAAGACTCTAAAATTATGAAAATTGAAAAAATACATTGTTTTAATTTTTAATATATTATTAATGTCGTTTCATTTTAAATGGAGTGAAAAACATATTATTTGAATATGTTAATTCAACAACAGTATAAGTAATGAACTCAATTGTATAAAATACACTTTTGTGGATAAATATTATAAATTGCAATCACAATTTTCAATGTTGGGTCAATCATATATCTCCAGAAGGGAGTGAGAAAACTTCTTATTGGATCCATTGTATTTACTTTTTCTAAAGTAAGATGATTACAGACTAAAATTATAAAAATCATTAGAAATTGTATTATGGCACGGGGGATAATTAAGAAATTACAAAATTGAAAATTCAACTCATTATTAATAACAAATTTATCCCGATAAAACTCTAAAATTATGAAAATTGAAAAATATATTGTTTTGATTTTTTTAATATATTGTTAATGTTGTTTCATTTGAAACGGAGTGAAAAGCATTATTTGAATATATTAATTCAACAAAATACAAGTAATGAACTCAATTGTATAAAAATACACTTTAGTGGATAAATATTATAAATAGCAATCACAATTTTCAAAATTGGGTCAAACATATATCTCTAAAAAGGTGTGGCAAAATTTCATATTAGGGTACGTTGTATTTGCTTTTTCTTAAGAAAGATGCTAGCAGACTAAAAGTATAGAAATCATTATAAATTTCATTGTGGCAAGGTAGATAATTATGAAAATTTACAAAATTTAAATTCAACTCATTATTAAAAACACATTTATCCCTATAAAACTCTAAAATTCTGAAATTGAAAAAATGCAATGTTTTGATTTTTTTAATATATTGTTAATGTCATTTCATTTGAAATGGAGTGAAAAGCATATTATTTGAATATGTCAATTCAACAAAAATATAAGTAATGAACTCAATTGTACAAAATACACTTTTATGGATAAATATTACAAATAACAATCACAATTTTCAAAGTTGGGTCAAGCATATATCCCTAGAGGGAGTGGGAAAACTTCTTATTAGGGACGCATTGTATTTGCTTTTTCTTAAGTAAGATGTTTGTAGACTAAAATTATAGAAATCAATACAAATTGCATTGTGGGAAGGGAGATAATGAGGAAATTTACAACATTTAAATTCAACTGATTATTAACAAGACATTTATCCCTAAAGATTTTAAATTCTGAAAATTGAAAAAATGCAATATTTTGATTTTTAATATATTTTTAATGCCCTTTATTTTAAATGGAGTGAAAAGCATATTATTTGAATATGTTAATTCAACAAAAAGTACAAGCAATGAACTCAATTGTATAAAATACACTTTTGTTGATAAATATTATAAATAGCAATCACAATTTTCAATGTTGGGTCAAGCATATATCTCTAGAGGGAGTGGGAAAATTTCTTATTAGGGTCCATTGTATTTGGTTTTTTTTAAGAAAGATATTTGCAGACTAAAATTATAGAAATCACTATAAATTGCATTGTGGCAAGGGAGATAATTAAGAAATTTACAAAATTTAAATTCAACTGATTATTAACAAGACATTTATCCTTATAAGACTTTAAAATTCTGAAAATTAAAAAAAACAATGTTTTGACTTTTTATATAGTTAATGCCCTTTTATTTTAAATGGAGTGAAAAGCGTACTATTTGAATAAGTTAATTCAATAAAAATTCAAGAAATGATTTCAATTGTATAAAATATTAGAGGGGAGTGGGAAAACTTCTTATTAGGGTCCATTGTATTTGCTTTTTCTTAAGTAAGATGTTTGCAGACTAAAATTATAGAAATCATTACAAATTGCATTGTGCCAAGGGAGATAATTAAGAAATTTACAAAATTTAAATTCAACTAATTATTAACAACACATTTATCCCTATAAGACTTCTAAAATTCTGAAAATTGAAAAAATACAATGTTTTGATTTTTTTAATATATTGTTAATGCCCTTTCATTTTAAATGGAGTGAAAAACATAATATTTGAATATGTTAATTCAACAAAAATACAAGTAATGAACTTAATTGTATAAAATACACTTTTGTGGATAAATATTATAAATAGCAATCCTAAATTTTCAATGTTGGCTTATGCATATATCTCTAGAGGGGAGTGGGAAAAACTTCTTATTAGGTCCATTGTATTTGCTTTTCTTAAGTAAGATGTTTGCAGACTAAAATTATAGAAATCATTACGAATTGCATTGTGGCAAGGGAGATAATTAAGAAATTTACAAAATTTAAATTCAACTCATTATTAACAACACATTTATCCCTATAAGACTCTAAAATTCTGAAAATTGAAAAAATGCAATGTTTGATTTTTTAATATATTGTTAATCCTTTCATTTTAAATGGAGTGAAAAGCATTATATTTGAATATGTTAATTCAACAAAAGTACAAGTAATGCGACTCAATTGAATAAAAAACACTTTAGTGGATAAATATTTATAAATTGGAATCTTAAACTTCAATGTTGGGTCATGCATATATCTCTATAGGGGAGTGGGAAAACTTCTTATTAGGGTCCATTGTATTTGCTTTTTCTTAAGTAAGATGTTTGAAGACTAAAATATAGAAATCATTACAAATTGCATTGTGGCAAGGGAGATAATTAAAAATTTACAAAATTTAAATTCAACTCATTATTAACAACACATTTATCCTTATAAGACTCTAAAATTCTGAAAATTGAAAAAATGCAATGTTTGATTTTTTATATATTGTTAATGCCCTTTCATTTTTAAATGGAGTGAAAAGCATATTATTTCATATATCTTAAGAGGGGAGTGGGAAAACTTCTTATTTGGGTCCATTGTATTTGCTTTTTCTTAAGTAAGATGTTTGCAGACTAAAATTATAGAAATCATTACAAATTGCATTATGGCAAGGGAGATAATTAAGAAATTTACAACATTTAAATTCAACATTATTAACAAGACATTTATCCCTATAAGACTCTAAAATTCTGAAAATTGACAAAATGAAATGTTTTGATTTTTTTATATATTGTTAATGTCCTTTCATTTTAAATGGAGTTAAAATGCATATTATTTAAATATGTTATTTCAACTAAAATTAGAAGTAATGAACTCAATTGTATAAAATTCACTGTGTGGATAAATATTATAAATAGCAATCAGAATTTTCAATGTTGGGTCAAGCATATATCTCTAGACAGGTGTGGGAAAGCTTCTTATTAGGCTCCGTTGTATTTGCTTTTTTTATGTATAATGTTTGTAGAATAAAATTATAGAAATCATTACAAATTGCATTTTGGCAAGGGAGATAATTAAGAAATTTACAAAATTTATATTCAACTCATTATTAACAACATATTTATCCCGATAAGACTCTAAAATTATGAAAATTGAAAAAATACATTGTTTTTTATTTTTGAATATGTTGTTAATGTCCTTCATTTTAAATGGAGTGAAAACATATTATTTGAATATGTTAATTCAACAGAAATACAAGTAATGAGCTCAATTCCTATGAAATACGTTTTGTGGATAATATTATAAATAGTAATCACAATTCTCAATGTTGCGTTACGCAAATATCTCTATAGGGGAGTGGGAAAACTTCTTATTACGATCCATTGTTTTTTTTTTCTTTAGTCAGATGTTTGAAGACTAAAATTATAAAAATCATTACAAATTGCATTATAGCAAGGGAGATAATGAAGAAATTGCAACATTTATATTCAATAGATTATTAACAAGATATTTATCCCTATAAGACTCTAAAATTCTAAAAATTGAAAAAATGCAATATTTTGATTTTTAATATATTGTTAATGCCCCTTCATTTAAATGGGATGAAAAGCATATTATTTGAATATGTTAATTCAACAAAATACATGTAATGAACTGAATTGCACAAAATACACTTTGGTGGATAAATATTATAAATAACATCACAATTTTCAATATTGGGTGTAGCATATATCTCTAGTGGGGAGTGAGAAAACTTCTTATTAGGGTCCATTGTATTTGCTTTTTCTTAAGAAAGATGTTTATAGACTAAAATTATAAAAATCATTACAAAATTGCTTTATGCCAAGGGAGATAACTAAGAAATTTACAACATTTAAATTCAACTAATTATTAATAAGACTTTTATCCCTATAACACTCTAAAATTCCAAAAAATGAAAAAAATACAATGTTTTGATTTTTTAATATATTATTAATACCCTTTCATATTAAATAGAGTGAAAAGTATATTATTTGAATATATTAAGTCAACAAAAATACAAGTAATGAACTCAATTATATAAAATACATTTTTGTGGATAAATATAATAAATAGCAATCATAATTTTCAATGTTGAGTCAGCAAATATCTCCAGACGGGAGTGGGAAAACTTCTTATTAGAGTCCCTTGTATTTGATTTTTCTAAGTAAGATGTTTGTAGACTAAAATTATAAAAATCATACAAATTACATTATGGCAAGCGAGATAATTAAGAAATTTACAAAATTTAATTTCAACTCATTATTAACAACACTATTATCCCTACAAGGACTATAAAATTCTAAAATTCAAAAAATGTAATGTTTTGATTTTTAATATATTGTTAATGCCTTTTCATTTTAAATGGTGTGAAAAACATAATATTTGAAGACGTTAATTCAAACAAAAATACAAGTAATGGACTAAATTGAATAAAAACACTTTAGCGGATGATTATTACAAATTGAATCCTAAACTTCAATGTACTAGGTCATGCATATATCTCTATAAGGAGTGGGAAAACTTCTTATTGGTGTCCATTATATTTGTTTTTTCTTAAGTAAGATGTTTGCAGACTAAAATTATAAAATCATTAAAATTGCATTTTGCCAAGGGAGATAATTAAGAAATTTACAAAATTTAAATTCAACTCATTATTAACAACACATTTAACCCTATAAGACTCTAAAATTCTGAAAATTGACAAAATGCAATGTTTTGATTTTTTTTAATATATTGTTAATGTCCTTTCATTTTAAATGGAGTGAAAAGCATAATATTTGAATATGTTAATTCAACAAAAATACAACTAATGAACTCAATTCAATATCAAACACTTTTATGGATAAATATTATAAATAGCAATCACAATTTTCAATGTTGGGTCAAGGATATATCTCTAAAGGGGAGTGGGAAAACTTTTTATTAGGGTCCGTTGTATTTGTTTCTTCTTAAGTAAAATGTTTGCAGACTAAAATTATAGAAATCATTACAAATTGCATTATGGAAAGGGAGATAATTAAGAAATTTACAAAATTTAAATTCAACTCATTATTAACAACACATTTATCCCGATAAGACTCTAAAATTATGAAAATTGAAAAAATACATTATTTTTATTTTTGAATATATTGTTAATGTCCTTTCATTTTAAATGGAGTGAAAAACTTATTATTTGAATATGTTAATTCAACAAAAATAGAAGTAATGAACTCAATTGTATAAAATACACATTTGTGGATAAATATTATAAATAGCAATCACAATTTTCAATGTTGGGTCAAGCATATATGTCTAGACAAGTGTGGGAAAGCTTCTTATTAGGCTCCGTTGTATTTGCTTTTCTTATGTATGATGTTTGTAGAATAAAATTATAGAAATCATTACAAATTGCATTTTGGCAAGGGAGATAATTAAGAAATTTACAAAATTTATATTCAACTCATTATTAACAACACATTTATTCTGATAAGACTCTAAAATTATGAAAATTGAAAAAATACATTGTTTTTATTTTTGAATATATTGTTAATGTCCTTTCATTTTAAATGGAGTGAAAAACATATTATTTGAATATGTTAATTGAACAAAAATACAAGTAATGAGCTCAATTCTATGAAATACGTTTTGTGGATAAATATTATAAATAGCAATCACAATTTCAATGTTGCGTCACGCAAATATCTCTATAGGGGAGTGGGAAAACTTCTTATTATGGTCCATTGTATTTTCTTTTTCTTTAGTCAGATGTTTGTAGACTAAAATTATAGAAATCATTACAAATTGCATTATGGCAAGGGAGATAATGAAGAAATTTGCAACATTTATATTCAATAGATTATTAACAAGATATTTATCCCGATAAGACTCTAAAATTCTGAAAATTGAAAAAATGCAATGTTTTGATTTTTTAATATATTGTTAATGCCCCTTCATTTTAAATGGGGTGAAAAGCATATTATTTGAATATGTTAATTCAACAAAAATACATGTAATGAATTGAATTGCATAAAATACACTTTGGTGGATAAATATTATAAATAACAATCACAATTTTCAATATTGGGTCTAGCATATATCTCTAGTGGGGAGTGGGAAAACTTCTTATTGGGGTCCATTGTATTTGCTTTTTCTTAAGAAAGATGTTTATGGAATAAAATTATAAAAATCATTACAAATTGCTTTATGGCAAGGGAGATAATTAAGAAATTTACAATATTTAAATTCAACTAATTATTAACAAGACTTTTATCCCTATAAGATTCTAAAATTCCAAAAATTGAAAAAATACAATGTTTTGATTTTTTAATATATTATTAATACCCTTTCATATTAAATAGGGTGAAAAGTATATTATTTGAATATAAATTCAACAAAAATACAAGTAATGAACTCAATTATATAAAATACACTTTTGTAGATAAATATAATAAATAGCAATCATAATTTTCAATGTTGAGTCAAGCATATATCTCTAGACAGGAGTGAGAAAACTTCTTATTAGAGTGCGTTGTATTTGATTTTTCTTAAGTAAGATGTTTCTAGACTAAAATTATAAAAATCAATACAAAATGCATTATGGCAAGCGAGATAATTAAGAAATTTACGAAATTTAATTTCAATTCATTATTAACAACACTGTTATCCCTACAAGCCTATAAAATTCTGAAATTCAGAAAATGCAATGTTTTGATTTTTTAATATATTATTAATGCCCTTTCATTTTAAATGAAGTGAAAAACATAATATTTGAAGACGTTAATTCAACAAAAATACAAGTAATGGACTCAATTGAATAAAAAACACATTGGCGGAAGAATATTACAAATTGAAATCCTAAACATAATATTTGGGTCATGCAAATATCTCTATAGGGAGTGGGAAAACTTCTTACTATGGTCCATTGTATTTTCTTTTTCTTCAGAAAGATGTTTACACACTAAAATTATAGAAATCATTAAAAATTGCATTATGGCAAGGGAGATAGTTAAGAAATTTACAAAATTTAAATTCAACTCATTATTAACAACATATTTAACCCTATAAGACTGTCAAATTATGAAAATTGAAAAAATATAATGTTTTGATTTTTAATATATTGTTAATGTCCTTTCATTTTAAATGGAGTGAAAAGTATAATATATTGAATATGTTATTCAACAAAAATACAATATGAACTCAATTCTATATAAAACACTTTGTAGATAAATATTATAAATAGCAATCACAATTTTCAATGTTGGATCAAGGATATATCTCTAGAGGGGAATGGGCAAACTTCTTATTAAGGTCCGTTGTATTTGTTTCTTCTTAAGTAAGATGTTTGCTGACTAAAATTATAAAAATCATTACAAATTGCATTATGTAAAGGGAGATAATTAAGAAATTTACAAAATTTAAATTCAACTCATTATTAACAACACATTTATCCCGATAACACGATAAAATGATGAAAAATGAAAAAATACGTTGTTTTGATTTTTAATGTATTGTTAATGTCCTTTCAATTTTAACTGGAGTGAACAGCATATTATTTGAATATGTTAATTGAGCAAAAATACAAGTAAAGAACTCAATTGTATAAAATACACTTTTCTGGACAAATATTATAAATAACAATCACAATTTTCAATGTTGGGTCAAGTATATACCTCTAGATAGGAGTGGGAAAACTTCTTATTAGGGTCTGTGGTATTTGCTTTTTCTTAAGCAACATGTTTGCAGACTAAAATTATAGAAATCAATACAAATTGCATTGTGACAAGGGAGATAATTAAGAAATTTATAACATTTAAATTCAACTAATTATCTACAAGACATTTATCCCTATAAGACTCTAAAATTATGAAATTAAAGAAATACATTGTTTTGAATTTTTAATCTATTGTTAATGTCCTTTCATTTTAAATGGAGTGAAAAAAGCATATTATTTGAGTATGTTAATTCAACAAAAATACAAGTAATGAACTCAATTGTATAAAATACACTTTTTTGTATAAATATATAAATAACAATCATAATTTTCAATGTTAGGTCAAAAATATATCTCTAGAGGGGAGTGGGAAAACTTCTTATTAGAGTCCGTTGTATTTGCTTTTTCTTAAGTAACATGTTTGCAGACTAAAATTATAGAAATCAATACAAATTGCAGTGTGGCAAGGGAGACAATTAAGAAATTTATAACATTTAAATTCAACTGATTATTTACAAGACATTTATCTCTATAAGATTCTAAAATTCTGAAAATAGAAAAATAGTTTATTTATATTTTTTAATATATTATTAATGTCCTTTCATTTTAAATGGAGTGAAAAGCATATTATTTGAATATGTTACTTCAACAAAAATACAAGTAATGAACTCAATTGTATAAAATACACTTTTCTGGATAATATTATAAATAACAATCACAATTTTCAATGTTAGGTCAAGCATATATATCTCTAGAGGGGAGTGGGAATACTTCTTATTAGAGTCCATTGTATTTGCTTTTCTTAAGTAATGTGTTTGCAGACTAAAATTATAGAAATCAATACAAATTGGATTGTGGCAAAGGAGATAATTAAGAAATTTATAACATTTAAATTCAACTGACAATCTACAAGAAATTTATCCCTATAAGACTCTAAAATTCTAAAAATTGAAAAAATGCATTGTTTTGATTTTCTAATATATTGTTAATACCCTTTCATTTTAAATGGAGCGAAAAGCATATTATTTGAATATGTTAATTCAGCAAAAATACAAGTAATGAATTCATTGTATAAAATACACTTTTCTGGATAATATTATAAATTGCAATCAGAAATTTCAATGTTGGGTCAAGTATATATCTCTAGACGGGAGTGGGAAAATTTCTTATTAGAGCTCTTTGTATTTGCTTTTTCTTAAGTAACATGTTTGGAGACTAAAATTATAGAAATCAATACAAATTGCATTGTGGCAAGGGAGATAATTAAGAAATTTATAACATTTAAATTCAACTGATTATCTACAAGACATTTATCCCTATAAGACTCTAAAATTATGAAAATTGAAGAAATACATTGTTTTGATTTTTAATCTATTGTTAATGTCCTTTCATTTAAAATGGAGTGAAATACGTATATTAATTTGATATATGTACCTTCAACGAAAAATAGACAGTACTGAACTCAATTGATAATAACAATATTACTTCTTCGTGGATAAATATTATAAATACAGGTAAACGCAATCACAATTTTCAATGTTAGGTCTCCAAAACTATATCTCTTAGAGCGGAGTGGGTAATAGTCTATTACGGTCCATTATATTGCTTTTTCTTTAAGTCAAGTGTTTGCAGCCTAAAATATATAGAAATCAATAACAATTATGCATTGTGGCAAGGGAGATAGATTAAGAATTATAACCATTTGAAATTCAAACTGATTGGATCTACAATGACATTTATCCCTAATGACTCTAAATTCTAAGAATTGACAAAAATACATTGTTTTTGATTTTTTAATATATTGTTAATGTCCTTTCAGTTTTAAATGAGGGAAAATGCATATAATTTGAATATGTTAATTTTCAACAAAAAGACAAGTAATGAACTCAATTGTATAAAGACACTTTTTTGGATAAATATTATAAATAGTAATCCCAATTTTCAATGTTGGGTCAAGCATATATCTCTGGAGGGGAGTGGGAAAACTTCTTATTAGGGTCCGTTGTATTTGCTTTTTCTTAAGTAATATGTTTGTAGACTAAAATTATAGAAATCATTACAAATTGCATTGTGGCAAGGGAGATAATTAAGAAATTTACAAAATTTAAATTCAACTCATTATTAACAACACATTTATCCCTATAAGACTCTAAAATTCTGAAAATTGAAAAAATGCAATGTTTTGATTTTTTAATATATTGTTAATGCCCTTTCATTTTAAATGGAGTGAAAAGCATAATATTTGAATATGTTAATTCAACAAAAATACAATTAATGAACTCAATTCTATATAAAACACTTTTGTGGATAAATATTATAATAGCAATCACAATTTTCAATGTTGGGTCAAGGATATATCTCTAAAGGGGAGTGGGAAAACTTCTTATTAGGGTCCGTTGTATTTGTTTCTTCTTAAGTAAGATGTTTGCGACTAAAATTATAAAAATCATTACAAATTGCATTATGGAAAGGGAGATAATTAAGAAATTTACAAATTTAAATTCAACTCATTATTAACAACACATTTATCCGATAAGACTCTAAAATTATGAAAAATGAAAAAATACATTGTTTTGATTTTTTAATATATTGTTAATGTCCTTTCATTTTAATGGAGGAAAGCAATATTATTGAATATGTTAATTCAACAAAAATACAAGTAAATGAACTCAATTGTATAAAATACACTTTTGGGATAAATATTATAAATAGCAATCACAATTTTCAATGTTGGGTCAAGCATATACTCTAGACGGGAGTGGGAAAACTTCTTATTAGGGTCCGTTGTATTTGCTTTTTCTTAAGTAAGATGTTTGCAGACTAAAATTATAGAAATCAATACAAATTGCATTATGGCAAGGGAGATAATTAAGAAATTTACAACATTTTAAATTCAACTATTATTTACACAACATTTATCCCTATAAGACTCTAAAATTCTGAAAATTGAAAAAATACATTGTTTTGATTTTTTAATATATTGTTAATGTCCTTTCATTTTAAATGGAGTGAAAAGCATATTATTTGAATATGTTAATTCAAAAAAAATACAAGTAATGAACTCAATTGTATAAAAATACACATTTTGGATAAATATTATAAATAGCAATCACAATTTTCAATGTTGGGTCAAGCATATATCTCTAGAGGGGAGTGGGAAAACTTCTTATTAGGGTCCATTGTATTTGCTTTTTCTTAAGTAAGATGTTTAAAAACTAAAATTATAGAAATCATTACAAATTGCATTATGGCAAGGGAGATAATTAAGAAATTTACAAAATTTAAATTCAACTCATTATTAACAACACATTTATCCTGATAAGACTCTAAAATTATGAAAATTGAAAAAATACAATGTTTTGATTTTTTAATATATTGTTAATGTCCTTTCATTTTAAATGGAGTGAAAGAATATTATTTGAATATGTTAATTCAAAAAATACAAGTAATGAATTCAATTGTATCAAATACACTTTTCTAGATAAATATTATAAATTGCAATCACAATTTTCAATGTTAGGTCAAGCATGTATCTCTAGAGGGGAGTGGGAAAACTTCTTATTAGGGTCCGTTGTATTTGCATTTTATTAAGTAACATGTTGTCGACTAAAATTATAGAAATCATTACAAATTGCATTATGGCAAGGGAGATAATTAAAAAATTTACAAAATTTAAATTCAACTCATTATTAACAACACATTTATCCGATAAAACTCTAAAATTATGAAAATTGAAGAAATACATTGTTTTTATTTTTGAATCTATTGCTAATGTCCTTTCATTTTAAATGGAGTGAAAAGAATATTATTTGAATATGTTAATTCAACAAAAATACAAGTAATGAATTCAATTGTATAAAACACACTTTTCTGGATTAATATTATAATAGCAATCACAATTTTCAATGTTAGGTCAAGTAATATATCTCTAGATGGGAGTGGGAAAACTTCTTATTAGAGTCTGTTATATTTGCTTTTTCTTAAGCAACATGTTTTCTAACTAAAATTATAGAAATCAATACAAATTGCATTATGGCAAGGGAGATAATTAAGAATTTATAACATTTAAATTCAACAGATTATTTATGACTCAGTTATCCCTATAACTTTCTAAACTTCTAAAAATTGAAAAAATACATTGTTTTGATTTTCTAATATATTGTTAATGTCCTTTCATTTTAAATGGAGGGAAAGCATATTATTTGAATAAGTTAATTCAACAAAAATAAAAATGAACTCAATTGTATAAATAAACTTTTTTGGATAAATATTATAAATAACAATCCAATTTTCAATGTTGGGTTAAGCATATATCTCTGGAGGGAAGTGGGAAAACTTTTTATTAGGGTCCGTTGTATTTGCTTTTCATAAGTAATATGTTTGTAGACTAAAATTATAGAAATCATTACAAATTACATTATGGCAAGGGAGATATTATGAAATTTACAAAATTTAAATTCAACTCATTATTAACAACACATTTATCCTGAATAAAACTCTAAAATTATGAAAATTGAAGAAATATATTGTTTTGACTTTTTAATCTATTGCTAATGTCCTTTCATTTTAAATGGAGTGAAAAGAATATTATTTGAATATGTTAATTCAACAAAAATACAAAGTAATGAATTCAATTGTATCAAATACACTTTTCTAGATAAATATTATAAATTGCAATCACAATTTTCAATGTTTAGGTCAAGCATGTATCTCTAGAGGGGAGTGGGAAAACTTCTTATTAGGGTTCCGTTGTATTTGCATTTTATTAAGTAACATGTTGTCGACTAAAATTATAGAAATCATTACAAATTGCATTATGGCAAGGGAGATAATTAAAAAATTTACAAAATTTAAATTCAACTCATTATTAACAACACATTTATCCCGATAAAACTCTAAAATTATGAAAATTGAAGAAATACATTGTTTTTATTTTTGAATCTATTGCTAATGTTCCTTTCATTTTAAATGGAGTGAAAAGAATATTATTTGAATATGTTAATTCAACAAAAATACAAGTAATGAATTCAATTGTATAAAACACACTTTTCTGGATTAATATTATAAATAGCAATCACATTTTCAATGTTAGGTCAAGTATATATCTCTAGATGGGAGTGGGAAACTTCTTATTAGAGTCTGTTATATTTGCTTTTTCTTAAGCAACATGTTTTCTAACTAAAATTATAGAAATCAATACAAATTGCATTATGGCAAGGGAGATAATTAAGAAATTTATAACATTTAAATTCAACAGATTATTTATGACTCAGTTATCCCTATAACTTTCTAAACTCTAAAAATTGAAAAAATACATTGTTTTGATTTTCTAATATATTGTTAATGTCCTTTCATTTTAAATGGAGGGAAAGCATATTATTTGAATAAGTTAATTCAACAAAAATAAAAATGAACTCAATTGTATAAATAAACTTTTTTGGATAAATATTATAAATAACAATCCCAATTTTCAATGTTGGGTTAAGCATATATCTCTGGAGGGAAGTGGGAAACTTTTTATTAGGGTCCGTTGTATTTGCTTTTCATAAGTAATATGTTTGTAGACTAAAATTATAGAAATCATTACAAATTACATTATGGCAAGGGAGATATTATGAAATTTACAAAATTTAATTCAACTCATTATTAACAACACATTTATCCCGATAAAACTTTAAAATTATGAAAATTGAAGAAATACATTATTTTGATTTTTTAATCTATTGTTAATTTCCTTTCATTTTAAATGGAGTGAAAATAATTTTATTTGAATATGTTAATTCTACTAAATACAAGTAATGAATTCAATTTTATAAAATACACTTTTCAGGATAAATATTATAACTAGCAATCATAATTTTCAATGTTGGGTCAAGCATATATCTCTAGAAGGAAGTGGGAAAACTTCTTATTAGGGTCCGCTGTATATGCTTTTTCTTAAGTAAGATGTTTGTAGATTAAAATTAGAGAAATCAATACAAATTGCAATGTGGCAAGGGAGATAATTAAGAAATTATAACATTTAAATTCAACTAATTATTTACAAGACATTTATCTCTATAAGACTCTAAAATTCTAAAAATCGAAAAATACTTGTTTTGATTTCAATATATTGTTAATGTCCTTTCATTTTAAATGGAGGGAAAAGCATATTATTTGAATAAGTTAATTCAATAAAAATAAAAGTAATGAACTCAATTGTATAAAATTCACTTTTTTTGGATAAATATTATAAATAGCAATCTCAATTTTCAATGTTAGTTTAAGTGTATATGTCTAGAGGGGAGTGGAAAACTTCTATTAGGGTCCGTTGTATATGCTTTTTCTTAAGTAAGATGTTTGCAGACTAAAATTGTAGAAATCAATACAAATTGCATTGTGGCAAGGGAGATAATTAAGAAATTTATAACATTTAAATTCAACTGATTATTTACAAGACATTTATCTCTATAAAACTTTAAAATTCTAAAAATCGAAAAAGTACATTGTTTTGACTTTCTAATATATTGTTAATGTCCTTTCATTTTAAATGGAGGGAAAAACATATTATTTGAATAAGTTAATTCAACAAAAATTCAAGTAATGAACTCAATTGTATAAAATACACTTTTTTGGATAAATAATATAAATAGCAATCACAATTTTCAATGTTGGGTCAGGTATATATCTCTAGACGGTAGTGGGAAAACTTCTTATTAGGGTCCGTCGTATTTGGTTTTCTTAAGTAAGATGTTTGCGGAGTAAAATTAAAGAAATCATTACAAATTGCATTATGGCAAGGAAGATAATTAAGAAAATTACAAAATTTAAATTCAAGTCATTATTAACAACACATTTATCCTGATAAGACTCTAAAATTATGAAAATTGAAGAAATACATTGTTTTGATTTTTTTAATCTATTGTTAATGTCCTTTCATTTTAAATGGAGTAAAAAGAATATTATTTGAATATGTTAATTCAACAAAAATACAAGTAATGAATTCAATTGTATAAAATACACATTTCTGGATAAATATTATAAATTACAATCACAATTTTCAATGTTGGGTCAAGTATATATCTCTAGAACGGGAGTGGGAAAATTTCTTCTTAGGGCCCCTTGTATTTGCTTTTCTTAAGTAACATGTTTGCAGACTAAAATTATAGAAATCAATACAAATTGCATTGTTGCAAGGGAGATAATTAAGAAATTTATAACATTTAAATTCAACTAATTATCTACAAGACATTTATCCCTATAAGACTCTAAAATTATGAAAATTAAAGAAAACATTGTTTTGAATTCTTAATCTATTGTTCATGTCCTTTCATTTTAAATGGAGTGAAAAAAGCATATTATTTGAGTATGTTAATTCAACAAAATACAAGTAATGAACTCAATTGTATAAGATACACTTTTCTGTATAAATATATAAATAACAATCATAATTTTCAATGTTAGGTCAAAAATATATCTCTAGAGGGAGTGGGAAAACTTCTTATTAGAGTCCGTTGTATTTGCTTTTCTTAAGTAACATGTTTGCAGACTAAATTATAGAAATCAATACAAATTGCAGTGTGGCAAGGGAGATAATTAAGAAATTTATAACATTTAAATTCAACTAATTATTTACAAGACATTTATCTCTATAAGATTCTAAAATTTTGAAAATAGAAAAAATAGTTTATTTATATTTTTTAATATATTATTAATGTCCTTTCATTTTAAATGGAGTGGAAAAGCATATTATTTTGAATATATTACTTCAACAAAAATACAAGTAATGAACTCAATTGTATAAATACACTTTTCTTGGATAAATATTATAAATAACATCACCATTTTCAAATGTTAGGTCAAGCATATATATCTCTAGAGGGGAGTGGAATACTTCTTATTAGAGTCCATTGTATTTGCTTTTTCTTAAGTAATGTGTTTGCAGACTAAAATTATAGAAATCAGTACAAATTGGATTGTGGCAAAGGGAGATAATTAAGAAATTTATAACATTTAATTCAACTGACGATCTACAAGACATTTATCCCTATAAGACTCTAAAATTCTAAAAATTGAAAAAATACATTGTTTGATTTTCTAATATATTGTTAATACCCTTTCATTTTAAATGGAGCGAAAAGCATATTATTTGAATATGTTAATTCGGACAAAAATACAAGTAATCAATTCAATTGTATAAAATACACTTTCTGGATAAATATTATAAATTGCAATCACAAATTTCAATGTTAGGTCAAGTATATATCTCTAGACGGGAGTGGGAAAATTTCTTATTAGAGCTCTTTGTATTTGCTTTTTCTTAAGTAACATGTTTGGAGACTAAAATTATAGAAATCAATACAAATTGCATTGTGGCAAGGGAGATAATTAAGAAATTTATAACATTTAAATTCAACTGATTATCTACAAGACATTTATCCCTATAAGACTCTAAAATTATGAAAATTGAAAAAATACATTGTTTGATTTTTTAATCTATTGTTAATGTCCTTTCATTTTAAATGTAGTGAAAAGTATATTATTTGAGTATGTTAATTCAACAAAAATACAAGTAATGAACTCAATTGTATAAAATACACTTTTCTGGATAAATATTATAAATAGCAATCACAATTTTCAATGTTAGGTCAAGCATATATCTCTAGAGGGGAGTGGGAAAACTTCTTATTAGAGTCCATTGTATTTGCTTTTTCTTAGTAACATGTTTGCAGACCAAATTATAGAAATTAATACAAATTACAGTGTGGCAAGGGAGATAATTAAGAAATTTATAACATTTAAATTCAACTGATTATTTACAAGTCATTTATCTCTATAAGACTCTAACATTCTAAAAACTGAAAAAAATACATTGTTTTGATTTTCTAACATATTGTTAATGTCCTTTCATTTTAAATGGAGTGAAAAGTATATTATTTGAATAAGTTAATTCAAGAAAAATACAGATAATGAACTCAATTGTATAAAATACACTTTTCTGGATAAATATTATAAATTGCAATTACAATTTTCAATGTTGGGTCAAGTAATATCTCTAGCCTAAAATGTGTTTGCAGACTAAAATTATAGAAATCAATACAAATTGCATTATGGCAAGGGAGATAATTAAGAAATTTATAACATTTAAATTCAACTAATGATCTACAAGACATTTATCCTATAAGACTTTAAAATTCTAAAAATTGAAAAAATACATTGTTTTGATTTTTTAATATATTGTTAATGTCCTTTCATTTTAAATGGAGGGAAATGCATAATTATTTGAATATGTTAATTCAACAAAAAAGACAAGTAATGAACTCAATTGTATAAAGACAACTTTTTGAATAAATATTATAAATAGCAATCCCAATTTTCAATATCGGTCAAGCATATATCTTGGAGGGGAGTGGGAAAACACTTCTTATTAGGGTCCGTTGTATTTGCTTTTTCTTAAGTAATATGTTTGTAGACTAAAATTATAGAAATCATTACAAATTGCATTATGCAAGGGAGATAATTAAAATTTACAAAATTTAGGTTCAACTAATTATTAACAAGACATTTATCCTGATAAACTCTAAAATTATGAAATAAAAAATAGATTATTTGTATTTTTTAATATATTGTTAATGTCCTTTCATTTTAAATGGAGTGAAAAAGCATATTATTTGAATATGTTACTTCACAAAAATACAAGTAATGAACTCAATTGTATAAAATACACTTTGTGGATAAATATTATAAATAGCAATCACAATTTTCAATGTTAGGTCAAACATATATATCTCTAGAGCGGAGTGGGAAATACTTCCTATTAGAGTCCATTATATTTGCTTTTCTTAAGTAATGTGTTTGCAGACTAAAATTATAGAAATCAATACAAATTGCACTGTGGCAAGGGAGATAAATTAAGAAATTTATAACATTTAAATTCAACTGATGATCTACAAACATTTATCCCTATAAGACTCTAAAATTCTAAAAATTGAAAAAATACATTGTTTTGATTTTTTAATATATTGTTAATGTCCTTTTCATTTTAAATGGAGGGAAATGCATATTATTTGAATATGTTAATTCAACAAAAGACAAGTAATGAACTCAATTGTATAAAAGACACTTTTTTGGATAAATATTATAAATAGTAATCCCAATTTTCAATGTTGGGTCAAGCATATATCTCTGGAGGGGAGTGGGAAAACTTCTTATTAGGGTCCGTTGTATTTGCTTTTTCTTAAGTAATATGTTTGTAGACTAAAATTATAGAAATCATTACAAATTGCATTATGGCAAGGGAGATAATGAAGAAATTTACAAAATTTAAGTTCAACTGATTATTAACAAGACATTTATCCGATAAGACTCTAAAATTCTGAAAATAGAAAAAATAGATTATTTATATTTTTAATATATTGTTAATGTCCTTTCATTTTAAATGGAGTGAAAAGCATATATTTGAATATGTTACTTCAACAAAATACAAGTAATGAACTCAATTGTATAAAATACACTTTTGTGGATAAATATTATAAATAGCAATCACAATTTTCAATGTTAGGTCAAACATATATATCTCTAGAGCGGAGTGGGAATACTTCCTATTAGAGTCCATTATATTTGCTTTTTCTTAAGTAATGTGTTTGCAGACTAAAATTATAGAAATCATACAAATTGCACTGTGGCAAGGGAGATAATTAAGAAATTTATAACATTTAAATTCAACTGATGATCTACAAGACATTTATCCCTATAAGACTCTAAAATTCTAAAAATTGAAAAATACATTGTTTTGATTTTTTAATAATATTGTTAATGTTTTCATTTTAAATGGAGGGAAATGCATATTATTTGAAATGTTAATTCAACAAAAAGACAAGTAATGAACTCAATTGTATAAAAACACTTTTTTGGATAAATATATAAATAGTAATCCCAATTTTCAATGTTGGGTCAAGCATATATCTCTCTGGAGGGGAGTGGGAAAACTTCTTATTAGGGTCCGTTGTATTTGCTTTTCTTAAGTAATATGTTTGTAGACTAAAATTATAGAAATCATTACAAATTGCATTATGGCAAGGGAGATAATGAAGAAATTTACAAAATTTAAGTTCAACTGATTATTAACAAGACATTTATCCCGATAAGACTCTAAAATTCTGAAAATAGAAAAAATAGATTATTTATATTTTTAAATATATTGTTAATGTCCTTTCATTTAAATGGAGTGAAAAGCATATTATTTGAATATGTTACTTCAACAAAAATACAAGTAATGAACTAATTGTATAAAATACACTTTTCTGGATAAATATTATAAATAGCAAATCACCAATTTTCAATGTTAGGTCAAACATATATATCTCTAGAGGGGAGTGAGAATACTTCTTATTAGAGTCCATTGTATTTGTTTTTCTTAAGTAATGTGTTTGCAGACTAAAATTATAGAAATCAATACAAATTGCATTGTGGCAAGGGAGATAATTAAGAAATTTATAACATTTAAATTCAACTGATGATCTACAAGACATTTATCCCTATAAGACTCTAAAAATTCTAAAAATTGAAAAAATACATTGTTTTGATTTCTAATATATTGTTAATGTCCTTTCATTTTAAATGGAGGCGAAAAGCATATTATTTGAATAAAGTTTAATTCAACAAAAATACAAGTAATGAACTCAATTGTTATAAAATACACTTTTTTGGATAAATATTATAAATAAATCCCAATTTCAATATTGGGTCAAGCATATATCTCTAGGAGGGGAGTGGGAAAACTTCTTATTAGGGTCCATTGTATTTGCTTTTTTTAAGCAATCATGTTTGTAGACTAAAATTATAGAAATCAATACAATTGCATTGTGGCAAGGGAGATAATTAAGAAATTTATAACATTTAAATTCAACAGATTATTACAACTCATTTATCCTATAAGACTCTAAAATTATGAAAATGAGAAAATAGATTGTTTTGATTTTTTTAATATATTGTTAATGTCCTTTCATTTTAAATGGTGGGAAAGTATTTTATTTGAATTAGTTAATTCAAGAAAATACAGATAATGAACTCAATTGTATAAAAATACACATTTTGTGAATTAATATTAATAACAATCATCCCATTTTTCAATGTTGGGGTCAAGCATATATCTTAGAAGGGAGTGGGAAAACTTCTTATTAGGGTCCATTGTATTTGCTTTTTCTTAAGTAAGATGGTTGCAAACTAAAATTATAGAAATCATTGCAAATTGCATGTGGTTAAGGCGATAGTTAAGAAATTAACAATATTTAAATTCAATTGATTATTAATAACACATTTATCCCTATAAGACTCTAAAATTCTTAAAAAGGAAAAATGCAAAATTTTGATTTTTTATATATTGTTAATGCCCTTTCATTTTAAATTGAGTGAAAAGTATAATTTTGAATATGTTAATTCAACAAAAATACAATAATGGACTCTATTCATAAAAAACGCTTTCGTGCTTGGATATTACGAATTAGAATCCTAACCTCAATGTTGGGTCATGCCTATATCTCTACCGAGGAGTGGGAAATTCTTATTAGGGTCCATTGTTTTCGCTTTTTCGTAAGTAAGATGTTTGCAAACAAAATTATAGAAATCATTACAAATTGCATTATGGGAAGTAGATAATTAAGAAATTTACAAAATTTAAATTTAACTGATTATTAATAACACATTTATTCTTATAAGACTCTAAAATTCTGAAAATTGAAAAAAATGCAAGATTTTGATTTTTTAATATATTGTTAATGCCCTTTCATTTTAAATAGATGAAAAGCATATATTTGAATATATTAATTCAACAAAAATACAAGTAATGGACCCAATTCAATAAAAACACTTTTGTGGATGAATATTACGAATTGGAATCCTAAACCTAGTGTTGAGTCATGCATATATCTCTATAAGGGAGTGGGAAAACTTCTTATTATGGTCCATTGTATTTGATTTTCCTTAATTAAGATGTTTGCACACTAAAATTATAGAAATCATTGCAAATTGCATTGTGGCAAAGGTGATAGTTAAGAAATTTACAAAATATTTAAATTCAACTGATTATTAACAACACATTTATTCCTATAACACTCCAAAATTCTGAAAATGGAAAAAAATGCAAAATTTTGATTTTTGATATATTGTTAAATGCCCTTTCATTTTAAAAGAGTGAAAGTATAATATTTGAATATGTTAATTAATCAAAAATACAAGTAATGGATTGAATTGCATAAAAACACTTTTTTGGATGAATAATATAAATAGCAATCATAATTCTTAATGTTGAGTCAAGCAATATATCTAAAGGGGAGTCAGATTATCTCTTAGGATACATTGTATTCACATTTTCTTAAGTAAGATGTTTACAGACTAAAATTATAGAATGATTACAAATTGCATTGTGGCAATGGAGATTATTAAGAGATTTACAATATTTAATNGTGGGAAAACTTCTTATTATGGTCCATTGTATTTGCTTTTCCTTAAGTAAACTGTTTGCACACTAAAATTATAGAAATCATTGCAAATTGCATTATGGAAAAAGTGATAGTTAAGAAATTTACAATATTTAAATTCAATTGATTATTAAAACACATTTATTCCTATAACACTCCAAAATTTTGAAAATGGAAAAAATGCAAAATTTTGATTTTTTGATATATTGTTAATGCCCTTTCATTTTAAATAGAGTGAAAAGTATAATATTTGAATATGTTAATTAATCAAAAATACAAGTAATGGACTGAATTGCTTAAAAAACACTTTACTGGATGAATAATATAAATAGCAATCATAATTCTCAATGTTGAGTCAAGCATATATCTCTAAAGGGGAGTGGGAAAACTTTTTATTCAGGTCCGTTGTATTTACATTATCTTAAATAAGATGTTTGTAGACTAAAAGTATAGAAATCATTACAAATTGCATTGTGGCAATGGAGATAACTAAGAAATTTACAAAATTGAAATTCAAGTAATTATTTACAACGCATTTATCCCTATATGACTATAAACTTATGAAAATTGAAAAAATGCAATGTTTTGATTTTTTAATATATTGTTAATGCCCTTTCATTTAAATGGAGTGAAAAGTATAATATTTGAATATGTTAATTCAACAAAAATACAAATAATGGACTCAATTGAATAAAAAACAGTTTAATGGATGAATATTACAAATTGTAACCCTAAACTTCAATGTTAGGTCATGCATATATCTCTATAAGGGAGTGGGAAAATTTCTTATTACGGGCCATTGAATTTTCCTTTTCTTAAGTAAGATGTTTGCAGACTAAAATTATAGAAATCATTACAAATTGCATTGTGGCAAGGGAGATATTTAAGAAATTTGCAAAATTTAAATTCAACTGATTATTAACAATGCATTTATCTCTAGAAGACTCTAAAATTCTGAATATTGAAAAAATGTAATGTTTTGATTTTTTAATATATTACTAATGCCTTTTCATTTTAAATAGAGTGAAAAGCATAATAATTGAATACATTAATTCAACAAAAATACAAGTGATGGACTCAATTGAATAAAAAACACTTCAGTGGATGAATATTACAAATTGGAATCCTCAACTTCGATGTTAAGTCATGCGTATATCTCTACAGGGGAGCGGGAAAACTTCTTAGTAGGGTCCGTTGTATTTGCTTTTTCTTAAGTAAGATGTTTGTAGACTAAAAGTATAGAAATCATTACAAATTGCATTGTGGCAATGGAGATAATTAAGAAATTTACACAATTGAAATTCAACTATTTATTTACAATGCATTTATCCCTATATGACTATAAAATTCTGAAAATTGAAATAATGCAATGTTTTCATTTTTTAATATTTTGCTAATGCCTTTCCATTTTAAATGGAGTGAAAAGCGTAATTTTTGAATATATTAATTCAACAAAAATACAAGTAATATTCATCAATTGATTATTAACAACACATTTATCTATATAAGACTCTAAAATTCTGAAAAAGGAAAAAATGCAAAATTTTGATTTTTTAATATATTGTTAATGCCCTTTCATTTGAATATGTTAATTCAACAAAAATACAAGTAAAGGACTCAATTGAATAAAAAACACTTTAGTGGATGAATATTACAAATTGGAATCCTAAACTTCAATGTTGGGTCATGCATATATCTCTATAGGGGAGTGGGAAAACTTATTATTAGGGTCCATTGTATTGGCTTTTTCTTAAGTAGGATGTTTGTAGACTAAAATTATAGAAATCAATACAAATTGCTTTGTGGCGAGGGACATAATTAAGAGATTTACAAAATTTAAATTCAACTAATTATTAACAACACATTTATCCCTATAAGACTCTAAAATTCTGAAAATTGAAAAAAATGCAAAGTTTTGACTTTTTTAATATATCGCTAATGCCCTTCCATTTTAAGTAGCGTGAAAAGCATAATTTTTGAATATGTTAATTCAACAATAATACAACTAATGGACTCAATTCCATAAAAAACACTTTGGTGCATGAATATTACAAATTGGAATCCTAAACCTCATTGTTAGGTCATGCATATGTCTCTATAAGGGGGTGGGAAAAGTTCTTATTAGGGTCCACTATTTTCGCTTTTTCTTAAGTAAGATGTTTGCAGACTAAAATTATAGAAATCATTACAAATGACATTGTGGTAAAGGAGATAATTAAGAAATTTACAAAATTTAAATTCAACTAATTATTAACAATACATTATCCTTATAAGAGTCTAAAATTCTAAAAATTGAAAAAATGCAACGTTTTGATTTTTTAATATATTGTTAATGCCCTTTCATGTTAAATGGAGTGAAAAGAATAATATTTGGAAACATTAATTCAACAAAAATACAAGTAATGGACTCAATTGATTAAAAAACACCTTAGTGGATAAACATTCCAAATTGGAATCCTCAACTTCAATGTTGGGTCATTTATATATCTTTATTGGGGAGTGGGAAAAGTTCTTATTAGGGTCCATTGTATTTGCTTTTTCTTAAGTAAGATGTTTGCAGACTAAAATTATAAAAATCATTACAAATTGCATTATGATAGGGGTGATAATTAAGAAATTTACAAAATTTAAATTTAACTGATTATTAACAACACATTTATTCCTATAAGACTTTATACCCTTTCATTTTAAATAGAGTGAAAAGCATAATATTTGAATATGTGAATTCAAGAAAAATACAAGTATTGGACTCAATTTAATAAAAAACACTGTAGTAGATGAATATTATAAATTGGAATCCTAAGCCTCAATGTTGGGTCATGCATATATCTCTATAAGGGAGTGTGAAAACTTCTTATTAGGGTCCATTGTATTTGATTTATCTTAAGTAAGATGTTTGGAGACTAAAATTATATAAATCAATACATAATTAAGAGATTTACAAAATTTAAATTCAACTAATTATTAACAATACATTTATCCCTATAAGACTCTAAAATTTTGAAAATTGAAAAAATGCAAAGTTTTGAATCTTTAATACATTGTTAATGCCCTTTCATTTTAAATAGAATGAAAAGCATAATAGTTGAATACGTTAATTCAACAAAAATACAAGTAATGGACTCAATTCAATAAAAGACACTTTGGTGGAAGAATATTACAAATTGTAATCCTAAACTTCAATGTTTGGTCATGCATATATCTCTATAGGGGGGGTGGGAAAACTTCTTATTACGGTCCATTGTATTTTATTTTTCTTACGCAAGATGTTTGTAGACTAATATTATAGAAATCATTCCAAATTGCATTGTGGAAAGGGACATAATTAAGAAATTAAAAAATTTAAATTCAACTAATTATTAACAACACATTTATCCCTATAAGACTCGAAACTTCTGAAAATTGAAAAAATACAATGTTTTGAGTTTTTAATATATTGTTAATGCCCTTTCATTTAAATGGAGTGAAAAGCATAATATTTGAATATGTTAATTCAACAAAAATACAAATAATGGACTCAATTGAATAAAAAACAGTTTAGTGGATGAATATTACAAATTGTAACCCTAAACTTCAATGTTAGGTCATGCATATATCTCTATAAGGGAGTGGGAAAGCTTCTTATTACGAGCGATTGGATTTTCCTTTTCTTAAGTAAGATGTTTGCAGACAAAAATTATAAAAATCATTACAAATTGCATTGTGGCAAGGGAGATATTTAAGAAATTTGCAAAATTTAAATTCAACCGATTATTAACAATGCATTTATCCTTAGAAGACTCTAAAATTCTGAATATTGAAAAAATGCAATGTTTTGATTTTTTAATATATTACTAATGCCCTTTCATTTTAAATAGAGTGAAAAGCATAATAATCGAATACGTTAATTCAACAAAAATACAAGTGATGAACTCAATTGAATAAAAAACACTTCAGTGGATGAATATTACAAATTGGAATCCTAAACTTCGATGTTAAGTCATGCGTATATCTCTACAGGGGAGCGAGAAAACTTCTTATTAGGTTCCGTTGTATTTGCTTTTTCTTAAGTAAGATGTTTGTAGACTAAAAGTATAGAAATCATTACAAATTGCATTGTGGCAATGGAGATAATTAAGAAATTTACACAATTGAAATTCAACTATTTATTTACAATGCATTTATCCCTATATGACTATAAAATTCTGAAAATTGAAATAATGCAATGTTTTCATTTTTTAATATTTTGTTAATGCCTTGTCATTTTAAATGGAGTGAAAGGCGTAATTTTTGAATATATTAATTCAACAAAAATACAAGTAACCAACTCAATTGTATAAAATACACTTTAGTGGATGAATATTATAAACAATAATCATAATTTTGAATGTTGGGTCAAGCATATATCTCTAGACGGGAGTGGAAAATTTTCTTATTAGGATCCATTGCATTCGCATTTTCTTAAGTAAGATGTTTGCAAACTAAAATTATAGAAATGATTACAAATTGCATTGTGGCGATGGAGATTATTAAGAAATTTACAAAATTGAAATTTAACTGATTATTCACAATGCTTTTATCCCTAAAAGACTATAAAATTCTGAAAATTGAAAAAATGAAATGTTTTGAATTTTTAATATATTGTTAATGCCCTTTCATTTGAAATAGAGTGAAAAGTATAATATTTGAATATGTTAATTCAACAAAAATACTAGTAATGGACTCAATTCAACAAAAAACACTTTGCTGGATGAATATTACGAATAGGAATCCTAAACCTCAATGTTGGGTCATCCATATATCTCTATAGGGGAGTGGGAAAACTTCTTATTACAGTTCATAGTATTTGCTTTTTCTTAAGTAGGATGGTTGCAAACTAAAATTATAAAAATCATTACAAATTGCATTGTGGCTAAGGCGATAGTTAAGAAATTTACAATATTTAAATTCAACTGATTATTAACAACACATTTATTCCTATAAGACTCTAAAATTCTGAAAAAGGAAAAAATGCAAAATTTTGATTTTTTCATATATTGTTAATGGCCTTTCATTTTAAATAGAGTGAGAAGTATAATATTTGAATATGTTAATTCAACAAAAATACGAGTAAGGGACTCAATTGAATAAAAAACACATTAGTGGATGAATATTACAAATTGGAATCCTAAACTTCAATGTTGGGTCATACATATATCTCTATAGGGGAGTGGGAAAACTTCTTATTACGGTCCATTGTATTTTCTTTTTCTTACACAAGATGTTTGTAGACTAATATTATAGAAATCATTCCAAATTGCATTGTGGCAAAGGACATAATTAAGAAATTAAAAAATTTAAATTCAACTGATTGTTAACAACACATTTATCCCTATGAGACTCGAAACTTCTGAAAATTGAAAAAGTGTAATGTTTTGATTTTTTAATATATTGTTAATGCCCTTTCATTTAAATGGAGTGAAAAGTATAATATTTGAATACGTTAATTCAACAAAAATACAAGTAATGGACTCAATTGAATAAAAAACACTTTAGTGGATGAATATTACAAATTGTAACCCTAAACTTCAATGTTAGGTCATGCATATATCTCTATAAGGTAATGGGAAAACTTCTTATTACAGGCCATTGAATTTTCCTATTCTTAAGTAAGATGTTTGTAGACTAAAATTATAAAAATCATTACAAATTGCATTATGGTAAGAGAGATATTTAAGAAATTTGCAAAATTTAAATTCAACTGATTATTAACAATGCATTTATCCATAAAAGACTCTAAAATTCTGACTATTGAAAAAATGCAATATTTTGATTTTTTAATATATTACTAATGCCCTTTCATTTTAAATAGAGTGAAAAGCATAATAATGGAATACGTTAATTCAACAAAAATACAAGTGATAGACTCAATTGAATAAAAAACACTTTAGTGGATGAATATTACAAATTGGAATCCTAAACTTCGATGTTAAGTCATGCGTATATCTCTATAGGGGAGTGGGAAAACTTCTTATTAGGGTCCGTTGTATTTGCTTTTTCTTAAGTAAGATGTTTGCAGCGTAAAATTATATAAATTATTACAAATTGCATTATGACAAGGTAGACAATTAAGAAATTTACAAAATTTAAATTCAACTCATTATTAACCACACATTTATCCTTATAAGGCTTTAAAATTCTAAAAATTGAAAGAATACAATGTTTTGATTTGTTAATATATTGTTAATGCCCTTTCAATTTAAATGGAGAGAAAAGCATATTATTTGAATATGTTAATTCAACATAAATACAAGTAATGAACTCAATTGTATAAAATACACTTTAGTGGATGAATATTATAAATAACAATCATAATTTTCAACGCATTTATCCCTATAAGATTATAAAATTCTGAAAATTGAAAAGATGCAATGTTTTGATTTTTTAAATATATTGTTAATGCCCTTTCAATTTAAAATAAAGTGAAAAGCATAATATTTGAATATATTAATTCAACCAAAATACAAGTAATGGACTCAATTCAATAAAAAATAGTTTGGTGGATAAATATTACGAATTGGAATCCTAAACCTCACTGTTGGGTCATACATATATCTCTATAAAGGAGTGGGAAAACTTCTTATTAGGGTCAATTGTATTTACTTTATTTTAAGTAAGATGTTTGGAGACTAAAATTATAAAAATCAATACATATTGCTTTGTGGCGAGGGACATAATTAAGAGATTTAGAAAATTTAAATTCAACTAATTATTAACAATAAATTTATCCCTATAAGACTCTAAAATTCTGAAAATTGAAAAAATGCAAAGTTTTGATTTTTTAATATATTGTTAATGTCCTTTCATTTTAAATAGAGTGAAAAGCATAATATTTGAATATGTTAATTTAACAAAAATACAAGTAATGGACTCAATTCAATAAAAAACACTTTGGTGGATGAATATTACGAATTGGAATCCTAAACCTCATTGTTGGCTCATGCGTATCTCTCTATAAAGGAGTGGGAAAACTTCTTATTAGGGTCCATTATATTTGCTTTATCTTAAGTAAGATGTTTGGAGTCTAAAAGTATAGAAATCAATACATATTACTTTGTGGCAAGGGACATAATTAAGAGATTTAAAAAATTTAAATTAGACTAATTATTAACAATACATTTAACCCTCTAAGACTCTAAAATTCTGAAAATTGAAAAAATACAAAGTTTTGATTGTTTAATATATTATTAATGCCCTTTCATTTTAAATAGACTGAAAAGCATAATATTTGAATATGTTAATTCAACAAAAATACAAGTAACGAGCTTAATTCCATGAAAAACACTTCGGTGGATAAATATTACGAATTGGAATCCTAAACCTCAATGTTCGGTCATGTGTATATCTCTATACGGGAGTGGGAAATTTTCTTATTAGGGTCCATTGTATTTGCTTTATCTTAAGTAAGATGTTTGGAGACTAAAATTATAGAAATCAATACATATTGCTTTGTGGCAAGGGACATAATTAAGAGATTTACAAAATTTAAATTCAACTAATTATTAACAATACATTTATCCCTAGAAGACTCTAAAATTCCAAAAATTGAAAAAATGCAATGTTTTGATTTTTTAATATATTGTTAATGCCCTTTCATTTTAAATAGAGTGAAAAGTATAATATTTGAAAATGTTTATTCAACCAAATACTAGTAATAGACTCAGTTGAATAAAAAACACTTTAGTGGATGATTATTACAAATTAGAATCATAAACTTCAATGTTAGGTCATGCATATATCTCTATAAGGGAGTGGGAAAACTTCTTATTAGGGTCCATTGTATTTGCTTTTTCTTAAGTAAAATGTTTGCAGACTAAAATTATAAAAATCATTACAAATTGCATTGTGGCAATGGAGATAATTAAGAAATTTACAAAATTTAACTTTAAGTCATCATTAGCAACACATTTATCCCTATAAGGCTTTAAAATTATTAAAATTGAAAAAATACAATGTTTTGATTGGTTAATATATTGTTAATTCCATTTCATTTTAAATCGAGTGAAAAGTATAATATTTGAATACGTTAATTCAACAAAAATACAAGTGATGCACTTAATTGAATGTAAAACACTTTAGTCGATGAATATTTCAAATTTGGATCCTAAACTTCAATGTTGGGTCATACATATATCTCTATAGGGGTGTAAGAAAACTTCTTATTAGGGTTCATTGTATTTGCTTTTTCTTAAGTAAGATGTTTGCAGAATAAAATTATAGAAATCATTACAAATTGCATTATGGCAAGGGAGATAATTAAGAAATTTACAACATTTAAATTCAACTTATTATTAACAACACATTTATCCCTATAAGACTCTAAAATTCTGAAAATTGAAAAAATGCAATGTTTTGGTTTTTTTAATATATTGTTAATGCCCTTTCAATTTAAATGGACAGAAAAGCATATTATTTAAATATGTTAATTCAACACAAATACAAATAATGAACTCAATTGTATAAAATACACTTTTGTGAATAAATATTATAAATAGCAATCATAATTTTCAATGTTGGGTCAAGCATATATCTCTAGAGGGGAGTGGGAAAACTTTTTATTAGGGTCCATTGTATTTGCTTTTTCTTAAGTAATATGTTTACAAATTAAAATTATAGAAATCATTCCAAATTGTATTATGGCAAGGGAGATAATTAAGAAATTTACAAAATTTAACTTCAACTCATTATTAACAACACATTTATCCCTATAAGGCACTAAAATTCTGAAAATTGAAAAAATGCAATGTTTTGATTTTTTTTAATATATTGTTAATGCCTTTTCATTTTAAATGAAGTGAAAAGCATAATATTTGAATATGTTAATTCAGCAAAAATACAAGTAAGGGACTCAATTGAATAAAAAACACTTTAGTGGATGAATATTACAAATTGGAATCCTAAACTTTGATGTTGGGTTATGCATATATCTCTACAAGGGAGTGGGAAAACTTCTTATTAGGGTCTGTTGTATTAGTTTTATTTTAAGTAAGATGTTTACAGAGTAAAATTATAGAAATCATTATAAATTGCATTATGACAAGGTAGGTAATTAAGAAATTTACTGTTGTTCCCACAGCCTTGTATGGGTTGTAATTGTTGTCAACTAGGGTTAAGTGTGCAAGAGAGTAAAGTCATATGGAAGGGCAGTAAAGTCACATGGAAGGGCAAGAAAGTAAATCTGCCGCGTAAGGGCAAGAACGTAAATCCGCCATGTAAGCCCTATTAGGGTTTTATGGAAGAGAGTATATAAAGGCCTTGGAAGACAAAACTAGGGTAGAGGGCCAACACAATTGAATAAACAGCAACCCTACAGCAAGTGGCCAAAAGGAAGAGAGAGCAGAACGGCAAGAGATCAGAAACAACACCACCAGGAGAGCAAACCAGAAACGTCACCACCGGGAGAGCAAACCAGAACGTGCGACCTCCTGCAAGCAAACCAGAAATGCCTCCTGCAAGCAAACCAGAAACGCCTCCTGCAAGCAAACCAGAAACACATCCTGCAGGCAAACCAGAAACGCCTCCTGCAAGGAAACCAGAAACACGTCCTGCAAGCAAACCAGAAACGCACAACCAGCAAGAGGAGAAATAAGAAACAGACCACCCGGAAGAGAAGACAGCAGACCTGGTATCCGTGAGACCACCCGGAAGAGAAGACAGCAGACTAGAAGCGTGAGGCAGGCCGAGAGACGTGAACCAGAAAAACCAGTAGCGTGAGGCAGGCCAAGAGACGTGAAACGGCAGACCAGAAGCGTGAGACCAGAACGTGCAACAGCGTGACTGATCAGAAGCGTGGGGCAGGTCGTGAGACGTGAAACGGCAGACCAGAAGCTTGAGTGCAAGCTGTGAAACCGTGAGACGGTGAAAGCAGGAGCTGTGTGAGACAACCTAGAGAAGGAATTTAGCGAAGCATCGGAAAGAACTCAACGTATTTCCAGATTTCTTCAAGAGAGGTTAGAGAGCATTGCGGTGAACTTCTAAGCGGTAGTGGAGCAGCCTTTCAATTCAACAGAGGCAAGACAATCTAGAAGAAGGGTAGACACAGTAAGTGACACTCTTTGTATTGTACTTGCTTAGTAATTGCAATAGTGAAAGGAACAGAAGATTAAGACATCCATTGTAACTGGAATTCTCAAGTATAGTGGATAGTCTCGGTAAGGGAGAGTCCCTACCACCGTGGATGTACGTCACGTTGACGGAACCACGTAAATCTCGTGTGTCCTTAATTTGCTTTACATTCTGTGTTTTGAATTGAGTTGTGAACGCAGCTAAAGTATCAGCCAACCCATAACCTAACGAAGACCTAAACAAGAACATCCGAATTGTCTATTAGGCAAGGTGTCTGAAAGGTGACTTTGGGGACTATTGTGATTAGTTGGTAGCAATAGATCTACCTTAGTCGAATCTGAGAAAGAGTTCACTTTTAAGAAGAGATTGAAGTTGTTCACTTTCCTGCGAATTACGAATTGTGGTGATACTGATTCACCCCCCCTCTCAATATCACAAACTAGTAGATCCTAGGGTGAAGTTGGGAACTTCAATTGGTATTAGAGCACTGGTTCACCAAGATAAAGCTTAACAGCTTGGTGTACTAGTTTGAAGAGCTCCAGAAGTTTTAACTTGTTCAGCATACTGAGAAATGGACGCCGGTACCAGCACCAGCACTACTTACAGCAAGAAGGTTCCAATCTTCAATGGAACCAACTACCATATGTGGAGAGCGAGAATGCAGGTGGTATTTGCAACCATGGGCATGAACGTGGTGAAATCTGTACAGGAGGGTTTTGAGCCTCTAGAAGAAGGTAAAGATCCAACCCCAGAGGAATTAAGACAGTTTGAGATAAATGGGAAGGCCTCAAATGTCATCATTTCAGCATTGACAGATGCTGAATATGCTAAAGTTATGGACTGCAAATCTGCCAAGGAGATATGGGACAGATTGCAGAAAGTCTATGAAGGTGATGGCAGAATGAAGGAGGCCAAGCTTCAAGTTTTCAAGGAGAGATATGAATCTCTCAGAATGCAGAAAAATGAGACAGTCCAAGAGTTCTTCACCAGGGTTATTGATGCTGTAAACGATCTTAGAAGTCATGGGAAGAACAAGAAGGACTCATCTATTGTGAAGAAAATTCTAAGAATTCTGCCTGAGAGGTTTGCCTCAAAGGTGGCAGCCATAGAGGAGAGTAGAGATCTCAATTCCATGTCTCTGCATGATCTCCAATGCAATCTCATTGCATATGAGATGAGAATAAAGTCAACTGAGAGCTCCTCAACGTCAAAGGTATCAAAGGAGGCAGCTTTCAAAGCTATGAAACACTTGAAGATAAAAGAAGAGGAAGAATCATCCAGCGAGGATGATGATGATGATGAGGAAGAAAGTGAAGGTGAAGTGTTGGCATACTTCACAAGGAAATTCAAAAGGGGGTCTAAGAAGGGAAAAGGACAGTTGTCCTTGAGATGTTATCGTTGTGGACAGACTGGACACTTTGCTTCTCAGTGCAAAGTGAAACTTGATGATGAAGATGAGGATGGTGATGATGAGCAGAATTCAAAATGGAGAAGACCATCATTCAAGTCAAGGAAGTCCAGCAAGAAGACTGCTAGCCCACAGAAGAAGAAGAGAGGCTCATTCAAGAGTTATGTGAGCCAGACAAAAGAAGCCGATGAGGAGGAAGATGTAGACTCATCAGATGAGCATGCCTTTATGGCATCAACTCAAGGTGGTAGTTCAACCTCTGAAGAGGAAGAGGAGGTTGATGAAGAAGAACCAGATTTTGAAGCTGAGTTGGAAGCAGCTTCAAAGGAGATAATCAGAAGGGGCAGAACCATAAGAAGGTTAGAGGCCCACATAAAACAAGTTGAAGCAAAGTCTGAGGAAGCTGAAAGTCAAAAGGATGAAATAAGGGCTGAACATATTGACTTGAAGAGAAGATTTGAAGAACATATCAAAATATGTGAAGACCTTACTATGGAGCTTGGCTCAAGGACTTCAACAATTGAAGAAATGGAGATAGAGTTGCTGAGACTTCAGCAACAACTCAAAAGGAGTGAAGAGAACGTGCAGAAGCTTGAAATGATAGGAGAAACAAGTTCTGCAAGAGAAAAGAAGAATGAAGAGAAAGTGCAGCAATCTGAGGCTGCATTGCCTAAAGATAATAAGAATGTGCCACAGAAGTTGAAAGAGAAGGTTGTGACTCAGGAGAAGATAGCTGAGAATAAAGAGGATTTGAAGAAGCAACCTAGGGTGGCAAACAAAAATGAAGAAAAGAAGATCAGCCAGCAAAGGGCTATGGCTGAACAGAAGAAGGAGAAAAAGGTAGCTGAAATGAAAGCCACACAAGCAAAGAAGCCAGCCACGTTGCCTACACAGCAAGTAATGAACAAAAGAAAACAAGCTGTGATTAGACCCAAGAAGAGGCAGTTTCAAGGTCACTGTCTTTATTGTGGAGTTTGGGGTCATAAGGCAAGTAACTGCTGGTGGAGAAGGCCAGTATATGTCTCCAACTTGAGAAGATATGATGCTGTATACAGGGGGAGACAATACAAAATTCAGAGGAGAACACCTGTCGTGAGTTCTTGCACATACTGTAAAAAGCAAGGACACACTGACAAGGATTGTTGGTGGAAGCCCAAACCAGTGGTTTCAAAGAACAAGTTTGCTATATTGGGAGACTTGGAACAGTGTGAAAGGTGTGGGCAGGATGACCATAATGCCAAGAGATGCATGACACTTCTCCCTGAGCAAGAGAAGGCACTCAATGGCATAGTGAAAACAAGCGGTGTAGTCAAAGCTGAGAAAAAGGAGAAAGCTATCTTCCAGCCAATTCAAAAGAAGGAATATAAAGCTAAAAGGGAGGTGGCTAATATAGCTGAAATTGCACTCAAAGCTGACTACAAGGATAAGCAGTGGATCCTTGACAGTGGATGCACTTCACACATGACGGGAGACAAGAGTAAATTGTCAAAGCTAAACAAGTCAAGAGAAGGCAGAGTCAAGTTTGGCAATGATGATTCACTCAACATCAGTGGTCAAGGGTCAGTAAATATTGGAAAAGGAAAGCTGAAAGATGTTCTGCATGTTGAAGGACTCAGATATAATCTAGCATCTGTCAGCCAACTATGCAATGAAGACCATAAAGTGATATTCACAAAAACAGGTTGCCAAGTAAAGAGTAAAGAAGGCAATACTGTTGCAGCTGGGAAAAGAACAGCTGGAAATTTATATGTAATTGATGAGGACAAGACAAACAGTTGTTTACTTACAAAAGAAGAAGAAAATCAACTCTGGCATCAGAGGCTGGGACACTTAACACAGAAGAACATGAGGAAGTTGACCACTACTCATGCAATCAGAGACATTCCAGACCTTAAGAGAGAGAGGGAGTATGTCTGCTCAGCATGCTCTAAAGGAAAACAGGTCAGAAAGCAGTATAAGACCAAAGAGGTCAGTTCTAAAGCAGTGCTTGACATTGTGCATACTGATTTGTGTGGGCCGATGAGAACAAAAGGGTTGAATGGTGAGAGGTACTTCATCTTGTTTGTTGATGATTATTCTAGAAGGACCTGCATCATGCACCTCACACATAAGTCAGAAGTTTTGAAATGCTTCAAGAGATACAGAAGATTGGCTGAAAATGAGAGTGGAAAGAAGATCAAAGTATTGAGGTCAGATCAAGGCACTGAATTCACAAATGGAGCTTTTGAAGATTACCTTGAGAAGCATGGAATTCACCATCAGATGGCAGCAGCAAGAACTCCTCAACAGAACGGGGTGGTAGAGAGGAAAAATAGAGCTGTGGTTGAAATGGCAAGAACTCTACCGCTGGAATCCAAGCTTCACACAAGATTTTGGACAGAAGCAACATTTACAGCCGTGCACCTATTAAACAGAGTTTCACTAAGGCCCAATACTGATAAGACTCCATATGAGCTATGGAGTGGGAAGAAGACAACAGCCAAGTATCTTAGAATCTTTGGCAGCCCATGTTTTGTGAAGAACAAGGAGCAAAACTTGGGAAAATTCCATGCTAGGTCAGATGAAGGCATCTTTGTGGGATACTCAGCAAAGACAAAAGGTTACAGAGTTTTTCTACATAAACTGGGAAAAGTGGTCACTTCCAGTGATGTGAGAATAGATGAAAACTGGAAAACAACGCATAATGGAGAAGCTGAGGATAGTGAAGAAGATGACTTCAAGATAGATGAAGAATCTGACCAACATGAAGAAGTGGGAAAAGAAGTAAGTTCAGACTCAGAGAAGAGTGAGTCTGAAGATGAAGAAGGAGATTCTCTTGCAACTAAGACTGTGCAAGAAAGAAAGACAAAGAAGACATGGACCAGTGCTCATCAAGGAAATCAGATAATAGGTGACCCATCAGCAGGAGTTACAACAAGAAGAAGAATTGTGGGAGCTACTGCTTTACTCTCACAAGTTGAACCTAAATCTGTTGAAGAGGCTGCACAAGACAAAGCATGGATCAAAGCTATCAATGAGGAGCTAGATCAAATCGAGAAGAATGAAACATGGGAGCTAGTTCCAAGACCCACTAACAAGAATGTCATAGGAACAAAATGGGTGTTTAAAAATAAACACAATGAGGATGGCAAGGTGGTGAGGAACAAGGCTAGGCTGGTTTGCAAAGGCTACACTCAGATAGAAGGAGTAGATGTTGATGAAACTTTTGCACCAGTAGCAAGGTTGGAAACTATCAGAATGTTCTTAGCTTTGGCAGCACATAAGAGGTATAAAGTTTACCAGATGGATGTGAAATCAGCCTTTTTGAATGGGCTCCTAAAAGAAGAAGTGTATATTGAACAACCCGATGGAGTACAAATCAGTGAGGATGAGACACATGTGTGCAAGCTGAAGAAAGCCTTGTATGGCCTTAAACAAGCCCCAAGAGCATGGTATAGCAGGCTGGACGCGTATTTGAGAAGGTTGAACTTCAAAAGAGGAACAGTTGATAATAACCTATATGTGTTCAACTCAGAAAAAGGCCAACTGATAACCATAGTATATGTAGATGACATCATCTTTGGAGGGGATCACTCTGCGCTATGCCAAGAATTTGCACAGAAGATGAGTGAGGAATTTGAGATGTCATTGATTGGAGAAATGACTTACTTTCTTGGATTACAAATAAAACAATGTGAAGAAGGTATTTTTATTTCTCAGACAAAATATGCCAAAGAGATGCTGAAAAAGTTTGGCATGGAGGATAGCAGACCTGTCAGTACCCCTATGACAGTGGGCTGCAAGTTAACAAAAGATCAGGAAGGAAGGAGTACAAGCCCTACAGAATACAGGAAGATGATAGGGAGCCTTCTGTACCTTACAGCATCAAGGCCTGATCTCATGCAAGCTGTGTGCATCGCCAGCAGATTCCAAGCTGATCCTAAGGAATCTCATGTGTTGGCAGTGAAAAGAATCCTAAGATACCTCAAGGGGACACTGGAAATGGGCTTGTGGTATCCTGCCATGGATTCTGTAAAACTACGAGCATACACTGATGCAGACTGGGCAGGAAGCACAGATGATAGAAAATCAACCAGTGGCTGCAGCTTCTACTTGGGTTCAAAGTGTGTTGCATGGCTAAGTAGAAAGCAAAACAGTGTTGCTTTGAGCACAGCGGAGGCTGAGTATATGGCTGCTTGTGCAGCATGTACTCAGGTGATATGGATGCAAAGACAATTGGCCGATTTGGGTGTTGAAGTGAAGTTACCAGTGAGTGTACTTTGTGATAATCAAAGTGCAATTGATCTTAGCAAGAATCCAGTTCAACATTCAAGGAGCAAGCATATTGACATCCGGTATCACTTTATCAAGGATCAAGTGGAAGAGGGCACAATTCAGTTGGAGTATGTCGGTACTAAAGATCAAATCTCAGATATTCTAACTAAACCTTTGTCCACAGAGCTGTTTGAAAGCACAGAATGAGTCTGTCTGTGCAAATGCCTCCTCAAGCCTGAAGTTCAGGTGAATCCTCCATCTCTACTTTGCAAGTTTTTCAAATTTGTAATTGGTTGGCAAAGGGGGAGAGAAGCAACAGTGCAGGGGGAGTTGTTAAGGAAGGGGGAGTGCATATTTAGGGGGAGTTGTAATCCATCTGCTTCTGGATTGTTACTCCAAGAAGATTATGAAAGACTGCTGCATAATGGCTTTTGTTATGAATGTTGCCAACAATTACAAAGGGGGAGATTGTTGTTCCCACAGCCTTGTATGGGTTGTAATTGTTGTCAACTAGGGTTAAGTGTGCAAGAGAGTAAAGTCATATGGAAGGGCAGTAAAGTCACATGGAAGGGCAAGAAAGTAAATCTGCCGCGTAAGGGCAAGAACGTAAATCCGCCATGTAAGCCCTATTAGGGTTTTATGGAAGAGAGTATATAAAGGCCTTGGAAGACAAAACTAGGGTAGAGGGCCAACACAATTGAATAAACAGCAACCCTACAGCAAGTGGCCAAAAGGAAGAGAGAGCAGAACGGCAAGAGATCAGAAACAACACCACCAGGAGAGCAAACCAGAAACGTCACCACCGGGAGACAAACCAGAACGTGCGAACCTCCTGCAAGCAAACCAGAAACGCCTCCTGCAAGCAAACCAGAAACGCCTCCTGCAAGCAAACCAGAAACACATCCTGCAAGCAAACCAGAAACGCCTCCTGCAAGCAAACCAGAAACACGTCCTGCAAGCAACCAGAAACGCACAACCAGCAAGAGGAGAAATAAGAAACAGACCACCCGGAAGAGAAGACAGCAGACCTGGTATCCGTGAGACACCCGGAGAGAAGACAGCAGACTAGAAGCGTGAGGCAGGCTGAGAGACGTGACCAGAAAACCAGTAGCGTGAGCAGGCCAAGAGACGTGAAACGGCAGACCAGAAGCGTGAGACTGAGCCAGAACGTGCAACAGCGTGACTGATCAGAAGCGGGGCAGGTGTGAGACGTGAAACGGCAGACCAGAAGCTTGAGTGCAAGCTGTGAAACCGTGAGACGGTGAAAGCAGGAGCTGTGTGAGACAACCTAGAGAAGGGAATTTAGCGAAGCATCGGAAAGAACTCAACGTATTTCCAGATTTCTTCAAGAGAGGTTAGAGAGCGTTGCGGTGAACTTCTAAGCGGCAGTGGAGCAGCCTTTCAATTCAACAGAGGCAAGACAAGCTAGAAGAAGGGTAGACACAGTAAGTGACACTCTTTGTATTGTACTTGCCTTAGTAATTGCAATAGTGAAAGGGCANTCCTGCAAGCAAACCAGAAAAACACATCCTGCACCAAACCAGAAACGCACACCAGCAAGAAGGAGAAATAAAGAAACAGAACAACCCGGAAGAGAAGACAGCAGACCTGGTATCCGTGAGACCACCGGAAGAGAAGACAGCAGACTAGAAGCGTGAGGCAGGCAGAGACGTGAACCAGAAAACCAGTAGTGTGGGCAGGCCAAGAGACGTGAAACAGCAGACCAGGAGCGTGAGACCAGAACGTGCAACGGCGTGACTGATCAGAAGCGGGGCAGGCCGTGAGACGTGAAACGGCAGACCAGAAGCTTGAGTGCAAGCTGTGAAACCGTGAGACGGTGAAAGCAGGAGCTGTGTGAGACAACCTAGAGAAGGAATTTGGCGAAGCATCGGAAAGAACTCAACGTATTTCTAGATTTCTTCAAGAGAGGTTAGAGAGCGTTGCGGTGAACTTCTAAGCGGCAGTGGAGCAGCCTTTCAATTCAACAGAGGCAAGACAAGCTAGAAGAAGGGTAGACACAGTAAGTGACACTCTTTGTATTGTACTTGCTTAGTAATTGCAATAGTGAAAGGAGCAGAAGATTAAGACATCCATTGTAACTAAATTCTCAAGTATAGTGGATAGTCTCGGTAAGGGAGAGTCCCTACCACCGTGGATGTTACGTTCACGTTGACGGAACACGTAAATCTCGTGTTCCTTAATTTTGCCTTTACGTTCTGTGTTTTGAATTGAGTTGTGAACGCAGCTAAAGTATCAGCCAACCCATAACCTAACGAAGACCTAAACAAGAACATCCGAATTGTCTATTAGGCAAGGTGTCTGAAAGGTGACTTTGGGGACTATTGTGATTAGTAGGTAGCAATAGATCTACCTTAGTCGAATCTGAGAAAGAGTTCGCTTTAAGAAGAGATTGAAGTTGTTCACTTTCCTGCGAATTGTGAAATTGTGGGTCATACTGATTCACCCCCCCTCTCAGTATCACAAACTAGTAGATCCTAGGTGAAGTTGGGAACTTCAATTGGTATCAGAGCACAGGTTCACCAGGATAAAGCTTAACAGCTTGGTGTACTAGTTTGAAGAGCTCCAGAAGTTTTAACTTGTTTAGCATACTGAGAAATGGACGCCGGTACCAACACCAGCACTACTTACAGCAAGAAGGTTCCAATCTTCACGGAACCAACTACCATATGTGGAGAGCGAGAATGCAGGTGGTATTTGCAACCATGGGCATGAACGTGGTGAAATCTGTACAGGAGGGTTTTGAGCCTCCAGAAGAAGGTAAAGATCCAACCCCAGAGGAATGAAGACAGTTTGAGATAAATGGGAAGGCCTCAAATGTCATCATTTCAGCATTGACAGATGCTGAATATGCTAAAGTTATGGACTGCAAATCTGCCAAGGAGATATGGGACAGATTGCAGAAAGTCTATGAAGGTGATGGCAGAATGAAGGAGGCCAAGCTTCAAGTTTTCAAGGAGAGATATGAATCTCTCAGAATGCAGAAAAATGAGACAGTCCAAGAGTTCTTCACCAGGGTTATTGATGCTGTAAACGATCTTAGAAGTCATGGGAAGAACAAGAAGGACTCATCTATTGTGAAGAAAATTCTGAGAATTCTGCCTGAGAGGTTTGCCTCAAAGGTGGCAGCCATAGAGGAGAGTAGAGATCTCATTCCATGTCTCTGCATGATCTCCAATGCAATCTCATTGCATATGAGATGAGAATAAAGTCAACTGAGAGCTCCTCAACGTCAAAGGTATCAAAGGAGGCAGCTTTCAAAGCTATGAAACACTTGAAGATAAAAGAAGAGGAAGAATCATCCAGCGAGAATGATGATGATGATGAGGAAGAAAGTGAAGGTGAAGTGTTGGCATACTTCACAAGGAAATTCAAAAGGGGGTCTAAGAAGGGAAAAGGACAGTTGTCCTTGAGATGTTATCGTTGTGGACAGACTGGACACTTTGCTTCTCAGTGCAAAGTGAAACTTGATGATGAAGATGAGGATGGTGATGATGAGCAGAATTCAAAATGGAGAAGACCATCATTCAAGTCAAGGAAGTCCAGCAAGAAGACTGCTAGCCCACAGAAGAAGAAGAGAGGCTCATTCAAGAGTTATGTGAGCCAGACAAAAGAAGCCGATGAGGAGGAAGATGTAGACTCATCAGATGAGCATGCCTTTATGGCATCAACTCAAGGTGGTAGTTCAACCTCTGAAGAGGAAGAGGAGGTTGATGAAGAAGAACCAGATTTTGAAGCTGAGTTGGAAGCAGCTTCAAAGGAGATAATCAGAAGGGGCAGAACCATAAGAAGGTTAGAGGCCCACATAAAACAAGTTGAAGCAAAGTCTGAGGAAGCTGAAAGTCAAAAGGATGAAATAAGGGCTGAACATATTGACTTGAAGAGAAGATTTGAAGAACATATCAAAATATGTGAAGACCTTACTATGGAGCTTGGCTCAAGGACTTCAACAATTGAAGAAATGGAGATAGAGTTGCTGAGACTTCAGCAACAACTCAAAAGGAGTGAAGAGAACGTGCAGAAGCTTGAAATGATAGGAGAAACAAGTTCTGCAAGAGAAAAGAAGAATGAAGAGAAAGTGCAGCAATCTGAGGCTGCATTGCCTAAAGATAATAAGAATGTGCCACAGAAGTTGAAAGAGAAGGTTGTGACTCAGGAGAAGATAGCTGAGAATAAAGAGGATTTGAAGAAGCAACCTAGGGTGGCAAACAAAAATGAAGAAAAGAAGATCAGCCAGCAAAGGGCTATGGCTGAACAGAAGAAGGAGAAAAAGGTAGCTGAAATGAAAGCCACACAAGCAAAGAAGCCAGCCACGTTGCCTACACAGCAAGTAATGAACAAAAGAAAACAAGCTGTGATTAGACCCAAGAAGAGGCAGTTTCAAGGTCACTGTCTTTATTGTGGAGTTTGGGGTCATAAGGCAAGTAACTGCTGGTGGAGAAGGCCAGTATATGTCTCCAACTTGAGAAGATATGATGCTGTATACAGGGGGAGACAATACAAAATTCAGAGGAGAACACCTGTCGTGAGTTCTTGCACATACTGTAAAAAGCAAGGACACACTGACAAGGATTGTTGGTGGAAGCCCAAACCAGTGGTTTCAAAGAACAAGTTTGCTATATTGGGAGACTTGGAACAGTGTGAAAGGTGTGGGCAGGATGACCATAATGCCAAGAGATGCATGACACTTCTCCCTGAGCAAGAGAAGGCACTCAATGGCATAGTGAAAACAAGCGGTGTAGTCAAAGCTGAGAAAAAGGAGAAAGCTATCTTCCAGCCAATTCAAAAGAAGGAATATAAAGCTAAAAGGGAGGTGGCTAATATAGCTGAAATTGCACTCAAAGCTGACTACAAGGATAAGCAGTGGATCCTTGACAGTGGATGCACTTCACACATGACGGGAGACAAGAGTAAATTGTCAAAGCTAAACAAGTCAAGAGAAGGCAGAGTCAAGTTTGGCAATGATGATTCACTCAACATCAGTGGTCAAGGGTCAGTAAATATTGGAAAAGGAAAGCTGAAAGATGTTCTGCATGTTGAAGGACTCAGATATAATCTAGCATCTGTCAGCCAACTATGCAATGAAGACCATAAAGTGATATTCACAAAAACAGGTTGCCAAGTAAAGAGTAAAGAAGGCAATACTGTTGCAGCTGGGAAAAGAACAGCTGGAAATTTATATGTAATTGATGAGGACAAGACAAACAGCTGTTTACTTACAAAAGAAGAAGAAAATCAACTCTGGCATCGGAGGCTGGGACACTTAACACAGAAGAACATGAGGAAGCTGACCACTACTCATGCAATCAGAGACATTCCAGACCTTAAGAGAGAGAGGGAGTATGTTTGCTCAGCATGCTTTAAAGGAAAACAGGTCAGAAAGCAGTATAAGACCAAAGAGGTCAGTTCTAAAGCAGTGCTTGACATTGTGCATACTGATTTGTGTGGGCCGATGAGAACAAAAGGGTTGAATGGTGAGAGGTACTTCATCTTGTTTGTTGATGATTATTCTAGAAGGACCTGCATCATGCACCTCACACATAAGTCAGAAGTTTTGAAATGCTTCAAGAGATACAGAAGATTGGCTGAAAATGAGAGTGGAAAGAAGATCAAAGTATTGAGGTCAGATCAAGGCACTAAATTCACAAATGGAGCTTTTGAAGATTACCTTGAGAAGCATGGAATTCACCATCAGATGGCAGCAGCAAGAACTCCTCAACAGAATGGGGTGGTAGAGAGGAAAAATAGAGCTGTGGTTGAAATGGCAAGAACTCTACTGCTGGAATCCAAGCTTCACACAAGATTTTGGACAGAAGCAACATTTACAGCCGTGCACCTATTGAACAGAGTTTCACTAAGGCCCAATACTGATAAGACTCCATATGAGCTATGGAGTGGGAAGAAGACAACAGCCAAGTATCTTAGAATCTTTGGCAGCCCATGTTTTGTGAAGAACAAGGAGCAAAACTTGGGAAAATTCCATGCTAGGTCAGATGAAGGCATCTTTGTGGGATACTCAGCAAAGACAAAAGGTTACAGAGTTTTTCTACATAAACTGGGAAAAGTGGTCACTTCCAGTGATGTGAGAATAGATGAAAACTGGAAAACAACGCATAATGGAGAAGCTGAGGATAGTGAAGAAGATGACTTCAAGATAGATGAAGAATCTGACCAACATGAAGAAGTGGGAAAAGAAGTAAGTTCAGACTCAGAGAAGAGTGAGTCTGAAGATGAAGAAGGAGATTCTCTTGCAACTAAGACTGTGCAAGAAAGAAAGACAAAGAAGACATGGACCAGTGCTCATCAAGGAAATCAGATAATAGGTGACCCATCAGCAGGAGTTACAACAAGAAGAAGAATTGTGGGAGCTACTGCTTTACTCTCACAAGTTGAACCTAAATCTGTTGAAGAGGCTGCACAAGACAAAGCATGGATCAAAGCTATCAATGAGGAGCTAGATCAAATCGAGAAGAATGAAACATGGGAGCTAGTTCCAAGACCCACTAACAAGAATGTCATAGGAACAAAATGGGTGTTTAAAAATAAACACAATGAGGATGGCAAGGTGGTGAGGAACAAGGCTAGGCTGGTTTGCAAAGGCTACACTCAAATAGAAGGAGTAGATGTTGATGAAACTTTTGCACCAGTAGCAAGGTTGGAAACTATCAGAATGTTCTTAGCTTTGGCAGCACATAAGAGGTATAAAGTTTACCAGATGGATGTGAAATCAGCCTTTTTGAATGGGCTCCTAAAAGAAGAAGTGTATATTGAACAACCCGATGGAGTACAAATCAGTGAGGATGAGACACATGTGTGCAAGCTGAAGAAAGCCTTGTATGGCCTTAAACAAGCCCCAAGAGCATGGTATAGCAGGCTGGACGCGTATTTGAGAAGGTTGAACTTCAAAAGAGGAACAGTTGATAATAACCTATATGTGTTCAACTCAGAGAAAGGCCAACTGATAACCATAGTATATGTAGATGACATCATCTTTGGAGGGGATCACTCTGCGCTATGCCAAGAATTTTCACAGAAGATGAGTGAGGAATTTGAGATGTCATTGATTGGAGAAATGACTTACTTTCTTGGATTACAAATAAAACAATGTGAAGAAGGTATTTTTATTTCTCAGACAAAATATGCCAAAGAGATGCTGAAAAAGTTTGGCATGGAGGATAGCAGACCTGTCAGTACCCCTATGACAGTGGGCTGCAAGTTAACAAAAGATTAGGAAGGAAGGAGTACAAGCCCTACAGAATACAGGAAGATGATAAGGAGCCTTCTGTACCTTACAGCATCAAGGCCTGATCTCATGCAAGCTGTGTGCATCGCCAGCAGATTCCAAGCTGATCCTAAGGAATCTCATGTGTTGGCAGTGAAAAGAATCCTAAGATACCTCAAGGGGACACTGGAAATGGGCTTGTGGTATCCTGCCATGGATTCTGTAAAACTACGAGCATACACTGATGCAGACTGGGCAGGAAGCACAGATGATAGAAAATCAACCAGTGGCTGCAGCTTCTACTTGGGTTCAAAGTGTGTTGCATGGCTAAGTAGAAAGCAAAACAGTGTTGCTTTGAGCACAGCGGAGGCTGAGTATATGGCTGCTTGTGCAGCATGTACTCAGGTGATATGGATGCAAAGACAATTGGCCGATTTGGGTGTTGAAGTGAAGTTACCAGTGAGTGTACTTTGTGATAATCAAAGTGCAATTGATCTTAGCAAGAATCCAGTTCAACATTCAAGGAGCAAGCATATTGACATCCGGTATCACTTTATCAAGGATCAAGTGGAAGAGGGCACAATTCAGTTGGAGTATGTCGGTACTAAAGATCAAATCTCAGATATTCTAACTAAACCTTTGTCCACAGAGCTGTTTGAAAAGCACAGAATGAGTCTGTCTGTGCAAATGCCTCCTCAAGCCTGAAGTTCAGGTGAATCCTCCATCTCTACTTTGCAAGTTTTTCAAATTTGTAATTGGTTGGCAAAGGGGGAGAGAAGCAACAGTGCAGGGGGAGTTGTTAAGGAAGGGGGAGTGCATATTTAGGGGGAGTTGTAATCCATCTGCTTCTGGATTGTTACTCCAAGAAGATTATGAAAGACTGCTGCATAATGGCTTTTGTTATGAATGTTGCCAACAATTACAAAGGGGGAGATTGTTGTTCCCACAGCCTTGTATGGGTTGTAATTGTTGTCAACTAGGGTTAAGTGTGCAAGAGAGTAAAGTCATATGGAAGGGCAGTAAAGTCACATGGAAGGGCAAGAAAGTAAATCTGCCGCGTAAGGGCAAGAATGTAAATCCGCCATGTAAGCCCTATTAGGGTTTTATGGAAGAGAGTATATAAAGGCCTTGGAAGACAAAACTAGGGCAGAGGGCCAACACAATTGAATAAACAGCAACCCTACAGCAACCGGCCAAAAGGAAGAGAGAGCAGAACGGCAAGAGATCAGAAACAACACCACCAGGAGAGCAAACCAGAAACGTCACCACTGGGAGAGCAAACCAGAACGTGCAACCTCCTGCAAGCAAACCAGAAACGCCTCCTGCAAGCAAACCAGAAACACCTCCTGCAGGCAAACCAGAAACGCCTCCTGCAATCAAACCAAAAACGCCTCCTGCAAGCAAACCAGAAACACATCCTGCAACCAAACCAGAAACGCACAACCAGCAAGAGGAGAAATAAGAAACAGACCACCCGGAAGAGAAGACAGCAGACCTGGTATCCGTGAGACCACCCGGAAGAGAAGACAGCAGACTAGAAGCGTGAGGCAGGGCAAGAGACGTGAACCAGAAAAACCAGTAGTGTGAGGCAGGCCAAGAGACGTGAAACAGCAGACCAGGAGCGTGAGACCAGAACGTGCAACGGCGTGACTGATCAGAAGCGTGGGGCAGGCCGTGAGACGTGAAACGGCAGACCAGAAGCTTGAGTGCAAGCTGTGAAACCGTGAGACGGTGAAAGCAGGAGCTGTGTGAGACAACCTAGAGAAGGAATTTGGCGAAGCATCGGAAAGAACTCAACGTATTTCTAGATTTCTTCAAGAGAGGTTAGAGAGCGTTGCGGTGAACTTCTAAGCGGCAGTGGAGCAGCCTTTCAATTCAACAGAGGCAAGACAAGCTAGAAGAAGAGTAGACACAGTAAGTGACACTCTTTGTATTGTACTTGCTTAGTAATTGCAATAGTGAAAGGAGCAGAAGATTAAGACATCCATTGTAACTATAATTCTCAAGTATAGTGGATAGTCTCGGTAAGGGAGAGTCCCTACCACCGTGGATGTACGCCACGTTGACGGAACCACGTAAATCTCGTGTGTCCTTAATTTGCTTTACGTTCTGTGTTTTGAATTGAGTTGTGAACGCAGCTAAAGTATCAGCCAACCCATAACCTAACGAAGACCTAAACAAGAACATCCGAATTGTCTATTAGGCAAGGTGTCTGAAAGGTGACTTTGGGGACTATTGTGATTAGTAGGTAGCAATAGATCTACCTTAGTCGAATCTGAGAAAGAGTTCGCTTTTAAGAAGAGATTGAAGTTGTTCACTTTCCTGCGAATTGTGAATTGTGGTCATACTGATTCACCCCCCCTCTCAGTATCACAAACTAGTAGATCCTAGGGTGAAGTTGGGAACTTCAATTTCATTACTCAACTAAAATGGCATAGCATGCTCAAGTCATTTACAAGGACATATTAAATAAAGCACGACACATAATGTACATTTCTTATAAATTTAGATAAGAATGCCATTATAAATTATAACACATTCAATTCATGTAATAATATGTATTTGCGTAAGGCATATTAATAATGACATAATATAATCATGTAATTCCTTATAAACATAACATGCCAAAAAAAGGTGCAATTTCATAATATGTCTCACATTATAAGTAACCGTTTAGTGGCTTCTTGTCATTGCTAGGTTTGCTAGACAGGCTATATCTTTCACGCACGACATTCTTTGTGAGAAACACGCGTCTTCTGCTTTCCAACACTTCGACTTCTACCGTTCCAAAATTTCAGTTTATTAACAGAAAATTTAACCTTTAAATTCTCTCAACTTTGAGAGAATCAGAACTCCATATTTTGCAGTTTTATTCGGCTGGACATGGGCTACTTTCATGCAAAATTTCAGATCTTATACATGGAGCTGCCATTAAGGGGCTTAAAGTCTCGTTTTCACAAAAATAAACCATAAAACCTTGCATTTTCTACCAAAAATGTATACAAACAAGCTAGAAAACAAACCCATGCACACTTTATACAAAATTAAAAGGTATAAATTTCCATACAAAATTACTGTAAAATTATCAATACCTCAACCAGAATTTTTCTACAGTCCAAAATTTTGGATTGAATTACTAGACTCTCCATAGCATCAAGACCCATGCATGGTCATAATGTAATCATATAGTAGTCACCCTTATACTGTCCTTTCAACTGTCCGTTAATTTATATTATTTTTATCGAGTCGGCTCAAACTAATTAACTCGCCATGAATGAAAATCTCGGACCCGTGAATGAACAAGAAGAGAGAAACGAGAGACTCAATTTTAACTAACACCGAGAACAAAGAGAAGATCGCCCAATAAAAATGCGAGAGGACAAAAACAATGTTTCATAAAGAAGCAAAAACGGCAAAAGGAAATGACTACATAAACCAGATTCAGATAAAGGAAAATTACTTGGGTTGCTTAGAACAAAAGCTTACAAAAAGTTTATTGAGAAGTTCATGCATGCAGTCTTAGGAAGAGGAGGCTACAACAAGCTCAATGAGGAATCGCAACAAGTTCATGGATGTGCTTTCTTGACAATCTAGGTCAAAGATTCAAAAAAAACCTTGAAGAATTGTTGAGCTGAAATGTGTTAGAAAATTTTGCTATATACAAGACGTCTTCTATTCTTAACACTAATTATGCATATAATTAAGGCATGCATTGTTTGTTTTCTTCAATATCATAGTAAAATAACTATTATGTTGATGAAAAATTTAGAATAATCTCTTTTTTTTTTTTGACAAGTGTGAATTTTAAAATAATAAACATGGCAAATTAATTAGTGATGAGCTATTTACCAAGGAGGATACCAAACTTAAAATGGACTTGAGTTTAGGTTCTATGTAGATCTAAGTCCCATAAAACAACACATGATTAAGGATTGAAAGGAGCTTTTGGTGTTAACACTCTAGTGATTAAGTCATTAAGAAAACACAAGAGACCTAAATGTAAAAGTAGAGATGGTGTGAGAGCAATTGCATTTAGATTGATAAGACATGGGTCTATTTATATATTTTTGGGTATTATAGTGAGTAAATTTTAATAATGATAGAATAGGTGAGGAGACCCAATCCTCAAAGTATGAGCTAAGTGAGACACTGGTCCATAGACTAATGATATGAATCATTAGGAGAGCTCGACTTGATGTAAGAAGAAAGAGTGTAAAATAGAATATGAAAGGCTAATATTCGATTAAGTCTTTATAAGGTTTCAAGATTTCGCTAGAGGAAAATAATAAGTTTCAAGAGAGCTTTTTTTGATAGTTGGCAATTGATATGATAATTGATAAACTAGTCCTTAGGATTATAGGTCTATTTATAATAGTTTTTAACCTTAATACAACCAACTGATAAAAAAATAAAAAAATAAAAAAATTCAAGTCCTTAAACTTAAAGCTTAAGGAAACTCCTTAATAATATCTTTAAATATCCTAATTAGTCTAAAATATTCTAAATAAACAATAAAAATTACAACATTAATTAGGGTTATGGGTTTATGTCATGTCTCTTTACTCAAAAAAAGACAAACTCATATTTGAATTTATAATGAGGAACTAACATCTTTTAGGTCAGATGGAGAAACACTTTGATTCTATTGAACTCTTGAATTATTGAGACTTACACATGGACCATTGCTTATGAATCTTCTTTGGACTAATGACCTCGCTAATAAGGACATTGAAATGGTATTGAATTTCTCTACCAAATAAAATCAACATTATTTGGCAATGGAAGTAAATAATCAACAAGATTTTAAAACCTATAAGTTATGGGTTCACCTCACTAGTTAATTGAATATATTGATAAATTAATCTTTTGACTATCACAATCTTTTAACTCTTTAATACTTTCATCAAAACACAAATTAACTTTCTAAATCATGTTGCAATCAATAATAAGTATTTCCACTTCTTTTGACCCATCTCTTATTGACTTATTGATACTTTGCCAACATTGAACTCCAAAGATAGTACTTTTTGGACATGAAAACTGACATTGGTGGAAGACTAAGAAAGCAAATCTTCATTATTTAAAGATGAATCCACAAACTCAATATTTGGTAAAAAATAAGAATTAAATCTCCATTCAACTTGATCTAAAATTGTATCAAATTTATATTGGCATAAAATTCAATGACTAATAAATTTTTCATCTTTACCTATGAGCAAAATTTTGACTCACAAGATCTAAATTGGTAATTTGACTATAGTTCCACCAATCAACTCCACCATCTTGTAATTTTGAATATGAAAATTTCATCATTTTCTCCTCCAAAACATCTTTATATTTGAACTAGACCTTAAGTCCACCAAAGCATCTTAAAAAATCCTTAATGAAGAAATTTCCATTGTAAACAAAAATATCTTCAAACTCATGAACGTGTGTACAAACAAACTGATTACACAAGCAATATTTACAATAAAAGATCTATTGTATTCACAATCTAAAAAGGCAGCTTATAAAAAGCCTTCCTTTCATGATCAATGTAATTGAAAAGATTACTTCAAACTCCATAGGATGACATCAAACCAAGAGAAACCTAGTTTCATGCTATTTGATGCAAAATAAAATCATGAAGATGTGAGATGTATCAAACTAGACAAATCTAAATTTTGATACTACTTGACATAGAATGAAAGCCTGGAAAAGAGATAACCAAAGGTCAATACTTCATTGATCCTTTATAGGAAAGCCTGAAAAAGAGATAACCAAAGGTCAATGCTTCATTGATCCTTTATAGGGTTTATAAATTCTACCAGACAATAAATAACAAGTTTCAACAATTGATAACTATTTTGATAATTAATAAACTATACCTTAGGTTTACAGGCCTATTTAACCCCAACAAAACTTATTGATAAGGAAACAAATAAATAAAAAATATTCATATCCTTAAACTTAAGCCTAGAGATAATAATATTTTAAAATCTCCTAAATAGTCTAAAATACTCTAAATAAACAATAAAATGATAATAATAAAAATTACAACATTAGTTGTATAATAATATAAGATAATTTTCATCATGTGTCTTATATCATGACCTTGTCATTAACCCATAAAGAAATGCTCAAAATTCACAAGTTACTTTATCACCTTGACTTAGGGCTCATTGGGCATAGTTATGAATTAAACCTAGTATATAGATTTAGGCCTCCTTATTAATAAGAGAAAATTATTATAACTTGAATATACTTGATAGCTTTATCCTTTATATGTGCTAATACTAGAAACCTTCATTTATTACTTATGTTTTTATTTTATCTTTTTTGAACTAAAAAAAAGGGATATCATAAGTATGTTAGCCATTATATCTATGAGTTGAGATTAAAGGTTTTCCATTGATATCCTTATTTAACCTTTCCTATTGGAAGGAACCATTACTTGAGTAATGATGGCTTCAATGAGGACTACCCCATACTTGGTCGTGTAATGTGAACCCTAAAGGCAAGGCTTAGTGATCTAAGACACATAAGGAATCAAACAAGAACTCAAGAGAGTCAAATCAAATTTTTATTATGCAAACTCTAGACCTAATGTTTAAAGGAACATAAATGTAAGATATAAAGAAAAATGTGGATGACACACTCCAAAAAAGAATAAATTTTAAAGTAATAAGTTAAGGTTGAATAATACAAGAAGAGTTAGTTGTTGATAAGTTTTTTAGTTCTTAAAAGAATCAAGGGAGAAAATGCTCACTTTTTAATTTATATAATTGTTTGCCTTTTAACAATGAAATCAAGTCTATTTATACATTGAAATAACAAGCCTCAAAATCTTAAAACTAGAGCCAATGATATACTCTTAAAAGATAGGGACATTCCTATTTTACTGTAAACTCCTATTTTATAACAAATTTCTATTTTATAAAAAACTCCTACTTAAGAGTGAATTTTATTACCTAACCCTAACTTATTAAACACTTCAATCATATTAATAAATTCTTAATCTTCTTTCAAACTTGAATACATGCCATTGGATGAATTTATGTCATTTGTAACTTGGTTGGCTCAGATATTCTCAATTAGCTCATTTAGTGCTTCTTTTATTTTTTTTAACCCTTGAATGTATTATTAACCCTTCATAGATCGTTAATGGATCCTTAAAAGTCCTTCATACATTACCTCCTCGATAGATCTCATCATTCCCCCTCTCCTCAAAATGATTTCTCCTTGAATTATCACTTGTATCAAAAGGAGATAGATTAGAAATATTAAATGTTGCACTTACATTTTACTCATTGACAAGGTCTCACTTATGGGTATTGTCATTAATCCATGTTACCACATGAAATGGACCATCTCCTTTAGCCTATAGCTTTTAGCACCTCTAAATCTGAAACATTTCCTTATGCATATGCACTCAAACCCAATTACCAGATTTAAATACTACCTTCTCTTGCCCTTTTTTGGTATAAGTTGCATATTACTTAGTTTGTTTTGCAATTTGTTGCCACATCTTCTCATGCAACTTCTTCTCTATTTCAACCTTGTAATCACCATATAAACTAAAATATTTATCAATAGAGAAAGATGTCAAATCTAAAGAAGTTAAAGGATTAAAACCATACATAGTTTCAAATGGAGGGTAACTAGTAGCAGAATGAACATTCTTATTATATGTGAACTCTACATGCAACAAATAATCTTCCCACATTTATAAATTCATTCGAATAATAGTACACAACAAAGTAAAAAGAGTTCAATTAACTACCTTAGTTTACCTATATATTTGTGGATGGAAAGTGGTTGAGAACACTAGTTTAGTACCTAATTTAACCCACAAAGTCTTTTATAAGTAGTTCAAGAACTATGTATCTCAATCTAAAATGATACTCTACAGCATGTCTTGTAAGTATACTACAACTCTAAAGGATAATTCAATCACATTATTTCAATTGTTAGTTTTTATGACATAAGATGAAATAGGTCATCTTTACAAATCTATTAACAATAACAAGTACAGAATCTTTACCCTTTTTTTTACTATAGTAGCCCTATCACAAAACTCATAGATAAATTAACTTAGTATTGGTTAAGTATGGGTAAAGAGGTGTATGAGTCATGGGGTAAAATTCTAAATTTAACTTAGTTGCATGTTATGCACTTCTTTCACACCCTCTTAATATCTCGTTTCATGTGCGGCCAAAGGAAATACTCAGCTAAGAACTCACTTCCTTAAAAAAGTCATAGATACACATAAACGATTTTCCCAAAATAAGATACTCTTATACTTATAAAATTTCCTAAAAGCTAACTTCTCACATGCGCTATACACATTAGTAAAGTTAGGATCTTTTACATAAAAAAATTTAATGTACTCAAATCCAAATAATTTCTCATTAAGTGTAGAGACAAAAGCATACTTACAAGATAATGCATCAACTACCACATTCTCCTTGTTAATATTTGATAGCACAAGGAATTTGGCATGTTTCTTGTTCAACTTTCCTTATCTTTCAAGGATTCATGGTTAGTATAGATGACAAACTCTTTGGGCCAAAGGTAGTGTTGTCATGGTTAGTAAGGATTCAAGTATTTTAATGTATACATGTCCTTATCATAAGCAGGATATTAAGAGCTGCTCCACTTAGTTTTTCACTGAAATAAGCAATTGGTCACCTTTTAGTGATTTTGTTGGCTATTTTACAATCAATGCACATTCTCTAAGTCTCATCTTTCTTGGATACAAGAAATATTATAACTATACATTAACATATGCTCTCCCTCACATATCCTTTTGTCATAAATTCATCAACTTGCCCTTGAAACTCTTTTGTCTCCTCAAGATTACTTTTACAGCTCAATCAATTTGGAATTGTTGCACCATGGATGAATTTAATTTGATATTTTATTTCCTTCAAAGGTGGCAAACCACCTAGTTCTTTGGAAAAAAAAAACATCACCAAATTCTTGCAAAAGAGAAGCAACAACACTAGGCAAAAAAGAGCTAAACTCATCAATACTAAAATAAGCCTTTTGTACAAAAGTACAACAATAAGTTGTGTTGAATAGAAAACTTTTTAACATCACTCTCTTTTGTATATAAACTCTTAATTTTTTTTTTGTTGTGCTCTTTTTCTTCTTTTCTCTTGGTATCATCTCTTTTCTCTCATTTCTTTCCCTCCTTTCCCCTCTCAGCCTTAAGTTCTTTTCTCCTCTCTCTCTCTTTTTTAATCCCTAATCAATTTTCATAAACTTTTTAAGGTGTTAAAAGTATAAGAGTAATAGGTTTATCGTTTATTACAAAATAGTATATATTCTTAATCCTATCAAGCATGACATGTTGACCATATTACCATGGTCTTTCCAACAAAATATACCTAGCTTGCAAGGGTACAACATCACATAAGACCTCATTAGTATATCTCCCAATGGTAAATAGTACTAACCCCTACTTATTTACATTAATTTCACCACACCCATTCAATTATTAAAACTTATATGAGCTAAGGTGTTTTATGGTAAATAAAATTAACTTTTCAACTAAAGTAGTGCTAGCTATATTTGTATGACTACCCTCATCAATGATCATACTACATACCTTATCTTTAACATGACATCTTCTTTTTTAGTTTGTATGCTCAATACTTGTCTAATCACCAACACATCTCCCTCAATTAGATACTCCTCTCCATCACTTGTATCATCTAATGATGGCATGGAGTAATCATCAAAGTCACTTTTAGTCTTAACATTTCCACTATCTCATAACACCAAGGTATGCTTATTAGAACACTAAGATGCAATATGTCCCTTTCTTAGAAATTTAAAAAATTTAATATCTTTATTTTTACTAGGTTAGAAATTAAAATTACTTTTTTACTTATTATGACTCACTTCCTTACTCTTATATGATTCCACCTTACGATTGTAATAAGCCCTTTTTTCCTTTCTACTCCAATTCAACTTTTAGGATGAAGTGGAACCCAAATTCTACCCAAATCATGTAGAACCTTTTTGTTTAAGTTGCCGCCCAACTTTCATTATCATATGCACCATGTCTTCTAACTCCACATAATACTACTATTCAACAATGTTAACAATATCTTTATTCAGCCCTTGTAAGATCCAAGTCATGGTTACTTCTCTATCCTCCTCCATATTAGCCTAAATCATGGTAATTTTCATCTCCTTGTGGTAATCTTCCACACTCTTGTTGCCTTAAATGAGCCCTTATAACCTTTAATACAAATCCCTATAATAGTGATTAAGGATGAAACCTCTTCATCATGATAGCCTTCATCTCCTCCCATGTATTAGTAAACCTTTTGTGATTCCTTCTCCTAGTCAAAACAAGTTAATCCCAGCAAATAATAGCATAATTTGTACATTCAACTATAACAAGTTTCAATTTTTTCTTTAAAGTAATTGTGATAGCTAAAGACCAATTGAGCCTTCTTCTCCCATTTTAAATAGGTTTGTTGATCATTTTTTACTTAGATTGGAGAAAATTTCATTTAATGCTACCAAAATTACAATCATAATGTATCACTTCTTATGATCTCTTTGACCGTTTTTATTATAGACAATTCTAACCAAAGTAGTTAGATCATTAAATTCATTATCTTCTACATTATTTACATGGCCATAGTCTTATCTCTTATACTTTTTTGTATTAGAAACCTCACGGCCCTCATAGCTCCTTAGCAATTTTGCTATTATATTGGCTTATTTCTTCATCATATCTCTCATATCAGTAAATCTGATGTTCACTCACTTAAATTAAGACACATCACTACCCTCCTTCTCAGCTCCACCTTTATCTTTGCAAGACATAGTGTTAATTCTACACAACATGGCTAAGATGCCTTAACAAAACACCCCTTTATGTGTTTCACTCAAAAATAGTGTCACACTACCTCATGTTTAGACTCTTTAAAGATTGTTTTTAATATGTGTTTATACTCCTACCTTTTACCACTTAAATTTCTCTCTCAATTCTTTATTAAATTAAAAAACCTCAATCAAAGTCATTTTATGACTAATTAATTCCAATAAATTAAAATCAAAGAAATTTATAAAAACATAATGAATAAAAGTTATGGGTTAGAAAAAAGCAATAAGATTAAATTGCAATGCATAAAAAGAGAATAATTACATTTGAATTCTTGTCGGAACTAAAAAGCAACAAGGTTTACTCCTTTAACCTAATTCAATAGGGTTTACTTCTTAAATAGGAAAAAATCAATTATAATCTTTTATTCTTTTTTTTTCTTTCTTTTTTTCTTCTTTCTTTAGTTCTTTTTTTTTAATTATTTATGTGAATTTATGAACAAGAAGAGATAAACTAAGCTTTGTAGATTAGAAGAACAAAAGGGTATAAAATGTTGCTAAAAAGAATAACAAGAGAAAAACTTAAATTTTAATAAGAACACTTGAGTTGGAGCCAAACTCTAATATCAACTGACGTGAACCCTAAAAGATGGAGCTTAGGGACTTAACACGTAGAGGGAATTGAGTAAAAATCCAAGAAAGTGAAATCAAATTTCAATCCTTAAACCCTAGACCTAATGTTTAAAGGATCATGAACCTAAAGTATACAGAAAGATATGGATGTTGCACTCTAGAAAAGAATGAATTTAAGAGTAATAAGTCAAGTTAAACATCATAAAAAGAGTTAGTTCTTGATAAGTTCTTTAGTTCTTAAAAGAATAGAAAGAAAAAATTCTCACTTTTTAATTCACATAATCACCTACCTTTTAACAATGAAATCAAATCTATTTATAAGTTGAAATAACAACCTTAAAAATTGTAAAATTATAGACCATGATATATTCCTAAAAAATAAGAACACTTTTACTTTATTAGAAAGTCTTATTTTATGACAAACTCTAACTTTATAACAAATTCCTACTTAAAAGTAGGTTTTATTACTTATTCCTGACTCATCAAGCATTCCAATCATATTAACAAAGTTTTGGCCTTCTTTCAAATTTGAATTCACATGATTTGCAACTTAATTAGCCTGAATATTCTCAATCAGCCCATTTGGTACTTCTTTCATTTTTTTTAGCCCTCGAACATGTCATGGGCCTTTCATAAATGCCCAATGGATCTTTAGAAGTCATCCACGCATCAACTCTTTTATAGATCTCATCACCGTAATGTATCAAATACAAAACCCAATAGTACATTAACCATAAATCTCTATAATTTCCTTAAAATCGATGGGGATGTTGTTAAGGGGATTCAAACTTGAATCAATATGGAAGGCGATATACTAAATTACCATCAATCTCTTACATTAGGTGGTACTTTTCATTCCTTATTTAAGTTCTCTCTTTGTGTAAAGGCAATTAAAAGGACACATTCATGCCAACATGATAGAACTTATTTATGAATTCATTTTACAATTGATTTATTTTAATTGTGGCCTCATTTACCAATGATCAATTTTATTTAAGGATAATTTTGTACCATATGGCTCAAAAAATTTTCATTTCAAGACTTATGGCTTGAAATTCATCAATTTAATGTTATATGGTTGTTTTTGACTTATCCAAAAAAAAAAATCTACATTTGTTCTATTAATTTTTTTAAAATCCAATCCACTTAAATTTCTATTAGATCATTAAAGATGGGATCTACAAGTATAACGCTCTTTGGTAGTGTATTTCAACTTGTATTAAGGTGAGTAAAAACTAGTTTGGACCTAAATAACCAAAAGGGTGTTTGGTTTTACTTTTCAAAAATGTGTTTTACAAACACACACACACAACCTAAAATAGAGGTTTTGGAAAAACAATAATTTGTTGCTTTTAGCCACCACCAAACAAAAAGGAAAAAACTAAATTGTGTTTTTATTTTAATAAAAAAAATATCCTTAATTCTTTCACCTTTATTATTAAAGAGTTTCAAAAAAAAAAAGTAAATGTATGTATAACAAACATCAGTTGAAAAACAAAATGTACTAAAAAGGGATTAGAGGCAATGGAAACAACTATATAAAAGAGACCTAATTGAGATGGGATCCCATGAAAGGAACAATTCTTGTTATTAAGACATGGTGGGAAGAGTAGATTAAGGTGAGTTTTAACATTATTCTTCTTTACTTAAACACATACACCTCTTGAAATGGACGTTTTGGAAAAGCAACAATTTATTGCTTTTAACCACCACCAAACAAAAAAGGCAAACACTGAATTGTGTTTTTATTTTAATAGAAAAAAATATCCTTAATTCTTTCACCTTTATTATTGAAGAGTTAAAAAAAAAAAGTAAATGTAAGTATATGAAAAATTGGTTGAAAAACAAGATGTACTAAAAAGGGATTAGAGGCAATGGAAAGTACTACACAAAAGAGACCTAATTGAGATGGGATCTCATAAAAGGAACAATTCTTGTTATTAAGACATGGTGAGAACAGTGGACTAAGGTGAGTTTTAACATTGTTCTTTTTTACTCAAAAATAATGTTTTTGATAAGTTTAGGATATTAACAATGCCTTTTATTTTACAATAATGTTGGCTAATCTACCTATGAAAAGATTTTAAGAATCTAGTATTGAACTAGAAGTCAAGAAAAGGTTAGATATCTTGTTTAGGGATCTAGTGGCCATAGGAAGATATGTTGTTACACCTTCGCTAACTACTTTATGCATTAGTGATGGTGTTGAGACTAATCATCTAACTCAATACAAAAGTGTTGTATTAGAAGTTAAATGTAAAACGTAGCCTTATTGATTCCATAGATAAATTATTTAAAGGTTCTAAGATACAGCAGGGGAATGTAATATTAGTACAAGTGATGTAGCAAGAAGACATGAGACCAATAAGAAAAAAGTTGTTAAATCAAATTTACATGTGAAAAAAGGTTCTAAAGGGTACAAAATGACAATATAGAGGGGTAGCTACTTTTAGAGAAACAATTGATCTGTTGGTTCATAATGTTGCTGAAAATAGGAAAATAGAGTTGCCAAGATGTTTTTTATGTGATGTTATGAAGGATTTCCATTCTTTAACAAGTGTTGAAGAAGATAGTGACCTTTTTATGGATGCCATAGAGTTAATCTAAGAGAGTAGAAATAAACATATTCATTTTGCATTAATGACTAAATAAGCCAAGTTGCATTAGTTGCATTATCAAATTAAGTAGCACAAAACCCAATAGATGCCTGAGATTAAATAGACATGTTAGTTTCTCTAGCTACAAACATATTTTGGTGTACATGACATAACATATTATTGGATATATTTATTGGTTATCATTTTTTTCATTTATTTTTTTTACCGAGATAAGGAACATTTGGTACATCTAGTGTTTTACATATTAATATAGATATATTCATTTTTTTTTCCTAGATATCACTAATGATTATGAAAATCTTTATGGAGAATACAATGATAAAGATGCTAACAATGAACATAGACTTTGACTATTTGAAGTGACTACCATTAGTGCTATTCATACCTATCATTATACATATATACACAAAAAAAAAACCCTTGTATAACCTTATATCAAAGAGGGATAAAATGAGTGATTGAATTAATATAAGACAATGAGGTATGATGTCTGAATATGTTCAAAATATGTTTAAATGTTCCAATTTTTTATAATCTTCTTGATATTGTACCACATGATTTTTTTTTTTTTATGTTGATTGAATTACACGAGATGGATTCCTCAAAGATAGTAAACAAATGACATAATTTTTTTTTCTTTGTGAGCAAATTAGTTCTTGTTTGATGAATTAGAATTTTTTTTGTTTTTTATTCGAGTCCTTTTTTTTTGACAAGTTTTTTTTTTTGAAACAAGTATACTTTTTATATTTGATAAATATGATATTTATTTTTTAATTTATTGTCTTAATTAATTATTAGTTCAAATAAATTATTTTAATTATAGTCAATTAAATCAATATTTTTATTTTTTAATAAAATTGTGTCTAACAAATATTATCCTTTGAAATAATGGAGTAATTATATGAATACACTTTCTATCAAACATAATATATAATTATTAAAAGAAGACATACTAAGCAAAATTAATAATTAAAGATAAAGTATTTTACTATTATACATTATGATTCATGTCATTGTTTATTACTAAAAAATTATTTTATTAATCATGTATCATTAGTCCAACAAAAAGTATGTCCAACAAATAATCTTAATTGAAATAAGTGGGTTATTACATGTACACATCTTTTATTAAACACAATATCCAAAATTAGTTAAAAATAGTTACACAAACAAAAATTTATAATTAAAAAAGGGGTATATCACTTTATACATTGTTATGCATTTTATTATTTATTAATAAAAATTATTTTATTAATTATTTATACTGAATGTAATAAAAAGTATGTTTAACAAATAATTTTCATTAAAATAAGGGAGCAATTGTATGAAAACTCTTTTTGTTGGACATACCATACATAATTAGTATAAAAGGCATACAAACCAAAATTTATATTTAAAGAATTGGTCATTCGCTCTTATACAATATAGTCATTATTTATAAATAAAAGATAATTTCATTAATTTTGTATAATAAATCAAATAAAAGTGTGTCCAACAAGTATTCCTATGTATAATAAAAGAACAACTACATGGACACACCTTTTGTTAGACACATTATACATAATTAGTAAAAAGAAAAAACACAAACCAAAATCCATAAGGAAAAAAATAATACTTTATTTTTATTGCATAATAATAATGTGTGTCATTATTTCATAGTAAAATATTACTTTATTAATATTGCATAATATATTAAACAAAAAATGTGTTCAATAAATATTTTATATTGAAATAAAGGAGAAATCATAAGGATACATTTTTTGTTAGATACAACATACACAATTAGTTAAAAAGGTATAAATTCAAATCTATTCTTAAAAGAGAGGTTCCCTTATAATAAATTATGGAATGTGACATTATTTATTAATAAAAGATTAGTTTATTAATTTTATATGATGAGTTTACCTAAAAGTGTATCCAATAATTTCTCATTGAAATAAGAGAAAAATTATATGGACACATCCTTTTCTAGACACACTATACCCAATTAGTAAAAAAAAAAAACAAAAAAAGCACTTAAATAAAATTTCTAGTAAAAAAATTATCTTTCATTGTTATAAATTGTGTTATATGCAATTGTTTAAAAATAAAAGATAATTTTATTAATTTTCTATAACAAATCTAATAATGAGTGTGTCTAACAGCAATTTCTCATTAAAATAAGTGAGTGACCACATGGACACCTTTTGTTAAATATAAAGTGGCAAAAGTTAACTCACTATGAGTAACTCGACTTAAAACTCTTGAAACTAATTCAACTCAATTTGATTTGATTGAAAAAGTCAATAATTCATAACTAAACTTAACTTAAAAAAAAAACCTCAAATTTGAATAACTTATATCCAAAGTGACTTGAAACCTAAATAATTCAAATCTTAAATGGCCAAAAACCCAAATAATTCAAATTTGAAATTATCTGAATTCAAAAAAACTCAAAATCTAAGCTTAAGTAACTTGAAACCCATAACAATTCAAACTAGTTTAAATTAAATTCAACTTGAATTTTTAATTCATTTTAATGACAACTAAAATTTATAGATATTATTAATTCAAAAATAATTTTTTATTTGATTTATTTTTATTTATAAATAGTAATTATTTTTAAAATTATTTTCTTTATATAAGTATAGACATTAGTTTATAAATATCAAATATTTATTATTTAATTTAAATTTTTTAATGATAAATATGAGATAAAATTTAAAATTTATAATACTATTATTAATCAAAATCATTATAGTAAAATAAATTTTTAAAACTAATTGTTTGGTATTTATGTATTTGATTTTCACATTTTAAACACATAATATTTCTATTTATCTTTTGAATTCAAATTGTTCTTTTCCTCTTCTTAATATACTATAATACTTTGCTTCTCTAATTTCATAAGCGCAATATTTTTACTTCTCTTTTAAGTTTAGATTTTCCTTTTCCTCTTTTTTATAGAACATTACACATTATTTACTCTAAAAGAACTTATTTCACTATTTAATTCTTTATATTTGTATAAAAATAATAATCCATTTATACTAAAAATTACTCCTTATCCTCCAATAAAAAGAAAGGGAAATTTTATTATATTAGTATAATAATAAAGTGGAAATGCTCACAAATGGAAGTATTAAAAATTGACTTAATTTGAATAATTTGACTTAACCCACTAGAAATTTGAATTGATCCAATTTGCATTAACTCTAAAGTCAACAATTAATAACATGATTCAACCCAGAACTTAAATGACCTATATTTGAAATGATTCAAAACCTAAATAACCTAAAATTTAAGATATCTGAAACTTAATAAAACCAAAATCTAAATAATTTGAAATCTCAGATATCTAAAATCTAAAATACCTAAAATTTAAATGAGTTTAGATCTAAATAACTTAAAATCCTAAATAATCCAATTCAAAATTAAGTTGATCTACTTGTTTGCCACCCATAGACATATGATTCATAATGAGTTAAAAAATGTAGACATATACAAAAAAGTAGTATTTCATTATGATGCGTGCTATTGTTTATTAATAATAAAAGCTGATTTTATTAATTGTGCATAATGAGTCAAACAAAAAGTGTGTCTAATAGGTATTTTTCATTGAAATAATGGAGCAAGTACATGAATACACTTTTTATAGGAAAATATTTGCAATTATTCAAGAAAGATAGAAAAAAGGTTGAAAAAAGACTTAAAGGCATTAATGTTTGTTGCCTAGAACATAAAGACTAAAAATTTTTCAACATTTTGATCCAAATCCTTGTAACATGTTCTACTCCTTTAAGTTTCCAAGTCCCAACTCTCTTGCAAGATTTAGATGATTCTTATAAGAGATAACCTAAATTAAGGTAAATGAATAAAGTGATATATCATTACATTGGATAGGAATATACCTTTGCAAGATGTGAAACTATGAAAGAATGTTCAATATTAATGAGTTTCTTTAAATGAATTTACATAGGAATATAATGTTTCAATTTAATGGAGTTTGTTCACCAACTTATTGGAAGAGGTTGTTAAATTGATCAAACTAATTGTTACATGAAATTACATACTCTAGGCTATTTTTCATTATCAATTGCACTATTAAATTTACTTCTTATATACTTAGGGTTTAGCAACATTGCCAACATTTGGTATTCCAAATAAAAATGATTCACTACAATTTTAGTACTTAGTAAGTTTAGTTTAATTCTTTGTGGGATCGATCCTTAAAGAAATTCTTCATTGTACTACTTCTTTGATTATGTATACTTGCACATGTGCCGGAGCTTTTAAATTCTAACAATAAGTTTGTGCCACTGTTATTAAGGAATTGTCCATTATTCTTACTTATATTAATACCCCTAATGATTAGTCTTAATTTGGATTTACATTCTTATTTTTTAGGTATAATTTCCACTCTTGTATATCAATTTCAAAAAGTGTTGAATTAGTACCATTTGATTAGGAGATTGACAGGACCATCTCTTAAATAAGGAGAAATAAGAAAAAGTAAGCTTTAACTTCTATAATGGTTGAGGTTAATGCAAATGAGGAGCAAAAGGAGCTTAAAGATTATTTTGTCCCTCTTGTAAATGGAATCCATTCTATTATAAAGGGGTTAGTTATACAAGCCAATAATTGTGAAATCAAATTGGCTATCATTCAAATGATCCCAATAGTTATTCAATTTGAAGGCCTTTTAAATGATGATTTAAACCTCCATTTTACAAGTTTTTTTTTGGAGATTTATGATTCATTCAAACATAATGGTGTTTGAATCATGCAATCAGGTTAAGGCTATTTCCTTTCTTACTTAAAGACAAGGCAAAGTTAGCTGAATTCATTACCATTTGGTTCTATCACCCCATTGGATGAGTTGGCACAAAAATTTCTTACTAAATCCTTCTTACCTACCAAGATACAAGGATTTATTTCAAAGATGTTCACACCATGGTCTACCTAAATAGCTTCAAGTTCAAACATTCTGCAATAGACTCATTAGTTCCACTTGGACTACCAATGATGTAGCAATTAGAGGAGTTTTGACAAGTAAGACTATTAATTTGGCATATAACCTACTTAAAGAGATGGCTTCAAACAATTATTAGTGGAATTCATAGAGGATGGCTCAAAGGAGTGTAGCTAGAGTTTATGAGCTTAATGTCATTCCAATCATCACTACAAAAGTGGTAGCCTTACCAAATAAATTCAACCCAATGGAAGTTAATGTTATGCAAGGTGTAATGAGTTGTAAGCTTTGTGGTGGTAGCTAATCTAGTGAAAGATGTTTTATGAATAATAAAAGTGTTCAATATGTTTCCAATTACAACATGTAGCAACACAATTCTCACACTAACTTCAACAATACAAGATGGAAGATTCACCTTAATTTTTCATAAAACAACGACATGAGTCAACAACCACCAACCATGAAATTGATGTTAAGCTATCATGGAATTTCTTAACCCATGCAACCTCAAGAAAAGAAATCAATATTGGAAGAGATGTTTATGCAATACATGGCAAAGAACCAATCTTTAAAGTCAAGTAGCTTCAATAAGGGGGGTAATTAAAGATGTCCTTATGAAGGTTGTAAACCTAATTCTACCTATAAATTTTATTATCTTGGACATGGTAAAGGATTATGAAATTCCTATTATTCTTAAAAGCCTAATTCTAGCTATTGGGGGAACATTGATAGATGTGCAAAAGGGTAAACTCACCATATAAGTTCAAGATCAAAAGGTCAAGTTCAATGTATTCAAAGTCATGAAATTCCCTAGTAAGTTTGATGGTTGCTTCATAATTGATATGGTGGACAAGCTTATGGAAGACTTTCCTTTAAATGATCATCCAACAAATCCTCTAGAAGGAGCCATTATAAGTGTACACATTGTGGATGATTTAGAGGTAATTAAATATGTTAGCTTGTTAAATGCACCATCAAAATTATTTGGGATAAAACCAAAGTTTAATTCATTGGATTCTTCATCAAACTAAGACATCATCAAGCCATTTATAGAGGAGTCACTAATGTTGAAGCTCAAGTCATTACCTAATCACCTTTAGTATCCTTTCTTAAGGGAATCATCAACACTATTGACAATAATCACCTATACACTTGATGATGTGCAAGAAGACAAGCTACTGATGGTGTTGAGAGAGTACAAGCAAGCAATGGGTTGGTCTATAGCTAAGATTCAAGGCATTAGTCTTTCATTTTATGTGCACAAAATTTTACTAGTGAAAGACTTCAATCCTACAATTAAAGTAGAAAGAAGACCTAATATAATCATGAAAGAGGTTGTGAAAAAAGAAATCATTAAATGGCTTGAAAATGCATTATTTATCCTATCTCAGATAGTACTTTGATGAGAACTGTAGAGATGACGAATGGAAAGCTTCAATGGATTTAAGAGGTCCATTGCACATTCCAAAAGGCCTAATAACATGAGCTAGAGCTTCAATGGATACAAGAGGTCCATTGCACATTCCAGAAGGCCCAATAACATAAGCTAGAGCCAAAAAGATGAAAGAAGCAATAAATGGGCTGATTAAGGACATTCAGGCCAACCAAGCTTCAAATGGTGCTAATTCAAGCTTTGAAAGAGAGTCCAAGCCTTATTAATATCATTGGAGTACTTAAAGTGTTAGGACTAAGTAATAGCAGTCACTCCAAATTAGGAGTTTATTTTCTATGTAAGAATTTGTACCTAGATAGGAATTCCTCCTAAATAAGGAATTATCCTAAATAGGAATTTATGCCTTTTTAGCATTGCCATCTTAGCCTATAAATAGGCACCCCATGTAACATTAGACAATTTTAAGTGAAATAGAAAGTAAGGGTTTTTCTCCCTCTATTCTTTTGAGAACTAAAGAACTTATCAAGAGGTATTTCTTCTTATGGCATTCAAATTAACTTATCACTCCCAATTCCTTTTTTTTCTGGAGTGTGACATCTATATCCTTCTTGAATACCTTAGGTTCGTGTTCCTTTAAATGTTGGGTCTAGGGTTTGTGTTATTAAACTCTAATTTAGCTTTCCTGGTTGTCCCTTGAATCCATGTGTGCATTAGGTCCCTAAGCCACATTTTTTTGGGGCTTTTCGTATCATACTTGGTTAAGTGTGGTGCAATGTGTGCCAAGAAAAGGCATTACTTATCATTAAATCATTCAAGGCATCAGTCTTTCACTTTATATACACAAGATTTTGTTAGAAAAGACATTAATCCTATAATTGAAGCATAAAGAAGACTTAATCCAATTATGAAAGAGGTTGTGAAAAAAGAAATCATTAAATGGCTTGAAAATGACATTATTTATTCTATCTCAAATAGTGTTTGGGTGAGTGTAGTGTAATGTGTGCCATAAAATGGTGGTATAACTATGGGGAAAAATGAAAATAATTAACTTATCCCTACTAGAACCATCATTGGATGGAGGATTTGCATGCACTACTGCAAGATCAATAAAGCCAACAGAAAGCACTACTTCCCCTTCCCTTTTATAAACCAAATGTTAGAGCGATTGGCAGGACATAAGTACTCTTGATAGTTTCTACAGATACAATCAGATTGTAATTGCTGTAAAAGATCATGGGAAGATGACCTTCACTTGTCTTTATGCATTTTGGGTTAGGTGTGGTTTCAATTGGGTTGCAGGTAAAAGAGTGGAGCATGTTGTTAACGGAGAAAGCAAAGAAATTGTCTATCAATTTTGTTATAGCTCTGTCATGTTGCATTTTTTGGACATCAAACTCACTTTGTTTTTGGAGGTCTTCTACCTTTGCCTCAACTGTTAGACTAAGATGTGGTCAAATTTCAACCGTAGAATTCATGTAATTTGGATAGATTATTCATGTAAAGGAAATTTTCTTTCTTTTTTTTATTAAAATGGATATGCTTGTAAGAGAAATTAAGAAAAGGCTTTCAAACATAAAAGTCTTTTTCCAATACAAGATTACATAAAAGTTCATATGAATAGATAGATAGATATATATATATATATATATATATATATTCCAACAAAAATACAAGTTCATATGGATATTGTTGCAATGGGTTCCTAAGATGGGGATTTTAACAGACGTGGAGGAAAATGTCACATTTGATGATTTCAAAAGTTAAAAATAGTCAGGGTGTTTATTGTATTGTACGTGAGATGAATTTGAAGTCACCACCAATCATTTTAGGTGTGATTAGAATATTATGAGTGACTTAATCAGCTTTACTCGAATTTTTCAGGATTTAGGAGCATAATTATGCTTGGTTGAGATTGCAACTAACTCAAACACGTATCACACGTAACAATATAGCTATTCACTAACTTGTACTTTTATGCTTCTCCTATCAAGGCATACACACTGAGGCTTTAATGAGTTTGGATAAGTAGTAAAGGAGATAAATTTTTTAAGAAGTTTTGAAAGAGATTTAGATACTTCTTATGATCTTGTACACTTAAAAAAATTGAAAGTTTTTGGAATTTTTTTCTGAAAGGATTTAGAATTTTTTTTTTACTATAATCTTGCAAATCAAAGGATAAAATGGGATCTTTTTTGAAATTTTTTTGAAGAAAATTAAAAAGGGTTCAAATTTTTTTTATGGTGACTGTCTACATTGAAAAATAAAATGAAATTTTTTGGAAAATATTTTGAAAGGATTTAGATACCTTTTACAATGTTTTAGCCTATCGAAAAATAAAATGAGATATATTTGGGTGTTTTGAAAGGATTGCTAACATCATTTTGTATATATGGGCTCACCCAATATGTCTAAAATGACACCTTCAATGGAAGCTTTGCATTCCTTTATCTTTTTTTTTTTTCTTTCTTGTTTCCTTTTTTTCTCTCTTTATTTTCTTTTCTTTCATTTTCTTTTTCTTTCTTTTCTTTTTGGCAAAACCCCTTATCTCCTTTTTCCTCATTTTCTTTGTCCAAAACTACTCTCTCTCTGTCTCTTTATGCCACCTCCTTCTTTAGCCATTTTCCCTCTTTTTGTGCTTCAAGACTCCTTAAACATAAGTCTTAAGCATCATTTATTGTGTGAGAACCCAGATTTGACTCTATAAGTCAAGATTTTTGCTGAGTGTTTAGGTTGACTAGTGTTAGTTTCATGCAACATCAATGACTAACAATGGTGTGTGCTTCAATGAAACAATGGCTGACTTTTTGTTTTTCCTTGATTTATGTATCTCCTAGCCTTTTCTTGGCACATGGCCTTCAATAATGTGTAGATCAATGACTAATGGTTGTAGTAATGATGCCTCTTTTACTTTTTAGGGACATCATTGGCTACCAATAGTGATGTTAGTAAGTCTTTAGGGGGAAATACCTACCATGAGGTACTTTTTCCACATCTTTTGTCACTTTCATTTTGATTTCTTATTTTACAACTAATTGATATGTATTATGCAAAAAAAAAAAAGGAAAAATCAACATAGTGGTAACCTGTGTTTATTGTTTTTATGTGAGGGGACTCTTGTTGATCTTTTTCTTAAGGGACAAAGACAACAATGCTCAAGATAGATCTCTTTTTGGCTAATTTTTGGTGTATGGTTGTATGTGTGCTTGTTGTAGCTTTTTGGTACTATATGTACTATTTTTACTTTGTTTATGGATATGTTTGCATTTGTTGCTTTTGGTTATTTTATGCCAAATATATTATGGCAAATTGTGTTTAATAGTTACTAATCACAATATTAGTGGGTGAAATAGTGTTTTTGATTGGATATTTGACCATTAATACTTGAATTTATTTTTTTTTCTTAATATGATTATGGTTTTAAGTGTATCTTAGATCATTTATTTAAGTGATGATGTTTTTAAAATTATTTCTTAGCTTCTTTTACTAAAATAACCTATTACCTAACTAAGAAAGCATTCATTATATCACCTCTTAGAAGCTTAACTTTGAGCTAAATAAGTTTGTTTTTTGTTTTTTTGCTTTAATTGAAAGTATTAAGTGCAATGTCTAATAAAAATAGAAGAAAACATCAAAAGAGGCTTATTATCTTGTTGTGAGTATTTTTATTTCCACCATTAAGATGTACAAGGGTAGCAATATCACTCTTCATCTAACTTAAACTCTTCACCATGTAATCACATAAGAAAAGAATCTAATAGTTAGGGCTAATACTAGTCAAGGTCAATATCTGGATGCATATCCTTGAGTTTGTTCCTTTTGTTGTCAAAAGCCAATTTGAGAATTATTAAAAAAATGGTCAAGGCCACTTTGTGTATTCCTAGTAAAAGGAGCAAGCAGACCTTCCTTAGAGACTATAAGCTCTTCTTCTTGATTCTTAACTTTTTTTTGAAGCTCTTTCATGCTTTAAACCTTCTCCTAGAAGTGGGCTACTTATTTCTCTATCTTATTGGCTTGACAGTTAGACTCTTTTGCTTTTATGTCCACATCTTTAAACTTTCTTCTCTAATGGGCTCTATTTCTCTTCAAAAGAGTTCTATCATGTCTTAACTTCTTGACCAAATCCCCTATTCTAGCATTTTGTAAAGCCAAAGACCCCTTTTCAAGCTAGAGATCCTCCTAAAAAGGGGGAGACACTTTGCTTCTACCTCCTAAATATTGAAGGGATAGTATGATCGCATGACCATAGGATAACTAGCCAAGGCCATACTATCATATACTAGCCAGCGTAATGAATGCTCTTTAGTTAAACAATTTGTTTAGACTTTTGTTAAGATTTTAGATTTTGAGTATAGATCCAATGAACCTCAGATCTATCACATTTTTAGCAAATAGATATATGAAATAAATTTAATGGAAGTACAATTGCAACAAAAGCATGTAGACACAACAAGAAACAAAATAAAAGATTTTAAAAACCATGTCATGTTCCTAACGCCACCAATCTTTGCTAAAAAAATAAAATTGACTACTGGGTAGTGAGAATCATAGCTTTCTAGATGACCTATGATCATTAGGAAGTTTTCCAAATGGGATATGAGGCCCCAATTGCAACTAATGAGCTAGTTGATATAAAAAGGAGACAGAACAAAGAAATGGCAACCAAAAACATCAAGGCCCTAACCTTTATTCACTCCATAGTTTTAGAAACTATATTCCCAAAGATTGTAGCAGCGTCATCAGTGAAAGAATCAAGGGATACATTGCAACTCATGTTCAAGGGCACAAATGAGACCCAAGTCATCAAATTGCAAACCCTAAGAAGAGAATTCGAGAATGGAGAATGTTGTAGAGAAAAAAAAAATCAAAGAATTTTCAGCAAAAGTGCAAGACATTGTTAATCAAATGAAGTTGAATGGAGAGCACATCAAGGAGGAAAGAGTAGTCAAGAAAGTGTTAAGAAGCTTACCTTAAAAATTTGATGGAGTAGTACTTGCCATTAAGCAATCAAGAGATCTATCAACTCTCTCATTCTCCAAAATGATGGGATCACTTGAAACACACGAGCAGAGGATCTTAAGGGGAAATGAAGAAGCTATTGAAGGAGCCTTGTAGGCCAGATTCAAGTAAAAAGCCTCAATCTCCAGTAAGCCAAAAGATCAAAAGCTATCACCAATGATTCAAGGGAGAAGAACAAAATTTTCCACCGTATAGGATTTTCAAGAAAGCCAACCCTTTGGAGGAGGATTGTTGGCACAAAGGCAACCCACAATACAAATTCTGCAACAGATTTGGGCACTTCAAAAAAGATTGCTAGAATAAAAAACAAAGAGGTCAACAGCAACAACTTGCACAGCAATAGCAATAGCAAAGAAATTAAGAGCAATACATGCCATATCAACAGTTACAAAGGCATCACCAATAGAGTCAGTAAGCAAATTTCACTGAAGGAAAGGAACAATTATTTGCTACTTACCACAAAGCAAGGGCAAGTGAAAACAAAAATGATGTCTGGTACATTGATAATACTTGCTCAAGCCACATGACCAATATAATAGAGATCTTGATAAACATTGATCCAAATTACAAAGGAAGAGTGAAGATGGGAAATAGAGCATCTGTTAAAGTTGTAAATAAATGTTTGATGTGTTTTTAGTGTCTAAAGTAAATCATAGATAATACAGAAAGGATATTCTCTCTATTTTTAGTGAGAGCAGGCCAACAGAGCGACGGTATTAGGAAAAACAACAACAGTTGTAGTAGCAATACCAAAAGTTAAGGTGATGATAATCATGATGACTTCTCTCTAGACGCCACTTTGAAAGCACCATAATCATCATGTGTTGCAGTTTTATTTCTAGAATCTCCAAAACTAAGGACCAGACCACTGGCCGACATATTTCAAGTTGCAAACTGAGTAGATGTTTGCAAACATGCAATATTTAAACTTTAAAGATTTCAAGAGGCTTCCAACCATATGAAATGGAGTCAAGACAAGAAGAAAGAAATCAGAATGAAAGGGCAGAATAAGGATGATGAAGAAATCAAGAGGAACAGTCATCACAAGTGTTCAAGACATAACAAGTCTCTTCAGTATCAACATAGTCAGCGAAAGCACCAGCACCAGCACAAGAAAAAAACATCATAGCAGAAAAAATCCAATGAAAGTGAAAGAACACTTACAAAAGGAAGCAGAAAGCTCACACCTATTTAGTCATTAAAGTACAAGGTTAAGAATTCAAACTCCAACAACCAAAGAGGAATGTTGAAGTGTGATGTTGGATTTTGTGTTTGGATCCAATGCACCTAAGATCTGTCACCTTTACAGTAGATAAATCTATGTAATAAATCTAACGGAAGTACAACTACAACAAAAGGAGACACTTGCAAAAATAGCATAGAAGATTCTAGAAACAAGATTGTATACAACTACAACAAAATGATCAAGAAGCTGTTAGAAGCAGAGAAGTAGACAATGGGCTTCCAGAAATAGATCAATCTAGCTTTAACTTGAAGAAAAAGTTACTTGTAAATTATGTAAAAATATGTGGCTAGAAAATAAAGATGTAATCTAGTTTTCTTGAAATGCTTCGATTGATTTGCTTAAGAATTTAAATTCCAACAAGCAAGGAAGAATGTTGAAGTGTGATATTGAATTTTAAGTCTAGATCCAAGGAACCTAAGATCTATCACCTTTGTAGTAAACAAATCTATGAAATAAATCTAATGAAAGTACAACTACAACAAGAGGATCTAGACATTGCCAATATTCTAAAAACAATAACATATACAACTGCAACAAAATGATTAAGAAGTTGTCAGAAGCAAAGTTGACAATGAGCTTCTAGAACATTGCAGTACGCAATGCTCTAACATTGAATACTGCTTACCCACTTGTTTCCTAAATCACTTAGGAACCTAAACACTCTAGAATCAATGTCAAACCAGCACCCAAATCCTATAACTTTGGACTTTTTGTCTCTTGCAGACTAACAATGACTTTGATCACATTCTTACATCCTTGCTTATTAATGAACACAACACCTTGTAATGGAATTCATATTACATGTTTTGCATATTTGTACACAAGTTTCACACTTTAGTGAAAAGTTATGAACAACAGCAACTAACTGTTAGAGTTATAAACTACTTAGATCAAACTTCTTGCTTGTTTTAACTCATAAGATAAGGAATATTTAAATTTAAGGCACAAGATCAAACATATATGATGCACTCTCTTATGCATCTTATAATCATGATATTTGCAGGTTTCTTCCTCATGTTATCATTAAACTTAGAGACTTTTACAACTTACAATTCCTTGCACTACAATAACTTCTTATTGCAAAGTTACTTGGATGCCTAATGGCCTCATTTCTTTCTTTCATTATAGAGCTCTTTGAAATGTTCAAATAGATGAACACATATTTGGTCAAGCTCTCATTTTAATTTGCCTCGTTTTATATTGTTCTAAATCTTAACCTCTCCAATTTGTCGTAAAGCAATTTATTAGACATGTGGGAGATTATATATATAACCAAATGCTTTAAGTCATCAATAAATATAATGAAAATACAGATTTCAAACCTTCTCTTAACAATCATTAGCTCATAGATATCACAATGTATTCATAGAAATAGAAGTATTGTCTCTTAAATAGATTTATTTTATTTTTCAGTTAGGTCATACTCGTATATGGGTTAATCATCATAAATCAGTAAGCCTAATAGACTTTTCTCTAGTTTGCTTTCAATCTTTTGTTGCATATTATGATCTAATCTCTCATACTAAATGTTAACAACAATACTCTTTATGAGATAATGTAATTGAGAAAAAATAATCAATATTATGAACTTCATTTTCCATATAATTGAATCTATTAAGAACAAATTGTAGTAAACAATATCATCTTAAACATTTATACCACTATAAAATTAAGAAGGGTTGCAAAAGGCCAAATCTCACCAAATTTGGCCTTTTGCATTGCAAACAAAAATATCTTTAAACTCATGAACGTGTGTACAAACAAACTGACTACAAGCAATATTTACAATAAAAGATTTGTTGTATTCACAATCTAAAAAGGAACCTTATAAAAAGTCTTCCTTTCATGATCACTGTGATTGAAATGGTTACTTCAAACTCCATAGAATGACATCAAACCAAGAGAAACCTGGTTTAATGCCATTTGATGCAAAATAGAATCATGAAGATATGAGATGTATCAAACTAGAAAAATCTAAATTCTGATACTACTTGACGTAGAATGAAAGCCTAAAAAAGAGATAACCAAAGGTCAATACTTCATTGATCCTTTATGGGGTTTATAAACTCTACTAGACAACAAATAATAAGTTTCAAAAGTTGATAACTATTTTGATACTTAAAAAACAATACCTTAGGTTTACAGGCCTATTTAACCCTAAAAAAACTAATTGATAAGAAAACAAACCTAAAGATAATAATATTTTTAATGTTAGGATCTTTCACATAAAAATTTTTAATGTACTCAAATCCAAATAATTTTGCATTAAGTGTAGAAACAAAGGCATACTTACAAGATAATGCATCAACTACCACATTCTCCTTGTTAATATTTGATAGCACAAGGAAAGGTTGCAATGAATTTGACCTATTTGGCATGTTTCCTATTCGACTTTCCTTGCCCTTCAAGTATTTCAAGGGTTTATAGTCAATATGGATGACAAACTCTTTGGGCCAAAGGTAGTGTTGTCATGGTTAGTAAGGATTCAAGTATTTCAATGCATACATGTCCTTATCATAAGCAGGATATTAAGAGCTGCTCCATTTAGTTTTTCACTAAAATAAGCAATTGATTGCCTTTCAGTGATTTTGTTGGCTATTTCACAATCAATGCACATTCTCCAAATCTCATCTTTCTTGGATACAAGTAATATTATAACTATACATTAACATATGCTCTCCCTCACATATCCTTTTGTCATAAGTTCATCAACTTGCCTTTGAAACTCTTTTGTCTCCTCAAGATTACTTTTATAGCTCAATCAATTTGGTATTGTTGTACCATGGATGAATTTAATTTGATATTTTATTTCCCTCAAAGGTGGCAAACCACCTAGTTCTTCGGAAAAAACATCACCAAATTCTTGCAAAAGAGAAACAACAACATTAGGCAAAGAAGAGTTAAACTCATCAATACTAAAATAAGCCTCTTTGTATAGAAGTACAATAATAAGTTGTGTTGAATAGAAAACTCTTTTAACACCACTCTTTTTTGTATATAAACTCTAAATTTTTTTTCTCATGCTTTTTTTCTTCTTTTCTCTTGGTATCATCTCTTTCCTCTCATTTCTTTCCCTCCTTTCCCCTCTTAACCTTAATTTCTTTTCTCCTCTCTCTCTCTTTTTAATCCCTAATCAATTTTCATAAACTTTTTAAGGTGTTAAAAGTATAAGAGTAACAAGTGTTTTATGAGCTAAGGTGTTTTATGGTAAATAAAATGAACTTTTCAACTAAAGTAGTGCTAGCTATAGTTGTACAACTACCCTCATCAACGATCATACTACATACCTTATCTTTGATATGACATCGTGTGTAGAAGATACTATCTCTTTTCATTTCATCATCTTTTTAGTTTGTATGCTCAATACTTGTCTAGTCACCAACACATCTCCCTTAATTAGGTACTTCTTTCCATCACTTATATCATTTAATGATGGCATGGAGTCATCATCAAACTCACTTTTAGTCTTAATATTACCATTATCCCACAACACCATGGTATGCTTATTAGAACACTAAGATGCAATATGTCCCCTTCTTAGACATTTAAAACATTTAATATCTTTATTTTTACTAGGTTGGAAATTAAAATTACTTTTTTACTTATTATGGCTCACTTCCTTACTCTTATATTATTCAACCTTACAATTGTAATAAGCCCTCTTTTCCTTTTTACTCCTATTCAACTTTTAGGATGAAGTGGAACCCAAATTTTATCCAAATCATGTAGAACTTTTTCATTTAAGTTGCCTCTTAACTTTCATTATATTATGCACCATGTCTTTCAACTCCACATAATACTTTATTCAACAACATTAACAATATCTTTATTCAACACTTGTACAAACCAAGTCATGGTTACTTCTCTACCCTCCTTGATATTAGCCTAAATCATGGTAATTTCCATCTCCTTTTGGTAATCCTCCACACTCTTGGTGTCTTAAGTGAGTTCTTATAGCCTTTAATACAAATCCCTATACTAGTGATTAAGGATGAACCTATTCATCATAATAGCCTTCATCTTCTCCCATGTATTAGTAAACCTTTCGCAATTCCTTCTCCTAGTCAAAACAAGTTAATCCCAACAAATAATAGCATAATCTGTACATTCAACTACATCAAGTTTCAATTTTTCTCTTCAAAGTAGTTGTGACAACTAAAGACCAATTCAACCTTCTTCTCCCATTTTAAATAGGTTTGTTGATAGTTTTTTCCTCGAACTTAAAGAATTTTAATTTAACTACCAAAGTAGTTAGATCATTAAATTCATTATCTTCTACATTATTTACATGGCCATAGTCTTATCTCTCATACTTTTTTGTATTAGGAACCTCACAGCCCCCATACCTTCTTGTCAATTTTTCTATTGTATTGGCTTGTTTCTTCATCATATCTCTCATATTAGTAAATTTGATGTTCATTCACTTAAATTATAGTTGCATAAATTTGATCATGAATGACACATCACTACCCTCCTTCTCAGCTCCACCTTTATCTTTGGAAGACATAGTGTTAATTCTACAGAAAATGGCTAAGATACCTTAACAAAACACTCTCTTATGTGTTTCACTAAAAAATAGTGTCACACCACCTCATGTTTACACTCTTTAAAGATTTTTTTTAATACATGTTTATATTCTTACCTTTTACCACTTAAATTTTCTCTCTCAATTATTTATTAAATTAAAAAACCTTAATTAAAGTCATTTTATGACTAATTTATTCCAATAAATTATAATCAAAGAAATTTAGAAATGCATAATGAATAAAACTTGTGGGTTAGAAAAAAGTCATAAGATTAAATTGCAATACATAAAAAGAGAATAATTAAATTTGAATTCTTGTAGGAACTAGCAAGCAACAAGCTCTACTCCTTTAACCTAATTAAATAGGGTTTACTTTTCAAATAAGAATAAATCAATTATAATCTTTTGTTCCTTTTTTTTTTCTTTCTTCTTTTCTTCTTTCTTTAGTTCATTCTTTTTTAATGTGAATTTAAGAACAAGAAGAGATAAACTAGGGGTTGTACATTAAAAGAACAAAAGGTTATAAAATGTTGCTAAGAAGAATAACAAGAGAAAAACTTAAATTTTAATAAGAAAACATGAGTTGGAGCTAAACTCTAATATCAACTGATGTGAACCCCAAAAGATAGAGCTTATGGACTTAACAAGTAGAGGGAATTGAGTAAAAATCCAAAAAAGTTAAATCAAATTTCAATCCTCAAACCCTAGACCTAATGTTTAAAGGATCATGTATAAAGAAAGATATGGATGTCACACTTTTGAAAGGAATGAATTTAAGAGTAATAAGTCAAGTTAAACATCATAAAAAGAGTTAGTTCTTAATAAGTTCTTTAGTTCTTAAAAGAATAGAAAGAAAAAATTCTCACTTTTCAATTCACATAATCGCCTACCTTTTAACAATGAAATCAAATCTATTTATAAGTTGAAATAACAACCTTAAAAATTGTAAAATTAGAGATCATGATATATTTCTAAAAAATAAGAACACTTTTATTTTATTATAAACTCATATTTTAAGACAAACTCTTACTTTATAACAAATTCCTACTTAAAAGTAGGTCTTATTACTTATCCTTGACTCATCAAGCATTCCAATCATATTAATAAAGTGTTAACCTTCTTTCAAATTTGAATTCACACCATTTGCAACTTGATTAGCTTGAATATTCTCAATCAACCCATTTAGTACTTCTTTTCTTTTTTAGCCCTCGAACATGTCATTGGCCTTTCATGAATGCCTAATGGATCCTTAGAAGTCATCCATGCATCAACTCTTTTATAGATCTCATCACCGTAATGTATCAAATACAAAACATAATAGTATGTTAACTATAAATCTTTATATCTCCTTAAAATTGAAGGGGATGTTGTTAAGGGGATCAAAACTTGGAACCAATATGGAAAGAGACATGCCAAATTACCACCAAGTCTCTTACATTGGGTGGTACTTCTCATTCCTTATTAAAGTTCTCTCTTGTGTATGAGGGCTATTAAAAGGACACATTTATGCCAAACATGATAGACTTTATTTATGAATTCATTTACAAAAGGTTTATTTTAAATTATGCGGCCTCATTTACGCAATGATCAATTTTATTTAGGGACAAATTTTGCACCCATATGGCTCAAAAATTTTCATTTAAGACTTATATATGGCTTCAAATTCATCAATTAATTGTTTATATGGTTGTTTTGACTTATCAAAAAAACAATCTATGTNACCAATATGGAAGAGACATGCCAAATTACCACTAATCTCTTACATTGGGTGGTACTTTTCATTCCTTATTTAAGTTCTCTCTTTGTGTAAAGGCTATTAAAAGGACACTTTTATGCCAACATGATAGACTTTATTTATGAATTCATTTACAAATGGTTGTTTTAATTATGGCCTCATTTACCAATGATCAATTTTATTTAAGGACAATTTTTCCCATATGGCTCAAAAAATTTCATTTCAAGACTTATGACTTCAAATTCATCAATTTAATGTTATATGGTTGTTTTTGACTTATCAAAAAAAAATTCTATGTTTTTTCTATTAATTTCTTTTAAAATCCAATCCACTAAAATTTCTATTAGATCATTAAAGATGGGATCTACAAGTATAACCCTCTTTGGTAGTGTATTTTAACTTGTATTAAGGTGAGTAAAAACTAGTTTGGACCTAAATAACTAAAAGAGTGTTGGTTTTTACTTTTAAAATGTGTTTTACAAACACACACATGCCCTAAAATAGAAGTTTTAGCCACCACCAAACAAAAAGGCAAAAACTAAATTGTGTTTTTATTTTAATAGAAAAAATATCCTTAATTTTTTCACCTTCATTGTTGAAGACTTTCAAAAAAAATAAAAAAAAAAAGTAAATGTATGTATAACAAATATCGGTTGAAAAACAAAATGTACTAAAAAGGGATCAGAGGTAATGGAAACAACTACATAAACGAGACCTAATTGAGATGTGATCCTATGAAAGGAACAATTCTTGTTATTAAGACATGGTGGGAAGAGTAGATTAAGGTGAGTTTTAACATTATTCTTCTTTACTTAATCACACACACCTCCTGAAATGGAGGCTTTGGAAAAGCAACAATTTGTTGCTTTTAGCCACCACCAAACAAAAAGGGCAAACACTAAATTGTGCTTTTATTTTAATAGAAAAAATATCCTTAATTCTTTCACCTTCATTGTTGAAAAGTTCAGAAAAAAAAAAAAGTAAATGTAAGTATAACAAATGTTGAAGAAGATAGTGAACTTTTTATGGATGCCAAAGATTTAATCAAAGAGAGTAGAAATAAAGATATTTATTTTGCATTGATGACTCAATAAGCCAAGTTGTATTAGTTGCATTATCAAATTAAGTAGCACAAAACCCAATAGATGCCTTAGATTAAATAGACAAGTTAGTTTCTCTAGTTACTAACATATTTTGGTGTACATGACATTACATATTATTAGATATATTTAGTAGTTATCATTTTTTTTCATTTATTTTTTTTTATCGAGCTAAGGAACATTTGGTACATCTAGTGTTTTACATATTAATATAGATATATTCTTTTTTTTTTCATAGATATGACTAATGATTATGAAAATCTTTATGGAGAATACAATGATAATGATGCTAACAATGAAGATAGACTACGACTATTGGAAGTGACTACCATTAGTGCTATTCATACCTATCATTATACATAAATACACAAAAAAAAAAACCCTTGTATAACCTTATATCAAATAGGAATAAAATAAGTGATTGAATTAATATAAGACAATGACGTAAGATGTTTAAATATGTTCAAAATAGATAAAGGAACATTACTTTAGTTATGCATTAATCTACGATAGAATTATGGGTTAATGACTTCGTAGCGAATGTCTTATATTGAGAAAGTGTGCATCTTTTTAAACATAATTACTATGGTTGAATCCAATAGATCAATTGAAAAATATTTTTAGCTCTTGGGGGAAGCAGTTAGCAAAAATTTTGCGAAAATCTTATCAATAGTTTTATCACTTTGCAAAGATATTATCAAACCTCATGACCTTAATTATAGAAATATTCATCAAAAATTTATAAATGTTCCAATTTTTTATCATCATCTTGATATTATACCACATGATATTTTTTTTATATTGACAGAATTTCACAAGATGGATTCCTCAAAGATGGTAAAATGACATAAATTATTTTTCTTTGTGAGCAAATTACTTTTAATTTGATGAATTAGAATTTTTTTTAAAAAAGTATTTTTTTATATTTGATAAATATAATATTTATTGTTTAAGTTATTTTCTCAATTAATTATTAGTTCAAATAAATTACTTTTATTATAGTCAATTAAATTAATATTTTTATTTTTTAATAAAATAGTACAATATAGAAAATGAATCGTATAAGTTATAGGTAAGGTTTAATATTTAATTCATAAATTGAAATAAGATATTAGTAATCAAGTTATTAAGAATAAAATAAATTATTAATCACTTCTTTTATAATCATTTTACATGCTAATAATTATTTTAACAGCAATTTTACTAAACATTATGAATTCTTTTGGATTTTCTTCACCTTATTGTCACCATTATTATCTAACAACTTGTAACTTTGGGTAACATAAGTTTTAGTTTTAATATTCTTGTTTAGACCACTTTATCTCATAGTATTGCCAAACATGATTTATATTGAAAATCAAATCTATGTTGAAAATACCCTTAAATGTGACAAATACCTAACCAAGAATAAGAAATGGAAACAAAATTATATAAAAAGAATCATTTCTCTAACTTTTAACTTGTCAACCAAATAAACTCCTTTGGTTGTTCCCAAAGTTCATAAGGATAAGCATTAAGCATTTATTGCATGGTATAATAACATCTTATAATTCAAGGAAAATTAACAAGCTGAGGTAGTGCAAAGCACAATCAATGTATCTTGAGAAAGAGAAAAGTTCAAAATTGAAACTTTAAGTCAGAAAAGATAAAATGGGAAGGAAAATCATTTCCAAATATTCGCTCTTTAGACACTAAATAAAGGATTTCTTTTCCCTTTCATTTAGAGACACTATAACCAATTGGCAAGAATGAAGAAGAAAAAATGGAAAAGGAATGGTAAATACAACTAAAAAAGAAAAAAAAATATGCTGAATTCAATTCACATTCTATAAATAAATAATAAGTTGTGGGATAAAGTGAGGTATATAAACCTTCAAGCAAGCAAAAAAAAACAGAATGGAGAAGAAGGCTGTGACACCTTTCGAAGTAACTCATCGTAAAGTTGTCCTTCAACTCATGATCCTTCATCTTCTCCACTTTTTATCTTCTACCTAACTTTTTCATCCTTCTCCTTCATAGATGAAGCAAACCTTGCATATTTGGGGCAAGGTAAGTATTCTTGAAGGCTCAAAGATGGGAAGTAAATCTCTACAGTAGAGCAATCACATAAGATCTTGACTTTTGCTACACTCATAGCTTGGGTTGCCACCTTGGCCAATGCTTCACAACAAGGTTTGCTTGGACCATTAAAAATGTATGCTATTATATTTGTACATTCACATATATTTTTTACATGTGATTTTTATTAATTATGTTTCAGAGTTTTAGATATGATTTTTGGAAATTTTGTAATTAGACTAAATTGTAATCTATAATTCTATTTATACATTTTAAATGTATTTTATCAAATTATATTTGAAAAGAAAAGTTAATTTATTTAAATTATAGACATATATATCTTTTTTGTCAAAGAGATAATAGTCTCAAATAAGTAAGTATGGTTATTGATTTTATATAGAACAAACATTGAATTATACATCAAAATGTAAACCCAAATCAATCTTTATAAATTATTAATATTTTTCCTTGTATAAATTATTGATATTTTCTTTAGATTAAATTACACGATTCGATAATGGAAAGAGGAGGAAAATTTTTCATACTACTTTTGGTAGGAAACAAGTAGAAAAACAAGAAAAAGAACACCATTATTTTAAAATTAATATTTTTTTTCCTTAATTCTTTTATTGAATTAAACGAAAAATGGGCATTGTCGTGATTTTGTTTCTTTCCAGTCAACTTTTCCTTCTTTTTTTTTTAATTATTTGTCTTTCAGTTTTCTTCCTAGAATGATAAAAGTTACAAAAAAAAATTTCCAATAAAAAGGAGAAGATTCAGACTCACTAGAGATCGGCTTTACTATATAGCATTTTACCTACCTTATGTCTCTCTTTCTCACATATATCACATCTCTTTCTCATACATATATATGTACTTCTCAATTATTATTGCATTATATATTTTATTTACCTTCTTTATTTTTGTTGCTTTCAATTTAGTTCTTTTTAAAATTTTACTTTTGTGAATAAGTGCATTGAGAAAGTGTATGTTTCTATGTAATAGGGTGGAAGACCTTGGGAAATGTTATTTTACCAAATTTTTGCTCATGCTAGAATTATTGTATGCAAATTGGTATAAAATACATCAGTTACGAATTAAGCTATAAATTATCTACTAATAAAAAAGATGGTGCTTGTCTTTTGAAAAAGGGTATTGAATATTTTCTACATTGACTTTTATGTATTTATTTTAAAATGTGTAATAGTTAGTTGATATTTATAAATTGTCCACTAATAAGAAAGATCATGCTCGTCTTTTGAAAGAGGATTATTAAACATGGTTCTCATTGACCTTTGTTTTTTTTCTGAAGTGTGAAATATTTAGTTGATAACTCCTAGTTATTAGAGGAAGGAGATTATGTAAGTTTGGAGATATCTTAGAAAGGATGAATTCTACCCTAATTAAATATAACTTAATGTGGAAGTTTTAAGAGGTAAGGGATTTAATCTTTGACTCCCTCAAGCTTCATAGGCTCAATGGCATTTTGGCTAGGCAACTAATTATCAATCTTTGACCTATGATGTGTATTTCTCTCATTAACTCAAAAAATTCTAATGATGGGGTGCATCCTTGTATTGCCAACATTGAAGGACACAACAAGATGTGACATCAATTCAAACTATGATAGGAAAAAGTGCTGCACACTAGTTATTGCATAAAAGGAGACTACTAATGACAAATATTTGATAGTTTTTGATTTCATAATTGGGCAAAGAAATTTGGCCCATAGAACTTATTATACAAATAACTTCTTTCTTTTTGGAAGTGAAGTTCACCATTTGATTCAACTACTTAGATGTATGTTAGTATATTTTGCCAAACCATTCATGAATTGAAATAGGGGAAAATTACATGGACATTTTTTAATAAAAAAAAAACTATACACAATTAGTAAAAAAAGAAACACAAACAAAATTCAATTGTTAAAAGTGGTATTTTACTATTATATGTTGTGGTACTTTCTATTATTTATTAATAGAAGATTATTTATTAATTTTGTATGATGAGTCCAACAAAAAGTGTGTCAAAATAAGAGAGCAATTATATGGATAGACCTTTTCTCAAACACATTATATACAATTAGTAAAAAAACAAATCACAAATCAAAATTATAGTTTAAAAAGTAGTATTGACATTGACGTAAATGACATTATTTATAAATAAAAGATTAGTTTATAAATTTTATATGATGAGTCTAACGACAAGTGTGTTTAACAACTATTCTTCATTCAAATAAGTAAGCAAACATAGAGAGACACCTTTTGTTACACACAATACACAATGAGTAAAAAAGAAAACCACATGAACCAAAATTTATAGTTAAAAAAAGAATATAAAAAATATTAGTTTTAAATTTTATAGACATTTACAATCAAATAGTTAACTTTTTTATATTTCCATTTGACTTTATATTTTTTAAATTTATTTCAAATTGATCCTTTCTTTTTTAGGAAAGCAATTAAGTTATTACTGATTTCTTTTTAGTTAATATACAATTTTTAATAGTTTTAATTATTTTTCATCTAGAAATGACAAATTTGAAATGAAATTAAAAAGTATACAATTCAAAGTTAGTATAAAAGGCATACAAACCAAAATTTATATTTAAAGAATTGGTCATTTGCCCTTATACAATATAGTCATTGTTTATAAATAAAAGATGATTTCATTAATTTTATAAAATAAATCAAATAAAAAGTGTGTCCAACAAGTATTCCTATTTATAATAAAAGAACAACTACATGGACACACCTTTTGTTAGACACATTATACGTAGTTAGTAAAAAGAAAAACACAAACCAAAATTCATAAGGAAAAAATAATATTTTATTGTGATACATTATAATATGGTGCCACTATTTTATAATAAAATATTACTTTATTAACATTGCATAATATATTTAACAAAAAATGTGTTCAACATACAATTGTTTATTAATTCAACATACATAATTTGCTTACAATAAATATTTTATATTGAAATAAGGGAGAAATCATATGGATACATTTTTTGTTAGATACAACATACACAATTAGTTAGAAAGGTACAAATTCAAATCTATCGTTAAAAGAGAGGTTCCCTTATAATAAATTATAAAATGTGACATTATTTATTAATAGAAGATTAGTTTATCAATTCTATATGATGAGTTTAACTAAAAGTGTATCCAACAATTTCTTATTGAAATAAGAGAAAAATTATATAGACACATCCTTTTTTAGACACACTATACACAATTAGTAAAAAAGTTATCTTTTATTGTTATAAATTGTGATACATGCAATTGTTTAAAAATAAAAGATAATTTTATTAATTTTTTATAATGAATCTAATAACAAGTGTGTCTAACAACTATTTCCCATTAAGATAAGTGAGTGACCACATGTACACACCTTTTGTTAAATATAAGTAAAGGTGGCAAAAGTTAACTTACTATGAGTAACTCGACTTAAAACTCTTGAAACCAATTCAACTCAATTTTCTTTGATTGAAAAAGCCAATAATTCAAAACTAAACTTGACTTAAAATCAACAAAACCTCAAATTTGAATAATTTATATCCAAAGTGACTTGAAACCTAAATAATTCAAATCTTAAATGGCCAGAAACTCGAATAATTCAAATTTGAAATTATCTAAATTCAAAATAACCCAAAACTTGAGCTTAAGTTACTTGAAACCCATAACAATTCAAACTAATTTAAATTAAATTCAACTTGAAATTTTAATTTATTTTAATGACAACTAAAATTTATAAATATTATTAATTCAAAAATTTTTTTTATTTGATTTATTTTTATGTATAAATAGTAATTATTTTTAAAATTATTTTCTTTATATTAGTATAGACACTAGTTTACAAATATCAAATATCTATTATTTAATTTAAATTTTTTAATGCTAAATATGAGATAAAATTTAAATTTTATAATATTATTATTAATCAAAATCATTATAGTAAAATAAATTTGTAAAACTAATTGTGTGGCGTGTATGTATTTGATTTTCACATTTTAAACACACAATATTTCTATTTATCTTTTGAATTCAAATTGTTCTTTTCCTCTTCTCAATATACTATAATACTTTGCTTCTCTAATTTCATAAACACAATATTTTTACTTCTCTTTTGAGTTTAGATTTTCCTTTACCTCTTTTTTATAAACCATTACACATTATTTACTCTAAAAGTGCTTATTTCATTATTTAATTCTTTATATTTGTATAAAAATAATAATCCATTTATACGAAAAATTACTCCTTATCCACTAATAGTAAGAAAAGGAAATTTTATTATATTAGTATAGTAATAAACAAATTGGCCACATAGCCTCTAGTTAGGCTACATGTTGGCAATTAATGAAAAATTTGAATTGGGTAATGTTTTTAACCTCATTGTGCATTATTTCTAACAATTTTGACCTTGATTAAACCCTTTTTTTTTAAGTTTGTGATTGGGATTTGAAAAATTAGTTATTGACTAAGCTCTTTTACTTGAGTGGGAGAGAGAGAGAGAGAGAGAGAGAGAGAATAAAGATGGAAGAGAGAAAGAATAAAAAGGAAAAGAGAGAAAAAATCTACCTTATAATGAGAAAGAAAAATAAGATTCTATACAGATTAAAAATCTGTTGAGGGATGAAACAAATTGGCCATATAGTCTTTAATTAGGCTACATGATGGCAATAAATGAAAAATTTGAATTGAGTAATGTTTCTAACCTAACCATGCATTATTTCTAACAATTTTGACCTTGATTACACCTTTTTTTTTTTAGTTTGTGATTAGGATTTGAAAAAATAGTTATTGACTAAGCTCACTTGCTTGAGAGGGATTTTCCTTTGGGCTTGCTACCAAATCAAAAAGGGAGTGAGAGTGGAGAAAGAGAGAGAGAGAACAGGAGAGAAAATGAAGACAGAAGAGAGAAAGAATAAGAAGGAAAAGAGAGCACAAATCTACTTTATAATGAGAGAGAAAAATATGATTCTATGTAGATTAAAAATCTGATTTTGGATGAAGCTAATTGGCCACATAGCCTTCAGTTAGGCTACATGTTGGCAATTAATGAAAAATTTGAATTAAGTAATATTTCTAACCTAATTGTGCACTATTTCTGACAATTTTGACCTTGATTAGACCTTTTTTTGTTTTTTTTTTTTTTAAGTTTGTGATTGACATTTGAAAAATTAATTTGACTAAGCTCTCTTACTTGAGAGGGATTTTCCTTTGTGTTTCCTAACAAATTAAAAAGGGAGTGAGAGCATGAGAGAGAGAGAGAGAGAGAGATTAAATGATGACAAAAGAGAGAAAGAATAAGAAGGAAAAGAGAGAAGAAATCTACCATATAATGAGAGAGAAAAAAAAGGTTCTATGTAGATTCAAAATCTGATTAGGGATGAAGCTAATTGGACAGATACCCTTTAGTTAGGCTATATGTTAGCAATAAATTAAAAATTTGAATTGAGTACTGTTTCTAACCTAACCATGCATTATGTCTAACAATTTTAACCTTGATTACACGTTCTTTTTTGTTTTTTTTAAGTTAGTGATTGGGATTTGAAAAAATAGTTATTGACTAAGTTGTCTTGCTTAAGAGGGATTTTCCTTTGGGTTTGCTACCAAATCAAAAAGGGAGTGGCAGCAAAGAGAGAGAGGAAGAGAGCGAAAGAGAAAATGAAGAGGGGAGAGAGAAAGAATAAGAAGGAAAAGAGAGAACGAATATACCTTATAATAAGAAAGAAAAATAAGGTTTTATGTAAATTAAAAATCTGATTAGGGATGAAGCTAATTGCCCACATAGCCTTTAGCTAGGCTACATGTTGGCAATAAATGAAAATTTGAATTGAGTAATGTTTCTAACCTAATTGTGCATTACTTCTAACAATTTTGACCTTGATTAGACCATTTTTATTTTTAAGTTTGTGATTAGGATTTGAAAAAATAGTTATTGACTAAGCTCTCTTGCTTGAGAGGGATTTTCCTTTGAGTTTACTACTAAATTAGAAAGGGAGTGAGAGTGAGAGAGAGAGAGAAAATGAAGATGGAAGAGAGAAAGAATAAGAAGGAAAAGAGAGAACAAATCTACCTTATAATGAGAGAGAAAAATATGATTTTATGTAGATTAAAAATCTAATTAGCGATGAAGCTAATTGGCTACACTGCCTTCAATTAGGCTACATGTTGGCAATTAATGAAAAAGTTGAATTGAGTAATGTTTCTAACCTAATCGTGCATTATTTCTAACAATTTTGACCTTGATTAGTCCCTTTTTTTTTTTTTTTTTTTAAGTTTGTGAATGGGATTTGAAAAATTAGTTATTGACTAAGCTCTCTTACTTGAAAGGGATCTTCCTTTGGGCTTGCTACCAAATAAAAAAGGAGTGAGAGTGAGAGATCGACGAAGAGAGAGAGAAAATGAAGATGGAAGAGAGAAAGAATAGGAAGGAAAAGAGAGAGCAAACTACCTTATAATGAGAGAGAAAAATAAGGTTCTATGTAGACTAAAAATCTAATTAGGGATGAAGCTAATTGTCCATATAGCCTTTAGTTAGGCTATATGTTGGCAATTAATGAAAAATTTATATTGAGTAATATTTCTAACCTAATTGTGTATTATTTTTAACAATTTTAACCTTGATTAGACCCTATTTTCTTTTTTTTAAGTTTGTGATTAGGATTTCAAAAAATAGTTATTAACTAAGCTCTCTTACTTGAGTGGGATTTTCCTTTGGGGTTGCTACCAAATCATAAAGGGACAGAGAGATAGAGAGATAAAGAGAGAGAGAGAGAGAGAGAGAGAGAGAGAGAGAGAGTGAAGATGGAAGAAAGAAAGAATAAGAAGGAAAAGAGAGAAAAAATCTACCTTATAATGAGAATGAAAAGTAAGGTTTTATATAGATTAAAAACCTGATTAGGGATGAAGCTAATTGGCCACATAGCCTTTAGTTAGGTTGCACGTTGGCAATTAATGAAAAATTTGTATTGAGTAATGTTTCTAACTTAATTGTGCATTATTTCTAGCAATTGTGACCTTGATTAGACCTTTTTCTTTTTTTTTTAGGTTTGCGATTAGGATTTGAAAAATTAGTTATTGAATAAGCTCTCTTACTTGAGTGTGATTTCCCTTTGGGGTTGCTACCAAATCATAAAGGGAGAGAGAGAGAGAGAGAGAGAGAGAGAGAATGAGGATGGAAGAGAGAAAGAATAAGAAGGAAAAGAGAGAACAAATCTACCTTATAATGAGAGAGGAAGATATGTTTCTTTGTAGATTAAAAATCTGATTAGGGATGAACCTAATTGGCCACATAGCCTTCAGTTAGGCTACATGTTGGCAATTAATGAAAAAATTGAATTAAGTAATGTTTCTAACCTAATCGTGCATTATTTTGACCAATTTCGACCTTGATTACACCTTTTGTTCTTTTTAAGTTTGTGATTGGGATTTGAAAAAATAGTTATTGACTAAGCTCTCTTGCTTGATAGGGTTTTTCCTTTGGGTTTGCTACCAAATCAAAAAGGGAGTGAGAGTGATAGAGAGAGAGAGAGAAAGAATGAAGATGAAAGAGAGAAAGAATAAGAAGGAAAAGAGAGAACAAATCTACCTTATAATGAGAGAGAAAAATAAGGTATATGTAGATTAAAAATCTGATTAGGGATAAAGCTAATTGGCCACATGGCCTTTACATAGGCTAGATGTTGGTAATTAATGAAAAATTTGAATTGAGTGATGTTTCTAACCTAATTGTGCATTATTTCTAACAATTTTGACCTTGATTAGACCCCTTTTGTTTTTTTTTTTAAGTTTGTGATTGGCATTTGAAAAATTAGTTTTTGACTAAGCTCTCTTACTTGAGAGGGATTTTCCTTTGGGTTTGCAACCAAATCAAAAGGGGAGTGAGAGCATGAGAGAGAGATTAAATGATGACAGAAAAGGGAAAGAATAAGAAGGAAAAGAGAGAAGAAATCTACCATATAATGAGAGAGAAAATAAGGTTCTATGTAGATTCAAAATATGATTAGGGATGAAGCTAATTGGCCATATAGCCTTTAGTTAGGCTATATGTTGGCAATAAATTAAAAATTTGAATCGAATACTGTTTCTAACCTAACCGTCCATTATGTTGAACAATTTTGACCTTGATTACACTTTTTTTTTTTTTAAGTTTGTGATTGGGATTTGAAAAAATAGCTATTGACTAAGCTCTCTTACTTGAGACGGATTTTCCTTTGGGTTTGCTACCAAATCAAAAAGGGATTGAGGGTGAAGAGAGAGAGTGAGAGAAAATGAAGATGGAAGAGAGAAAGAATAAGAAGGAAAAGAGAGAACAAATCTACCTTATTATGAGAGAGAAAAATATGGTTTTATGTAGACTAAAAATCTACTTAGGGATGAAACTAATTGGCCACATAGCCTTTAGTTAGGCTACATGTTGGCAATTGATGATAAATTTGAATTGAGTATTGTTTCTAACCTAATTGTGCATTATTTCTAAGAATTTTATGCTTGATTAGTCCCTTATTTTTTTTTAAGTTTTTGATTAGGATTTGAAAAAATAGTTATTGACTAAGCTCTCTTCCTTAAGTGGGATTTTCCTTTGGGGTTGCTACCACATTATAAAGGGAGAGAGAGAGAGAGAGAGAGAGAGAGAGAGAGAGAATAAAGATGGAAAAGAGAAAGAATAAGAAGGAAAAGAGAGAAAAAATCTACCTTATAATGAGAAAGAAAACTAAGGTTCTGTGTAGATTAAAAATCTGATTAGGGATGAAGCTAATTGGCCACACAGCCTTTAGCTAGGCTACATGTTGGCAATAAATGAAAATTTTCAATTGAGAAATGTTTCCAACCTAACTGTGCATTATGTCTAACAATTTTGACCTTGATTACACCTTTTTTTTTTTTCTAAAGTTTGTGATTGGGATTTGAAAAAATAGTTATTGACTAAGCTCTCTTGCTTGAGAAGGATTTTCCTCTCTGTTTGCTACCAAATCAAAAAGGGAGTGAGAGTGAGAGTGAGAGAGAAAATGAAGATGGGAGAGAGAAAGAAGAAGAAGGAAAAGAGAGAACAAATCTACCTTATTATGAGAGAGAAAAATATGGTTCTATGTAGACTAAAAATCTGATTAAGGATGAAGCTAATTGGCTAGATAGCCTTTAGTTAGGCTACATGTTGGCAATTAATGAAAAATTTGTATTGAGTACTATTTCTAAACTAACCGTGCATTATGTCTAACAATTTTGACCTTGATTACACCTTCTTTTCTTTACTTAAGTTTGTGATTGGGATTAGAAAAAATAGTTATTGACTAAGCTCTCTTGCTTGAGAGGGATTCTCCATTGGGGTTGCTACCAAATAAAAAAGGGAGTGAGAGTGAGAGAGAGAGAGAGAAGGAGAGAAAATGAAGATGGAAGAGAGAAAGAATAAGAAGGAAAAGAGAGAACAAATCTACCATATAATGAGAGAGGAGACTAAAAATCTGATTAAGGATAAAGCTAATTGGCCACATAGCCTTTAGTTAGGCTACATGTTGGCAATAAATGAAAAATTTGTATTGAGTAAAGTTTCTAACCTAATTGTGCATTATTTCTAACAATTTTAACCTTGATGAGACCCTTTTTTTATTTTAAGTTTGTGATTATGATTTGAAAAAATAGTTATTGACTAAGCTCTCTTGCATGAGAGGGATTTTCCTTTAGGTTTGCTACCAAATCAAAAAGGGAGTGAGAGTGAGAGAGACAGGGAGAGAGAGAAAATGAAGATGGAAGAGAGAAAGAATAAGAAGGAAAAGAGAGAAGAAATCTACCTTATAATGAGAGGGGAATATAAGGTTCTATGTAGATTAAAAATCTGATTAAGGATGAAGCTAATTGGCCACATAGCCTTTAGTTAGGTTACATGTTGGCAATTAATGAAAAATTTGAATTGAGTAATATTTCTAACCTCATCTTGCATTGTTTCTAACTATTTTGACCTTGATTACACCTTTTTTTTTTTAAGTTTCTGATTGGGATTTGAAAAATTAGTTATTGACTAAACTCTCTTACTTGAGAGGCAATTTCCTTTGGGTTTGCTACCAAATCAAAAAAGGAGTGTGTGTGTGTGAGAGAGAGAGAGAGAGAGAGAAAGAGCGAGAGAGAGTGAAAATGAAGATGGAATAGAGAAAGAATTGGAAGGAAAAGAGAGAACAATCTACCTTATAATGAATAGAAAAATAAGGTTCTATGTGGATTAAAAATCTGATTAAGGATGAAGCTAATTGGCCACATAGCCTTTTGTTAGGCTACATGTTGGCAATTAAAGAAAAATTTGAATTCAATAATCTTTCTAGCCTAATCGTCCATTATTTCTAACAATTTTGACCCTGATTAGACCCATTTCTTTTAAAGTTTGTGATTAGGATTTGAAAAAATAGTTATTGACTAAGCTCTCTTGCCGGAGAGGGATTTTCCTTTGGGTTTGCGGCCAAACCAAAATCAGAGTGAGAGTGAGAGAGAGATGGAGAGAGAGAAAATAAAGGTCAAAGAGAGAAAGAATAAGAAGGAAAAGAGAGAACAAATCTACCTTATGATGGGAGGGAAAAATAAGGTTCTATGTAGATTAAAAATCTGATTAGGGTTAAAGCTAATTGGCCGCATAGCATTTAGCTAGGCTCCAAGTTGGCAATAAATAAAAAATTCGAATAGAGTAATGTTTCTAACGTAATCTTGCATTTTTTCTAACAATTTTTGACCTTAATTACACCGTTTTTTTTTTAAGTTTGTGATTGGGATTTTAAAAAATAGTTATTGACTAAGCTCTCTTGCTTAAGAGGGATTTTCCTTTGGGTTTGTAACCAAATGAAAAAAAAAGTGAGAAGAGAGAGAGAGAGAGAGAGATAGAGAGAAAATGAAGATGGAAAAGAGAAAGTATTAGAAGGAAAACAGAGAAAAAATCTACCTTATAATAAGAGAGAAAAATAAAGTTCTTTGTAGATTAAAAATCTGATTAGGGATGAAGCTAATTGGCCACGTCGCCTTTAGTTTGGCTACATGTTGGCAATTAATGAAAAATTTGTATTGGGTAATGTTTCTAACCTAATCGTGCATTTTTTCTAACAATTTTGACCTTGATTACACCCTTTTTTTTTTTAAGATTGTGACTAGGATTTGAAAAATTAGTTACTGACCAAGTTGTCTTACTTGAGTGGGATTTTGCTTTGGGGTTGCGACCAAATCATAATGGGAGAGAGAGAGAGAGAGAGAGAGAGAGAGAGAGAGAGAGAGAAACAAAGAATAAGAAGGAAAAGAGAGAAAAAATCTACCTTATAATGAGAAATAAAAATAAGGTTCTTTACAGATTAAAAATCTGATTAAGGTTAGAGCTAATTGGCCACATAGCCTTTAACTAGGCTACATGTTGGCAATAAAAGAAAAATTTGAATAGAATAATGTTCCTAATGTAATCGTGCATTATTTCTAACAATTTTGACCTTAATTACACCTTCTTTTGTTTTTTTAAGTTTCTGATTGGGATTTGAAAAAATAGTTATTAACTAAGCTCTCTTGCTTAAGAGGGATTTTCTTTTGGGTTTGCTACCAAATCAAAAAGGGAGTGAGAGTGGGGGAGAGAGAGAAAATGAAGGTCGAAAAGAGAAAGAATAAGAAGGAAAAAAGAGAACAAATCTACCTTATAATGGGAGGGAAAAATAAGGTTCTATGTAGATTAAAATCTGATTAGGGATGAAGCTAATTGGCCACATAGCCTCTAGTTAGGCTACATGTTTGGCAATTAATGAAAAATTTGAATAAAGTAATGTTTCTAACCTCATTGTGCATTATTTCTAACAATTTTGACCTTGATTACACCTTTTTTTTTTTAAGTTTGTGATTAGGATTTGAAAAATTAGTTATTGACTAAACTCTCTTACTTAAGAGGGAATTTCCTTTGGGTTTGCTACCAAATCAAAAAGGGAGTGAGAGTGAGAGAGAGCGAGAGAGAGAGAGAGAGAAAATGAAGATGGAAAAGAGAAAAAATTAAAAGGGAAAAGAGAGAAAAAATCTACCTTATAATAAGAGAGAAAAATAAGATTCTTTGTAGGGTTAAAATCTGATTAGGGATGAAGCAAATTAGCCACATAGCCTTTAGTTAGGATACATGTTGGCAATTAATGAAAAATTTGTATTGGGTAATGTTTCTAACCTAATCATGCATTTTTTCTAACAATTTTGACCTTGATTGGACCTTTTTTTTTTTAAGTTTATGTTCAGGATTTGAAAAATTAGTTATTGACTAAGCTCTCCTACTTGAGTGGGATTTCCCTTTGGGGTTGCTACCAATCATAAAGCTAGAGAGAGAGAGGGAGAGAGTGAAGATGGTAGAGAGAAAGAATAAGAAGGAAAAGAGAGAAAAATCTACCTATATTGAGAGAGAAAACTAAGGTTCTAAATAGATTAAAAATATGATAGGGATAAGCTAATGGCCACATAGCCTTTAGTTAGGCTACATGTTGGCAATAAATGAAAAATTTCAATTGAGTAATGTTTCTAACCTAATCGTGCATTATTTCTAACCATTTTGACCTTGATTATACACCTTTTTTTTTTTCAGTTTGTGATTGGGATTTGAAAAANTGAATTGGGTATTGTTTCTAACCTAATTGTGCATTATTTTTAATAATTTTTACCCTTATTACACCTTTTTTTTTTTAAAGTTTGTGATTGGGATTAGAAAAATAGTTATTGACTAAGCTCACTTGCTTGAGAGGGATTTTCCTTTGGGTTGCTACAAATCAAAAGGGAGTGAGAGCGTGAGAGAGAGAGAGAGATAAATGACAACAGAAGAAAGAAGGAATAAGAAGGAAAAAGAGAAAAAATCTACCTTATAATGAAAGAGAAAAATAAGGTTCTATGCAAATTAAAACTGATTAGGGATGAAGCTAATTGGCCACATAACCTTTAGCTAGGCTACATGTTGGCAATAAATGAAAATTTTGAATTGAGTATTGTTTCTACCTAATCGTGCATTATTTTTAATAATTTAGACCTTTATTACACCTTTTTTTTTTTAAGTTTGTGATTGGGATTGGAAAAAAATAGTTATTGACTAAGCTCTCTTGCTTGAGAGGGATTTTCCTTTGGGCTTGCTACCAAATCAAAAAGGGAGTGAGATTGAGAGAGAGAGAGAGAGAGAGAGAGAAAATGAAGATGGAAGAGAGAAAGAATAAGAAGGAAAAAAGAGAAATCTACCTTATAATGAGAAGAAAATAAGGTTCTATGTAGATTAAAAATCTATTAGGAGGAAGCTAATTGGCCACATAACCTTTAGCTAGCTACATGTAGGCAATAAATGAAAAATTTGAATTAAGTATTGTTCTAACCTAATCGTGCATTATTTTAACATTTTGACTTTATTACAGCCTTTTTTTTTTTTTTTTAAGTTGTGAAGGGATTGGAAAATAGTTATTGACTAAGCTCATGACTGAGAGGGATTTTCTTTGGGCTTGCTACCAAATCAAAAAGGGAGTGAGATTGAGAGAGAGAGAGAGAGAGAGAGAGAGAGAAAATGAAATAGAAGAGAAGAATAAGAAGGAAAAAAGAGAAAAATCTACTTATAAGAGAAAAAAATAAGGTTCTAGTAGATTAAAAATTTGATTAGGGAGAAATATGAAAAAGAGAAAGAATAAGAACGAAAAGAGAGAACAAATCTACCTTATAATGAGAGAGAAAATTAAGTTTTTATGTAGATTTAAAATCTGATTAAGGATGAAGCTAATTGGACACATAGCTTTAGTTAGGCTAAATGTTGGCAATTAATGAAAAATTTGAATTAAGTAATGTTTCTAACCTATTCGTGCTTTATTTCTAACATTTTGACCTTGATTACACCTTTTTTTTTTAAAGTTTGTGATGAGATTTGTAAAATTAGTTATTGACTAAGCTCTCTTACTTGAGAGGGAGTTTCTTTGTGTTGCTGCCAAATCAAAAAGGCAGAGAGAGAGAGGAGGGAGAGAGAGACCGGAGAGGGAGAAATGAAGATGGAAGAGAGAAAGAATTAGAAGGAAAAGAGTGAAAAAGTCTACCTTATAATAAGAGAGAAAAATAAGTTTCTTTGTAGATTAAAAATCTGATTAAGATGAAGTTAATTGGCCACATATACTTTAGTTAAGCTGCATGTTGGCAATTAATAAATAATTTTATTGAGTAATGTTTCTAACCTAATCGTGTATATTTCTAACAATTTTGACCTTGATTAGACCTTTTTTTTTTAAGTTTGTCTTTACGATTTGAAAAATTAGTTATTGACTAGCCTCTTACTTGAGTGGGATTTCCCTTTAGGGTTGCTACCAAATCATAAAGGGAGCGAGAGAGAGAGAAAAATAAGGTTTTATGTAGATTAAAAATCTGATTAGGGATGATGCTAATTGGCTAGATAGCCTTTAGCTTAGGCAACATGTTTGCAATAAATGAAATATTTGAATTGGGCATTGTTTCTAACCTAATTGTGCATTATTTTTAATAATTTTGACCTTTATTACACCTTTTTTCTTTTTAAGTTTGTGATTGGGATTGAAAAAAATAGTTATTGACTAAGCTCACTTGCTTGAGAGGGATTTTCATTTAAGCTTGCTACCAAATCAAAAAGGGAGTGAGATGAGAGAAGAGAGAGAGAGAGAGAGAATGAAGATGGAAGAGAGAAAGAATAAGAAGCAAAAGAGAGAAAAAATCTACCTTATATGAGAAGAAAAATAAGGTTCTATGTAGATTAAAAATTTGATTAGAGAGGAAGCTAATTGGCCACATACCCTTTAGCTAGGCTACATGTTGGCAATAAATGAAAAATTTGAATTAAGTATTGTTTCTAACCTAATCATGCATTATTTCTAACAATTTTGACCTTTATTACTCCTTTTTTTTGTTTTTTAAGTTTATGATTGGGATTTGAAAAAATAGTTATTGACTAAGCTCACTTGCTTGAGAGGGATTTTCCTTTGGGCTTGCTACCAAATCAAAAAGGGAGTGAGATTGAGAGAGAGAGAGGAAATGAAGATGGAAGAGAGAGAATTAGAAGGAAAGAGTGAAAAAAATCTACCTTATAATTAGAGAGAAAAATAAGTTTCTTTGTAGATTAAAAATCTGATTAGGGATGAAGTTAATTGGCCACATAAACTTTAGTTAGACTGCATGTTGGCCATTAATAAATAATTTTTATTGAGTAATGTTTCTAACCTAATCGTGCATTATTTCTAAGAATTTTTTTTTTTAAGTTTGTGATTGGGATTTGAAAATTAGTTATTCACTAAGCTCCCTTACTTGTGTGGGATTTTCCTTGGGTTTCCTACCAAATCAAAAAGGGAGTAAGAGTGAGAGAGAGAGAGGGAGAAAATGAAGGTGGAAGAGAGAAAGAATAAGAAGCAAAAGAGAGAAAAAATCTACCTTGTAATGAAAGAGAAAAATAAGGTTTTTTGTAGATTAAAAATATGATTAGGGATCAACCTAATTGGCCACACAGCCTTTAGTTAGGCTACATGTTGGCTATTAATGAAAATTTTGAATTGAGTAATGTTTCTCACCTAATCATGCATTATTTCTAGCAATTTTGACCTTGATTACACTTTTTTTTTTAAAATTTTGTGATTGGGATTTGAAAAATTAGTTATTCACTAAGCTCTCTTACTCGTGTGGGATTTTCCTTTAGGTTTCCTACCAAATCAGAAAGGGAGTGAGAGTGATAGAGAGAGAGAGGGAGAGGGAGAGAGAGAGAGAGAGAGAGAATGAAGACGAAAGAGAGAAAGAATAAGAGGAAAAACAGAGAAAAAATCTACGTTATAATGAGAGAGAAAAATAAGGTTCTTTGCAAATTAAAAATCTGATTAGGGATGAAGCTTATTGGCCACACAGCATTGAGTTAGGCTATATATTGGCAATTAATGAAATATTTGAATTGAGTAATGTTTCTAACCTAAGCGTTCATTATTTCTAACAATTTTGACCTTGATTAGACCTTTTTTTTTTTAGATTGTGATTTGGATTTGAAAAACTAGTCATTAACTAAGCTTTTTTACGTGAGAGGGATTTTCCTTTGGTTTTGCTACCAAATCAAATAGGGAGTGAGAGTGTGAGATAGAGAGAGAGGGAGAAAATGAAGATGGAAGAGAGAAAGAATAAGAAGGAAAAGAGAGAAAAAGTTTACCTTTTAATGAGAGAGAAAAAGAAGGTCCTTTGTAGATTAAAAATCAGATTAGGGATGAAGCTAATTGGCCACATAGCCTTTAGTTAGGCTACATGTTCGCAATTAATGAGAAATTTGAATTGAGTAATGTTTCAAACTTAATCATGCATTATTTCTAACAATTTTGACCTTGATTAGACCTTTCTTTTTTTTTTTAAGATTATGATTAGGATTTGAAAAATTAGTTATTGATAATCTCTCTTACCTGAGAGGGATTTTCTTTTGGGTTTGCTACCAAATCAAAAAGGGAGTAAGAGTGTGTGTGTGTGAGAGAGAGACAGAGAGAGAGAGAAAATGAAGATGGAAGACAGAAAGAATAAGAAGGAAAAGTGAGAAAAAATCTACCTTAGAATGAGAGAGAAAAATACGATTTTTTGTAGATTAAAATCTGATTAGGGATGAAGCTAATTGGTCACATAGCCTTTTGTTAGGCTACCGGTTAACAATTAATGAAAAATTTGAATTGAGTAATGTTTCAAACCTAATCATGCATTATTTCTAACAATTTTGACCTTCATTACACCTTTTTTTTTTTTTTTTAAGTTTGTGATTGGGATTTGAAAAATTAGTTATTTACTAAACTCCCTTACTTGTGTGGGATTTTCCTTTGGGTTTCCTACCAAATCAGAAAGGGAGTGAGAGAGTGAGAGAGAGGGAGAGAGAGAGAGAGAGAGAGAGAGAGAGAGAGAGAATGAAATGGAATAGAGAAAGAATAAGAAGCAAAAGAGAGAAAAAATCTACGTTGTAATGAAAGAGAAAAATAAGGTTCTTTGTGGATTAAAAATCTGATTATGGATGAAACTAATCGGCCACATAGCGTTGAGTTAGGCTACATGTTGGCAATTAAGGAAATATTTGAATTGAGTAATGTTTCAAACCTCATCATGCATTATTTCTAACAATTTTGACCTTAATTACACCTTTTTTTTTTAAGTTTGTGATTGGGATTTGAAAAATTAGTTATTCATTAAGCTCCCTTACTTGTGTGGGATTTTCCTTTAGGTTTCCTACCAAATCGAAAAGGGAGTGAGAGTGAGAGAGAGAGAGAGAGAGAGAGAAAATGAAGATGGAAGAGAGAAAGAATAAGAAGCAAAAGAGAGAAAACATCTACCTTGTAATGAAAGAGAAAAATAAGGTTCTTTGTAGATTAAAAATATGATTAGGAATCAACCTAATTGGCCACATAGCCTTTAGTTAGGCTACATGTTGGCTATTAATGAAAATTTTGAATTGAGTAATGTTTCAAACCTAATCATGCATTATTTCTTACAATTTTGACCTTGATTACACCTTTTTTTTTTTAATTTTGTGATTGGGATTTGAAAAATTAGTTATTCACTAAGCTCTTTTACTTGTGTGGGATTATCCTTTGGGTTTCCTAGCAAATCAGAAAGGGAGTGAGAGTGATAAAGAGAGAGAGGGAGAGAGAGAGAGAGAGAGAGAGAGAGAGAATGAAGATGGAAGAGAGAAAGAATAAGGAAGCAAAAGACAGAAAAAATCTACCTTATAATGAGAGAGAAAAATAAGGTTCTTTGTAGATTAAAAATCTGATTAGGGATGAAACTTATTGGCCACACAACATTGAGTTAGGCTATATATTGGTGATTAATGAAATATTTGAATTGAGTAATGTTTCTAACCTAATCGTTCATTATTTCTAACAATTTTGACCTTGATTAGACGTTTTTTTTTTTTTTAAGATTGTGATTGGGATTTGAAAAACTGGTCAATGACTAAGCTCTTTTACGTGAGAGGGATTTTCCTCTAGGTTTACTTCCAAATCAACAAGGGAGTAAGAGTGTGAGACAGAGAGAGAGGGAGAAAATGAAGACGGAAGAGGGAAAGAATAAGAAGGAAAAGAGAGAAAAAATCTACCTTATAATGAGAAGAAAAATAAGGTTTTATGTAAATTAAAAATCTAATTAGGGAGGAACCTAATTGGCCATATAGCCTTTAGCTAGGCTACATGTTGGCAATAAATGAAAAATTTGAATTGAGTATTGTTTCTAACCTAATCTTGCATTATTTCTAACAATTTTGACCTTTATTACACCTGTCTTTTTTTTTTTAAGTTTGTGATTGGGATTTGAAAAAATATTTATTGACTAAGCTCAGTTGCTAGGGAGGGATTTTCCTTCGGGCTTCCTACCAAATCAAAAAGGGAGTGAGAGTGAGAGAGAGAGAGACAGAGAGAGAGAGAGAGCGAAAATAAAGATGAAAGAGAGAAAGAATAAGAACGAAAAGAGAGAACAAATCTACCTTATAATGAGAAAGAAAAATAAGTTTTTATGTAGATTTAAAATCTTATTAAGGATGAAGCTAATTGGCCACATAGCCTTTAGTTAGGCTAAATGTTAGCAATTAATGAAAAATTTGAATTGAGTAATGTTTCTAACCTATTCGTGCATTATTTCTAACAATTTTGACTTTGATTACACCTTGTTTCTTTTTTAAGTTTATGATTGGGATTTGAAAAATTAGTTATTGACTAAGCTCTCTTACTTGAGAGGAAGTTTCCTTTGGGTTTGCTACTAAATCAAAAAGCGAGAGAGAGAGGGAGAGAGAGAGAGAGAGGGAGAAAATGAAGATGGAAGAGAGAAAGAATTAGAAGGAAAAGAGTGAAAAAATCTACCTTATAATAAGAGAGAAAAATAAGTTTCTTTGTAGATCAAAAATTTGATTAAGGATGAAGTTAATTGGCCACATATACTTTAGTTAGGCTACACATTGGCAATTAATAAATAATTTTTATTGAGTAATGTTTCTAACTTAATTGTGCATTATTTCTAATAATTTTGACCTTGATTAGACCTTTTTTTTTTTTAAGTTTGTGTTTAGGATTTGAAAAATTAGTTATTGACTAAGCTCTCTTACTTGAGTGGGATTTCCCTTTGGGGTTGCTACCAAATCATAAAGGGAGCGAGAGAGAGAGAAAAATAAGGTTTTATGTAGATTAAAAATCTGATTAGGGATGAAGCTAATTGGCCAGATAGCCTTTAGCTAGGCAACATGTCTGCAATAAATGAAATATTTGAATTAGGTATTGTTTCTGACCTAATCGTGCATTATTTTTAATAATTTTGACCTTTATTACACCTTTTTTTTTTTTTCAGTTTGTGATTGGGATTGAAAAAAATAGTTATTGACTAAACTCACTTGCTTGAGAGGGATTTTCCTTTGGGCTTGCTACCAAATCAAAAAGGGAGTGAGACTGAGAGAGAGAGAGAGAGAGAGAGAGAGAGAGAGAGAAAATGAAGATGGAAAAGAGAAAGAATAAAAAGCAAAAGAGAGAAAAAATCTACCTTATAATGAGAAGAAAAATAAGGTTTTATGTAGATTAAAAATCTGATTAGGGAGGAAGCTAATTGGCCACATAGCCTTTAGCTAGGCTACATGTAGGCAATAAATGAAAAATTTGAATTAAGTATTGTTTCTAACCTAATCGTGCATTATTTCTAACAATTTTGACCTTTATTACAGCTTTTTTTTTTTTTTAAAGTTTGTGATTGGGATTTGAAAAAATAGTTATTGACTAAGCACACTTGCTTGAGAGGGATTTTCCTTTGGGCTTGCTACCAAATCAAAAAGGGAGTGAGACTGAGAGAGAGAGAAAATGAAGATGGAAGAGAGAAAGAATAAGAAGGAAAAGGGAGATGAAATCTACCATATAATGAGAGAGAAAAATAAGGTTCTATGTAGACTAAAAATCTGATTAGGGATAAAGCTAGCCTTTGCTTAGGTTACATGTTGGCAATTAATGAAAAATTTGTATTGAGTAATGTTTCTAACCCGATCGTTCATTATTTTTAACAATTTTGACCTTGATTTGACTTTTTTTTTCCTTTTTAACTTTGAGATTAGTATTTGAAAATTTTGTTATTGACTAAGCTCTCTTGCTTGAGAGCGATCTTCCTCTGGGTTTGCTACCAAATCAAAAAGGGAGTGAGAGTGAGGGAGGGAGAGTGAGAGAGAGAGAGGAAATGAAGATGGAAGAGAGAAAGAATAAAAAGGAAAAGGAGAACAAATCTACCTTATAATGAGAGAGAAAAATAAGTTTTTATGTAGATTTAAAATCTGATTAAGGATGAAGCTAATTGGCCACATAGCCTTTAGTTAGGCTAAATGTTGGCAATTAATGAAAAATTTGGATTGAGTAATGTTTCTAACCTATTCGTGCATTATTTCTAACAATTTTGACCTTCATTATACCTTTTTTTTTTAAGTTTGTGATTAGGATTTGAAAAATTAGTTATTCACTAAACTCTCTTGCTTGAGAGGGAGTTTCCTTCGGGTTTGCTACCAAATCAAAAAGGGAGAGAGAGAGAGAGAGAGTGAGAGAGAGAGAGAGAAAATGAAGATGGAAGATAGAAAGAATAAGAAGGAAAAGTGAGAAAAAATCTACCTTATAATGAGATAGAAAAATAAGATTCTTTGTAGATTAAAAATCTAATTAGGGATGAAGCTTATTGGCCACATAGCCTTTAGTTAGGCTACATGTTGGCAATTAATGAAAAATTTGAATTTAGTAATGTTTCAAACCTAATCAAACATTATTTCTAACAATTTTGACCTTGATTATACCTTTCTTTTTTAAAGTTTGTGATTGGGATTTGAAAAATTAATTATTTACTAAGCTCCCTTACTTGTGTGGGATTTTCCTTTGGGTTTCCTACCAAATCAAAAAGGGAGTGAGAGAGAGAGAGAGAGAGAGAGAGAGAGAGAAAATGAAGATGGAAGAGAGAAAGAATAAGAAGCGAAAGAGAGAAAAAATCTACCTTGTAATGAAAGAGAAAAATAAGGTTCTTTGTGGATTAAAAATCTGATTAGGGATGAAACTAATCGGCCATATAGCGTTGAGTTAGGCTATATGTTGGCAATTAAGGAAATATTTGAATTAAGTAATGTTTCAAACCTCATCATGCATTATTTCTAACAATTTTGACCTTAATTACACCTTTTTTTTTTTTTAAGTTTATGATTGGGATTTGAAAAATTAGTTCTTCACTAAGCTCCCTTACTTGTGTGGGATTTTCATTTGGGTTTCCTACCAAATCAAAAAGGAAGTGAGAGTGGGCAAGAGAGAGACAGAGAGAAAGTGAAGATGGAAGAGAGAAAGAATAAGAAGCAAAAGAGAGAAAAAATCTACTTCGTAATGAAAGAGAAAAATAAGGTTCTTTGTAGATTAAAAATATGATTAGGGATCAACCTAATTGGCCACACAGCCTTTAGTTAGGCCACATGTTGGCTATTAATGAAAAAATTGAATTGAGTAATGTTTCAAACCTAATCATGCATTATTTCTAACAATTTTGACCTTGATTACACCTTTTTTTTTTTTTCATTTTGTGATTGGGATTTGAAAAATTAGTTATTCGCTAAGCTCTCTTACTTGTGTGGGATTTTCCTTTGGGTTTGCTACCAAATCAAAAAGGGAGTGAGAGTGTGAGAGAGAGAGAGAGAGAGAAAGAGAGAAAATGAAGATGGAAGAGAGAAAGAATAAGAAGCAAAAGAGAGAAGAAATCTACCTTGTAATGAGAGAGAAAAATAAGGTTCTTTGTAGATTAAAAATCTGATTAGGGATGAAGCTCATTGGCCACACAACATTGAGTTAGGGTACATGTTGGCAATTAATGAAATATTTGAATTGAGTAATGTTTCTAACGTAATCCTTCATTATTTCTAACAATTTTGACCTTGCTTAGACCCTTTTTTTTCTGTTTTAAGTTTGTGATTGGGAGTTGAAAATTTGGCTATTGAATAAACCCTCTTACGTGAGAGGGACTTTCCTTTGGGTTTTCTACCAAATCAAAAAGGGAGTAAGAGAGAGAGAGAGAGAGATAAAGAGAAAATGAAGGTGGAAGAGAGAAAGGATAAGGAGGAAAAGAGAGAAGAAATCTACCTTATAAAGAGAGAGAAAAATAAGTTTCTATGTAGATTAAAAATCTGATTATGGATGAAGCTAATTGACCACATAGCCTTTAGTTAGGCTACATGTTGGCAATTAATGAAATATTTGAATTGAGTAATGTTTCAAACCTAATCATGCATTATTTCTATCAATTTTGACCTTGATTAGACTTTTTTTTTTTAAATTATGATTGGGATTTGAAAAAATTAGTTATTGACTAATCTCTCTTACCTAAAAGGGATGAAGCTAATTGGTCACATAGCCTTTTGTTAGGCTACCAGTTGGCAAGTAATGAAAAATTTGAATTGAGTTATATTTCTAACCTAAGCGGACCTTATTTCTAACAATTATGACCTTGATTAGACCTTTTTTTTTTTAATTTTGTGATTAGGATTTGAAAAATTAGTTATTGACTAATTTCTCTTACTTAAGAGGGAGTTTCCTTTCAATTGGCTATCGAATCAAAAAGGGAGTAAGAGTGAGAGAGAGAGAGAGAGGGAGAGAGAGAATGAAGAAGGAAGAGAGAAAGAATAAGAAGGAAAAGAGAGAATAAATCTACCTTATAATGAGAGAGAAAAATAAGTTTCTATGTAGATTAAAATTCTAACAAGGGACAAAGCTAATTGGCCACATAGCCTTTACTTAGGCTATATGTTGGCAACTAATAAAAAATTTGAATTGAGTGATATATTTAACCTAATGATGACCTTGATTACACCTCCCTTTTTTTTTTAAGTTTATGAATGGGATTTGAAAAATTTGATATTGACTAAGCTCTCTTACTCGGGAGGGATTTTCCTCTGGTTTTGCTACCAAATCAAAAAGGGAGTGAGAGTGTGTGTGTGCATGTGAGAGAGAGAGAGAAAATGAAGACAGAAGAGAGAAAGAACGAGAGGGAAAAAAGAGAACAAATCTACCATATAATGAGAGAGAAAAATATGGTTCTTTGTAGATGAAAATCTAATTAAGGATGAAGCTAAATGGCCACATAGCCTTTAGTTAGGCTACATGTTGGCAATTAATTAGCAATTTGAATTGAGTAATGTTTCTAACCTAATCATACATTATTTCTAACAATTATGACTTTCATTACACCTTTTTATTTTTTTTTTCAGTATGTGATTGGGATTTGAAAAATTAATTATTGCTTAAGCTCTCTTACTCGAGAGGGATTTTCCTTTGGCTTTGCTACCAAATCAAAAAGGGAGTGTGAGTATGTGAGAGAGAGAGAAAATGAAGATGGAAGAGAGAAAGAATAAGAAGCAAAAGAGAGAAAAAATCTACATTATAATGAGAGAGAAAAATAAGGTTCTTTGTAGATTAAAAATCTGATTAGGGATGAAAGTAATTGGCCACATTGCATTTAGTTAGGCTACATGTTGGCAATTAATGAAATATTTGAATTGAGTAATGTTTCTAACCTAATACTTCATTATTTCTAACAATTTTGACCTTGATTATACCCTTTTTTTTTTTAAGATTGTGATTGGGATTTGAAAAATTGGTTATTGACTAAGCTCTTCTATGTGAGAGGGATTTTCCTTTGGTTTGCTACCAAATGAAAAAAGGAGTGAGAGTGTGAGAGAGAGAGAGCGAGAGAGAAGGAGAGAAAATGAAGATGGAAGAGAGAAAGAATAAGAAGGAAAAGAGAGAAAAATACGCTTCTTGTAGATTAATAATCGGATTAAGGATGAAGCTAATTCGTCACATAGCTTTTGTTAGGCTACCGGTTGGAGAATTAATGAAAATTTTGAATTGAGTTATGTTCTAATCTAAGCAGACATTATTTCTAACAATTTTGACCTTGATTAGACCTTCTTTTTTTTTTTTAAGTTCGTGATTGGGATTTGAAAAATTAGTTATTAACTAATTTCTCTTACTTGAGAGGGATTTTCCTTTCGGTTTGCATCGAATCAAAAAGGGAGTAAAGAGTGAGAGAGAGAGAGAGGGAGAGAGAGAATGAAGATGGAAGAGAAAAAGAATAAGAAGGAAAAGAGAGAAAAAATCTACCTTGTAATGAGAGAGAAAAAATAAGGTTCTTTGTAGATTAAAAATCTGATTAGGGATGAAAGTAATTGGCCACACTACATTCAGTTAGGCTACATGTTGGCAATTAATGAAATATTTGAATTGAGTAATGTTTCTAACCTAATACTTCATTATGTCTAACAATTTTGACCTTGATTATACCCTTTTTTTTAAGAGTGTGATTGGGGTTTGAAAAATTGGTTATTGACTAAGCTCTTTTATGTGAGAGGATTTTCCTTTGGGTTTGCTACCAAATGAAAAAGGGAGTGAGAGTGTGAGAGAGAGAAAGAGAGAGAGAAGGAGAGAAAATGAAGATGGAAGAGAGAAAGAATAAGAAGGAAAAGAGAGAAAAATTTACCTTATAATGAGAGAGAAAAATAAGTTTCTACGTAGATTAAAATTCTAACAAGGGACGAAGCTAAATTGGCCACATAGCCTGTAGTTAGGCTATATGTTGGCAACTAATGAAAAATTTGAATTGAGTTATGTTTCTAACCTAAGCAGACATTATTTCTGACAATTTTGAACCTTGATTAGACCTTTTTTTTTCTTTTTTAAGTTTGTGATTGGGATTTGAAAAATTAGTTATTGACTAATTTCTCTTACTTGAGAGGGATTTTCCTTTCGGTTTGCTATCGAATCAAAAAGGGAGTAAGAGTGAGAGAGAGAGAGAGAGGGAGAGAGAGAATGAAGATGGAAGAGAGAAAGAATGGCTACATGTTGCCCAATTAATGAAAAATTTGAATTGAGTAATGTTTCTAACCTAATCTTGCATTATTTCTAACAATTTGACTTGGATTAGACCCATTTTTTTTAAGTTGTGATTGGGATTTGAAAAATTAGTTTATTGACTAAGCTCTTTTACTTGAGAGGGATTTTTCATTTAGGTTTGCTACCAAATGAAAAAGGGACGAAGCTAATTTGCCACTTAGTCTTTAGTTAGGCTACAATGTTGGCAATTAACTTGAGAGGGATTTTCCTTTAGGTTGCTACCAAATGAAAAAGGGACGAAGCTAATTTGCCACTTAGTCTTTAGTTAGGCTACATGTTGGCAATTAATGAATAATTTGAATTGAGTAATATTTCTAACCTAATCGTCCATTATTTCTAACAATTTTGACATTGATTGGAGCCTCTTTGTTTTTTTTTTAGTTTGTAATTGGGATTTGCAAAATTAGTTATTGACTAAGCTCTCTCACTTGAGAGGGATTTTTCTTTGCGTTTGGTACCAAAAAGAAAAAGGGAGTGAGAGTGTGTGTGTGTGTGTGAGAGAGAGAGAGAGAGAGAGAAAATGAAGACGGAAGAGAGAAAGAATAAGAAGGAAAAAAGAGAAAAAACCTACCTTATAATGAGAGAGAAAATTAAGGTCCTTTGTGGATTAAAAATCTGATTAGGGATGAAGCTAATTGGGCACATTTAGTTAGGCTACATGTTGGCAATTATGAAAAATTTGAATTGAGTAATGTTTCTAACTTAATCATTCATTATTTCTAATAATTTGGACCTTGAATTACACCTTTTTTTTTATGTTTGTGATTAGGATTTAAAAAATTAGTTATTGACTAAGATCTCTTACTTGATTGGGATTTTCCTTTGCATTTGCTACCAAATCATAAAGGAGAGAGAGAGAGAGAGAGAAAAAGAGAATGAAGATGGAAGAGAGAAATAATAAAAGGAAAATAGAGAAAAAATAAGATTCTTTGTAGATTTAAAAATCTAATTAGGGACGAAGCTAATTTTGCCACTTAGCCTTTAGTTAGGCTACATGTTGGCAATTAATGAAAAATTTNTGATTGGGATTTGAAAAATTAGTTATTTTACTAAACTCCCTTACTTGTGTGGGATTTTCCTTTGGGTTTCCTACCAAATCAGAAAGGGAGTGAGAGAGTGAGAGAGTGAGAGAGAGAGAGAGAGAGAGAGAGAGAAAATGAAATGGAATAGAGAAAGAATAAGAAGCAAAAGAGAGAAAAAAATCTACGTTGTAATGAAGAGAAAAATAAGGTTCTTTCTAGATTAAAAATCTGATTATGGATGAAACTAATTGGCCACACAGCATTGAGTTAGGCTACATGTTGGCAATTAAGGAAATACTTGAATTGAGTAATGTTTCAAACCTCATCATGCATTATTTCTAACATTTTGACCTTGATTAGACCTTTTTTTTTTAAAAGTTTGTGATTGGGATTTGAAAAATTAGTTATTCACTAAGCTCCCTTACTTGTGTGGGATTTTCCTTTAGGTTTCCTACCAAATCAAAAGGGAGTGAGAGTGAGAGGGAGAGAGAGAGAGAGAAAATGAAGATGGAAGAGAGAAAGAATAAGAAGCAAAAGAGAGAAAACATCTACCTTGCAATGAAAGAGAAAAATAAGGTTCTTTGTAGATTAAAAATATGATTAGGAATCAACCTAATTGGCCACATAGCCTTTAGTTAGGCTACATGTTGGCTATTAATGAAAAATTTGAATTGAGTAATGTTTCAAACCTAATCATGCATTATTTCTTACAATTTTGACCTTGATTACACCTTTTTTTTTTTAATTTTGTGATTGGGATTTGAAAAATTAGTTATTCATTAAGCTCTCTTACTTGTGTGGGATTATCCTTTGGGTTTCCTACCAAATCAGAAAGGGAGTGAGAGTGATAGAGAGAGAGAGGGAGAGAGAGAAAAAGAGAGAGAATGAAGATGGAAGAGTGAAAGAATAAGAAGCAAAAGAGAGAAAAAAATCAACCTTATAATGAGAGAGAAAAATAAGGTTCTTTGTAGATTAAAAATCTGATTAGGGATGAAACTTATTGGCCACACAGCATTGAGTTAGGCTATATATTGGTGATTAATGAAATATTTGAATTGAGTAATGTTTCTAACCTAATCGTTCATTCTTTCTAACAATTTTGACCTTGATTAGATGTCGTTTTTTTTTTGTTAAGATTGTGATTGGGATTTGAAAAACTGGTCATTGACTAAGCTCTTTTACGTGAGAGGGATTTTCCTCTGGGTTTACTGCCAAATCAAAAAGGGAGTAAGAGTGTGAGACAAAGAGAGAGGGAGAAAATGAAGATGGAAGAGAGAAAGAATAAGAAGGAAAAGAGAGAAAAAATCTACCTTATAATGAGAAGAAAGATAAGGTTCTATGTGGATTAAAAATCTAATTAGGGAGGAAGCTAATTGGCCATATAGCCTTTAGCTAGGCTACATGTTGGCAATAAATGAAAAATTTGAATTGAGTATTGTTTCTAACCTAATCGTGCATTATTTCTAACAATTTTGACCTTTATTACACTTGTCTTTTTTTTTTTAAGTTTGTGATTGAGATTTGAAAAAATATTTATTGACTAAGCTCACTTGCTAGAGAGGGATTTTCCTTCGGGCTTCCTACCAAATCAAAAAGGGAGTGAGAGAGAGAGAGAGAGAGAGAGAGAGAGAGAGGGAAAATGAAGATGAAAGAGAGAAAGAATAAGAACGAAAAGAGAGAACAAATCTACCTTATAATGAGAGAGAAAAATAAGTTTTTATGTAGATTTAAAATCTTATTAAGGATGAAGCTAATTGGCCACATAGCCTTTAGTTAGGCTAAATGTTAGCAATTAATGAAAAATTTGAATTGAGTAATGTTTCTAACCTATTCGTGCATTATTTCTAAATATTTTGACTTTGATTACACGTTTTTTTTTTAAGTTTGTGATTGGGATTTGAAAAATTAGTTATTGACTAAGCTCTCTTACTTGAGAGGAAGTTTCCTTTGGGTTTGCTACTAAATCAAAAAGGGAGAGAGAGAGGGAGAGAGAGAGAGAGAGGGAGAAAATGAAGATGGAAGAGGGAAAGAATTAGAAGGAAAAGAGTGAAAAAATCTACCTTATAATAAGAGAGAAAAATAAGTTTCTTTGTAGATTAAAATTTGATTAGGGATGAAGTTAATTGGCCACATATACTTTAGTTAGGCTGCATGTTGGCAATTAATAAATGATTTTTATTGAGTAATGTTTCTAACCTAATCGTGCATTATTTCTAACAATTTTGACCTTGATTAGACCTTTTTTTTTTTAAGTTTATGTTTAGGATTTGAAAAATTAGTTATTGACTAGGCTCTCTTACTTGAGTGGGATTTCCCTTTGGGGTTGCTACCCAAATCATAAAGGGAGCGAGAGAGAGAGAAAAATAAGGTTTTATGTAGATTAAAAATCTGATTAGGGATGAAGCTAATTGGTCAGATAGCCTTTAGCTAGGCAACATGTTTGCAATAAATGAAATATTTGAATTAGGTATTGTTTCTAACCTAATCGTGCATTATTTTTAATAATTTTGACCTTTATTACACCTTTTTTTTTTTAAGTTTGTGATTGGGATTGAAAAAAATAGTTATTGACTAAACTCACTTGCTTGAGAGGGATTTTCCTTTGGGCTTGCTACCAAATCAAAAAGGGAGTGAGACTGAGAGAGAGAGAGAGAGAGAGAGAGAATGAAGATGGAAGAGAGAAAGAATAAGAAGCAAAAGAGAGAAAAAATCTACCTTATAATGAGAAGAAAAATAAGGTTCTATATAGATTAAAAATCTGATTAAGGAGGAAGCTAATTGGCCACATAGCCATTAGCTAGGCTACATGTAGGCACTAAATGAAAATTTTGAATTAAGTATTGTTTCTAACCTAATCGTGCATTATTTCTAACAATTTTGACCTTTATTACAGCTTTTTTTTTTTTTTAAGTTTGTGATTGGGATTTGAAAAATAGTTATTGACTAAGCACACTTGCTTGAGAGGGATTTTCCTTTGGGCTTGCTACCAAATCATAAAGGGAGTGAGACTGAGAGAGAGAGAGAGAGAAAATGAAGATGGAAGAGAGAAAGAATAAGAAGGAAAAGGGAGATGAAATCTACCATATAACAAGAGAGAAAAATAAGGTTCTATGTAGACTAAAAATCTGATTAGGGATGAAGCTAGCCTTTGCTTAGGTTACATGTTGGCAATTAATGAAAATTTTGTATTGAGTAATGTTTCTAACCTGATCATTCATTATTTCTAACAATTTTGACCTTAATTTGACTTTTTTTTTCTTTTTTAACTTTGAGATTAGGATTTGAAAAATTTGTTATTGACTAAGCTCTCTTGCTTGAGAGGGATCTTCCTTTGGGTTTGCTACCAAATCAAAAAGGGAGTGAGAGTGAGGGAGAGAGAGAGAGAGAGAGAATAAAAAGGAAAGGGAGAACAAATCTACCTTATAATGAGAGAGAAAAATAAGTTTTTATGTAGATTTAAAATCTGATTAAGGATAAAGGTAATTGGCCACATAGCCTTTAGTTAGGCTAAATGTTGGCAACTAATGAAAAATTTGGATTGAGTAAAGTTTCTAACCTATTCGTGCATTATTTCTAACAATTTTGACCTTCATTACACCTTTTTTTTTTAAGTTTGTGATTGGGATTTGAAAAATTAGTTATTCACTAAACTCTCTTGGTTGAGAGGGAGTTTCCTTTGGGTTTGCTACCAAATCAAAAAGGGAGAGAGGGAGAGAGAGAGTGAGAGAGAGAGAGAAAATGAAGATGGAAGATAGAAAGAATAAGAAGGAAAAGTGAGAAAAAATCTACCTTATAATGAGATAGAAAAATAAGATTCTTTGTAGATTAAAAATCTAATTAGGGATGAAGCTAATTGGCCACATAGCCTTTAGTTAGGCTACATGTTGGCAATTAATGAAAAATTTGAATTGAGTAATGTTTAAAATCTAATTAGACATTATTTCTAACAATTTTGACCTTGATTACACCTTTTTTTAAGTTTGTGATTGGGATTTGAAAAATTAGTTATTTACTAAGCTCCCTTATTGTGTGGGATTTTCCTTTGGGTTTCCTACCAAATCAAAAAGGGAGTGAGAGAGAGAAAATGAAGATGGAAGAGAGAAAGAACAAGAAGCGAAAGAGAGAAAAAATCTACCTTGTAATGAAAGAGAAAAATAAGGTTCTTTGTGGATTAAAAATCTGATTAGGGATGAAACTAATCGGCCATACAATGTTGAGTTAGGCTATATGTTGGCAATTAAGGAAATATTTGAATTAAGTAATGTTTCAAACCTCATCATGCATTATTTCTAACAATTTTGACCTTGATTACACCTTTTTTTTTTTTTTTTAAGTTTGTGATTGGGATTTGAAAAATTAGTTCTTCACTAAGCTCCCTTACTTGTGTGGGATTTTCCTTTGGGTTTCCTACCAAATCAAAAAGGGAGTGAGAGTGGGAAAGAGAGAGAGAGATAGAAAGTGAAGATGGAAGAGAGAAAGAATAAGTAGCAAAAGAGAGAAAAAATCTACCTTGCAATGAAAGAGAAAAATAAGGTTCTTTGTAGATTAAAAATATGATTAGGGATCAACCTAATTGGCCACATAGCCTTTAGTTAGGCTACATGTTGGCTATTAATGAAAAATTTGAATTGAGTAATGTTTCAAATCTAATCATGCATTTTTTCTAAGAAATTTGACCTTGATTACACCTTCTTTTTTTTTTTTAATTTTGTGATTGGGATTTGAAAAATTAGTTATTCACTAAGCTCTCTTACTTGTGTGGGATTTTCCTTTGGGTTTGCTACCAAATCAAAAAGGGAGTGAAAGTGAGAGAGAGAGAGAGAGAGAGAAAGAGAGAAAATGAAGATGGAAGAGAGAAAGAATAAGAAGCAAAAGAGAGAAGAAATCTACCTTCTAATGAGAGAGAGAGAAAGAGAGAAAATGAAGATGGACGAGAGAAAGAATAAGAAGCAAAAGAGAGAAGAAATCTACCTTCTAATGAGGGAGAAAAATAAGGTTCTTTGTAGATTAAAAATCTGATTAGGGATGAAGCTCATTGGCCACACAACATTGAGTTAGGGTACATATTGGCAATTAATGAAATATTTGAATTGAGTAATGTTTCTAACGTAATCCTTCATTATTTCTAACAATTTTGACCTTGCTTAGACCCTTTTTTTCTCTGTTTTAAGTTTGTGATTGGGAGTTGAAAATTTGGCTATTGAATAAACTCTCTTACATGAGAGGGCCTTTCCTTTGGGTTTTCTACCAAATCAAAAAGGGAGTAAGAGAGAGAGAGAGAGAGAGAGAGAGCGAGAGAGAGAGAAAATGAAGGTGGAAGAGAGAAAGGATAAGGAGGAAAAGAGAGAAGAAATCTACCTTATAAAAAGAGAGAAAAATAAGTTTCTATATAGATTACAAATCTGATTATGGATGAAGCTAATTGGCCACATAGCCTTTAGTTAGGCTACATGTTGGCAATTAATGAAATATTTGAATTGAGTAATGTTTCAAACCTAATCATGCATTATTTCTATCAATTTTGACCTTGATTAGACTTTTTTTTTTTTTTAGATTATGATTAGGATTTGAAAAATTAGTTATTGACTAATCTCTCTTACTTGAGAGGGATGAAGCTAATTGGTCACATAGCCTTTTGTTAGGCTACCGGTTGGCAATTAATGAAAAATTTGAATTGAGTTATATTTCTAACCTAAGTAGACCTTATTTCTAACAATTTTGACCTTGATTAGACCTTTTTTTTTTTAAAGTTTGTGATTGGGATTTGAAAAATTAGTTATTGACTAATTTCTCTTACTTAAGAGGGAGTTTCCTTTCAGTTTGCTATCGAATAAAAAAGGGAGTAAGAGTGAGAGAGAGAGAGAGGGAGAGAGAGAATGAAGAAGGAAGAGAGAAAGAATAAGAAGGAAAAGAGAGAATAAATCTACCTTATAATGAGAGAGAAAAATAAGTTTCTACATAGATTAAAATTCTAACAAGGGACAAAGCTGAGTGGCCACATAGCCTTTACTTAGGCTATATGTTGGCAACTAATAAAAAATTTGAATTGAGTGATGTATTTAACCTAATGATGACCTTAATTACACTCCCTTTTTTTTTTAAGTTTATGATTGGGATTTGAAAAATTTGATATTGACTAAGCTCTCCTACTCGGGAGGGATTTTCCTCTGGTTTTGCTACCAAATCAAAAAGGGAGTGAGAGTGTGTGTGTACATGTGAGAGAGAGAAAGAGAGAGAGAGAGAAAATGAAGACAGAAGAGAGAAAGAATGAGAGGGAAAAAAGAGAACAAATCTACGATATAATGAGAGAGAAAAATAAGGTTCTTTGTAGATGAAAAATCTAATTAAGGATGAAGCTAAATGGCCACATAGCCTTTAGTTAGGCTACATGTTGGCAATTAATTAGCAATTTGAATTGAGTAACGTTTCTAACCTAATCATACATTATTTCAAACAATTATGACCTTCATTACACCTTTTTATTTTTTTTTTTCAGTATGTGATTGGGATTCAAAAAATTAATTATTGCTTAATGTCACGGACGGGTTATGTCCGGGCAGGGATGGGTTAGGTACAACCCAACTCCCACATCCCACATCGGATAGGAAGAGGGGGATTCTGGATCATATAAGCGTGGGTGCTGCACACCCCAACAGGCTGCCTTTTGGGGAGAAGGTAATGACCCCGTGACAGGTGGTATCAGAGCCGACCTGACCCCGACTCCGATGTTTCTCGCCAAGCGCTTCACCGGGAAGTAGGCAGGGAGACCCCGATTCCGACGAGGACGTCGATGGATTCGGTGGGGGAGAATGTCACGGACGGGTTATGTCCGGGCAGGGATGGGTTAGGTACAACCCAACTCCCACATCCCACATCGGATAGGAAGAGGGGGATTCTGGATCATATAAGCGTGGGTGCTGCACACCCCAACAGGCTGCCTTTTGGGGAGAAGGTAATGACCCCGTGACATTAAGCTCTCTTACTCAAGAGGGATTTTCCTTTGGCTTTGCTACCAAATCAAAAAGGGAGTGTGAGTGTGTGTGTGTGTGTGAGAGAGAGAGAGAGAAAATGAAGATGGAAGAGAGAAAGAATAAGAAGCAAAAGAGAGAAAAAATATACCTTATAATGAGAGAAAAATAAGGTTCTTTGTAGATTAAGAATCTGATTAGGGATGAAAGTAATTGGCCACACTGCATTCAGTTAGGCTACATGTTGGCAAATAATGAAATATTTGAATTGAGTAATGTTTCTAACCTAATACTTCATTATTTCTAACAATTTTGACCTTGATTATACCCTTTTTTTTTTTTTAAGATTGTGATTGGGATTTGAAAAATTTGTTATTGACTAAGCTCTTCTATGTGAGAGGGATTTTCCTTTGGGTTTGCTACCAAGTGAAAAAGTGAGTGAGAGTGTGAGAGAGAGAGAGCAAGAGAGAAGGAGAGAAAATGAAGATAGAAGAGAGAAAGAATAAGAAGGAAAAGAGAGAAAAAATTTGCCTTATAATGAGAAAGAAAAATACGCTTCTTTGTAGATTAATAATCGGATTAGGGATGAAGCTAATTTGTCACATAGCCTTTTGTTAGGCTACCGGTTGGCAATTAATGAAAAATTTGAATTGAGTTATGTTTCTAACCTAAGCAGACATTATTTCTAACAATTTTGACCTTGATTAGACCTCTTTTCTTTTTTTTAAGTTTGTGATTGGGATTTGAAAAATTAACTAGTGACTAATTTCTCTTACTTAAGAGGGATTTTCCTTTCGGTTTGCTATCGAATCAAAAAGGGAGTAAGAGTGAGAGAGAGAGAGAGGGAGAGAGAGAATGAAGATGGAAGAGAGAAAGAATAAGAAGGAAAAGAGAGAATAAATCTACCTTATAATGAGAGAGAAAAATAAGTTTCTATGTAGATTAAAATTCTAACAAGGGACGAAGCTAATTGGCCACATAGTCTTTAGTTAGGCTATATGTTGGCAACTAATGAAAAATTTGAATTGAGTGATGTTTTTAACCTAATCATGACCTTGATTACACTTCCTTTTTTTTTTTTTTAAAGTTTGCGATTGGGATTTGAAAATTTTGATATTGACTAAGCTCTCTTACTCGAGAGGGATCTTCCTTTGGTTTTGCTACCAAATCAAAAAGGGAGTGAGAGTGTGTGTGTGTGAGAAAGAGACAGAGAGAAAGAGAGAGAAAATGAAGACAGAAGAGAGAAAGAATAAGAGGGAAAAAAGAGAACAAATCTACCTTATAATGAGAGAGAAAAATAAAGTTCTTTGTAGATGAAAAATCTAATTAGGGATGAAGCTAAATGGCCACATAGCCTTTAGTTAGGCTACATGTTGGCAATTAATTAGCAATTTGAATTGAGTAATGTTTCTAACCAAATCATGCATTATTTCTAACAATTGTGACCTTCATTAAACCTTTTTTTTTTATTTTTATGTTTGTGATTGGGATTCGAAAAATTAATTATTGCTTAAACTCTCTTACTCGAGAGGTATTTTCCTTTGGGTTTGCTACCAAATCAACAAGGGAGTGTGAGTGTGTGTGTGTGTGAGAGAGAGAGAGAGAGAGAAAATGAAGATGGAAGACACAAAGAATAAGAAGCAAAAGAGAGAAAAAATCTACCTTATAATGAGAGAGAAAAATAAGGTTCTTTGTGGATTAAAAGTCTGATTAGGGATGAAGCTAATTGGCCACATAGCCTTTAGTTAGGTTACATGTTGGCAAATAATGAAAAATTTGAATTGAGTAACGTTTTTAACCTAATCCTGCATTATTTCCAACAATTTTGCCCTTGATTACATCTTCTTTTTTTTTTTTTTTTAGGAATAGGATTGGGATTTCAAAAATTAGTTATTGACTAAGCTCTCTTACCTGAGAGGGATTTTCCTTTAGGTTTGCTACCAAATCAAAAGGGAAGTGAGAGTGTGAGAGAGAGAGAGAGAGAGAGAGAGAGAGAGAAAATAAAGATGGAAGAGAGAAAGAATAAGAAGGAAAATAGAGAAAAAGTCTACCTTATAATGAGAGAGAAAAATAAGGTTCTTTGTAGATTAAAAATCTGATTAGGGATGAAGCTAATTGGCCACATAGCCTTTAGTTAGGTTACATGTTGGCAATTAATGAAAGATTTGAATTGAGTAATGTTTCCAACCTAATCGTGTATTATTTCTAAAAATTTTGACCTTGATTACACCTTTTTTATTTTTTTTAAGTTTGTGATTGGCATTTGAAAAATTAGTTATTGACTAAGCTCTCTTACTTGGGAGGGATTTTTTTCTGGGTTTGCTACCAAATCAAAAAGGGACTGAGATTGTGTGTGTGTGTGTGTGAGAGAGAGAGAGAGAGAGAGAGAAAATGAAGATGGAAGAGAGAAAAAATAAGAAGGAAAAGAGAGAAAAAATCTACTGTACAATGAGAGTGAAAGTAAGGTTCTTTGTAGATTAAAAATCTGATTAGGGATGAAGCTAATTGGCCATATAGCCTTTAGTTAGTCTACATGTTGGCAATTAATGAAAAATTTGAATTGAGTAATGTTTCTAACCTAATCGTGCATTGTTTCTAACCATTTTGACCTTGTTAGACCTTTTTTATTTTAAGTTTTTGATTGGGATTTGAAAAATTAGTTATTGACTAAGCTCTCTTGCATGAGAGGGATTTTCCTTTGGGTTTGCAACCAAATCAAAAAGGGTGTGAGAGTGAGAGAGAGAGAGAGAGAGAGAGAAAAAATAAAGATGTAAGAACGAAAGAATAACAAGGAAAAACGAGAACAAATCTACCTTATAATGAGAAAGAGAAATAAGCTACTTTGTAGATTAAAAATCTGATAAGGGAAGAAGCTAATTTGTCACATAGCCTTTATTTAGGCTACATGTTGGCAGTTAAGGAAAATTTTTAATTGAGTAATGTTTCTAACCTAATCCTGCATTATTTCTAGCAATTTTCACCTTCATTACACCTTTTTTTTTTTTTAAAGTTTGTGATTGGGATTTTAAAAATTAGTTATTAACTAAGCTCTCTTACTTGAGAGGGATTTTCCTTTCAGTTTGCTACGAAATCAAAAAGGGTGTGAGAGTGAGAGAGAGAGAGAGAGAGAGAGAGAAAATGAAGATGCAAGAGCGAAAGAATAAGAAGGAAAAGAGAGAACAAATCTACCTTATAATGAGAGAGAAGAACAAGGATCTATGTAGATTAAAAATCTAATTGAGGATGAAGCTAATTGGCCACATAACCTTTAGTTTGGCTACATGTTGCCAATTAATGAAAAATTTGAATTGAGTAATGTTTCTAACCTAATCCTGCATTATTTCTAACAATTTTGACTCGGATTAGACCCTTTTTTCTAAGTTTGTGATTGGGATTTGAAAAATTAGTTATTGACTAAGCTCTTTTACTTGAGAGGGATTTTCCTCTAGGTTTGCTACCAAATGAAAAAGGGAGTGAGAGTGAGAGAGAGAGAGAGAGAGAGAGAGAGAAAATGAAGATACAAGAGAGAAAGGAGAAGAAGGAAAACAGAGAAAAAAATAAGGTTCTTTGTAGATTAAAAATCTGATTAGGGACGAAGCTAATCTGCCACTTAGCCTTTAGTTAGGCTACATGTTGGCAATTAATGAATAATTTGAATTGAGTAATATTTCTAACCTAATCGTCCATTATTTCTAACAATTTTGACATTGATTGGAGCCTTTTTGTTTTTTTTTTAGTTTGTGATTGGGATTTGAAAAATTAGTTATTGACTAAGCTCTCTCACTTGAGAGGGATTTTCCTTTGCGTTTGGTACCAAAAGGAAAAGGGAGTGAGAGTGTGTGTGTGAGACAGAGAGAGAGAGAAAATGAAGGTGGAAGAGAGATAGAATAAGAAGGAAAAGAGAGAAAAAATCTACCATATAATGAGAGAGAAAAATAAGGTTTTATGTAGATTAAAAATCTGATTAGGGATGAAGCTAATTGGCCACATATCCTTTAGTTAGGCTACATGTTGGCAATTAAAGAAAAATTTTAATTGAGTAATGTTTCTAACCTAATCGTGCATTATTTCTAACAATTTTCACCTTGATTACACCTTTTTTTTTTTAAGTTTGTGATTAGGATTTGAAAAATTTGTTATTGACTAAGGTCTCTTACTTGAGAAGGATTTTTCTTTGGGTTTGCAATGAAATCAAAATGGGAGTGAGAGTGTGTGAGAGAGAGAGAGAGAGAGAAAGAGAAAATGAAGATGGAAGAGAGAAAAAATAAGAAAGAAAAGAGAGAAAAAATCTACCTTATAATGAAACAGAAAAATAAGGTTTTTTGTAGATTGAAATTCTGATCAGAGATGAAGCGAATTGGCCACATAGCCTTTTGTTAGGCTACCTTTTGGCAATTAATGAAAAATTTGAATTGAGAAATGTTTCTAACCTAATCGTGCATTATTTTTAACAATTTTGACCTTGATTACACCGTTTTTTTTTTTAAGTTTGTGGTTGGGATTTCAAAAATTAGTTATTGACAAAGCTCTCTTACTTGAGAGGGATTTTCCTTTTGGTTTACTACCAAATCGAAAAGGGAGTGAGAGTGAGAGAGAGAGAAAATGAAGATGGAATAGAGCAAGAATAAGAAGGAAAAGAAAGAAAAAATCTACCTTATAATGAGAGAGAAAAATAAGGTTCTTTGTAGATGAAAAATCTAATTAGGGATGAAGCTAGTTGGCCACATAGCCTTTAGTTAGGCTTCATGTTAGCAATTAATGAAAATTTTGAATTGAATAATGTTTCTAACCTAATCGTGCATTATTTCTAACTATTTTGACCTTGATTAGACCCTTTTTTTTTCTTTAAGTTTGCAATTGGGATTGGAAAAATTAGTTATTGACTAAGCTCTCTTACTTGATTGGGATTTTCCTTTATGTTTGCTACCAAATCATAAAGGGAGAGAGAGAGATAGATAGAGAGAGAGAGAGAGAGAGAGAGAGAGAGAGAGAAAGAGAGAGAATGAAAATGGAAGAGAGAAAAATAAGAAGGAAAAGGGAGAAAAAATCTACCTTATAATAAGAGAGAAAAATAAGGTTCTATGTAGATTAAAAATCTAATTAGGGATAAAGCTAATCAGCCACATAGCCTTTAGTTAGGCTACGTGTTAGCAATTAAAGAAAAATTTGAAATGAGTAATGTTTCTGACCTAATTGTGCATTATTTCTAACATTGTTGACCTTGATTATATCATTTTTTTTTATAAGTTTGTGATTAGGATTTGAAAAATTAGTTATTAACTAAGCTCTCTTACTTGATTGGGATTTTCCTTTGCGTTTGCTACCAAATCATTGGTTGGACTAAAATGGACATAAAATGTGCATCTCGAAGTGAAATTAGCAATCAATGTAAACCTTTAAAGTAATTTCATGATTTCTTTTAGCAAATGACTCCTTGTGATGAGTTTGGATAAATAGTAAAAGCAAATAAATTTTTTTAGAAGTTTTGAAAGAGATTTAGATACTTTTTATGATCTTGTGCACTTAAAAAAATTGAAATTTTTTGGAAATTTTTTTTGAAAGGATTTAGATCTTTTTTTACTGTAATCTTGCATATCAAAAAATAAAATGGGATATTTTTTGAAAACTTTTTGAAGAAAATTAAAAGGGGTTCGAAATTTTATATGGTGACCGTCTACATTGAAAAATAAAATGAAATGTTTTGGAAAATATTTTGAAAGGATTTAGATACCTTTTATAGTGTTCTTGCCTATTGAAAAATAAAATGAAATATATTTGGGTATTTTGAAAGGACTGTTGACATCATTTTGTATATGTGGGCTCACCCAATATGTCTAAAATGACACCTTCAATGGAAGCTTTACATCCCTTTTTCTTTTCTTTTTTTTTTCTTTCCTTTTTCCTTTTTTTCTCTCATTTTTTCTTTTCTTTCATTTTCTTTTTCTTTCTTTTCTTTTTGGCAAAGCCCCTTATCTCCCTTTTCCTCACTTTCTTTGTCCAAAACTACTCTCTCTTTATGCCCACCTCCTTCCTTAGCCGTTTTCTCTCTTTTTATGCTTCAAGACTCCTTAAACATGAGTCTTAAGCATCATTTATTGTGTGAGAACCCATATTTGACTCTAAAAGTCAAGATTTTTGCTGAGTGTTTAGGTTGACTAGTGTTAGTTTCATGCAATGTCAATGACTAACAATGGTGTGTGTTTCAATGAAACAATGACTGACTTTTTGTTTTTCCTTGAATTGTGTATCTCCTAGCCTTTTCTTCATGCATAACCTTCAATAATGTGTAGATCAAAGACTAATGGTTGTACTAATGGTGCCCCTTTCTCATTTTAGGGACATCATTGGCTATTAGTAGTGATGTTAGTAAGTCTTCTGGGGGAAATACCCACCATGAGGTACTTTTTCCACTTCTTTTGTCACTTTCATTTTGATTTCTTATATTACAACTAATTGATGTGTATTATGCAAGAAAAAGAAAAAAAAATAAAGAAAAATCAACATAATGGACAAAGACAATAATACTCAAGTCTTTTTGGCCAATTTTTGGGTGTATAGTTGTATGTGTGCTTGTTTTAGCTTTTTCGTACTAGATGTACTATTTTTACTTTGTTTATGGATATGTTTGTGTTTATTGCTTTTGGTTATTTTATGCCAAATAAATTATAGCAAATTGTGTTTAATAGTTATAGATGACAATATTAGTGGGTGAAATAGTGTTTATGATTGGATATTTGACCATTAACCCTTGAATTTAATTTTTTTCATAATATGATTGTGGTTTTAAGTTTGTCTTAGATCATTTATGTATGTCATTATATTATTAAAATTATTACTTAGCTTTCTTTTACTATAATAACTTATTAGCTCACTGAAAGAGCATTCAATATATTGTCTCTTAGGTGCTTAAATTTAAGCTAAATAAGTTCATTTTTTGTTTTTTATGCTTTAATTAAAAGTTTTAAGTGCAATGTTTAATAAAAATAGAAGAAAACATCAAAAGAGGCTTATAATCTTGTTGTGAGTATTTTATTTCCACCATTGAGATGTACAAAGGTAGCAATATCACTCTTTATCTAACTTAAACTCTTCACCTTGTAATCATATAAGAAAGGAATCCAATAGTTGGGGCTAATACTAGTCAAGGTCAATATTTAGATGCATATCCTTAAGTTTGTTCCTCCTGGTGTCAAAAGTCAATTTGAGAATCATCAAGAAAATGGTCAAGGCCACTTTGTGCATTCCTAGTAAAAGGAGTAGGAAGACCTTCCTTGGAGACTATAAGCTCTTCTTCTAGATTGTTAACTTTTTCTTTTTAAAGCTCTTTCATGCTTTAAACCTTCGCTTAGAAGTGGGCTACCTATTTCTTTACCTTATTGGCTTGACATTTAGACTCTTTTACTTTTATGTCCACATCTTTAAACCTTCTACTCCAATGGGCACTATTTCTCTTCAAAAGAGTTCTATCATTTGTTAACTTACCCTATTCTAGCAATTTGAAAAGCCAATGACCCTTGTTTAAGCCAGAGATCCTCCTAAAAAGGTGTAGACACTCTGTTTTTATCTCTCTGTTATTAAACACTTTTTGTTTCTTTTGAGAGAATATGGCTTCACTTATGGGTTGCTTTTCCACATCTTTGGCTACATAAGAACTCTCTTCAATGTGAACCCTTGGGCAAGTATTATGGTTTGAAGGCTCTAAGGAAATTAACTTAGAAATAACCCTTGTAGTAGCCTCTTTGGTACTTAGCTTCTTAAGCCATTTGAGAATAACAAAGTAGTTATCTCTTGATGCTGAACATTTCTTCCCTTGGGCCTTGTGATTCCATACAAATGGGTAGAATAGTTAAGATCCTTACAATACTTAAACATGTCTTTGAACTCCTGCTTGGAAGGATCTTCGCCCAACCTCATTTTACACTTAGCCTAGCATGGTAAGTGGTACAATCCATTATAGTTTTGTATCTTCTTTAAATCATGAAGATACAACAAGACCCAAATATTAAGAGCTCAACTAACTTGATAGGTAGCCTTTTGTACCTTGATTAAATTCAACTCATCGTTAAGGTGTAATTGCCTAGGTGTAATCTTATAATGCTCAAGGAATTTTTGAAAAACCTTTAGAATGGGCAAATTCAACCCTAAAGCTAAGATCTTAGTATAAAGAAAAGTTAACCCTTTAAGTGCCCAATAAGTTTACTTAGAGGAGTCAGGAAGACAGATCTAAAAGTTTAAAGGGATAGTATGATTGCATGACTATAGGATAACTAGCCAAGGCCATACTATCATATACTAGCCAGCGTAACAAATGTTCTTTAGTTGAACAATTTGTTTAGACTTTTGTCAAGATTATAGATTTTGAGTATAGATCCAATGAACCTCAGATCTATCACATTTGTAGCAAATGGATATATGAAATAAATTTAATGGAAGTACAATTGCAACAAAAGCTTCTAGATACAACTAGAAACAAAATAAAAGATTCTAAAAATAAGATCATATGCAACTGCAATAAAATGATCAAAAAGCAGCCATAAGTAGAGAAGTAGATAGTTACCTTAAAGAAAAAGTTACTTGTGAATTAAGTAAAAATATGTTACAAGAAATTAAAGATGTAATCTGGATTGTTCTACAAATGCCTTATATAAGTTAGGGGAGTGGGTTGTAAGTAAGACAAGTTAAGCAAATCAATCAAAGCATTTCAAGGAAACTTTCTCAAATCACTCTCAATCACTCTCTCCTTAAAAGACTTAGCAACCTAAACACTTTATAAGTAATATCAAAGTAGTAGCGAAGTTTATTGACCTTAAAGGGGCTAGATCTGTAAAAAAAAAAAAAATCTCTAGCACCCATAAATTTTAGCCACAATAGACATGAAAAATCCAATAGCAATAAGTGCGAACACAACTGTAACTAATGCAGCAGCTTCCACAATTGTTGCAACAAATTCTCTCACAACCATGTCATGTTCCTAACACCACCAATTTTTGCTAAAAAAAAAAAAAAAACTATGACTACTGGGTAGTGAGAATCAAAGCTTTCTAGATGACCTATGATCTCTAGGAAGTTTTCCATATGGGATATGAGGCCCTAGTTGCAACTAATAAGCTAATTGATATAGAAAGGAGAGAGAACAAAGAAATGACAACCAAAAACATCAAGGCCCTAACCTTTATTCACTCCATAGTTTTAGAAACTATATTCCCAAGGATTGTAGCAGCATCATCAATGAAAGAAGCATGGGAGACATTGCAACTCAAGTTCAAGGGCACAAATGAGACCTAAGTCATCAAAGTGTAAACCTTAAGAAGAGAATTCAAGAATCTCCAAATGTTGTAGATAAAAAAAAAAATTCAAAGAGTTTTCAGCAAAAGTGCAAGGCATTGTTAATCAAATGAAGTTGTATGGAGAGAACATCAAGGAGCAAAGAGTAGTTAAGAAAGTGTTAAGAAGCTTACCTTAAAAATTTGATGGAATAGTACTTTCCATAAGCAATCAAGAGATCTCTTATTCTCCAAAATGATGGGATCACATGAAGAAGCTATTGAAGGAGCCTTGTAGTCCAGATTCAAGTAAAAAGCCTCAATCATCAGTAATCCAAAATATCAAAAAGCTATCACCAATGATTCAAGAGAGAAGAAAGAAAACTTTCCACTGTATAGGATTTGCAAGAAAGCCAACCATTTGGAGGAGGATTGTTGGCACAAAGGCAACCCACAATACAAATTCTGCAACAGATTTGGGCATTTCAAAAAAAGATTGCTAGAATAAAAAACAAAGAGGTCAACAGCAACAACTTGCACAGCAATTGCAATAGCAAAGAAATTAATAGCAATACATGCCATATCAACAGTTACAAAGGCATCACCAATAGAGTTAGTAATTAAATTTCACTGAAGGAAGGGAACAATTGTTTGCTACTTACCACAAAGCAAGGGCAAGTGAAAACAAAAATGATGTCTGGTACATTGATAATACTTGCTCAAGCCACATGACCAATATAATAGAGATCTTGATAAAGATCAATCCAAATTACAAAGGAAGAGTGAAGATGGGAAATAGAGCATCTGTTAAAGTCGCAGACAAGGGGACAATAGGAGTCAAAACCAAAGAGAGGTAGTAAATAAATGTTTGATGTGTTTTTAGTGTCTAAAGTAAATCATAACTTGCTTAGCATTGCATAGATGATTCGGAAATGATATTCTCTCTATTTTTAGTGACAACAGGCCAACAAAGCAACGGTATTAGCAAAAACAACAAGAGTTGTAGTAGCAATACCAAAAGTTAAGGTGATGATAATCATGATGACTTCTCTCTAGACGCAACTTCGAAAGCACCATAATCATCATGAGTTGCAGTTTTATTACAGAATCTCCAACACTGAGGACCAGACCACTGGCCGACATATATCAAGTTGCAAACTGAGTAGATGTTTGCAAACATGCAATATTTAAACTTTAAAGATTTCAGGAGACTTCCAACCAAATGAAATGGAGTCAAGACAAGAAGAAAGAAATCAGAATGTAAGGGCAGAATAAAGATGATGAAGAAATCAAGAGGAACAGTCAACACAAGTGTTCAAGACACAACAAGTCTCTTCAGTATCAACATAGTCAGCGAAAGCACCAGCACCAGCACAAGAAAAAAACATCACAGCAGAAAAAATCCAATGAAAGTGAAAGAACACTTACAAAAGGAAGCAGAAAGCTCACACGTATTTAGTCATTAAAGTACAAGGTTAAGAATTCAAACTCCAACAACCAAAGAGGAATGTTGAAGTGTGATGTTGGATTTTGTGTTTGGATCCAATGTACCTAAGATCTGTCACCTTTACAGTAGATAAATCTATGTAATAAATCTAACGGAAGTACAGCTACAACAAAAGGAGACACTTGCAAAAATAGAATAGAAGATTCTAGAAACAAGATTGTATACAACTACAACAAAATGATCAAGAAGCTGTTAGCAGCAGAGAAGTAGATAATGAGCTTCCAGAAATAGATCAATCTAGTTTTAACTCGAAGAAAAAGTTACTTGTAAATTATGTAAAAATATGTGGCTAGAAAATAAAGATGTAATCTAGTTTTCGTGAAATGTTTCGATTGATTTGCTTAAGACTTTAAATTCCAACAAGCAAGGAAGAATGTTGAAGTGTGATATTGAATTTTAAGTCTAGATCTAATGAACCTAAGATCTATTGCCTTTGTAGTAGACAAATCTATGAAATAAATCTAACGAAAGTACAACTGCAACAAAAGGATCTAGACATTGTCAAAAATAAAATAGAATATTCTAAAAACAATATCAGATACCACTGCAACAAAATGGTTAAGAAGTTGTTAGAAGCAAAGTAGACAATGAGCTTCTAGAACATTGCAGTACGCAATGCTCCAACATTAAATGCTGCTTACCCACTGGTTTCCTAAATCACTTAGGAACCTAAACACTCTACAATCAATGTCAAACCAGCACCCAAATCCTATAATTTTGGACTTTTTGTCTCTTGCAGACTAACAATGACTTTGATGTCAAACCCATGGTTATTCTAATCGTTCAATACTCCAATGGGAAAACAACAGTCATCAAACATGTATTGAAAAGTAGTTATCCAGATAATTTTCTCCTCTTTCTAGCCTTATACCCATCTTAGAGATATAAAAATTCCTAATTTTTACTTTTCATCCTCCTTTCCCTTATCTATTCCAGCTCTTATCCTAGATTCATCTCCACTAGCTCCACCACTCTCTCTATTTGTAACAAAGAACAACAACACCCATATGAGAACCAAACAGGCCCATAGGCACTGTGATCACCTCCCTTCTTCTTAGTTGCATTGTCAGAAAATGACATTATTTATCTTGTCTCAAATAGTACTTGGTTAAGTGTAGTGCGATGTGTGCCAAATAAAGGCATTATTTATCATTAAATCATTCAAGGCATTAGTCTTTCACTTTGTATGCACAAAATTTTGTTAAAAAAGACTTCAATCCTACAATTGAAGCATAAAGAAGACTTAATCCAATCATGAAAGAGGTTGTGAACAAAGAAATCATTAAATGGCTTGAAAATGACATTATTTATCCTATCTTAGATATTGCTTGGTTAAGTGTTGTGCAATATGCACCAAAAAAAGGCATTCTTTATCATTAAATCATTCAAGGCATCAATCATTCAAGGTAACCTGTGTTGATTGTTTTTATGTGAGGGGACTCTTGTTGATTTTTTTCTTAATGGACAAAGACAAGAATGCTCAAGATAGATCTCTTTTTGGCCAATTTTTGGGTAGACAAATCTATGAAATAAATCTAACGCATGTACAACTGCAACAAAAGGATCTAGACATTGTCAAAAATAAAATAGAATATTCTAAAAACAATATCATATACAACTGCAACAAAATGATTAGGAAGTTGTTAGAAGCAAAGTAGACAATGAGCTTTTAGAACATTACAGCACGCAATACTCTAACATTGAATGCTGCTTACCCACTCGTTTCCTAAATCACTTAGGAACCTAAACACTCTACAATCGATGTCAAACCAGCACCCAATTCATTCAATACTCCAATGGGAAAACAATAGTCATCAAACATGTATTGAAAAGTAGTTATCGAGATAATTTTCTCCTCTTCCTACCAAAAACTCTCTCCCTTTAGAACTTGATATCTCATTAAAAGACTTTACATCCCTACTAAAAATTTATTTCCTTAAAACATGACATCTCATAAGTCTATTTTGATCACATTCTTACATCCTCGCTTATTAGTGAACACAACGCCTTGTAGTAGTATTCATATTACATGTTTTGCATATTTGTACACAAGTTTCACACTTTAGTGAAAAGTTATGAACAATAGTAACTAACTGTTAGAGTTATAAACTACTTAGATCAAACTTCTTGCTTGTTTTAACTCATAAGATAGGGAATAGTTAAATTTAAGGCACAAGATCAAACATATATGATGCACTCTCTTATGCATCTTATAATCATGATATTTGCAAGTTTCTTCCTTATGATATTTACAACTTACTATTCCTTGCACTACAATAACTTCTTATTGCAAAGTTACTTAAATACCTAATGGCCTCATTTCTTTCTTTAATTATAAAGCTCTTTGAAATGTTCAAATAGATGAACACATATTTGGTCAATCTCTCATTTTAATTTGCCTCATTTTATATTGTTCTAAATCTCAACCCCTCCAATTTGTCAAAAAGCTATTTTTTAGACATGTGGGAGATTATATATATATATATATAACCAAAAGCTTTAAGTCCCCTATAAATATAATGAAAATGCAGATTTCAAACCTTGTCTTAATAATCATTAGCTCAAAGATATTAGAATGTATTCATAGAAATAGAAGTATTGCCTCTCAAATAGATTTATTTTATTTTTCAATTAGGTCATACTCATATATGGGTTAATCATCATAAATGTGTAAGCCTAAGAGACTTTTCTCTAGTTTGCTCTTGATCTTTTGTTGCATAATATGACCTAATCTCTCATACTAAATGTTAACAACAATACTCTTTATGAGATAATGTAATTGAGAAAAAATAATCACTATTATGAACTTCATTGTCCATATATTTGAATCTATTAAGCAAAAACTGCAGTAAATAGTATCATCTTAAACATTAATACCACTATAAAATTGAGAAGGGTTACAAAAGGCCAAATCTCACCAAATTTGACACACAAAGGATATCATGGAAGAATTGAATTTAACTACCATACAGTCTCATCTTAAACATTTATTCCACTATAAAATTAAGAAAGGCTACAAAAGGCCAAATCTCACCAAATTTGGCATGTAAAGGATATCATGTAAGAATTGAATTTTACGATTATACAATTTCACTTATAGGCAATAATATCCTTTTTTTATTGAAACAATTTATTTTATATATTCATTACATCTCAATAACATTAATTGATACTTTATTGATGCTTTAAGTTCTTATACCATACACTCTATTACTCGTGAATCAACCATTTACATAGCATAAGATCCAATGGAAAGGTCAATTGAGAATCTTAAGCATAAGTAAAAAGTAGGTTATAGGTCATTTTTTTCCAACTTAATGCATTCAATGCATTTACCAATTTTTGGTCCAATTTGTCATAAGCTTAACAATTGGTCATGTCCTTCTATTCATTGACATGTTCACATTTCATGCCAAATAGTTCTACCATTTTTTTTAACTCTTTTTTTTTTTTTTCCAAATACTTGTACTAATGAACTCACCACTTAAATCATATAGAAATACTGAACTCTTGTATAATGAGTTAAGCCATATAGAAGAAGACTTAGTAACCTATAAATGTTTATCTTCAGGCACATATGATATTTAATGTCATAATTTTACCATATGCAATCATTGTGTATCATGGTTCATATGTGCTTATAATTTTTTTTTAGAAAAATATTAAATAGCAACTCATATTTACTGCTTAAATGAATTTCTAAATCAATATCAATTAGTTTTAACTTCACACCCTTTTAATGCTATCACATAAATGTTTAATGAAAATGTTTAATGAAAATTTAATATTTATATTAAGTCTTTTAACTCAAGCAAAATATACCCCAAATTTCTTTTTATTATTAGGGCAAACAATGGCATTTGTTAAGTGAAATACTTCTTAAACCCTTTAATGAAATTGATTCTATTGAACTCTTCAATTATTTAGACTTACACATGGACCATTGCTTATGAATCTTCCTTGGACTAATGACCTCACTAATAAGGACATTGAAATGGTATTGAATTTCTCTACCAAATAAAATCAACATTATTTGGCAATGGAAGTAAATAATCAACAAGATTTTAAAACCTATAAGTTATGGGTTCACCTCACGGGTTAATTGAATATATTGATAAATTAATCTTTTCACTATCACAATCTTTTAGCTCTTTAATACCATCATTAGAACACAAATTAACTTTCTAAATCATGTTGCGATCAATAATAAGTATTTTCACTTCTTTTGACCCATTTCCTATTTAATTATTGATACTTTGCCAACATTAAACTCCAGAGATAGTACTTTTTGGACATGAAACTAACATTGGTGGAAGACTAAGAAAGCAAATCTTTATTATTTAAAGATGAATCCACAAACTCAATATTTGGTAGAAAATTAGAATTAAATCTCTATTCAACTTGATCTAAAATTGTATCAAATTTATATTGCCATAAAATTCAATGACCAATAAATTTCTCATCTTTACCCATAAGCAAATTTTTGACTCACTAGATCTAAATTGGTAATTTGAGTATAGTTCCACCAATAAAGTTCACCATCTTGTAATTTTGAATATGAAAATTTCATCATTTTCTCCTCCAAAACATCTTTATATTTGAACCAGACCTTAAGTCCACCAAAGCATTTTAAAAAATCCTTAATGGAGAAATTTCCATTGCAAACAAAAATATCTTCAAACTCATGAACATGTGTACAAACAAACTGACTACAAGCAATATTTACTGTTGCTCCCACAGCCTTGTATGGGTTGTAATTGTTGTCAACTAGGGTTAAGTGTGCAAGAGAGTAAAGTCACATGGAAGGGCAGTAAAGTCACATGGAAGGGCAAGAAAGTAAATCCGCCGCATAAGGGCAAGAACGTAAATCCGCCATGTAAGCCCTATTAGGGTTTCATGGAAGAGAGTATATAAAGGCCTTGGAAGACAAAACTAGGGCAGAGAGGGCCAACACAATTGAATAAACAGCAACCCTACAGCAACCGGCCAAAAGGAAGAGAGAGCAGAACAGCAAGACATCAGAAACAACACCACCAGGAGAGCAAACCAGAAACGTCACCACCGGGAGAGCAAACCAGAACGTGCAACCTCCTGCAAGCAAACCAGAAACACGTCCTGCAAGCAAACCAGAAACACATCCTGCAGGCAAACCAGAAACGCCTCCTGCAAGCAAACCAGAAACACATCCTGCAACCAAACCAGAAACGCACAACCAGCAAGAGGAGAAATAAGAAACAGACCACCCGGAAGAGAAGACAGCAGACCTGGTATCCGTGAGACCACCCGGAAGAGAAGACAGCAGACTAGAAGCGTGAGGCAGGGCAAGAGACGTGAACCAGAAAAACCAGTAGTGTAAGGCAGGCCAAGAGACGTGAAACAGCAGACCAGGAGCGTGAGACCAGAACGTGCAACGGCGTGACTGATCAGAAGCGTGGGGCAGGCCGTGAGACGTGAAACGGCAGACCAGAAGCTTGAGTGCAAGCTGTGAAACCTTGAGACGGTGAAAGCAGGAGCTGTGTGAGACAACCTAGAGAAGGAATTTGGCGAAGCATCGGAAAGAACTCAACGTATTTCTAGATTTCTTCAAGAGAGGTTAGAGAGCGTTGCGGTGAACTTCTAAGCGGCAGTGGAGCAGCCTTTCAATTCAACAGAGGCAAGACAAGCTAGACGAAGGGTAGACACAGTAAGTGACACTCTTTGTATTGTACTTGCTTAGTAATTGCAATAGTGAAAGGAGCAGAAGATTAAGACATCCATTGTAACTGGAATTCTCAAGTATAGTGGATAGTCTCGGTAAGGGAGAGTCCCTACCACCGTGGATGTACGTCACGTTGACGGAACCACGTAAATCTCGTGTGTCCTTAATTTGCTTTACGTTCTGTGTTTTGAATTGAGTTGTGAACGCAGCTAAAGTATCAGCCAACCCATAACCTAACGAAGACCTAAACAAGAACATCTGAATTGTCTATTAGGCAAGGTGTCTGAAAGGTGACTTTGGGGACTATTGTGATTAGTAGGTAGCAATAGATCTACCTTAGTCGAATCTGAGAAAGAGTTCGCTTTTAAGAAGAGATTGAAGTTGTTCACTTTCCTGCGAATTGTGAATTGTGGTCATACTGATTCACCCCCCCTCTCAGTATCACAAACTAGTAGATCCTAGGGTGAAGTTGGGAACTTCAATTGGTATCAGAGCACAGGTTCACCAGGATAAAGCTTAACAGCTTGGTGTACTAGTTTGAAGAGCTCCAGAAGTTTTAACTTGTTTAGCATACTGAGAAATGGACGCCGGTACCAACACCAGCACTACTTACAGCAAGAAGGTTCCAATCTTCAACGGAACCAACTACCATATGTGGAGAGCGAGAATGCAGGTGGTATTTGCAACCATGGGCATGAATGTGGTGAAATCTGTACAGGAGGGTTTTGAGCCTCCAGAAGAAGGTAAAGATCCAACCCCAGAGGAATTAAGACAGTTTGAGATAAATGGGAAGGCCTCAAATGTCATCATTTCAGCATTGACAGATGCTGAATATGCTAAAGTTATGGACTGCAAATCTGCCAAGGAGATATGGGACAGATTGCAGAAAGTCTATGAAGGTGATGGCAGAATGAAGGAGGCCAAGCTTCAAGTTTTCAAGGAGAAATATGAATCTCTCAGAATGCAGAAAAATGAGACAGTCCAAGAGTTCTTCACCAGGGTTATTGATGCTGTAAACGATCTTAGAAGTCATGGGAAGAACAAGAAGGACTCATCTATTGTGAAGAAAATTCTGAGAATTCTGCCTGAGAGGTTTGCCTCAAAGGTGGCAGCCATAGAGGAGAGTAGAGATCTCAATTCCATGTCTCTGCATGATCTCCAATGCAATCTCATTGCATATGAGATGAGAATAAAGTCAACTGAGAGCTCCTCAACGTCAAAGGTATCAAAGGAGGCAACTTTCAAAGCTATGAAACACTTGAAGATAAAAGAAGAGGAAGAATCATCCAGCGAGAATGATGATGATGATGAGGAAGAAAGTGAAGGTGAAGTGTTGGCATACTTCACAAGAAAATTCAAAAGGGGGTCTAAGAAGGGAAAAGGACAGTTGTCCTTGAGATGTTATCGTTGTGGACAGACTGGACACTTTGCTTCTCAGTGCAAAGTGAAACTTGATGATGAAGATGAGGATGGGGATGATGAGCAGAATTCAAAATGGAGAAGACCATCATTCAAGTCAAGGAAGTCCAGCAAGAAGACTGCTAGCCCACAGAAGAAGAAGAAGAGAGGCTCATTCAAGAGTTATGTGAGCCAGACAAAAGAAGCCGATGAGGAGGAAGATGTAGACTCATCAGATGAGCATGCCTTTATGGCATCAACTCAAGGTGGTAGTTCAACCTCTGAAGAGGAAGAGGAGGTTGATGAAGAAGAACCAGATTTTGAAGCTGAGTTGGAAGCAGCTTCAAAGGAGATAATCAGAAGGGGCAGAACCATAAGAAGGTTAGAGGCCCACATAAAACAAGTTGAAGCAAAGTCTGAGGAAGCTGAAAGTCAAAAGGATGAAATAAGGGCTGAACATATTGACTTGAAGAGAAGATTTGAAGAACATATCAAAATATGTGAAGACCTTACTATGGAGCTTGGCTCAAGGACTTCAACAATTGAAGAAATGGAGATAGAGTTGCTGAGACTTCAGCAACAACTCAAAAGGAGTGAAGAGAACGTGCAGAAGCTTGAAATGATAGGAGAAACAAGTTCTGCAAGAGAAAAGAAGAATGAAGAGAAAGTGCAGCAATCTGAGGCTGCATTGCCTAAAGATAATAAGAATGTGCCACAGAAGTTGAAAGAGAAGGTTGTGACTCAGGAGAAGATAGCTGAGAATAAAGAGGATTTGAAGAAGCAACCTAGGGTGGCAAACAAAAATGAAGAAAAGAAGATCAGCCAGCAAAGGGCTATGGCTGAACAGAAGAAGGAGAAAAAGGTAGCTGAAATGAAAGCCACACAAGCAAAGAAGCCAGCCACGTTGCCTACACAGCAAGTAATGAACAAAAGAAAACAAGCTGTGATTAGACCCAAGAAGAGGCAGTTTCAAGGTCACTGTCTTTATTGTGGAGTTTGGGGTCATAAGGCAAGTAACTGCTGGTGGAGAAGGCCAGTATATGTCTCCAACTTGAGAAGATACGATGCTGCATACAAGGGGAGACAATACAAAATTCAGAGGAGAACACCTGTCGTGAGTTCTTGCACATACTGTAAAAAGCAAGGACACACTGACAAGGATTGTTGGTGGAAGCCCAAACCAGTGGTTTCAAAGAACAAGTTTGCTATATTGGGAGACTTGGAACAGTGTGAAAGGTGTGGGCAGGATGGCCATAATGCCAAGAGATGCATGACACTTCTCCTTGAGCAAGAGAAGGCACTCGATGGTATAGTGAAAACAAGCGGTGTAGTCAAAGCTGAGAAAAAGGAGAAAGCTATCTTCCAGCCAATTCAAAAGAAGGAATATAAAGTTAAAAGGGAGGTGGCTAATATAGCTGAAATTGCACTCAAAGCTGACTACAAGGATAAGCAGTGGATCCTTGACAGTGGATGCACTTCACACATGACGGGAGACAAGAGTAAATTGTCAAAGCTAAACAAGTCAAGAGAAGGCAGAGTCAAGTTTGGCAATGATGATTCACTCAACATCAGTGGTCAAGGGTCAGTAAATATTGGAAAAGGAAAGCTGAAAGATGTTCTGCATGTTGAAGGACTCAGATATAATCTAGCATCTGTCAGCCAACTATGCAATGAAGACCATAAAGTGATATTCACAAAAACAGGTTGCCAAGTAAAGAGTAAAGAAGGCAATACTGTTGCAGCTGGGAAAAGGACAGCTGGAAATTTATATGTAATTGATGAGGACAAGACAAACAGCTGTTTACTTACAAAAGAAGAAGAAAATCAACTCTGGCATAGGAGGCTGGGACACTTAACACAGAAGAACATGAGGAAGCTGACCACTACTCATGCAATCAGAGACATTCCAGACCTTAAGAGAGAGAGGGAGTATGTCTGCTCAGCATGCTCTAAAGGAAAACAGGTCAGAAACCAGTATAAGACCAAAGAGGTTAGTTCTGAAGCAATGCTTGACATTGTACATACTGATTTGTGTGGGCCGATGAGAACAAAAGGGTTGAATGGTGAGAGGTACTTCATCTTGTTTGTTGATGATTATTCTAGAAGGACTTGCATCATGCACCTCACACATAAGTCAGAAGTTTTGAAATGCTTCAAGAGATACAGAAGATTGGCTGAAAATGAGAGTGGAAAGAAGATCAAAGTATTGAGGTCAGATCAAGGCACTGAATTCACAAATGGAGCTTTTGAAGATTACCTTGAGAAGCATGGAATTCACCATCAGATGGCAGCAGCAAGAACTCCTCAACAGAATGGGGTGGTAGAGAGGAAAAATAGAGCTGTGGTTGAAATGGCAAGAACTCTACTGCTGGAATCCAAGTTTCAAACAAGATTTTGGACAGAAGCAACATTTACAGCCGTGCACCTATTGAACAGAGTTTCACTAAGGCCCAATACTGATAAGACTCCATATGAGCTATGGAGTGGGAAGAAGACAACAGCCAAGTATCTTAGAATCTTTGGCAGCCCATGTTTTGTGAAGAACAAGGAGCAAAACTTGGGAAAGTTCCATGCTAGGTCAGATGAAGGCATCTTTGTGGGATACTCAGCAAAGACAAAAGGTTACAGAGTTTTTCTACATAAACTGGGAAAAGTGGTCACTTCCAGTGATGTGAGAATAGATGAAAACTGGAAAACAACGCATAATGGAGAAGCTGAGGATAGTGAAGAAGATGACTTCAAGATAGATGAAGAATCTGACCAACATGAAGAAGTGGGAAAAGAAGTAAGTTCAGACTCAGAGAAGAGTGAGTCTGAAGATGAAGAAGGAGATTCTCTTGCAACTAAGACTGTGCAAGAAAGAAAGACAAAGAAGACATGGACCAGTGCTCATCAAGGAAATCAGATAATAGGTGACCCATCAGCAGGAGTTACAACAAGAAGAAGAATTGTGGGAGCTACTGCTTTACTCTCACAAGTTGAACCTAAATCTGTTGAAGAGGCTGCACAAGACAAAGCCTGGATCAAAGCTATTAATGAGGAGTTGGATCAAATCGAGAAGAATGAAACATGGGAGCTAGTTCCAAGACCCACTAACAAGAATGTCATAGGAACAAAATGGGTGTTTAAAAATAAACACAATGAGGATGGCAAGGTGGTGAGGAACAAGGCTAGGCTGGTTTGCAAAGGCTACACTCAGATAGAAGGAGTAGATGTTGATGAAACTTTTGCACCAGTAGCAAGGTTGGAAACTATCAGAATGTTCTTAGCTTTGGCAGCACATAAGAGGTATAAAGTTTACCAGATGGATGTGAAATCAGCCTTTCTGAATGGGCTCCTAAAAGAAGAAGTGTATATTGAACAACCCGATGGAGTACAAATCAGTGAGGATGAGACACACGTGTGTAAGCTGAAGAAAGCCTTGTATGGCCTTAAACAAGCCCCAAGAGCGTGGTATAGCAGGCTGGATGCGTATTTGAGAAGGTTGAACTTCAGAAGAGGAACAGTTGATAATAACCTATATGTGTTCAACTCAGAGAAAGGCCAACTGATAACCATAGTATATGTAGATGACATCATCTTTGGAGGGGATCACTCTGAGCTATGCCAAGAATTTGCACAGAAGATGAGTGAGGAATTTGAGATGTCATTGATTGGAGAAATGACTTACTTTCTTGGATTACAAATAAAACAATGTGAAGAAGGTATTTTTATTTCTCAGACAAAATATGCCAAAGAGATGCTGAAAAAGTTTGGCATGGAGGATAGCAGACCTGTCAGTACCCCTATGATAGTGGGCTGCAAGTTAACAAAAGATCAGGAAGGAAGGAGTACAAGCCCTACAGAATACAGGAAGATGATAGGGAGCCTTCTGTACCTTACAGCATCAAGGCCTGATCTCATGCAAGCTGTGTGCATCGCTAGCAGATTCCAAGCTAATCCTAAGGAATCTCATGTGTTGGCAGTGAAAAGAATCCTAAGATACCTCAAGGGGACACTGGAAATGGGCTTGTGGTATCCTGCCATGGATTCTGTAAAACTACGAGCATACACTGATGCAGACTGCGCAGGAAGCACAGATGATAGAAAATCAACCAGTGGCTGCAGCTTCTACTTGGGTTCAAAGTGTGTTGCATGGCTAAGTAGAAAGCAAAACAGTGTTGCTTTGAGCACAGCGGAGGCTGAGTATATGGCTGCTTGTGCAGCATGTACTCAGGTGATATGGATGCAAAGACAATTGGCCGATTTGGGTGTTGAAGTGAAGTTACCAGTGAGTGTACTTTGTGATAATCAAAGTGCAATTGATCTTAGCAAGAATCCAGTTCAACATTCAAGGAGCAAGCATATTGACATCCGGTATCACTTTATCAAGGATCAAGTGGAAGAGGGCACAATTCAGTTGGAGTATGTCGGTACTAAAGATCAAATCTCAGATATTCTAACTAAACCTTTGTCCACAGAGTTGTTTGAAAAGCACAGAATGAGTCTATCTGTGCAAATGCCTCCTCAAGCCTGAAGTTCAGGTGAATCCTCCATCTCTACTTTGCAGGTTTTTCAAATTTGTAATTGGTTGGCAAAGGGGGAGAGAAGCAACAGTGCAGGGGGAGCTGTTAAGGAAGGGGGAGTGCATATTTAGGGGGAGTTGTAATTCATCTGCTTCTGGATTATTACTCTAAGAAGATTATGAAAGACTGCTGCATAATGGCTTTTGTTATGAATGTTGCCAACAATTACAAAGGGGGAGATTGTTGCTCCCACAGCCTTGTATGGGTTGTAATTGTTGTCAACTAGGGTTAAGTGTGCAAGAGAGTAAAGTCACATGGAAGGGCAGTAAAGTCACATGGAAGGGCAAGAAAGTAAATCCGCCGCATAAGGGCAAGAACGTAAATCCGCCATGTAAGCCCTATTAGGGTTTCATGGAAGAGAGTATATAAAGGCCTTGGAAGACAAAACTAGGGCAGAGAGGGCCAACACAATTGAATAAACAGCAACCCTACAGCAACCGGCCAAAAGGAAGAGAGAGCAGAACAGCAAGACATCAGAAACAACACCACCAGGAGAGCAAACCAGAAACGTCACCACCGGGAGAGCAAACCAGAACGTGCAACCTCCTGCAAGCAAACCAGAAACACGTCCTGCAAGCAAACCAGAAACACATCCTGCAGGCAAACCAGAAACGCCTCCTGCAAGCAAACCAGAAACACATCCTGCAACCAAACCAGAAACGCACAACCAGCAAGAGGAGAAATAAGAAACAGACCACCCGGAAGAGAAGACAGCAGACCTGGTATCCGTGAGACCACCCGGAAGAGAAGACAGCAGACTAGAAGCGTGAGGCAGGGCAAGAGACGTGAACCAGAAAAACCAGTAGTGTAAGGCAGGCCAAGAGACGTGAAACAGCAGACCAGGAGCGTGAGACCAGAACGTGCAACGGCGTGACTGATCAGAAGCGTGGGGCAGGCCGTGAGACGTGAAACGGCAGACCAGAAGCTTGAGTGCAAGCTGTGAAACCTTGAGACGGTGAAAGCAGGAGCTGTGTGAGACAACCTAGAGAAGGAATTTGGCGAAGCATCGGAAAGAACTCAACGTATTTCTAGATTTCTTCAAGAGAGGTTAGAGAGCGTTGCGGTGAACTTCTAAGCGGCAGTGGAGCAGCCTTTCAATTCAACAGAGGCAAGACAAGCTAGACGAAGGGTAGACACAGTAAGTGACACTCTTTGTATTGTACTTGCTTAGTAATTGCAATAGTGAAAGGAGCAGAAGATTAAGACATCCATTGTAACTGGAATTCTCAAGTATAGTGGATAGTCTCGGTAAGGGAGAGTCCCTACCACCGTGGATGTACGTCACGTTGACGGAACCACGTAAATCTCGTGTGTCCTTAATTTGCTTTACGTTCTGTGTTTTGAATTGAGTTGTGAACGCAGCTAAAGTATCAGCCAACCCATAACCTAACGAAGACCTAAACAAGAACATCTGAATTGTCTATTAGGCAAGGTGTCTGAAAGGTGACTTTGGGGACTATTGTGATTAGTAGGTAGCAATAGATCTACCTTAGTCGAATCTGAGAAAGAGTTCGCTTTTAAGAAGAGATTGAAGTTGTTCACTTTCCTGCGAATTGTGAATTGTGGTCATACTGATTCACCCCCCCTCTCAGTATCACAAACTAGTAGATCCTAGGGTGAAGTTGGGAACTTCATTTACAATAAAAGATCTGTTGTATTCGTAATCTATAAAGGCACCTTATAAAAGGCCTTCCTTTTATGATCAATGTAATTGAAAAGGTTACTTCAAACTCCATAGGATGACATCAAACCAAGAGAAACCTGGTTTAATGCCATTTGATGCAAAATAGAATCACGAAGATGTGAGATGTATCAAACTAGACAAATCTAAATTCTGATACTACTTGACGTAGAATGAAAGCCTGAAAAAGAGATAACCAAAGGTCAATACTTCATTGATCCTTTATGGGGTTTATAAATTCTACCAGACAACAAATAACAAGTTTCAAATGTTGATAACTATTTTGATAATTAATAAACTATAGCTTAGGTTTACAAGCCTATTTAACCCTAACAAAACTAATTGATAAGGAAACAAATAAATAAAAATATTCATATCCTTAAACTTAGGCCTAAAGATAATAATATTCTTAATTTTTTTTCTTGTGCTCTTTTTCTTCTTTTCTTTTGGTATCATCTCTTTTCTCTCCTTTCTTTCCCTCCTTTCCCCTCTTAGCCTTGATTTCTTTTCTCCTCTCTCTCTTTTTTTTAATCGCCAATCAATTTTCATAAACATTTTAAGGTGTTTAAAGTATAAGAGTAACAAGTTTATCATTTATTACAAAAGAGTACCTATTCTTAAACCTATCAAGTATGACATCTTGACCATATTGCCATGGTCTTTCCAACAAAATATACCCAGCTTGCAAGAGTACAACATCACACAAGACCTCATTAGTATATCTCCCAATAGTAAATAGAACTAACCCTTACTTATTTACCTTAATTTCACCACACTTATTCAATTATTAAAACTTATATAAGCTAAGGTGTTTCATGGTAAAAAAATTAAACTTTTCAACTAAAGTAATGTTAGCTATATTTGTACAACTACCCTTATCAATGATCATACTACATACCTTATCTTTGATATGACATCGTGTATAGAAGATACTATCTCTTTGCACTTCATCATCTTTTTTGGTTTGTATGCTCAATACTTGTCTACTCACCAACACATCTTCCTCAATTAGGTACTCCTTTCCATCACTCGTATCATTTAATGATGACATGGAGTCATCATCAAACTCACTTTTAGTCTCAATATCACCATTATCCCATAACACCATGGTATGCTTATTAGAACACTAAGATGCAATTTGTCCATTTCTTAGATAGTTAAAACATTTAATATCTCTATTTTTACTAGCTAAGAAACTAAAATTACTTTTTTACTTATTACGGCACACTTCCTTACTCTCATATGATTCAACCTTATGATTGTAATAAGCCCTCTCTTCCTTTTTACTCCAATTCAACTTTTAGGATGAAGTGAAACCTAAATTCTATCCAAATCATATAAAACCCTTTTGTTTAAGTTACCTCTCAACTTTCATTATCATGTGCACCATGACTTTCAACTCCACATAATATTACTATTCAATTATGTTAACAATATCTTTATTTAGCCCTTGTAATAACCAAGCCATAGTTACTTCTTTATCCTTTTCCATATTAGCTTAAATCATGGTAATTTCTATCTCCTTATGGTAATCATCCACACTCTTAGTGCCTTAAGTGAGCCCTTATAGCCTTTAGTATAGATCCCTATAATAGTGATTAGGGATGAAACCTCTTCATCATGATATCCTTTATCTCCTCCCATGTATTAGTAAACCTTTCATGATTCCTTCTCTTAGTCAAAATAAGTTGATCTTAGCAAATAATAGCATAATCAATACATTCAACTGCAGCAAGTTTCACTTTTTCTCTTCAAAGTAGTTATGATAGCTAGACCAATTCAAGCTTCTTCTCCCATTTTAAATAGCTTTGTTGATCATTTTTCCCTCAGATTGCAGGAATTTTCATTTAATGCTACCAAAGTTACAATCATAGGTGTCTCACTTCCTATGATCTCTTTAACCATTTCTATTATTAATAATTTTGACCAAAGTAGTTAGATCATCAAATCATTATCTTTTACATTATTCACATCACCATAGTCTTATCTCATACTTTTTTGTATAAGGAACCTCACAGCCTTCATACCTCTTTGGCAATTTTGCTATTATATTGGCTTGTTTCTTTGTCATATCTCTTATATTAGTAAATTTGATGTTCATTCACTTAAATTGTAGTTGCATAAATTTGATCATCAATGACACATCACTACCCTCCTTATTAGCTCCACCTTCATCTTTGGAAGACATAGTGTTAATTAATTCTACACAAAATGGCTGAGATACTTGAACAAAACACTCCTTTATGTGTTTCACTCAAAATTAGTGTCACACCACCTAATGTTTATACTCTTTAAAGATTTCTTTTAATATGTGTTAATGCTCCTACCTTTTACCACTTAAATTTTCTCTCTCAATTCTTTATTAAATTAAAAAACCTTAATCAAAGTCATTTTATGACTAATTAATTCTAATATATTAGAATCAAAGAAATTTAGAAAAGCATAATGAATAAAAGTTATGGGTTAAAACAAAGAAATAAGATTAAATTTCAATACATAAAAAGAGAATAATTAAATTTGAAATCTTGTAGGAACTAGAAAGCAACAAAGTCTACTTACTTCTTAAATAGGAATAAATCAATTATAATCTTTTGTTCCTTTTTTTTCTTTCTTCTTTTCATCTTTCTCTAGTTCTTTTTTTTTTATGTGAATTTAAAAACAAGAAGAGATAAACTAAGGTTTGTAGATTAAAATAACAAAAGGATATAAAATGTTGCCAAGAAGAATAACAAAAGAAAAACTTAAATTTCAATAAGAAAACTAGAGTTGGAGCCAAACTCTAATATTAATTGATGTGAACCCCAAAAGATGGGGCTTAGGGACTTAACACATAGAGGGAATTAAGTAAAAATCCAAGAAAGTTAAATCAAATTTCAATCCTACAAACCCTAGACCTAATGTTTAAAGGATCATAAACCTAAAGTATAAAAAAGATATGGATGTCACACTCTAGAAAAGAATGAATTTAAGAGTATAAGTCAAGTTAAACATCATAAAAAGAGTTAGTTCTTGATAAGTTCTTTAGTTCTTAAAAGAATATAAAGAAAAAATTCTCACTTTTCAATTCACATAATCGTCTACCTTTTAACAATGAAATCAAATATATTTATAAGTTGAAATAAGAACCTTAAAAATTGTAAAATTAGAGACCATGATATATTCCTAAAAACTAAGAACACTTTTATTTTATTATAATCTCTTATTTTATGACAAACTCTTACTTTATAACAAACTCTTACTTAAAAGTAGGTTTTATTACTTATCCTTGACTCATTAAGCATTCCAATCATATTAATAAAGTTTTGGCCTTCTTTCAAATTTGAATTCACACCATTTGCAACTTGATTAGCTTGAATATTCTCAATCAGCCCATTTAGTGTTTCTTTCATTTTTTTAGCTCTCGAACATGTCATTGGCCTTTCATGAATGCCTAATGGATCCTTAGAAGTCATCCATACATCAACTCTTTTATAGATCTCATCATGGTAATGTATCAAATACAAAACCCAATATATGTTAACTATAAATCCCTACAATTTCCTTAAAATCGAAGGGGATGTTGTTAAGGGGATTCAAACTTGAACCAATATGGAAAAAGACATGCCAAATTACCACTAATCTCTTACATTGGTTGGTACTTTTCATTCCTTATTTAAGTTCTCTCTTTGTGTAAAGGCTATTAAAAGGACATTCATGCCAAAATGATGGACTTTATTTATGAATTCATTTACAAATGGTTTATTTTAATTATGGACTCATTTACCAAAGATCAATTTTAATTAGGGACAATTTTGCACCATGTGGCTCAAAATTTTTCATTTCAAGACTTATGGCTTCAAATTCATCAATTTAATGTTATATGGTTTTTTTTTCACCTATCAAAAGAAAATATTCTATGTTTGTTCTATTAATTTTTTTTTTTAAATCCAATCCACTAAAATTTCTATTAGATCATTAAAGATAGGATCTATAAGTATAACCCTCTTTGGTAATGTCTTTCAACTTGCATTAAGGTGAGTAAAAACTAGTTTGGACCTAAATAACTAAAAGAGTGTTTGGTCTACTTTTCAAAAATGTGTTTTACAAACACACACACCACCTAAAATAAAGGTTTTGGAGAAGCAACAATTTATTGCTTTTAGCCACCGCTAAACAAAAAAGGCAAAAATTGAATTGTGTTTTTATTTTAATAGAAAAAAATATCCTTAATTCTTTCACCTTCATTGTTGAAGAGTTTCAAAACAAAAACAAAGTAAATGTATGTATAACAAACATTGGTTGAAAAACAAAATGTACTAAAAATGGATTAGAGGCAATGGAAACAACTACATAAAAGAGACTTGATTGAGATGGGATCCCATGAAAGGAGCAATTCTTGTTATTAAGACATGGTGGGAAGAGTAGATTAAGGTGAGTTTTAACATTATTCTTCTTTACTTAAACACATACACCTCCTGAAATGGAGGTTTTGGAAAAGCAACAATTTGCTGCTTTTAGTCACCACTAAACAAAAAAGGCAAACACTGAATTGTGTTTTTACTTTAATAGAAAAAAATATCTTTAATTCTTTCAAGTTCATTGTTGAAGAGTTAAAAAAAAAAGAAAGAAAAAGTAAATGTAAGTATAACAAATGTCAGTTGAAAAACAAGATGTACTAAAAAGGGATTAGAGGCAATGGAAAGAACTACACAAAAGAGACCTGATGGTCTCATATTTTGAGCAACGAGTGGTTCTCTCATAGTAAAGAAATCTAATTAATAGTAATAGCTCCTTTTTGGATGCTCTTTAATAGATTTGAACAACCTAAAACATAACAATATACTTTTCACAATGGAATTAGTGATCAGTATGGACATTTAAAGTAATTTCATGATTCCTTTCTATGAATAACTCCTTAGAAAGAAAAGAGATGCCTTATTAGCTAGAAATGAAGTGTTGGTCTCATATTTTAGGCACTAAAACATTCTATTCATGTAATAAAAGTAAATCAAGATGAATGACTCTTTTATTAGACTTAATTCAAAGGATTCAAATTACCTATGGTTTATAGATGTGTATGTCACAATAAAATTAATGTTTAGTGTAGACATGAATGTTAATTGTGTGATCATTTTGTGTGAATGATTCTATGTAATGAATATTAGCCTTATTTCTAAGGAATCTATTGATGGTCTCAATTTCCAAGCAATGAATGATTTTGTCATGGTAAATAAAACTAACTGAGAGCAATAACTCTTTTATTTAATACAATTTAGTGGATTGAAACTACTTAAGATATAATAATGAGCATCTCACATTAAAATCAATAATAGGATTAGGAGAAAATTAAATGTTGGAGGAAAGGACAATTTTGATTGTAAACTTGTTTTTAATGGAGCAAATGGGTATGAGATTGTGCATAGGGGTATTAGGTATATAGTGGAATTGGAAAAAAAGACATATGCATGTAAGTATTGGGATGTATCTAGGCATACATTACAAATTTTCTCCACCATTAGGTACACTAAGCAAAAATAGTTGTAAAGTTATTTAGTCATGATGAATCTCATTCAGGGTTAACACTTTTGGATCAAAACTAGTAAGGATCCAATTGATCTACTACTAATAAGGAGGGTGTTAGGAGGACCTAAAAAAAAAAGAGAAAGAATTAGAACTAATGATAAGGCTTATAGCCATACTGGCATGCTTAATATGAGGGGTGCCATTTTAACTTGCAACATATGGCATAAAACAGACCATGACAAGAGGAGTTACAATAATACCTTAATTACTTGACCTCTTAAGATGCCAAGACTAGTGAGTGACTTGAATATTTGTTAATTATGCACAATAGTTACCATTAACATCTATCTTTATTTTGTCATGTTGCCATAAAAGAGAAAAAAAGTTATTCCTTAGAAGCCTACATAGTGAAAAGGTCCTAATACATGAATCCTTAAGAATCACACAATGAGAGGTGCCAAAAGATGGCAAGAGTTACTAGAGCAATAGATGGATCCATATTTGTAGCAAATCTAATGCATAGTGCGTGCACTTAAGAGTTTACTATCTATAATTGACTTGTTTACCCTTTTGGTTGATCATAATGTCATATGTACCTTTTTCTTTTCTTGTTACAAGCATTTATGACCTATTACCTTTTTTTTTTGTGTATATTAAAGCAACATAGTACAAATTACTTTCTTTAGTACTAACCTTTTAGCTACATTTTGATACTTTAGGAAAATTAGTATACTTAGTATATTAGGTATACTAAGATGAATTCTGTGTATATGACAATGGTGTCTTTTTCTTTGAAATGGACAATGGCTACTTACTTTGTTCACTTTTGAGCTATTTGTTTTTTATATTGCATTGATTATCTTATAAACAATGAAGATGAATTTTGGTTCCCATTAGATATTTCATTGATTTTACATCTTCATTAAATTAAGTAGTGCAATAATTGCTTAATTCTATTTCTATAAGCTAGAAGTAGAAAATTTACAATAACTAAACCACTCAACATCCTACCCATATTAAGCTTACTTTGCTTCTAGCCATATACCCATCTTAGAGATATAAAAATTCCTAATTTTTACTTTCCGTCATCCTTTCCCTTATCTACTTTAGCTCTTATCCTAGATTCTTCTCCACTAGCTCCACCACTCTTTCTAATTGTAATAAGGAACAACAACACCCATATGAGAACCAAACACACCTATAGGCACTATGATCACCTCCCTTCTTCTTAGTTGCATTGTCAGCAATGGAAATTCTTCTAAACAATTTAGGAATAATCTTTCTCATCTTAGAATAGAGTGGGGAATCTATCCATTGAGAAGGAATCACATGCTTCTTATCTCTATCAATTCAAAATTCTAGTAAAACTAGTTGAATTTTTACCTAAAAATTACCAAGAAAAATTTTAGCATGGACTACTTTTAGCTTATTAAAATAAGGCACAATCCCTAAAATTTTGACCTAGGTTAATGTTAGTCCATGAAGTCTTCACACTTAAAGGATAGTCAAAGTGGTAGTAAGACATGATTTTAATTTAATATTTACAGTTTTTGTCTAGATAATACTTGTTTCTACTTTTATTTCTCTTTTAGGTTTAAGATTATAAGCTTTCTTACTTAAGTGGGATTTTCCTTTGGGTTTGCTACCAAATAAAAAAGGGAGTGAGAATGAGAGAGAGAGAGAGAGAGAGAGAGAGAGAGAGAAAATGAAGATGGAAGAGAGAAAGAAAAAGAAGGAAAAGAGAAAAAATCTACCTTATAATGAGAGAGAAAAATAAGGTTCCATGTAGATTAAAAATATGATTAGGGATGAAGCTAATTCACCACTTAGCCTTTAGTTAGGCTACATGTTGTCTATTAATGACAATTTGAATTGAGTAATGTTTCTAAGCTAATCGTGCATTATTTTTAACAGTTTTGACCTTGATTAGACCTTTCTTTTTCTTTTTTGAGTTTGTGATTGGGATTTGAAAAATTAGTTATTGACCCATTAGCAAACTTATCCACTGTCAATTGCAAACTCATTTTATGTGAATGATTCCATATAATGAAAGGAGAAACCTTATTGTCAACGAATCAATTGATGGTCTCCAGTTGTAAGCAATGAAGGATTCTTTTCTAATAAAGAAAGCTATTCAAGATGAGTAGCTTATTTCTTTTATGAACTTCAATTCATGTAGATAACCCAGAAGAGAAGTCCAACTATCAAATAATCAAGAGACAACCTTTTATTTCAAGTAATAAATGGTTCTTCCATAGTTAAAAAAAGCTAATCAAGAATAATAGCTCTTTTATTGAATGGACTTTGATGGATTCACATAACCCAAGACATAATAAAGTGCATCTCATAGTGAGATCAATGATTAGAGTATATTTTTAAAGTAATTTAATGATTTCTTTCTACAAATGACTCATTTGAATAAAAGGGGAAGCCTTGTTACCTAGAAATGAAGTATTTGTCTCATTTTTTAGGTAATGGACCATTCTAGCTAGTAGGAAAAGCTATTAAAAATGAATAACTCTTTTATTTTTTTTGATAGAGTTCAATTAACTAATCAAGGTGTATTAATACGAATGTCACAACAAAATTAAAGTTCAACATAGACATAGATGTTAATTGCATGGTCATTATGTGTGAATGATTGTAACGAAAGGAAAAGCTCTCTTGTTAAGTAATTTGTCAACAACCTCATGTTACAAACATTAAAGGATTCTCACTTGGTAAAGAAAATTATTTAAGAGCAATAACTCCTTTATTTGATGGACTTCAATGTAGCCAAACTATTTAGAGGGAAGGCTTAAGGTTAATTAATCAAGAGAAGTTCTTATATTTCAAGTAATGAATGGTTCTTTCATAATAAAGAAAGCTAATGAAGAATAATAGTTTCTCTATTGGTTGGTCTAAAATGGACATAAAATGTGCTTGTTAGAGTGAAATTACCAATCATTGTAAACCTTTAAAGTAATTTTATGATTTCTTTTAGTGTTTATGTTCTAGGCAACAAACATTGGTGCCCTTAACTCTATTTTCAACCTCTTTTCATACTCATTGATCTTCATGTTTAATTTCAATATGTCAAACATGGATTGAATTCATTTTCTAAGATTGTAATGGATCTTTAGCTTAAAGTTTGCATGATTTTTCACTCTTGGTTAACTACATCACATTATTGATTGGTTGCTTTATTTTGTTCAAAAAGCTTTTGTTATCAAATCAACAATTGAATGAATTGCAAGATTTAGATGATTCTTATAAGAGATAACCTAAATTAAGGCAAATGAATAAAGTGATATATCATTACATTGGTTAGGAATATACCTTTGCAAGATGTGAAACTATGAAAGAATGTTCAATATTAATGAGCTTCTTTAAATGAATTTACATAGGATTATAATGTTTCAATTTAATGGAGTTTGTTCATCAACTTATTGGAAGAGGTTGTTAAGTTGATCAAACTAATTGTTACATGAAATATTCTAGGCTATTATCATTATCAATTGCACTATTGAATTTACTTCTTATATACTTAGGGTTTAGCAATGTTGCCAACATTTGGTATTCCAAATAAAAATGATTCACTGCAATTTTAGTACTTAGTAAGTTTAGTTCAATTCTTTGTGGGATCAATCTTTAAAGAAATTCTTCTTTGCACTACTTCTTTGATTGTGTATACTTGCACGTGTGCTGGAGTATTTAAATTCTAACAATAAGTTTGTGTCGTCGTTATTATGGAATTGTTCATTATTCTTACTTATATTAATACCCCTAATGATTAGTCTTAATTTGGATTTACATTCTGATTTTTTAGGTATAATTTCCGCTCTTGCATATCAAGTTCAAAAAGTGTTGAATTAGTACCATTTGATAAGGAGATTGAGAGGACCATCTCTCAAATAAGGAGAAACAAGAAAAAGTAAGCTTAAACTTTTATAATAATTAAGGTTAATGCAAATGAGGAGCAAAAGGAGCTTATAGATTATTTTGTCCCTCTTATAAATGGAATCCATTCTATTATAAGGGGGTTAGCTATACAAGCCAATAATTATGAAATCAAATGGGCTATCATTCAAATGATCCTAATAGTTATTCAATTTGAAGGCCTTCCAAATGATGATTTAAACCTCCATCTTACAAGTTTTTTTTGGAGATTTATGATTCATTCAAACATAATGGTGTTTGAATCATGCAATCAGGTTAAGGCTATTTCCTTTCTCACTTAAAGACAAGGCAAAGTTAGCTGAATTCATTACCATTTGGTTCCATCACCCCATTGGATGAGTGGGCACTAAAATTTCTTGCTAAATTCTTCTTCCCTACCAAGATACAAGGATTTATTTCAAAGATGTTCACACCATGGTCTACCTAAATAGCTTTAGGTTCAAACATTCCGTAATAGACTCATTAGTTCCACTCGAACTACCAATGATGTAACAATTAGAGGAGCTTTGACAAGTAAGACTATTAATGAGGCATATAACCTACTTAAAGAGATGGCTTCAAACAATTATTAGTGGAATTCATAGAGGATGGCTCAAAGGAGACTAGCTAGAGTTTATGAGCTTAATGCCATTTCAATCATCACTACAAAAGTGGTAGCCTTACCAAATAAATTCAACCTAATGGAAGTTAATGTTGTGCAAGGTGTAATGAGTTGTAAGCTTTGTGGTGGTAGCAAATCTAGTGAAAGATGTTCTATGAATAATAAAAGTGTTCAATATGTAGCCAATTACAACATGTAGCAACACAATCCTCACACTAACTTCAACAATACAAGATGGAAGATTCACCTTAATTTTTCATAAAGCAACGACATGAGCCAACAACCACCAACCATGAAACTGATGTTAAGCTATCTTGGAATTTCTTAACCCATGCAACCTCAAGAAAAGAAATCAACATTGGAAAAGATGTTTATGCAATACATGGCAAAGAACTAATCTTTAAAGTCAAGTAGCTTTAATAAGAAACTTGGAACATTTAAGGGGGCTAACTAAAGATGTCCTTATGAAGGTTGTAAACCTAATTCTACCTATAAATTTTATTATCTTGGACATGGTAGAGGATTGTGAAATTCCTATTATTCTTAAAAGGCCAATTCTAGCTATTAGGGGAACTTTGATGGATATGCAAAAGGGTGAACTCACCATATAAGTTCAAGATCAAAAGGTCAAGTTTAATGTATTCAAAGTCATGAAATTCCCTAGTAAGCTTGATGGTTGCTTCATAATTGATATGGTGGACAAGCTTTTGGAAGACTTTCCATTAACTAATCATCCCACAAATCCTCTAGAAGAAGCCATTATAAATGTACACATTGTGGATGATTAGGAGGTAATTAAATATGCTAGCTTGTTAAATGCACCATCAAAATTATTTGGGATAAAAACATTGTTTGATTCATTGGATTCTTCATCAAACTAAGACATAATCAAGCCATTTATAGAGGAGTCACTAATGTTGAAGCTCAAGTCACTACCTAATCTCCTTTAGTATCCTTTCTTAAGGGAATCATCAACACTATTGATGATAATCACCTATACACTTGATGATGCGCAAGAAGACAAGCTACTAATGGTGTTAAGAGAGTACAAACAAGCAATGGGTTGGTCTATAGCTAACATTTAAGGCATCAGTCTTTCATTTTGTGTGCACAAAATTTTACTAGTGAAAGACTTCAATCCTACAATTAAAGCAGAAAGAAGACCTAATCTAATCATGAAAGAGGTTGTGAAAAAAGAAATCATTAAATGGCTTGAAAATGACATTATTTATCCTATCTTAGATAGTACTTGGTTAAGTGTAGTGCAATGTGTGCCAAAAAAAGGCATTATTTGTCATTAAATCATTCAAGGTATTAGTCTTTCACTTTGTATGCACAAAATTTTGTTAAAAAGGACTTCAATCCTACAATTGAAGCATATAGAAGACTTAATCCAATCATGAAAGAGGTTGTGAAAAAAGAAATCATTAAATGACTTGAAAATGACATTATTTATCTTGTCTATTTGGTTAAGTGTAGTGCAATGTGTGCCAAAAAAGACTTATCATTAAATCATTCAAGGCATCAGTCTTTCACTTTGTATGCATAAGATTTTGTTAGAAAAGACTTTAATCCTACAATTGAAGCATAAAGAAGACTTAATCCAATCATGAAAGAGTTTGTGAAAAAAGAAATCATTAAATGGCTTGAAAATGACATTATTTATTCTATCTTAAATAGTGTTTGGGTGAGTATAGTGTAATGTGTGCCATTTAATGGTGGTATAACTAAGGGGAAAAATGAAAATAATGAACTTATCCCTACTATAACCGTCATTGGATGGAAGATTTGCATGCATTAATACAAGATCAATAAAGCCAACAACAAGCACTACTTCCCTTTCCCTTTTATAAACCAAATGTTAGAAGTGGTTGGCAAGACATGAGTACTCTTGATAGTTACTACAGATACAATCACATTGTTATCGCTGTAAAAGATCATGAGAAGTTGACCTTCACTTGTCTTTATGCATTTTGGGTTAGGTGTGCTTTAAGTTGGGTTGCAGGTAAAAGAGTGGAGCATGTTGTTAACGGAGAAAGCAAAGAAATTGTCTATCGATTTTGTCGTAGCTCTATCATGTTGCATTTTTCAGTTGTAGATTTCACGTAATATGGATAGATTATTCATGTAAAGGAAAATTTCTTTCTTTTTTTTTATTAAAATGAATTTGCTTGTAAGATAAATTAAGAAAAGGCTTTCAAACATAAAAGTATTTTTCCAGTACAAGATTACTTAAAAGTTCATGTGAATATATATATATATATTCCAACAAAAATACAAGTTCATGTGGATATTGTTGCGATGGGTTCCTAAGACAAGGATTTCAACAGACGTGGAGGACAATGTCACATTTGATGATTTCAAATGTTAAAAATAGTTAGGGTGTTTATGCCATTGTAAGTGAGATGAATTTCAAGTCACCACCAATCATTTTAGGTGTGATTAGAATATTATGAGTGACTTAATCAACTTTACTCAGATTTTTCAGGATTTAAGAGCATAATTATGCTGGTTTGAGACTGCAGCTAACTCAAATGCATATCACATGTAACAATATAGTTGTTCACTGACTTGTACTTTTATGCTTCTCCTATCAAGGCATACACATTGAGGCTTTAATGAGTTTGGATAAGTAGTAAAAGCAGATAAATTTTTTTAGAAGTTTTGAAAGAGATTTAGATACTTTTTATGATCTTGTGCACTTAAAAAATTGAAATTTTTTGGAATTTTTTTCTAAAATTTAGATTTTTTTTTACTATAATCTTGCCTATCAAAAAATAAAATGGGATATTTTTTGAAGAAAATTAAAAGGGGTTCAAATTTTTTTATGGTGACCGTTTACATTGAAAAATAAAATGAAATGTTTTGGAAAGTATTTTGAAAGGATTTAGATACTGTTTACAGTGTTCTTGCCTATCAAAATATAAAATGAGATATGTTTGGGTATTTTGAAAGGATTGCTGACATCATTTTGTATATGTGGGCTCACCCAATATATCTAAAATGACACCTTTAGTGGCAGCTTTGCATCCCTTTTTCTTTTTTTTTCTTTCTTTTTCTTTCTTTTTCCTTCTTTCTTTTCTTTCATTTTCTTTTTCTTTCTTATCTTTTTGGCAAGGCTCTAAGAAAATTAGCTTAGAAATAACCCTTTTAGCAACCTTTTTGGTACTTAGCTTCTTAAGTTATTTGAGAATAAGAAAGTAGTTATCTCTCAAGGCTGAACATTTCTTCCCTTGGGCCTTGTGATTCCATACAAATAGGTAGGATGTAGGGTTAAGATCCTTAAAATACTACATGTCTTTGAACTCTTGCTTGGAAGGATCTTCGCCCAACCTCATTTTACACTTAGCCTAGCATGGTAATTGATACAATCCATTACAGTTTTGTATCTTCTTTAAATCATGAAGATACAACAAGACCCAAACATTAAGAGCTCAACCAACTTGATAGGTAGCCTTTATACCTTGATTAAATTCAACTCATCGTTAAGGTGTAATTGCCTAGGTGTAATCTTATAATGCTCAAGGAATTTTTGAAAAACCTTTACAATGGGCAAATTCAACCCTAAAGCTAAGATCTTAGTACAGAGAAAAGTAAACCCTTTAAGTGCCTGATAAGTTTACTTTGAGGAGTTAGGAAGATTAGATCTAAAAGTTTGTATGGGGTAGTGAGATTATTAATATTAATCTTAGCACATAGGATGGGATAAACTAGCCCATAAATATTGAAGGGATAGTATGATCGCATGACCATAGGATAACTAGCCAAGGCCATACTATCATACACTAGTTAGCATAACAAATGCTCTTTTGTTGAACAATTTGTTTAGACTTTTGTTAAGATATTAGATTTTGAGTATAGATCTAATGAACCTTAGATCTATCACATTTGTAGCAAATAGATATATGAAATAAATTTAATGGAAGTACAATTGCAACAAAAGCATCTAGACACAACTAGAAACAAAATAAAAGATTCTAAAAATAAGATCATATGCAACTGCAATAAAATGATCAAAAAGCAGCCATAAGCAAAGAAGTAGATAGTTACCTTAAAGATGTAATCTAGATTCTTCTACAAATGCCTTATATAAGTTAAGGAAGTGGGTTGTAAGTAAGACAAGTTAAGCCAATCAATCAAAGCATTTCAAGGAAACTTTCTCAAATCTCTCTCAATCACTCTCTCCTTAAAAAACTTAGCAACCTAAACACTCTATAAGCAATATCAAAGTAGTATCAAAGTTTATTGACCTTAAAGGGGTCACATCTGTAATAAAAAAAAAAGTCTCTAGCACTCATAAATTTCAGCGACAATAGACATGAAAAATCCAATAGTAATAAGTGCAAACACAACTGCAACTAGTGCAGCAACTTCCACAATTGTTGCAACAAATTCTCTCACAACCATGTCATGTTCCTAACACCCCCAATCTTTGCTTAAAAGAAAAAAAAAAACTATGACTACTGGGTAGTGAGAATCAAAGTTTTCCAAATGGGATATGAGGCCCTAGTTGCAACTAATGAGTTAATTGATATAGAAAAGAGATAGAACAAAGAAATGGCGACCAAAAAGATCAAGGTCCTAACCTTTATTCACTCCATAGTTTTAGAAACTATATTCCCAAGGATTGTAGCAGCGTCATCAGTGAAAGAAGCATGGGAGACATTGCAACTCAAGTTCAAGGGCACAAATGAGACCCAAGTCATCAAATTGCAAACCCTAAGAAGAGAATTTGAGAATCTCCAAATGTTGTAGAGAAAAAAAAATTGGAAGAATTTACAGCAAAAGTGCAAGACACTGTTAATCAAATGAAGTTGTATGGAGAGAACATCAAGGGGCAAAGAGTAGTCAAGAAAGTGTTAAGAAGCTTACCTTAAAAATTTGATGGAGTAGTATTTGCCAAAATGATGGGATCACCTGAAACACATGAGCAGAGGATCTTAAGGAGAAATGAAGAAGCTATTGAAGGAGCCTTGTAGGCCAGATTCAAGTAAAAAGCCTCAATTTCCAGTAAGCCAGAAGATCAAAAAGCTATCACCAATGATTCTAGAGAGAAGAAAGAAAACTTTCCACTGTATAGGATTTGCCAGAAAGCCAACCATTTGGAGGAGGATTGTTGGCACAAAGGCAACCCACAATACAAATTCTGCAACAGATTTGGGCATTTCAAAAAGATTGCTAGAATAAATAACAAAGAGGTCAACAGCAACAACTTGTACAGCAATTGCAATAGCAAAGAAATTAATAGCAATACATGCCATATCAACAGTTACAAAGGCATCACCAATAGAGTCAATAAGCAAATTTCACTGAAGGAAGGGAACAATTGTTTGCTACTTACCACAAAGCAAGGGCAAGTGAAAACAAAAATGATATCTGGTACATTGATAATACTTGCTCAAGCCACATGATCAATATAATAGAGATCTTGATAAAGATCGATCCAAATTACAAAGGAAGAGTGAAGATGGGAAATAGAGCATCTGTTAAAGTCGTGGACAAGGGGACAATAGGAATCTAAACCAAAGAGAGGTAGTAAATAAATGTTTGATGTGTTTTTAGTGTCTAAAGTAAATCATAACTTGCTTAGCGTTGCATAGATGATACGGAAAGGATATTCTCTCTATTTTTATTTACAACAGGCCAACAGAGCAACGGTATTCACAAAACAACAACAGTTGTAGTAGCAATACCAAAAGTTAAGGTGATGATAATCATGATGACTTCTCTCTAGACGCAACTTCGAAAGCACCATAATCATCATGGGTTGCAGTTTTATTACTGGCTGACATATATCAAGTTGCAAATTGAGTAGATGGTTGCAAACATGCAATATTTAAACTTTAAAGATTTAAAGAGGCTTCCAACCATATGAAATGGAGTCAAGACAAGAAAAAAGAAATCGGAATGAAAGGGCAGAATAAGGATGATGAAGAAATCAAGAGGAACAGTCATCACAAGTCTCTTCAGTATCAACATAGTCAGCGAAAGAACCAGCACCAGCACAAGAAAAAAACATCACAGCAGAAAAAATCCAATGAAAGTGAAAGAACACTTACAAAAGGAAGCAGAAAGCTCACACCTAATTAGTCATTAAAGTACAAGGTTAAGAATTCAAACTCCAACAACCAAAGAGGAATGTTGAAGTGTGATGTTGGATTTGGTGTTTGGATCCAATGTACCTAAGATCTGTCACCTTTATAGTAGATAAATGTATGTAATAAATCTAACCGAAGTACAACTACAACAAAAGGAGACACTTGCAAAAATAGCATAGAAGATTCTAGAAACAAGATGGTATACAACTACAACAAAATGATCAAGAAGCTATTAGAAGCAGAGAAGTAGATAATGAGCTTCCAGAAAAAGTTACTTGTAAATTATGTAAAAATATGTGGCTAGAAAATAAAGATGTAATCTCATTTTCTTGAAATGCTTCTATTGATTTGCTTAAGACTTTAAATTCCAACAAGCAAGGAAGAATGTTGAAGTGTGATATTGAATTTTAAGTCTAGATCCAATGAACCTAAGATCTATCACCTTTGTAGTAGACAAATCTATGAAATAAATCTAATGAAAGTACAACTGCAACAAAAGGATCTACACATTGCCAAAAATAAAATAGAATATTCTAAAAACAATATCATATACAACTACAACAAAATGATTAAGAAGTTGTCAGAAGCAATGTAGACAATGACCTTCTAGAACATTGCAGTATGCAATGCTCTAACATTAAATGCTGCTTACCCACTCGTTTCCTAAATCACTTAGGAACCTAAACACTCTACAATCAATATCAAACCAGCACCCAAATCCTATAACTTTTGGTCTTTTTGTCTATTGCAGACTAACAATGACTTTGATGTCAAACCCACAGTTATTCTAATCGTTCAATGCTCCAATGGGAAAACAACAGTCATCAAACATGTTTTGAAAAGTAGTTATCCAGATATTTTCCCCTCTTCCTACCAAAAACTCTCTCTTTAGAACTTGATATCTCATTAAAAGACTTTACATCCCTACTAAAAACTCATTTTCTTTAAAACATGATATCTCATAAGTCTATTTTGATCACATTCTTACGTCCTCGCTTATTAGTGAACACAACGCTTTGTAGTAGTATTCATATTACATGTTTTGCATATTTGTACACAAGTTTCACACTTTAGTGAAATGTTATGAACAACAGCAACTAACTGTTAGAGTTATAAACTACTTAGATCAAACTTCTTGCTTGTTTTAACTCATAAGATAGGGAGTAGTTAAATTTAAGGCACAAGATCAAACATATATGATGCACTCTCTTATGCATCTCATAATCGTGCTATTTGCAGGTTTCTTTCTTATGTTATCATTAAACTTATAGACTTTTACAACTTACTATTCCTTGCACCACAATAACTTCTTATTGCAAAGTTACTTGAATACCTAATGGCCTTATTTCTTTCTTTCATTATAGAGCTCTTTGAAATGTTCAAATGGATGAACACATATTTGGTCAATCTCTCATTTTAATTTGCCTCATTTTATATTGTTCTAAATCTCAACCTCTCCAATTTGTTGAAAAGCAATTTATTAGACATGTGGGAGATTATATATATAACCAAATGCTTTAACTCATCTATAAATATAATGAAAATACAGATTTCAAACCTTGTCTTAACAATCATTAGCTCATAGATATCAGAATGTATTCCTATAAATAGAAGTACTGCCTCTCAAATAGATTTATTTTATTTTCAATTAGGTCATACTCATATATGAGTTAATCATCATAAATGAGTAAGTCTAATAGACTTTTCTCTAGTTTACTCTCAATCTTTTGTTGCATAATATGATCTAATCTCTCATACTAAATGTTAACAACAATACTCTTTATGAAATAATGTAATTGAGAAAAAAGAATCAATATTATGAACTTTATTATCCATATAATTGAATCTATTAAGAAAAAACTATAGTAAACAGTATCATCTTAAACATTTATACCACTATAAAACTAAGAAGGGTTACAAAAGGCCAAATCTCACCAAATTTGACACATAAAGGATATCATGTAAGAATTGAATTTAACCACCATATAGTATCATCTTAAACATTTATACCACTATAAAATTAAGAAGGGTTACAAAATGCCAAATCTCACCAATTTTGGCATGCAAAGGATATCATGTAAGAATTGAATTTAACCATTATACAATTTCACTTACAGGCAATAATACCCTTTTTTATTGAAACAAATGTTTATATATTCATTACATCTCAATAACATTAATTGATACTTTATTGATGTTTTAAGTTCTTATACTATACACTTTATTACTCGTGAATTAACCATCTACATAGCATAAGATCTAATGGAAAGGTCAATTAAGAATCTTAAGCATAAGTAAAAAGTAGGCTATAGGTCATTTTTTTTTACCAACTTAATGCATTCATTCCATTTACGAATATTTGATCTTATTTGTCATAAGCTTAACAATTGGTCTTGTCCTTCTATTCGTTGACATGTTCACATTTCATGCCAATTAGTTTTGTCATTTTTTTTAAACTCTTTTTTTTTTCAAATACTTGTACTAATGAACTCACCACTTAAATCATATAGAAATATTGAACTCTTGTATAATGAGTTAAGCCACATAAAAGAAGACTTAGCAACCTATAAATGTTTATCTTTAGGCATATATGATATTTAATGTCATAAATTTACCATACGCAATCATTGTGTATCATGGTTCATATGTGCTCTTTTTTTTTTTGGAAAAATATTAAATTGCAACTCATATTTATTGCTTAAATGGATTTCTGAATCGATATCAAACAATTTTAACTTCACACCCTTTTTAATGCTATCACAAAAATTTTTAGTGAAAATTTAATATTTATATTAAGTCTTTAAACTCAAGCAAAATATACCTCCAAATTTCTTTTTATTATTAGGGCAAACAATGGCATTTGTTAACTAAAATACTTCTTAAACCCTTTAATGAAATTGATTATCATAATTTTGACATTATTACGTGAGTAATATTAACTTTAATTTTCTTTAGGCCTCAATAAATCTCTTGATCTTTTCATAATGAGTAATAATTTCACTTTCAAATTTTAAATATGGTGCGGTATAAAATTTTTGAATACATTTCTCTTAAAAATATTGGTAAATTTTATGGAGTCAAACCTTTTAATATGCTTCCTTCATATCCAATGTATTTATTGCAATGCTACTTGCCATGATTCTGAGTAATTCAAAAGGTCATTAGTGCATAATGATGTGAATATAACCATATATATACATTAATTTTGTGACAAGTTCAACTAAATCTCGACAATCTTTATATGTGCTAGTGCAAGAAACCTTCGTTTATTACTTATGTTTTTATTTTATTTGTTTTGAAGTAAAAAAAAAAAGGACATCATAAGTATGTTAGTCATTGTATCTACGAGTTGAGATTAAGGGTTATCCATTGATATCCTTATTTAATCTTTCCCATAGGAAGGAACTATTACTTGAGTAATGATGGCTTTAAGGAGGACTACCCCATACTTGGTCCTGTAATGTGAATCCTAAAAGGCGAGGCTTAATGATCTAACACACATAAGGGAATCAAACAATAACTCAAGAGAGTCAAATCAAACTTTAATTATGCAAACTCTAGACCTAATGTTTAAAGGAACATGAATGCAAGATATAAAGAAAAATATGGATGACACACTCCAAAAAGAATGAATTTTAAAGTAATAAGTTAAGGTTGAATGACACAAGAAGAGTTAGTTGTTGATAAGTCTTTTAGTTCTTAAAATAATCAAGGGAAAAAATGCTCACTTTTTAATTTATATAATTATTTACCTTTTAACAATGAAATCAAGTCTATTTATACATTGAAATAACAACCCTCAAAATCCTAAAACTAGACCGAATGATATACTCTTAAAAGATAGGGACATTCCTATTTTACTGTAAACTCTTATTTTATAACAAATTTCTATTTTATAAAAAACTCCTACTTAAGAGTGAATTTTATTACCTAATCCTAACTCATTAAGCACTTTAATCATATTAATAAATTCTTAATCTTCTTTCAAGCTTGAATACATACCATTGGATGAATTTATGTCATTGGTAACTTGGTTGGCTTAGATATTCTCAATTAGCTCATTTAGTGCTTCTTTCATTTTTTTTAATCATTAAATGTGTCATTAACCCTTCATAAATGGTCAATAAATCCTTAAAAGTCCTTCATTCATTACCTCCTCCATAGATCTCATCATTCCCCCTCTCCTCAAAAGGATTTCTCCTTGAATTATCACTTGTATCAAAAGGAGAAAGATTAGAAATATTAAATGTTGCATTCACAGTTTACTCATCGACAAGGTCCAACTTATAGGCATTGTCATTAATTCATGCTACCACTTGAAATAGACCATCTCCTTTAGCTTGTAGCTTTGAGTACCTCTAAATCTAAAACATTTCCTTATGCATATGCATTCAAACCTAATCACTAGATTTAAATACTACCTTCTCTTGCCCTTTCTTGGTATAAGTTACATATTACTTAGTTTGTTTTGCAATTTGTTGCCATATCTTCTCATGCAACTTCTTCTCTATTTCAACCTTGCAATCACCATCTAAACTAAAATACTTATCAATAGAGAAAGACATCAAATTCCAAAGGAGTTAAAGGATTAAAATCATATACAATTTCAAATGGAGGGTAACTAGTAGTAGAATGAATATTCTTATTATATGTGAACTCTACATGCAACAAATAATCTTCAAGTATTTCTAAATTCATTTGAATAATAGCACACAACAAAGTAAAAAGAGTTCAATTAACTACCTTAGTTTACCCATATATTTGTGGATGGCAAGTGGTTAAGAACACTAGTTTAGTACCTAATTTAACCCATAAAGTGTTTTAGAAGTAGTTCAAGAACTATGTATCTCAATCTAAAATGATACTCTATGGCATGTCCTGTAAGTATACTATGACTCTAAAGGATAATTCAATCACATTATTGGGATAATTAGTTTTTATGACATAAGATGAAATAAGTCATCTTTAAAAATCTATTAACAATAACAAGTATAAAATCTTTACCCTTTTTTTACTATAGTAGCCCTATCACAAAGCTCATAAATAAATCAACTTAGTATTGGTTAAGTATGGGTAAAGAGGTGTATGAGTCATGGGATAAAACTCTAAATTTAACTTATTTGCATGTTATGCACTTCTCGCACACCCTTTCAATATCTCATTTCATGTGTGGCCAAAAGAAATGCTCAGCTAAGAACTAACTTCCTTAAAAAATTCATAGGTACACATAAACAATTTTCTCAAAATAAGATATTCTTATACTTATAAAATTTCCTAGAAGCTGACTTCTCACATACGCTATACACATTAGTAAAGTCAGGATCTTTCACATAAAAACTTTTAATGTATTCAAATCCAAATAATTTTGCATTAAGTGTAGAGACAAAGGCATACTTACAAGTTAATGCATCAACTACCACATTCTCCTTGTTAATATTTGATAGCACAAGGAAAGGTTGCAATGAATTCGACCTATTTGGTATGTTTCCTATTCAACTTTCCTTGCCCTTCAAGTGTTGTCATGTCTCTAAATCTAATACCAATGCATACATGTCCTTATTATAAGTAGGATATTGAGAGCTGCTCCACTTAGTTTTTTACTGAAATAAGTAATTGGTCACCTTTCAATGATTTTTTTGTCTATTTTACAATCAATGCACATTCTCTAAGTCTCATCTTTCTTGGATATAAGCAATATTATAACTATACATTAACACATGCTTTCCCTCATATATCCCTTTATCAGAAGTTGATCAACTTGCCTTTGAAACTCCTTTGTCTCCTTAAGATTATTTTTACAACTCAATCAATTTGGAATTGTTGCACCATGGATGAATTTAATCTGATATTTTTATTTCCCTCAAAGGTGGCAAACCACTTAGTTCTTCGAAAAAAACATCACCAAATTCTTGCAAAAGAGAAACAACAACACTAGGCAAAGACGAGTTAAACTCAACAATACTAAAATAAGCCTCTTTGTAAAAAAGTACAACAATAAGTTGTGTTGAATAGAAAACTCTTTTAACATCACTTTTTTTTGTATATAAACTCTTAATTTTTTTTCTTATGCTCTTTTTCTTCTTGTCTTTTGGTATCATCTCTTTTCTCTCATTTCTTTCCCTCCTTTCCCCTATCAGCCTTAATTTCTTTTCTCCTTTCTCTCACGTTTTTAATCTCCAATCAATTTTCATAAACTTTTTAAGGTGTTAAAAGTATAAGAGTAACAGGTTTATCATGTATTACAAAAGAGTACCTATTCTTTTCTTGTATCATCTATTGATGGTATGGAGTCATCATCAAACTCACTTTTAGTCTCAATATTACCATTATCCCACAACACCATGGTATGCTTATTAGAACATTGAGATGTAATATGTCCCCTTATTAGACATTTAAAACATTTAATATCTCTATTTTAACTAGGTTGGAAATTAAAATTACTTTTTTACTTATTATGGCTCACTTCCTTACTCTTACATGATTCAACCTTACGATTGTTGAAGTTCTCGACTTCTCCCTAGGATCTATTAGTTTGTGATACTGAGAAGGGGGGTGAATCAATATCACCACAATTCACACTTCGCAGGTAAGTGAACAACTTCAATCCCTTCTTAAAAGCAAACTCTTTCTCAGATTCGACTAAGGTAGATCTATTGCTACCTACTAATCACAATAGTCCCCAAAGTCACCTTTCAGACACCTTGCCTAATAGACAATTCGGATGTTCTTGTTTAGGTCTTCGTTAGGTTATGGGTTGGCTGATACTTTAGCTGCGTTCACAACTCAATTCAAAACACAGAACGTAAAGCAAATTAAGGACACACGAGATTTACGTGGTTCCGTCAACGTGACGTACATCCACGGTGGTAGGGACTCTCCCTTACCGAGACTATCCACTATACTTGAGAATTCCAGTTACAATGGATGTCTTAATCTTCTGCTCCTTTCACTATTGCAATTACTAAGCAAGTACAATACAAAGAGTGTCACTTACTGTGTCTACCCTTCTACTAGATTGTCTTGCCTCTGTTGAATTGAAAGGCTACTCCACTGCCGCTTAGAAGTTCACCGCAACGCTCTCTAACCTCTGTTGAAGAAATCTGGAAATACGTTGAGTTCTTTCCAATGCTTCACCGAATTCCTTCTCTAGGTTGTTTCACACAACTCCTGCTTTCACCATCTCACGGTTTCACAGCTTGCACTCAAGCTTCTGGTCTGCCATTTCACGTCTCACAGCCTGCCCCACGCTTCTGATCAGTCATGCCGTTGCACGTTCTGGTCTCATGCTTCTGGTCTGCCGTTTCATGTCTCTTGGCCTGCCTCACGCTACTGGTTTTTCTGGTTCACATCTCTCGGCCTGCCTCATGCTTCTAGTCTGCTGTCTTCTCTTCCGGGTGGTCTCACGGATACTAGGTCTGCTGTCTTCTCTTCCGGGTGGTCTTACAGATACCAGGTCTGCTGTCTTCTCTTCCGGGTGGTCTCACGGATACCAGGTCTGCTGTCTTCTCTTCTGGGTGGTCTGTTTCTTATTTCTCCTCTTGCTGGTTGTGCATTTCTGGTTTGCTTGCAGGATGCGTTTCTGGTTTGCTTGCAGGATGTGTTTCTGGTTTGCTTGCAGGAGGCGTTTCTGGTTTGCTTGCAGGAGGCATTTCTGGTTTGCTTGCAGGAGGTTGCACGTTCTGGTTTGCTCTCCCGGTGGTGACGTTTCTGGTTTGCTCTCCCGGTGGTGTCGTTTCTGGTCTCTTGCCGTTCTGCTCTCTCTTCCTTTTGGCCTGTTGTTGTAGGGTTGCCGTTTATTCAATTGTGTTGGCCCTTTTTCCTAGTTTTGTCTTCCAAGGCCTTTATATACTTTCTTTCATGAAACCCTAATAGGGCTTATGTGGCAGATTTACGTTCTTGCCCTTATGCGGCAGATTTGCTTTCTTGCCCTTCCATTTGGCTTTACTTTCTTGCACACTTAACCCTAGTTAACAACAATTACAACCCATACAAGGCTGTGGGAACAACAATCTCCCCCTTTGTAATTGTTGGCAACACTCATAATAAAAGTCATTATGCAGTAGTCCTTCATAATCTTCTTAGAGTAATAATCCAGAAGCAGATGGATTACAACTCCCTCTAAATATGCACTCCCCCTTCCTTAACAGCTCCCCCTGCACTGTTGCTTCTCTCCCCCTTTGCCAACCAATTACAAATTTGAAAAACCTGCAAAGTAGAGATGGAGGATTCACCTAAACTTCAGGCTTGAGGAGGCATTTGCACAGATAGACTCATTCTGTGCTTTTCAAACAGCTTTGTGGACAAAGGTTTAGTTAGAATATCTGAGATTTGATCTTTAGTGCTGACATACTCCAACTGAATTGTGCCCTCTTCCACTTGATCCTTGATAAAGTTATACCGGATGTTAATATGCTTGCTCCTTGAATGGTGAATTGGATTCTTGCTAAGATCAATTGCACTTTGATTATCACAAAGTACACTAACTGGTAACTTCACTTCAACACCCAAATCGGCCAATTGTCTTTGCATCCATATCACCTGAGTACATGCTGCTGCACAAGCAGCCATATACTCAGCCTCCGCTGTGCTTAAAGCAACACTGTTTTGCTTTCTACTTAGCCATGCAACACACTTTGAACCCAAGTAGAAGCTATAGCCACTGGTTGATTTTCTATCATCTGTGCTTTCCTGCCCAGTCTGCATCAGTGTATGCTCGTAGTTTTACAGAATCCATGGCAGGATACCACAAGCCCATTTCCAGTGTCCCCTTGAGGTATCTTAGGATTCTTTTCACTGCCAACACATGAGATTCCTTAGGATCAGCTTGGAATCTGCTGGCAATGCACACAGCTTGCATGAGATCAGGCCTTGATGCTGTAAGGTACAGAAGGCTCCCTATCATCTTCCTGTATTCTATAGGGCTTGTACTCCTTCCTTTCTGATCTTTTGTTAACTTGCAGCCTACTGGCATAGGGGTACTGACAGGTCTGCTATCCTCCATGCCAAACTTTTTCAGCATCTCTTTGGCATATTTTGTCTGAGAAATAAAAATACCTTCTTCACACTATTTTATTTGTAATCCAAGAAAGTAAGTAATTTCTCCAATCAATAACATCTCAAATTCCTCACTCATCTTCTGTGCAAATTCTTGGCATAACTCAGAGTGATCCCCTCCAAAGATGATGTCATCTACATATACTATGGTTATTAGTTGGCCTTTCTCTGAGTTGAACACATATAGGTTATTATCAACTGTTCCTCTTCTAAAGTTCAACCTTCTGAAATACCCGTCCAGCCTGCTGTACCATGCTCTTGGGGCTTGTTTAAGGCCATACAAGGCTTTCTTCAGCTTGCACACATGTGTCTCATCCTCACTGATTTGTACTCCATCAGGTTGTTCAATACACACTTCTTCTTTCAAGAGCCCATTTAGAAAGGCTGATTTCACATCCATCTGGTAAATTTTATACCTCTTTTGAACTTCCTTGTGAAGTATGCCAACACTTCACCTTCACTTTCTTCCTCATCATCATCATCATCATCATCCTCACTGGACGATTCTTCCTCTTCTTTTATCTTCAAGTGTTTCATAGCTTTGAAAGCTGCCTCCTTTGATACCTTTGACGTTGAGGAGCTCTCAGTTGACTTTATTCTCATCTCATATGCAATGAGATTGCACTAGAGATCATGCAGAGACATAGAATTGAGATCTCTACTCTCCTCTATGGCTGCCACCTTTGAGGCAAACCTCTCAGGCAGAATTCTCAGAATTTTCTTCACAATAGATGAGTCCTTCTTGTTCTTCCCATGACTTCTAAGATCGTTTACAGCATCAATAACCCTGGTGAAGAACTCTTGGACTGTCTCATTTTTCTGCATTTTGAGAGATTCATATCTGTCCTTGAAAGCTTGAAGCTTGGCCTCCTTCATTCTGCCATCACCTTCATAGACTTTCTGTAATCTGTCCCATATCTCCTTGGCAGATTTGCAGTCCATAACTTTAGCATATTCAGCATCTGTCAATGCTGAAATGATGACGTTTGAGGCCTTCCCATTTATCTCAAACTGTCTTAATTCCTCTGGGGTTGGATCTTTACCTTCTTCTGGAGGCTTAAAACCCTCCTGTACAGATTTCACCACGTTCATGCCCATGGTTGCAAATACCACCTGCATTCTCGCTCTCCACATATGGTAGTTGGTTCCGTTGAAGATTGGAACCTTCTTGCTGTAAGTAGTGCTGGTGCTGGTACCAGCGTCCATTTCTCAGTATGCTGAACAAGTTAAAACTTCTGGAGCTCTTCAAACTACTACACCAAGCTGTTGAGTTTTATCCTGGTGAACCTGTGCTCTGATACCAATTGAAGTTCCCGACTTCTCCCTAGGATCTACTAGTTTGTGATACTGAGAGGGGGGTGAATCAATATCACCACAATTCACAATTTGCAGGTAAGTGAACAACTTCAATCTCTTCTTAAAAGCGAACTCTTTCTCAGATTCGACTAAGGTAGATCTATTGCTACCTACTATTCACAATAGTCCCCAAAGTCACCTTTCAGACACCTTGCCTAATAGACAATTCGGATGTTCTTGTTTAGGTCTTCCTTAGGTTATAGGTTGGCTGATACTTTAGCTGCATTCACAACTTATTTCAAAACACAGAACGTAAAGCAAATTAAGGACACACGAGATTTAAGTGGTTCCGTCAATGTGACGTACATCCATGGTGGTATGGGACTCTCCCTTACCGAGACTATCCACTATATTTGAGAATTCTAATTACAATGGATGTCTTAATCTTCTGCTCCTTTCACTATTGCAATTACTAAGCAAGTACAATACAAAGAGTGTCACTTACTATGTCTACCCTTCTTCTAGCTTGTCTTGCCTCTGTTGAATTGAAAGGCTGCTCTACTACCGCTTAGAAGTTCACCGCAATGCTCTCTAACCTCTCTTGAAGAAATCTGGAAATACGTTGAGTTCTTTCCAATGCTTCACCAAATTCCTTCTCTAGGTTGTTTCACACAACTCCTGCTTTCACCATCTCACAGTTTCACAGCTTGCACTCAAGCTTCTGGTCTGCTGTTTCACGTCTCACGGCCTGCCCCACGCTTCTGATCAGTCATGCCGTTGCACGTCCTGGTCTCACGCTTCTGGTCTTCTATTTCATGTCTCTTGGCCTGCCTCACGCTACTGGTTTTTCTGGTTCACGTCTCTTGGCCTGCCTCACGCTTCTAGTCTGCTGTCTTCTCTTCCGGGTGGTCTCACGGATACCAGGTCTGCTGTCTTCTCTTCCAGGTGGTCTCACGGATACCAGGTCTGCTGTCTTCTCTTCTGGGTGGTCTGTTTCTTATTTCTCCTCTTGCTGGTTGTGCATTTCTGGTTTGCTTGCTGGATGTGTTTCTGGTTTGCTTGCAGGAGGCGTTTCTGGTTTGCTTGCAGGAGGTCGCACGTTCTGGTTTGCTCTCCCGGTGGTGACGTTTCTGGTTTGCTCTCCCGGTGGTGACGTTTTTGGTTTGCTCTCCCGGTGGTGTCGTTTCTGGTCTCTTGCCGTTCTGCTCTCTCTTCCTTTTGGCCGGCTGTTGTAGGGTTGCCGTTTATTCAATTTTGTTGGTCCTTTTTCCTAGTTTTGTCTTCCAAGGCCTTTATATACTCTCTTCCATGAAACCCTAATAGGGCTTACGTGGCAGATTTACATTCTTGCCCTTACGCGGCGGATTTACTTTCTTGCCCTTCCATGTGGCTTTACTTTCTTGCACACTTAACCCTAGTTGACAACAATTACAACCCATACAAGGCTGTGGGAACAACAATTGTAATAAGCCCTTTTTTCCTTTTTTACTCCAATTTAGCTTTTAGGATGAAGTGGAACCCAAATTCTAACCAAATCATGTAAAACCTTTTTGTTTAAGTTGCCTCTCAACTTTCATTATCATATGCACCATTTCTTCTAACTCCACATAATACTACTATTCAACAACGTTAACAATATCTCTATTCAGCCCTTGTAAGAACCAAGCCATGGTTACTTCTCTATCCTCCTCCATATTAGCCTAAATCATGGTAATTTCCACCTCCTTATGGTAATCCTCCACACTCTTGGTGCCTCAAGTGAGCCCTTATAGCCTTTAATATAAATCCCTATAATAATGATTAAGGATGAAAACTCTTCATCATGATAGACTTTATCTCCTCCCATGTATTAGTAAACCTTTTGTGATTCCTTCTCCTAGTCAAAACAAGTTAATCCAAGCAAATAATAGCATAATTTGTACATTCAACTACAACAAGTTTCAATTTTTCTCTTCAAAGTAGTTGCTACAGCTAAAGACCAATTCAACCTTCTTCTCCCATTTTAAATAGGTTTGTTATCATTTTTTCCTTGGACTGGAGAAATTTTCATTTAATGCTACCAAAATTACAATCATAGGTGTCTCACTTCTTATGATTTCTTTGACCATTTCTATTATTGACAATTCTGACCAAAGTAGTTAGATCGTTAAATTCATTATCTTCTACATTATTTACATGGCCATAATCTTATCTCTTATACTTTTTTGTATTAGGAACCTCACGACCCTTATACCTCCTTGGCAATTTTGCTATTGTATTGGCTTGTTTCTTCATCATATCTCTCATATTAGTAAATTTGATGTTCATTCACTTAAATTGTAATTGCATAAATTTGATCACGAATGACACATCACTACCCTCTTTGTCAGCTCCACCTTTGTCTTGGAAGACATAGTGTTAATTCTACACAAAAAGGATAAGATACCTCAAGAAAACACTCCCATATGTGTTTCACTCAAAAATAGTGTCACACCAGCTCATGTTTATACTCTTTAAAGATTTTTTTAATACGTGTTTATACTCCTACCTTTTACCACTTAAATTTTCTCTCTCAATTCTTTATTAAATTAAAAACCTCAATCAAAGTCATTTTATGACTAATTAATTCTAGTAAATTAGAATCAAAGAAATTTAGAAAAGCATAATGAATAAAAGTTGTGGATTAGAAAAAAGTAATAAGATTATGTGAATTTGAGAATAAGAAGAGATAAACTAGGGTTTGTAGATTAAAAGAACAAAAGGGTATAAATGTTGCTAAGAAGAATAACAAGAGAAGAACTTAAATTTTAATAAGAGAACTTGAGCTGGAGCCAAACTCTAAAGTATAAAGAAAGATATGGATGTCACACTTTAGAAAAGAATGAATTTAAGAGTAATAAGTCAAGTTAAACATCATAAAAAGAGTTAGTTTCTTTATAAGTTATTTAGTTCTTAAAAGAATAAAAGAAAAAATTGTCACTTTCAATCACATAATTGCTTACCTTTTAACAATAAAATCAAATCTATTTATAAGTTGAAATAACAAACTTAAAATTGTAAATTAGAGACCATGATATATTGCTAAAAAATAAGAACACTTTTCTTTTATTATAAACTCTTATTTTATGACAAACTCTTACTTTATAACAAATTCCTACTTAAAAGTAGGTTTTATTACCTATCCCTGATCATCAAGCATTCCAATCATTTTAATAAATTTTTTGGCCTTTTTCAAATTTGAATTACACACTTAGCCTTTATTAGCAATCAACCCATTTTAGTACTTCTTTAATTTTTTTTTAGCCTCGAACATGTCATTGGCCTTTCATGAATGCCCAATGCATCCTTAGAAGTCACCCATGCATCAACTCCTTTATAGATCTCATCACCATAATGTAACAAATACAAAACCCAATAGTACATTAATTTTAAATCTTTATAATATCCTTAAAATCAAAGGGGATGTTATTAAGGGGATTCAAACTTGAACCAATATGGAAAAAGACATGCCAAATTACCACCAATCTCTTACATTAGGTGGTACTTTTCATTCCTTATTTAAGTTCTCTCTTTGTGTAAAGGCTATTAAAAGGACACATTCATGCAAATGATAGACTTTATTTATGAATTCATTTACAAATGGTTTTATTTTAATTATGGCCTTATTTACAATGATCAATTTTATTTTAGTTATAAAAAGTTTATTTCATTATACAAATTCGTCAATTTAATGTTATATGGTTGTTTTTCACTTAACAAAAAAAAAAAAATTCTATGTTTGTTCTATTAATTTTTTTTTAAAATCCAATCCACTAAATTTCCATTAGATCATTAAAGATGGGATCCACAAGTGTAACCCTCTTTGGTAGTGCATTTCAACTTGTATTAATGTGAGTAAAAACTAGTTTGGACTTAAATAACTAAAAGAGTGTTTGGTTTTACTTTTCAAAAATGTGTTTTACAAACACACACACTACCTAAAATATAGTTTTTAGAAAAACAACAATTTGTTGCTTTTAGCCACCACCAAACAAAAAAGGCAAAAACTAAATTGCATTTTTATTTAATAGATATATTCAATCTTTCATTTGTTAAAGAGTTTCAACATACAAAAAATGTGCTCAACATACAATAGTTTATTAATTCAACATACACAATTTACATACAATAAATGTTTTATATTGAAATAAGGGAGAAATGATATGGATACATTTTTTGTTAGATACAACATACACAATTAGTTAAAAAGGTACAAATTCAAATCTATTGTTAAAAGAGAGGTTCCTTATAATAAATTATGGAATGTGACATTATTTATTAATAGAAGATTAGTTTATTAATTCTATATAATGAGTTTAACTAAAAGTGTATCCAACAATTTCTTATTGAAATAATATCACATTTTTTAGACCCACTATACACAGTTAGTAAAAAAAAAAAACAAAGAAAAGCATGCAAATAAAATTTCTAGTAAAAAAATTATCTTTCATTGTTATAAATTGTGCTATATGCAATTGTTTAAAAATAAAAGATCATTTATTAATTTTTTATAATGAATTTAATACGAGTGTGTCTAACAACTATTTTACCATTAAAATAAGTGAGTGACCACATAGACATACCTTTTGTTAAATATAAGTAAAGGTGGCAAAAGTTAACTCATTATGAGTAACCCAATTCAACTCAATTTGCTTTGATTGAAAAGCTAATAATTCATTCAAACCCAGTTTAAATTAAATTCAACTTGAAATTTTAATTTATTTTAATGACAACTAAAATGTAAATATTATTAATTCAAAATAATAATTATATTGATTTATAAATAGAATCTAGTTTACAAATATCAAATATCTATTATTTAATTTAAATTTTTTAATGATAAATATGAGATAAAATTTAAAATTTATAATATTATTATTAATCAAAATCATTATAGTAAAATAAATTTGTAAAACTAATTATGTGGTATGTATGTATTTTATTTTCACATTTTAAACATACAATATTTCTATTTATCTTTTAATTCAAAATTTCTTTTCCTCTTCTCAATATACTATAATACTTTGCTTCTCTAATTTCAATAACACAATATTTTTACTTCTCTTTTGAGTTTAGATTTTCCTTTTCCTCTTTTTTATAAACCATCACATATTTTTCACTTTAAAAGAACTTATTTCACTATTTAATTCTTTATATTTGTATAAAAATAATAATCCATTTATACTAAAAATTACTCCTTATCCTCCATAGTAAGAAAGGAAATTTTATTATATTAGTATAGTAATAAAGTGGAAATGCTCACAAATAGAATTATTAAAAATTGACTTAATTTGAATAATTTGACTTAACCCATTAGAAATTTGAATTGATCCAATTTGCATTAACTCTAAAGTCAACGATTGATAACATGATTCAACCTAAAACTTAAATGACTTGTATTTCATTGTGATGTGTGCTATCATTTATTAATAAAAGTTGACTTTATTAATTGTGCATAATGAGTCAAACAAAAAGTGTGTCTAATAGGTATTTTTCATTGAAATAATGGAGCAAGTACATGAATACACTTTCTATAGGAAATAATTGCAATTATTCAAGAAAGATATAATGCAAAATTTATAATTAAAAATTTGATATTTTATTCTTGTACATTGTGGTACATGTTATTATTTAATAATATAAATTATTTTATCATTATATGTATAATGACCTAAACAAAAAGTATGTTCCAATAAATATTTCTCATTGAAATAACAAATTAACTATATAGATACACTTTGTGTGAAATCAAGACCAATTAGTATAAAAAAGACACACTATCTAAACTTTATACTTAAAAATGTAATATTTTGAAGTTACACCTTATAATACATGTTAGTTTATTAATAAAAAATTATTTTTTAATTGTTTAAAATGAGTACAATAAAAAAAGTGTCAAAAAAGTATTTTTTATTGAAACAAGTAAGCGACTACACGGACACACTATGCCCAATTAGTAAGAAGAAAAAGGTCTATAGCGTGAAGGATCAGTATGAGACACCCTAATGTGGGTTTTATTGAATAAAAAAATAATATTTTAAGTTCATTTTTTTATTGAAATTTTAGTTTTGTCAATTTAAAATTACTAAATATGCAATTGAAATAACAAGATGTGTAACTAAAACAAAACAATATGTGACCAAAAATTATTGGATATTTTTAAAAGTCATTGTACATTTTATGTTTTGGTTACATATTTTATTGTTATAGGTTGTACATCTAATAACTTTTGATGAAAAAATTGAAATGAAAAAAGAATTCAAATATATTTTCTATTATATGAAGCCCACAATTGGGACATTCTTATGCTAATTCTTATAGTTAAAAAAGTAAAATTTTCAAAGTGCACAAACTAAAATTTATAGTAAAAAACTACTATCTCATTATTATACTTTATGGTGTGTGCTATTATTTATTAATAATTTTTTTGTAGTATTATTTATAATGAGTTTAACAAAAAATGTCTAACATGTATTTCAATTAAAATAAGGGGGCGATTACGTGAACACAGTTTTGTTAAACACATTACACACAATTCATAAAAATAAAACAAAACAAAATTTATAATTAAATATGTGATATTTATTATTTATCATTTTGGTACTTGTCTTTGTTTATTAATCAAAATTATATTTTATAATTTTGTACTTTTTTAATAATAGCCCTCATCTAAATTAAAATGTAATTAATGATCTTAGTTTCTAATTTTTCAAATGCCAAACCATCAAGTTACATGAGATTAAAGACTAAAAATGATATATGACCATTGAAATTATTACAAGATAGAAATAAATTAGTTTAATTCTTGAAGGTTGGTAAAAGTATTTGGAACTAGACGAGGCAAATCATCGAGTTTAATGCCAATAACATGAACGATTGAGCCATGACAAGCCACATCGTCCCATAAGCAATAATGTTCACTCTCATTTTCATGATTTTATCTTAGGTTCACCAATTTGTTTGCCATCTATCTCTTCATGAGAGTAGAGTTGTAAAGATCATGGAGAGACAAAAAGGACAATGAAGGGTTAACTGAAATGAGAGGATAACCAAAGGCGAAGCTCAAAGACCTAAAACTATCCACATCCTTCCATCAGTTAAAGACCATTCGACTATAGAAAACATGACTGAATAAGTGAGCAAATGGAAGCTTATTAATAGCTTCCAAGTGAAAAGGATAAGAGTACAGAAAAGAGTGAGAAAAAGTAGGAGAAAAGGGAGCAGGAGGAGGTAAAGAAGAAGAAAAAGGTGAAGAGTGAGAGTGGAATTATACATACTGAATCTTTTGACTCTTTAGGACTAATTGAAGAAAGAGTCTATTTTAGCACCCAGTTTCAATTCTATGGACTAAATTGCTGGGACATGACCTAGACTGGAAGATCTTTGGAGTCCAACAATTTGTGTACCCTTCAACTATCCCCTCACACATAATTTGATCTTAAGGAATAATCCTTGGTCTCGGCTAACAAATCATGTAGTCTAATTGACAAAATATTCGTGTCATAATTCAAAGTATGGCCAGTTGCATTTTCCATAATTCAAATGTGTATATGAGAGTTGATTTACCATAAATAGCTCTTCTTACAAGATCAATTTTCTTCCCCCAATTAAGAGGAAAAATATAGATGTAAGATATAAACACCTTACCTATACCTATTTGTTCTTTGAGGAAAAGAGACCACAAGAATCGAAGAGAAGGCAAAAATTATAAAAGCCTACTTCTATATTGTCCACAAAAATTTAGAGAAAGGTGTCAAAATATTACTTCATCAATTTTTCTTTAATTCAGTTGCATGTAACAAATCCCTTAATGAATTGTTTCTTTAGATTTCATTTTTTCTTCTTTTTTACTTGTCTTTTTATCCACAAATAATCTTTATATGCAATAAGTGTCATGCCTGTATGATAATCACCACGATTTGCTAAAATTAAAAGTCAGTGATGCCTTTGCTAATTAACCATTATGGTTATAATCATGATACAATAACAATTTTTGGTTAAATCCATTAATAATGAATATATTTTGTTGTAATTGAAAAATATACAGTTAATTTTCAATAATGTAATATGTTTTTGTAAAATAATATACATTTTATTTTGGTTGCAATATAATATTTTTAAAAAAGGATTATATAGGCACACTCATCTCTAGTTATGGTCATTACATTTAAAGGAACAGTAAAAAACTATGGTAATAATTCCAAGGTTGTTTTTATTTTTAGGAGCAAGGAGACAATAATGATTACCATATGCAAATTTTATGTTTTCCTTTTTGTTCTTTCCACGAACTGGAAGATCTATTTGTTATGTTTTGTAATAATTTGTAATAAGAGTAGTGCAATTTTTTGAAAAACTATTTGATAAATCTCTAATATAAACTTTCAAGATTAAGAAAACAAGTTTCCTGCACACTCGCAAGGTTAGGTGTGCATTGATCAAGATTTATTTCAGCTTTGTCAATTTCAATTCCTTAGATGAAAGAAAATGCTCAAAATTATACCTTATTCTACCATTAAAGTGACATTTTTTTGAAATTTAATGCAAGGTTAATTTTTATGCATTTTTTAAGTATAAGATTGTCTAAATATACATCAAAAGAGTCTCTATAAATAGTATAATCACCCAATAAAAAAATTCAATGATTTTTCAATATAATAAAAAAAATATACAAACCATATGTCTTTGAAATATGGTTAGAGTATTACAAAATCCAAAGGCATGCTTTGATAGGCAAAGGTTACAGTAATCAATATAAATCCTCTTTCCATTTTGAATTCGAGGGCCAATCAACTCATCATAATGATTTTTAACTATTGTACTTTATGTTTTCTTAGGAACCATTTGCACTAGACCAACTCATTTTATTTAGATTAGGTAAATCACACTAACATTAGAAGTTAATAACCTTCTTTCTTCATTATGTCTATCATTAAAGGGTTTCAATCTACATCATGCTTCTTTGATAATTTAAAACCCTCCTTAAGTAGGATGTGATGCATATACATGTTGGGCTTCTCCCTTTGATGTCAACTATGGTCTATCCAATCGTTATTTTTGATATCTTAGAACTCGAGCAAGTTTTTTTCTTGTAATGGGGTCATGTTCTTTGCAATGTTCGTTGATAAAGTTTCTCCATCTCTCAACAAACATACTAAAGATGATTTGGTAATAGCCTTAATTATAGTATGGGGCAACTGTGTAATAAAGGTAGAAGTTTGCTGCTAAAAACAAGTAATTAATACTAGATACATCATACCTTCTTGGAATAAGCTGCAATGAATGCAATTCTATTATCATATATCTTACACTTTCACATAAAGATAGTTCTCTATCTAGTTCTTGATATCTTCTTTCTTAAGGTGTTAGCTAAGGAATTCTTCCAACTCATCTTTTCCATTGAGCTAAAAAACTTGTTATGCTAAACAATCGAGAATATTAATAGCAAAAACAAATGCACATCACTAGATTAATTCTATGGTTAGTGTACCATCATGAACATCTATCTTTGTCCTTGATGTAGGATAACATTAGGGAATTGTCATTATTTATGTCAAAAATGTAAAAAATCTACTAGAAAGGCTAACTCATTAACCTATACAAGAAAATTCTTAACAACTATCTTTGATAGGCATTAAATCAATTAGCAAGTTGTATAATCAGACTAGTTTCTTTTTACACAGACTAATATTTATAAAAGTATAAATAAAGTATGACATAAATAACATTAATTTATGCTCTTAAATCTAGCATGACTCTTTCAAATTTAGTGTGCTTATTATGTAAAGGATAGTGAAATGTACCATAGTCTTTTGCATTTAGGTGGAAATTTCTTTGAATAATTAGCCAAGATGTTCTCTCCAACACTTACTTTTTCATCACTTTGAGCTTCCTCTTAAAGGTGCATAATTTCTTGTGAAACCTTGCATATTGAGGTACTTCTTTAATTGCATCAATGAGGGGTATGTCTACTTACACCTTTCCAAACATCTCTAAAATCTCTTTTCTTGCTCCTCCTTTTTAGATTTTGAAAATCTACTTGGAAAAGAGGTAAAGGATTTACCTTAGGTGGTGATGGTTGGGCTTGATGGGTTTATAGTTGGTAGGCATAGCTTAATATTCGATGGCCTCTTCTTTTGTTGTGGGAGATGCCTTTATTGGTGCTTCCATTTCTTTTCTACTCCTCAAGACTATGACACTTGTTTCTTCTTTGGATTTAACATGGTTTAAGAAGGTAATTTGTTTGATCCTTACACTTTTATTCTACTCATGGTCGTGATAAGTTTTCTTATTTGATTCACTAAATTTGGAATGCTTGTACTTATTTCTTGTTGAAATTGTTTGATGTTATTAATAAAAGACTTAACAATTTCATCAAGAGACATACCTAAGTTTTGGGTGCATTTGTCTGGTATTAAAGGGTGATGACACTTGTTGAAATTGGCAATTAGGGGCATTGTGATTCCCTTGAAAATCCTCCTACGACATTGGCTTGCTTTATTGGATAATCTTAAAGTGTTGGACACATATCAGTTATATGTCCTTAATTTGAGCAAAATGTCACATACCTAGACTTATTGCATGTTTCCTACACTCATTTGACATATAGGAGAAGTCAAATTATTAATTTGTTGTTGAAGGAAAGATGTACTTACTTTATTGATATTGTTAGATAGTGAATTATATTGAGTGCTAAATTGTTGGGAATTTGCAGACATGTTTGCTATCAAATTTTTTATGGCTTTTGGGTTTTTGTCCACTAATGCTCATCCTTTAATTATGTCTATCATACTTTTATCTATGGGAAGAAGTCCTTCATAGAAGTATTGAATTATGAGTTGATCATTGATTTGATGATAAGGTTAATTCATGCAAAGCTTTTTAAAAGGTTCTTAATATTCATATAAGAACTCTTCATTATATTGCTGAATACCCTAAATCTCCCTTCAAATTGTAGCTGCTCTAAAAGTTGGAAAGTACTTCTCTAAGAATAACCTCATTATCTCATTCTATGTGGTAATGGATCTCAGAGGTAAGTAATAAACCCAATCCCTCGTTCGTCTGCCAAGGATAATGGGAAAGCCCTCAACTTGATTTGCTTTTTAGATATCTCAATAGGTTTCATGCTTGAATAGGCTACATGGAATTCTTTTAGATGCTTATAGGAACTTCACTTTCAAGACCATGAAAAGTTGGCAAGAGATGAATTAGGCCAGATTTTAACTTAAATGCAACACCTACATTAGGATAACTATGCAAAAGGGTTATTTGTTTATATTAGGAGCCACAAACTCTTTAAGAGTTTGACTATAGTTATTGGCATTTGTAGCCATGATTTTTGTCTTAGTGCCACTTGACAAGCTTGATGATGATGCAAGGTTGGGTGTGAGTTTAAGTCTTGGCAATAGTCGAAAGATCATATGCTTGTTTGCTTGAATGTAGTTTTTATTTATGGGAGCTTTTGGTTAGACTCTTCAACAAGCATATAAGTCTACAACACAACTTATATAAGGGTACGATCATAAGAAAGCAAATTTGTTAAATAATCAATCCCTGACAATGATGGCAAAATTTAATGCTTGGTGAATACACCAAAATTAATATAAATCACTCAATTAAAAAGTTTATAATTAGGGTTAGTAAACATCAAATTCACAAAATTGAGTTTTGATTAATTGGTTAATTAATGATTATTGATAATATTAAAATAAGAAAATAGACAAATTTAAAGAATAAATTTACAAATTGATTTTTTAGTTTTAGATCATGTTTTTTCATAGAAATTAGGCAAAGATTTGATCATGATTGTAAATTTCTGTTTGCTACTTTGTGTTAAAATTATCAAACAATTGTAAACTTAAATTTTAAACTAGTCTTAGATTGTAAAGCATATTGTCAATTATACATCTTAATAATCAAATAATATAATTATGAATAATAATTATAATAGAAGAATATGAGAATTCAAAGTAAAGAATCATAAAAAAAATAAAAACAAATAAATCTCACAATGCTTCCATTAATTACTTTAATCCTTATAATTGAATATAAACCTCAACTTTGTATATCATAGGTGTGTGCACAATTAAAAAAGAAAAGAGAGGTCTATGTATATATTTGCCTTTGGTAGCTTAACATGTGTAATTATCACTTTAAAGGGAAACAAAATAACCCAAAGACAATTGGACACCTCCTCTTTAGAAGCAACTTAGCTTAGTTAGAGAACTCCTAATTGAATTAGAACACTCAATTAACAAGTTTGTAATTAGGGTAAGTAAATGTCAAATTCACAAAAATTTAGTTTTTATTAATTAATTAATTAGTGATTTATTGATAACATTAAAATAAGAAAGATAGTCAAATTTAAAGAATAAATTCACAAGTTGATTTTTTAATTTTAGACCATATTTGTCCTAAAAATTTGGCAAAGATTTGATGATGATTATCAATTTCTATTTGCTACTTAGTGTTAGAATTATCAAACAATTGCCAACTTAAATTGTAAACTAGCATTAGATCATAAAGTATAATTATCAAGTATATATCTTAACAATCAAATAATATAATTATAAATAAAAATTATAATAGAAGAATATGAGAATTCAAAGTAAAGAATCATATTAGAAATAAAAACCAATAAATCTTACAATGCTTCCTCTAATTACTTTAATCCATATAATTGAAAATAAACCCTAGCTTTGTATATCATATGCATGTGCACAAGAAAGAAAGAAAAGAGAGGTCTATGTATTTCTTTGCCTTTGGTACCCTAACATGTCTAATTATAACTTTGAAGGGAAACAAAAATAACCCAAAGACAATTGGCCACTTCCTCTTTAGAACCAACTTAGCTTAGTTAAAGAACTCCTAATTAAATTAGAATAGCTTTGACTAGCTTATATGCTAGATTAAGGACAATAGTTCATGGCCTAATTCTATCTCAATCTCTACAAATAAACACATTTTGGAAAGTTCAAGATGACTATTTTAATTCTTTTGAAGGCCTTAAATCCATCCAATAATGTTTAAAATGTGAAATTTCCAAAATGCTCTCATGTGGTCAAATATACTTGAAACCACATCTTTAAACTTCCAAATAGCTCCAATCCATTTAGCCTTCTCCTCAAACATAAAATATCTCCAATAAGTACATTTAGGAAGAAAATACACAAAAAAAAGTTAAATATAAGACAATAAATATATAGCACATAACATACTTATTAGATTTCAATGGATTTGGACAACTTAAAACATAATACCATTTACAGTGGAATTAGTGATTAGGGTAAACATTTAAGTAAATTTCATAATTTTATTGTGTGGATGACTTCTTTGAACAAAAGGAGAAGCCTTACTAGTTAGAAATGATGTGACAGTATCATCTTTAAGACAATGAGTCATTTTATTAATGTGAGAAAAGCTAGTCGAGATGAATGACTCCTTTGTTTAAAGGAATTCAAAAGATTCAAACTACCTAAGATTTATTGATGTACAAATCATAATAAGACTAATGTTTTTTTGTAGGCATAGATGTTAATTTCATGAAAATTTTGTGTGAATTATTCCTAATAATGAAATGATGAGCCTTATTTTCAAGAAATTAGTTGATGATCTTAAGCTGTAAGCAATGAATGATTTTTATTCTAATAAGGACAGCTATTCAAGAGCAATATCTCTTTTATTAGATGGACTTCAATGTATTTAGAGTACTTAGAAGGGATGTCATATTGTCAAGTAATCAAGACATGGTCTCATATTTTGAGCAATGAGCGGTTCTCTCATAGTAAAGAAATCTAATCAATAGTAATAGCTCTTTTTGGATACACTTAAAGGATTTGAACAACCTAAGACATAAGAACATACTTTTCACAATGGAATTAGTGATCGGTATAGACATTTAATGTAATTTCATGATTCCTTTCTATGAATAACTCCTTAGAAACAAAAGAGATGCCTTATTAGCTAGAAATGAAGTGTTGGTCTCATATTTTAGGCACTAAAACATTCTATTCATGTAATAAAAGAAAATCAAGATGAATGACTTTTTTGTTTGACTTAATTCAAAGGATTCAAATTACCTATGGTTTATAGATGTGTATGTCACAATAAAAATAATGTTTAGTGTAGAAATGAATGTTAATTGTCTGATCATTTTGTGTGAATGATTCTATGTAATGAATAGAAGCCTTATTTCTAAGGAATCTATTGATGGTGTCAATTTCCAAGCAATGAATGATTTTGTCATGGTAAATAAAATTGAGAGCAATAACTCCTTTATTGAATGCTATTTAGTGGATTGAAACTACTTAAGATATAATAATGAGCATCTCACATTAAAATCAATAATAGTATTAGGAGAAAATTAAATGTTGGAGGAAAGGACAATTTTGATTGTAAACTTGTTTTTAATGGAGCAAATGGGTATGAGATAGTGCATAGGAGTATAGGTATATAGTGGAATTGGAAAAATGGACATATTCATGTAAGTCTTGGGATGCATCTAGGCATACACTGTAAATTTTCTCCACCATTAGGTACACTAAGTAAAAATACCTATAAAGTTATTTAATCATGATGAATCTCATTCAAGGTTAACACTTTTGGATCAAAACTAGTAAGGATCCAATTGATCCACTACTTATAGGGAGGGTGTTAGGAAGACCTAAAAAAAAACAAAAAAAAAGAGAATTAGGACTAATGGTATGGCTTATAGCCATATTGGCATGCTCAGTAAGAGGGGTGCCATTTTAACTTTCAACATATGGCATAAAGCAGACCATAACAAGAGGAGTTACAATAATATCTTAGTTACTTGGCCTCTTAAGATGTCAAGACTAATGAGTGACTGATATTTGTTAATTATGCACAATAGTTTCATTAACATCTATCTTTATTTGTTCATGTTGCCATAAAAGAGAAAAAAAAGTGATTCCCTAGAATCTACATAGTGAAAAGGTCCTACTATCATGAATTCTTAAAGAATCCCACAATGAGAGGTGCCAAAAGATGGCAGATGTACTAGAGTAATAGATGGATCCACATTTGTAGCTGATCTAAAGAATGGTGGTGTGCACTGAAGAGTTTTACTATCTATAATTGACTTGTTTACCCTTTTGGTTGATCACATTGTCATATGTACTTGTTTTCTTTTCTTATTACAAGAATTTACACCTATTACCGAAGTTTTTTTTTCTATTGGAGCAATTATAGTACGAATTACTTTATTTATTACGAAACCTTTTAGCTACATTTTGATACTTAAGGAAAATTAGTATACTTAGTATATTAGGTATACTAAGATGAATTATGTGTACATGAAAATGGTGTTTTTCTTTGAAATGGACAATGGCTATTTACTTTGTTCACTTTTGAGCTATTTGTTTTTTATATTGCATTGATTATCTTATAAACAATGGAGATGAATTTTGGTTCCCACTAGATATCTCCTTGATTTTACATCTTTATTAAATTACTTAGTGCAATAATTGCTTAATTCTATTTCTATAAGCTAGAACTAGAAAATTTACAATAGCTAAACCACTTAACATCTTACCCATATTATGCTTACTTTGCTTTCTAGCCTATACCTATCTTAGAGATATAAAAATTCCTAATTTTTACTTTCTATCCTCCTTTCCCTTATTTATTTTAGCTCTTATCCTAGATTCATCTCCACTAGCTCCACCACTCTCTCTAATTGTAATAAGGAACAACAACACCCATATGAGAACCAAACAAACCCATAGGCACTGTGATCACCTCCCTTCTTTTTAGTTGCATTGTTAAAATGGAAATCCTCTTTAACATTCAAGCAATAATCTTTCTCACTCTTAGAATAGAGTGAGTAATCTATCCATTAAGAAAGATTCTATTTCTTTATCTCTATCATTCAAAATTCTAGCAAAACTAGCCAATTTTTACCTAAAAATTACCAAGAAAATTTTAGCATGGACTACTTTTACCTTATTAAAAAAGGCACAATCCCTAAAATTTTGACCTAAGGTTAATGTTTAGTCCATGAAGTCTTCACACTTAAAGGATAGTCACATGGTGTAAGACATGATTTTAATTTTAATTTTTATGGTCCTTTGGTTAAGAATATATTTGTTTCTACTTTATTTCTCTTTAGGTTTAAGATTATAAGTCTCTACTTGAGTCAGATTTCTTTGGGTTTGCTACCAAATCAAAAAGGGAGTGAGAGTGGGAAGAGAGAGAGAGAGAGAGAGAGAGAGAGAGAGAGAGAGAGAGAGAAGGGAGTGAGAGAAAATGAAGATGGAAGAGAGAAGAAAAAGAAGGAGAAGAAAAAAATCTACCTTATAATGAGAGAGAAAAATAAGGTTCTATGTAGATTAAAAATCTGATTTGGATGAAGCTAATTGGCCATATAGCCTTTGGTTAGGCTACATGTTGGCAATTAATGAAAATTTTGAATTGAGTAATGTTTCTAACCTAATTGTGCATTATTTCTAATAGTTTTGACTTTGATTAGACCTTTTTTTTTTTTCAATGTTTGTGATTAGGATTTGAAAAATTAGTTATTGACCCATTAGCAAACTTATTCAATGTCAATTGCAAACTCATTTTGTGTGAATGATTCCATACAATGAAAGGAGAAACCTTATTGTCAACAAATCAATTGATGGTCTCCAGTTATAAGCAATGAAGGATTTCTTTCTAATAAAGAAAGTTATTCAAGATGATTAGCTTATTTCTTTTATGAACTTCAATTCATTTAGATAACCCAAAAGAGAAGTTCAACTATCAAATAATCAAGAGACAACCTTATATTTCAAGTAATAAATGGTTCTTGCATAGTTAAAAAAAGCTAATCAAGAATAATAGCCTTTTATTGAATGGACTTTGATGGATTCACATAACTCAAGGCATAATAACATGCATCTCATAGTGAGATCAATGATTAGTTTACATATTGAAGTAATTTAATGATTTCCTTCTACAAATCACTCATTTGAATAAAAGGGGAAGCCTTATTAGCTAGAAATGAAGTGTTTCTCTCATTTTTTAGGTAATGGACCATTCTAGCTAGTAGGAAAAGCTATTAAAAATGAATAACTCTTTTTTTTATAGAGTTCAATTGACTAATCAAGGTGTGTTAATACAAATGTCACAACAAAATTAAAGTTCAACATAGACATAGATGTTAATTGCATGGTCATTATGTGTGAATGATTGTAACGAAAGGAGAAGCCTTCTTGTCAAGTAATTTGTCAACAACCTCATGTTACAAACATTAAAGGATTCTCACTTGGTGAAGAAAATTATTTAAGAGCAATAACTCCTTTATTTGATAGACTTAATGTAGCCAAACTATTTAGAGGAGAAGTCTTAAGGTTAATTAATCAAAGAAGTTCTTATATTTCAAGTAATGAATGGTTCTTTCATAATAAAGAAAGCTAATGAAGAATAATAATTTCTCTATTAGTTGGACTAAAATGGACATAAAATATGCATCTTAAAGTGAAATTAGCAATCAGTATAAACCTTTAATGTAATTCCATGATTTCTTTTAGCGAATGACTTTTGCTGATGAAGGGAGAAGCCTTATTAGCTAAAACTAAAGTGTTAGGTACATATTTCCAACAATGAACCATTATATACAAATATCAAAAGGTATTTAGGATAAATGGCTCCTTTATTTGACAAACTTCAAAGGATTTAAACTACCAAAGGTGTATTTAGTGCATGTTGCAATGAAATTAATATTTGGTGTAATCATGCATGTTAGTTGCATGATCATTTTGTGTGAAATATTCTTTTGAACGAAAGGAGGAACCACATTGCCAAGGAATTAATTAATAGTCTTAAGTTTCAAGTAATGAATAATTCTCTCTTAACAAAGAATTAAGGGCAATAAATTGACTGATAATTTTGTGTGAATGATTCCATGTAACCAAAAGAAAAGCCTTATTAGTAAGGAATCAGTTGACAATCTTAAGTTCCAAAAAATGAACAATTCTCTTTTAGGAATACTAATCAAGGGTAATAGCTCCTTTATTTGATAGACTTCAATGGATTTAAGAGTACCTAGAGGAGAAGTCCTATTATCATGTAATCAAGAAATGTTCTCATATTTTAAGTAATGAATAATTATTTTATAGTAAAGAAAGCTCATTAAGAGCAAAATTTTATTTGATGGATAAACTTTAATGATACAAATTAGCCAAAACATAATAATGTGCATCTTGCAATGTAATTAGTTTTAAGTGTAAACATTTAAAATAATTTTATGATTTTTATGTGTGAATGACTCTGTGGAAGAGAGGAAAAGCTTCATGTGCAAGAAATGAAGAGTCAATCTCATTTTTACCTAATAAACCATTTTATCCAAATAAAAATAAAGCACAATCATTTTGTTTGATGAAATTTAAATTATTTGAACTACCCAAGTTAATTGATGTGCTTGTTTTTAACAAAATTAATGTTCATTGTAGACATGGATGTTATTTTCCTAATTATTTTTTGGGATTGATTCATTGTAATAAAGGAGAAGTCTTATTTTCTAGGAATTAGGTGATGGTATAAAATTTCATGCACTGAAATATTCTCTCCTTGTAAAGAAAGCTAATCAAGAGTAATAGCTCTTCTATTTAATGGATTCCAATATATTCAAATTACAAGAGAATTCTTATTGTCAAGCAATTAAAAGATGGTATCATATTTTAAACAAGTGAATAATTTTCTCATATTAGAGAAAGCTAACCAACAGTAATAGCTTTCTTATTGGATGAACTAAAATAGCATTTAGTATTAGACATAATACATGCATATTGCCTTGAAATCACACAACGGATTATGTCGTGAGTGCTTCTTGACATAATTTGCATGGTCCTTTGTGTGAATGACTAATTGGATATGAAAAGGAAAAGCTCTCCTAGCTAGAAAATGTGAATGAGGGCGTCATTTTTATACAACAATTTACCATCTCTAAATTAGTGAAATTTCATGATGATAGTATCTCAAAAGAGCCATGGTTTTGCGATTTAAAATATTGCTCGCAAATGGTCTTATACTAGATTAATTGGAGGCATTAATGGTGAGAATACAAGAAAAAGGAGTCAGAGATCTATAAACACGACTTAAAGAATATAGAGATGGCATTCAAAGTAATTTGGCTACAAGTTATAAGTTTATGACAAATGGCATTTAGAGGAAAGAAAGGTGATCTAGTCTTGGGCTAAAATTTAAGTGGGAAAAAAGAGAAAAAAGAGGGAAATCTTTTTTTAAATTTCATGCATATTCTGATTTATCTACATTTGAATTTGAAAAGTAAAGATTAGATTCAAGATGGGGATAATTAGGAAAAGAAGTGGTGGAGTTCCAGGGCATCTACCAACCTAATTTGAAAAAAGAAAAACATAGTGGTAAAGAGAGAGCTAGGACTTGGAAACTTGAAGGAGTAGAACATGTTACAAGGATGTGGATCAAAAATGTTGAAAAAGTTTAGTGTTTATGTTTTAGGCAACAAACATTGATGCCCTTAACTCTATTTTCAACCTTTTTTCATATTCATTGATGTTCATATTTACTTTTAATATGTCAAGCATGGGATTGAATTCATTTTCTAAGATTGTAATGGATCTTTAGCTTGAAGTTTGCATGATTTCTCAACTCTTGGTTTACTACATCACGTTATTGGTTGTTTGCTTTATTTTGTTCATAAAGCTTTTGTTGTCAATCAACAATTGAATGAATTGCAAGATTTTAATGATTTTTATAAGAGATAACCTAAATTAAGGCAAATGAATAAAGTGATATATCATTACATTGGATAGGGAATATACCTTTGCAAGATATGACCGTCTACATTGAAAAATAAAATGAAATGTTTTGGAAAAATATTTTGAAAGGATTTAGATACCTTTTACAGTGTTCTTACCTATCAAAAAATAACCTATCGAAAAGTAAAATGAGATATATTTGGGTATTTTGAAAGGACTGCTGACATCATTTTGTATACATGGGCTCACCCAATATGTCTAAAATGACACCTTTAATGGAAGCCTTACATCCCTTTTCTTTTTTTTTCTTTCTTTTTTCCTTTTTTTTTCTTTCTTTTCTTTTTGGCAAAGCCCTTATCTCCCTTTTCTTTATTTTCTTTGTCCAAAACTACTCTCTCTCTCTCTCTCTTTATCTCTATCTATGCCCACCTCCTTCTTTAGCCACTTTCTCTCTTTTTGTGCTTCAAGACTCCTTAAACACGAGTCTTAAGCATCATTTCTTGTGTGAGAACCCAGATTTGACTATAAAAGTTAAGATTTTTGCTGAGTGTTTAGGTTGACTAGTGTTAGTTTCATGCAACGTCAATGACTAACAATGGTGTGTGCTTCAATGAAACGATGACTGAATTTTTGTTTTTCCTTGATTTATGTATCTCATAGCCTTTTCTTGACGCATGACCTTCAATAATGTGTAGATTAATGACTAATGGTTGTAGTAATGGTGTCCCTTTCTCTTTTTAGGGACATCATTGGCTACTAGTAGTGATGTTAGTAAGTCTTCTTAGGGAAATACCCACCATGAAGTACTTTTTCCACTTTTTTTGTCACTTTCATTTTGATTTCTTATTTTACAACTAATTGATGTGTATTATGCAAGAACATAAAAAAACAAAAAATAAGGAAAAATCAACATAGTGGTAACCTATGTTTATTGTTTTTATGTGAGGGGAATCTTGTTGATCTTTTTCTTAATGGACAAAGACAACAATGCTCAAGATAGATCTCTTTTTGGCCAATTTTTAGGTGTATGGTTATATGTGTGCTTGTTTTAGTTTTTTGGTACTATATGTACTATTTTTACTTTGTTTATGGATATGTTTGTGTTTGTTGCTTTTGGTTATTTATGCCAAATAAATTATAGAAAATTGTGTTTAATAGTTATTGATGACAATATTAGTGGGTGAAATAGTGTTTATGATTGAATATTTGACCATTAATGCTTGAATTGAATTTTTTTTCTTAATATGATTGTGGTTTTAAGCTTATCTTAGATCATTTATATGAGTGATTATGTTTTTAAAATTATTACTCAACTTTCTTTTACTATAATAACTTATTAGCTCATTAAGACAACATTTACTATATCACGTCTTAGAAGCTTAAATTTGAGCTAAATAAGTTCATTTTTTGTTTTTGGTTTTTTTGCTATAATTGAAAGTATTAAGTGCAATGTTTAATAAAAATAGAAGAAAACATCAAAATAGGCTTATAATCTTGTTGTGAGTATTTTTATTTCCACCATTAAGATGTACAAGGGTAGCAATATCACTTTTCATCTAACTTATATTCTTCACCTTGTAATCACATAAGAAAGGAATCCAACAATTGGGGCTAAAACTAGTCAGGGTCAATATCTGGATGCATGTCCTTGAGTTTGTTCCTCCTGGTGTCAAAAGCCAATTTGAGAATCATCAAGAAAATGGTCAAGGCCACTTTGTGTATTCCTAGTAAAAGGAGCACGCAAACCTTCCTTAGAGACTATAAGCTCTTCTTCTAGATTCTTCACTTTTTTTTTTTGTGCTCTTTCATTCTTTAAACCTTCTTGTAGAAGTGGGCTACCTATTTCTTTACCTTATTGGCTTGGCAATTAGACTTTTTTGCTTTTATATCCACATCTTTAAACTTTCTACTCCAATGGGCACTATTTCTCTTCAAAAGAGTTCTATCTTGCCTTAAATTCTTGACCAAATCCCCTATTCTAGCATTTTGTAAAGCCAATGATCCCTGTTCAAACTAAAGATCCTCCTAAAAAGGGGGAGACACTAATTAAACACATTTTGTTTCTTTTGAGAAAATGTGGCTTCACTTATGGGTTGCTTTTCCACATCTTTGGCTGTATGAGAACTCTCTTCAATATGAACCCTTGGGCAAGTATTATGGTTTGAAGGCTCTAAGGAAATTAGCTTAGAAATAACCCTTGTAGTAGCCTTTTTGGTACTTAGCTTCTTAAGCTATTTGAGAATAACAAAGTAGTTATCTCTTAAGGCTAAACATTTCTTCCCTTGGGCCTTGTGATTCCATACAAATAGGTAGGATGCAGGGTTAAGATCCTTAAAATACTTAAACATGTCTTTGAACTCCTGCTTGGAAGGATCTTTGCCCAACCTCATTTTACATTTAGCCTAGCGTGGTAATTGGTATAATCCATTACAATTTTGTATCTTCTTTAAATCATGAAGATACAACAAGACACAAACATTAAGAGCTCAACCAACTTGATAGGTAGCCTTTTATACCTTAATTAAATTCAACTCATAGTTAAGGTGTAATTGCCTAGGTGTAATCTTATAATACTCAAGGAATTTTTGAAAAACCTTTAGAATGGGCAAATTCAACCCAGCTAAGATCCTAGTATAAAGAAAAGTAAACCCTTAAAGTGCCTGATAAGTTTACTTGGAGGAGTCAAGAAGATAGATCTAAAAGTTTGTAAGGGGTGGTGAGAGTATTAATATTAGTCTTAACACATGGGATGGGATAAACTAGTCCATAAATATTGAAGGGATAGTATTATCGCATGACCATAGGATAACTAGCCAAGGCCATACTATCATATACTAGCCAGCATAACAAATGCTCTTTAGTTGAACAATTTGTTTAGACTTTTGTTAAGATTTTAGATTTTGAGTATAGATCCAATGAACCTCAGATCTATCACATTTGTAGCAAATAGATATATGAAATAAATTTAATGGAAGTACAATTGCAACAAAAGCATTTAGGCACAACTAGAAACAAAATAAAAGATTCTAAAAATAAAATCGTATGCAACTGCAATAAAATGATCAAAAAGTAGTCATAAGTAGAGAAGTAGATAGTTACCTTAAAGAAAAAGTTAGTTGTGAATTAAGTAAAAATATGCTACAAGAAATTAAAGATGCAATCTAAATTCTTCTACAAATGCCTTAAATAAGTTAGAGGAGTGGGTTGTAAGTAAGACAAGTTAAGCCAATCAATCAAAGCATTTGAAGGAAACTTTCTCAAATCTCTCTCAATCACTCTCTCCTTAAAAAACTTAGCAACCTAAACACTCTATAAGCAATATCAAAGTAGTATCAAAGCCTATTGACCTTAAGGGGGCTACATCTGTGAAAAAAAAAAAAAGCTTATAGACCTTAAAGGGGCTTCAGTAAGCTAACAGATCAAAAAGCTATCACCAATGATTCAAGAGAGAAGAAAGAAAACTTTCCACCGTATAGGATTTGCAAGAAAGCGAACCATTTGGAGGAGGATTGTTGGCACAAAGGCCACAATACAAATTCTGCAACAGATTTGGGCATTGCAAAAAAGATTGCTAGAATTAAAAACAAAGAGGTCAACAGCAACAACTTGCACATCAATTGCAATAGCAAAGAAATTAATAGTAATACATGCCATATCAACAGTTACAAAGGCATCGCCAATAGAGTCAGCAAGCAAATTTCACTGAAGGAAGGGAACAATTGTGTCCGACTTACCCCAAAGCAAGGGCAAGTGAAAACAAAAATGATGTCTGGTACATTGATAATACTTGCTCAAGCCACATGACCAATATAATAGAGATCTTGATAAAGATCGATCCAAGTTACAAAGGAAGAGTGAAGATGGGATAATAGGAGTCTAAACCAAAGAGAGGTAGTAAATAAATGTTTGATGTGTTTTTAGTGTCTAAAGTAAATCATAACTTGCTTAGCGTTGCATAGATGATACCGAAAGGATATTCTCTCTATTTTTAGTGACAACAGGCCAACAGAGCAACGGTATTAGCAAAAACAACAACAGTTGTAGTAGCAATACCAAAAGTTAAGGTGATGATAATCATGATGACTTCTCTCTAGACGCAACTTCGAAAGCACCATAATCATCATGAGTTGCAGTTTTATTACAGAATCTCCAACACTGAGGACCAGACCACTGGCCGACATATATCAATTTGCAAACATGCAATGTTTAAATTTTAAAGATTTCAACACCGTAACATTCTTCTATCATGTATCTGATGTGCACATGGGAAGACCATTAGCAAAGCAGTTAGAGGAGCAGCCCAAGAAAAGAAAAGAAAAAACAAAAAAATGTCCTCGGTAGAGCAAGTGTACCTGGAAAAAAACAGTAACCGCCCACGGAGACGAGAGCCAAAGCCTTGTACAATTCTCAATTGCCTCTCTCTTGTTAGTTAAATAATTTATAAACGTGGGTTCTCGCAACGGTTGCCGCACAAACCCAGACGTAAACGTGTTGTCCAGTTACTAGGTCTATACACGCGGACAAGGACAACAGCCCGAAGCAGTTGCTCTTTCTGAAACTGCTAGTCCGCTACAATACCAAGACGAAGAAAGTTATACAGGCCAAAACGTGTGCTTGAATTATAAGTAACCGCGAATGAACAAGAAGAGAGAAATGAGAGACTCAATTTTGACTAACGCCAAGAACAAAGAGAAGATCGCCCAATAAAAATGCGAAAGGACAAAAACAATATTTCATTAAGAAGCAAAAACGGCGGAAGGAAATGACTACATAAACTAGATTCAGATAAAGGAAAATTACTTGGGTTGCTTAGAACAAGAGGTTACGAAAAGTTTATTGAGAAGTTCATGCATGCGTCTTAGGAAGAGGAGGCTACAACAAAGTTCATTGAGGAATTGCAACAAGTTCATGGATGTGCTTTCTTGGCAATGTAGGTCAAAGATTTAAAAAAACCTTGAAGACTTGTTGAACTGAAATGTGTTAGAAAATTTTGCTATATACAAGACGGCTTCTATTCTTTCCTATAGCGATGCATATGCGAATCCTCAACTATCTTTTTTTTTAATGCTCATCATGCATATAATTAAGACATGCATTGTTGGTTTTCATCAATATCTTAGTAAAATAAATATTATGTTGACGAGAAATTTAGAATTATCTTTTTTTTTTTTGACAAGTGTAAATTTTAAAATAATGAACATGACAAAGAAAATTAATTCATGATGAGTTATTTACCGAGGAGGATACCAAACTTAAAATGGACTTAAGTTTAGGTTCTGAGTAGATCTAAGTCCCATAAAATAACACATGATTAAGGATTGAAGGGAGCTTTTGGTGCTAACACTCTGGTGATTAAGTCATTAAGAAAACATAAGAGACCTAAATGTAAAAGTAGAGATGGTGTGAGAGCAGTTTTATTTAAATTGATAAGGCATGGGTCTATTTATATATTTTTCAGGTATTATAGTGAGTAAATTTTAATAATGATAGAATAGGTAAGGAGATCTAATCCTCAAGGTATGAGCTAAGTGAGACACTAGTCCATAGACTAATGATAGGAATCATTAGGAGATCTCAACTTGATGCAAGAAGAAGGAGTGTAAAATAGAATATGAAAGGCTAATACTCAATTAAGTCTTTACAAGGTTTCAATGAAAGGCTAATACTCAATTAAGAGAGCTTTTTTTGATAGTTGGCAATTGATATGATAATTGATAAACTAGTCCTTAGGATTATAGGTTTATTTATAATAGTTTTTAACCCTAATACAACCAACTGATAAAAAAACAAATAAATAAAAATATTCAAGTGCTTAAACTTAAAGTTTAAGGAAACTCCTTAATAATATCTTAAAATCTCCTAATGAGTCTAAAATATTCTAAACAAACAATAAAAATTACAACATTAATTAGGGTTATGGGTTTATGTCATGTCTCTCTACTAAAAAAAAAATCATATTTGAATTTATAATAAGGAATTGACGTCTTCTAGGTCACATAAAGAAATACTTTGATTCTATTGAACTCTTGAATTATTTAGACTTACGCATAGACCATTACTTATGAATCTTCTTTGGACTAATGACCTCGCTAATAAGGACATTGAAATGGTATTAAATTTCTCTACCAAATAAAATCAACATTATTTGGCAATGGAAGTCAATGATCAACAAGATTTTAAAACTTACAAGTTATGGGTTCACCTCATGGGTTCATTGAATATGTTGATAAATTAATCTTTTGACTATCACAATCTTTTAGCTCTTTAATACCTTCATCGAAACACAAATTAACTTTCTAAATCATGTTGTGATGAATAATAAGTATTTCCACTTCTTTTGAACCATCTCCTATTGAATTATTGATACTTTGCCAACATTGAACTCCAAAGATAGTAGTACTTTTTAGACATGAAAACTAATATTGGTGGAAGACTAAGAAAGCAAATCTTCATTATTTAAAGATGAATCCACAAACTCAATATTTGGAAGAAAAGAAGAAATAAATGTCCTTTCAACTTAATTTGAAATTGTGTCAAATTTATATTGCCATAAAATTCAATGACCAATAAATTTCTCATCTTTACCCATGAGCAAATTTTTGGCTCACTAGATCTAAATTGGTAATTTGAGTATAGTTCCACCAATCAACTCCACCATCTTGTAATTTTGAATATGAAAATTTCATCATTTTCTCCAAAACATCTTTTTATTTGAACTAGACCTCAAGTCCACCAAAGCATCTTAAAAAATCCTTATTAAAGAAATTTCCATTACAAACAAAATTATCTTCAAACTCATGCATGTGTGTACAAACAAACTAACCACAAGCAATATTTACAATAAAAGATCTATTGTATTCACAATCTAAAAAGGAACCTTATAAAAAGCCTTCCTTTCATGATCAATGTAATTAAAAAGGTTACTTCAAACTCCATAAGATGACATCAAACCAAGAGAAACTTGGTTTAATGCCATTTGATGCAAAATAGAATGGAAGCATAGAAAAGAGATAATCAAAGGTCAATACTTCATCGATCCTTTATGGGGTTTATAAATTCTACCAGACAACAAATAAAAAGTTTCAAAAGTTGATAACTATTCTTATAATTAATAAACTATACCTTAGGTTTATAGGCCTATTTAACCCTAACAAAAGGTTTATAGGCCTATTTAACCCTAACAAAACTAACTGATAAGGAAACAAATAAATAAAAATATTCATATCCTTAAACTTAAGCTTAAAGATAATAATATTTTAAAATCTCCTAAATAGTCTAAAATACTCTAAATGAATAATAAAATGATAATAATAAAAATTACAACCTTAATTGTATAATAAGGTAGGATAATTTTCATCATATGTCCTATATCATGACCTTGTCATTAACCTATAAAGAATTGCTCAAAATCCATAAGTTACTTCATCACCTTGACTTAGGGCCTTTTGGGCCTAGTTATGAATTGAACCAAGTATATAGATTTAAGCCTCCTTATTAATAAGAGAGAATTATTATAACTTAAATATGCTTGATAGCTGTAATTTTTATATGTGCTAGTGCTAGAAACCTTCATTTATTACTTATGTTTTTATTCTATTTCTTTTAACTAAAAAAACGGATATCATAAGTATATTAGTCATTATATCTACAAGTTGAGATTAAGGGTTATCCATTGATATCCTTATTTGACCTTTCCCATTGGAAGGAACCATTACTTGAGTAATGATGGCTTTAAGGAGGAGTAACCCATTCTTGGTCATGTAATGTGAACCCTAAAAGGTAAGGCTTAGTGATCTAACACACAAAGGGAATCAAATGAGAACTTAAGAAAGTCAAATCAAACTTTAATTATGCAAACTTTAGACCTAATGTTTAAAGGAACATGAATGTTAGATATAAAGAAAAATATGGATGACACACTCCAAAAAAGAACGAATTTTAAAGTAAGAAGTTAAGGTTGAACAACACAAGAAGAGTTGGTTGTTGATAAGTTTTTTAGTTCTTAAAAGAATTAAGGGAAAAAATGCTCACTTTTTAATTTATATAATTGTTTACCTTTTAACCATGAAATCAATCTATTTATACATTGAAATAACAACCATCAAAATCCTAAAACTAGAGCCAATGATATACTCTTAAAAGATAAGGACATTCCTATTTTACTGTAAACTTCTATTTTATAACAAATTTCTATTCTATAAAAGACTCCTACTTAAGAGTGAATTTTATTACCTAACCCTAACTCATAAGCACTTCAATCATATTAATAAATTCTTAATCTTCTTTCAAGCTTGAATACATGCCATTGGATGAATTTATGTCATTTGTAACTTGGTTGGCTCAGATATTCTCAATTAGCTCATTTAGTGCTTCTTTCATTTTTTTTAACCCTTGAATGTGTCATTGACCATTTATAAATGGTCAATAGATCCATAAAAGTCCTTCATGCATTACCTCCTCCATAGATCTCATCATTCTCCCCCTCTCCTCAAAAGGTTTTCTCCTCAAATTATCACTTGTATCAAAAGGATAAAGATTAGAATTATTAAATATTGTACTAACATTTTACTCATCAACAAGGTCTAACTTATAGGCATTGTCATTAATCCATGCCACCACTTGAAATAGACCATCTCCTTTAGCCTGTAGCTTTGAGCACCTCTAAATCTGAAACATTTCCTTATGCATGTGCACTTAAACCCAAGCACCAAATTTAACTACTACCTTCTCTTGCCCTTTTTTGGTATAAGTTGTGATGCGGAAAACCCCAAAAAGACGTGGCTTAGGGACCCAACGCACACAATGAATCAAAGAACAACCAGGAAAGCTAAATCAGGGTTTAATAACACAAACCCTAGACCCAAAATTCGAAGGAACACGAACCTAGGGTATTCAAGATGGATATGGACGCCACACTCCAGAAGAGGAAGGAATTGGGAGTGATAAGTCGGTTTGAACGCCACAAGAAGAAAACCTCTTGATAAGTTCTTTAGTTCTCAAAAGAAAGGAAGGAGAAACCCTTGCTTTCTATTTCACTGAAAGTTGTCTGATATCTTGATTGTCTGATTTCCAAAGCTTACAAGGGGTGCCTATTTATAGGCTAAGATAGCAATCCTAAAGAGGTATAAATTCCTAGTTAGGACAATTCCTTATTTAGGTGGAATTCCTATCTAGGTACAAATTCTTATATGGAAAATAAACTCCTAATTTGGAGTGACTACTATTATTAGTCCTAACACTTTAATTACTCTAATGATATTAATAAGGCCTGGACTCTCTTCCAAGTTTAAATTCGCACCATTTGAAGTTGGGTTGGCCTGAGCGTCCTGAATCAGCCCATTCAGTGCTTCTTTAATCTTTCTGGCCCTAGCTCGTGTTATTGGGCCTTCTGGAATGTGCAATGGACCTCTTGCATCCATTGAAGCCTTCCACCCTTCATGTCTACGGTTCTCATCATTCCCCCTTTCCTCAAAAAGATTCGTCCTCGAATCATCACCTTGTTTATACTTGATGACGTAGGGAAAGGTCTGAATGAATTTGATCCACTTGGCATGCCTTCTGTTCAACTTTCCTCGTACAAGTAGGATAGGAACTACATAATGACCCATGCTTTCCCTCACATATCCTTTGAAAATAAGTTCTTCAACCTGTCTTTTATGCTCCTTTGTCTCCTTCTTATATGCTGGCCGATTTTGGATGGATGCACCAAGGATGAAATCAATTTGATACTCAATTCCTCTCTTGGGTGGCAATCCAGTTGGGTCATTGTCATGGAATACACCTTCAAATTCCTGCAATAGAACAACAACAACACTAGGCAAAAATGGCTCAAACTTGTTAGTATTTAAATAAGCCACTTTATACAAAAGTATCATCATAGGTTGTTTGGCAAAAATTGCTCTTTGCACATCACTTTCTTTTGCATAGGAGCTTTCTGTTTTCTTCTCTTTCTCTTGTGTTCTCATGGTTTCTCCTCTGTTTTCTCTTTTTTCCAATTTGGCTTCCAAGATGAGGTAGATCCTGAGTTCTGCCCAAACCGTGTGGAACCCTTTCGTTTGAGTTGCCTTTCAACTTTCATGGCCATGTGTACCATGTCTTCTAATTCCACATAGTGTTGCAATTCAACCACGTTTGCTATGTCCCCATTTAGCCCTTGCAGAAATCGAGCCATGGTTGCTTCTCTATCTTCTTCTACATTCGCCCGAATCATGGTAATCTCCATCTCCTTGTGGTAATCCTCCACACTTTTGGTGTCCTGAGTGAGCCCTTGCAGCCTTTGGTACAGCTCCCTGTAATAGTGATTAGGGACAAACCTCCTCCTCATGATAGCCTTCATCTCCTCCCATGTATCAATAGGCCGCTCACGATTCCTTCTCCTAGTCAAAACAAGTTGATCCCACCAAATAATAGCATAATCAGTGAATTCAACTGCAGCAAGCTTTACCTTTTTCTCCTCGGAATAGTTGTGGCAATCAAAAACCAACTCAACCTTCTTCTCCCATTCTAGGTATGCATCAGGATCATTCTTACCTTGGAATGGAGGAAGTGTCATTTTAATACTGCCCAAATTATGGTCATAGGTGTCTTGCCTCCCAAATTCTCTTTGATCCCTTCTATTGTTAGCAGTTCGGACCGCAGTAGTTTGATCATCAATTTCATTACTTAGTTTGTTTTGCAATTTTTTGCCATATCTTCTTATGCAACTTCTTCTCTATTTCAACCTTGCAATCACCATTTATCAATAAAAACACAATTCATATGGAATTAAAGGATTAAAACTTTACACAATTTCAAATGGAGGGTAACTAGTAGTAGAATGAACATTCTTATTATATGTGAACTCTACATGCAACAAATAATCTTCCCACATTCCTAAATTCTTTTGAATAATAGCATACAACAAGGTAAAAAGAGTTCAATTAACTACCTTAGTTTGCCTATATATTTCTAGATGGCAAGTGGTTGAGAACACTAGTTTAGTACCTAATTTAATCCACAAAGTCTTTTAGAAGTAGTTCAAGAACTATGTATCTCAATCTAAAATGATACTCTATGACATGTCTTATAAGTATACTATGACTCTAAAGGATAATTCAATCACATTATTTGGATCGTTAGTTTTTATGACATAAGATGAAATAGGTCATCTTTAAAAATCTATTAACAATAACAAGTATAGAATTTTTACCCTTTTTTTACTATAACAGCCATATCACAAAGCTCATAGATAAATCAACTTAATATTAGTTAAGTATGGGTAAAAGGTGTATGAGTCACGAGGTAAAATTCTAAATTTAACTTTTTTGCATGTTATGCACTTCTTGCACACCCTCTCAATATCTCCTTTCATGTGTGGCCAAAGGAAATACTCAGATAATAACTAACTTCCTTAGAAAAGTCATAGGTACACATAAACAAATTTCCCAAAATAAGATACTCTTGTACTTATAAAATTTTCTAGAAGCTAACTTCTCACATACACTATACACATTAGTAAAGTTAGGATCTTTCACATAAAAATTTTTAATGTACTCAAATCCAAATAATTTTGCATTAAGTGTAGAGACAAAGGAATACTTACAAGAAAATGTATCAACTACCACATTCTCCTTGTTAATATTTGATAACACAAGCAAAGGTTGCAATGAATTCGACCTATGTGACATGTTTCCTATTCAACTTTCCTTACCCTTCAAGTATTTCAAGGATTCATGCCTTTGAAACTCCCTTGTCTCCTGAAGATTACCTTTATCTTAATCAATTTAGAATTGTTGCACCATAGATGAATTTAATATGATATTTTATTTCCCTAAAAGGTGGCAAACCACTTAATTCTTGGGGAAAAAACATCACCAAATTCTTCCAAAATAGAAACAACACTAGGCAAAGAAGAGTTAAACTCATCAAAACTAAAATAAGCCTCTTTATACAAAAGTACAACAATAAGTTGTGTTAAATAGAATGCTCTTTTAACATCACTGTCTTTTATATATAAACTTTTAATTTTTTTCTCATGCTCTTTTTCTTCTTTTCTCTTGGTATCATCTCTTTTATTTCATTTATTTCCCTCCTTTCCCCCCTTAGCCTTAATTTCTTTTCTCCTCTTTCTCTCTTTTTTAATCCCTAATCAATTTTCATAAACCTTTTTAAGGTGTTAAAAGTATAAGAGTAACAGATTTATCATTTATTACAGAAAAGTACCTATTCTTAAACCTATCAAGTATGACACACTGACCATATTGCCATAGTCCCTCCAACAAAATATACCCAGCTTGCAAGGGTATAACATCACACAAGACCTCATTAGTATATCTATTAATAGTAAATAGTACTAACCCCTACTTATTTACCATAATTTCACCACACCCATTTAATTATTAAAACTTATATGAGCTAAGCTATTTCATGGTAAATAAAATAAACTTTTCAACTAACACAATGCTAGCTATATTTGTATAACTACCCTCGTTAATGATCATACTACATACCTTATCTTTGATATGACATCTTGTATAGAAGATTCTATCTCTTTGCACTTCATCATCTTTTTTAGTTTGTATGCTTAATACTTGTCTAGTCACCAACACATCTCCCTTAATTAGGAACTCCTCTCCATCACTTGTATCATCTAATGATGGCATGGAGTCATCATTAAACTCACTTTTAGTCTCAATATTACCACTATCTTATAACACCATGGTATGCTTATTAGAACACTCAGATGCAATATGTCCCCTTCTTAGACATTTAAAACATTTAATATCTTGATTTTTACTAGGTTGGAAATTAAAATTACTTTTTTACTTATTATGGCTCACTTCATTACTCTTATATGATTTAACCTTATGATTATAATAAGCCCTCTTTTCCTTTTTACTCTAATTCAGCTTTTAGGATGAAGTGGAACCCAAATTCTATCCAAATCAATGTAGAACCCTCTCATTTAAGTTGCCTCTCAACTTTCATTATCATATGCACTATGTCTTCCAACTCCATATAATACTACTATTCAACAACATTAACAATATCTCTATTCAGCCTTTATAAGAACCAAGTCATGGTTACTTTTCTATTGTCCTCCATATCATGGTCATTTCCATGTTCTTATGGTAATCCTCCACAGTCTTGGTGCCTTAAGTTAGCCATTATAGCCTTTAATACAAATCCCTATAATAGTGATTAAGGATGAAACCTCTTCATCGTGATAGCCTTTATCCCATCCCATGTGTTAGTAAACCTTTCGTGATTCCTTCTCTTGGTCAAAACAAGTTAATCCTAGCAAATAATAACATAATTTGTATATTCAATTACAACAAGTTTCAATTTTTCTCTTCAAAGTAGTTGTGACAGCTAAAGACCAATTCAACCTTCTTCTCCCATTTTAAATAGGTTTATTAATCATTTTTTCCTTGGACTGAAGGAATTTTCATTTAATGCTACCAAAATTACAATCATAGGTATCTCTTATACTTTTTGTATTAGGAACCTCAAGGCCCCTATACCTCCTTGGCAATTTCGTTATTGTATTGGTTTGTTTCTTCATTATATCTCTCATATTAGTAAATTTGATGTTTATTCACTTAAATTGTAGTTGCATAAATTTGATCATGAATGACACATCACTACCCTCCTTCTTAGCTTCATCTTTGTCTTTGGAAGAGATAGTGTTAATCCTACACAAAATGGCTAAGATACCTTAACAAAACACTCTCTTATGTGTTTCACTCAAAAATAGTGTCACACCACCTCATGTTTATACCTTTTACCACTTAAATTTTCTCTCTCAATTCTTTATTAAATTAAAAAACCTCAATCAAAATCATTTTATTACTAATTAATTCCAATAAATTAAAATCAAAGAAATTTAGAAAAGCGTAATGAATAAAAGTTATAGGTTAGAAAAAAGCAATAAGATTAAATTGTAATATGTAAAAAGAGAATAATTAAATTTGAATTTTGTAGGAACTAGAAAGTAACAAGGTCTACTCCTTTAACCTAATTAATTATAATCATTTGGATAGAACAAAAACTTTTGTTCCTTTTTTTTTTCCTTTCTTCTTTTCTTCTTTCTCTAGTTTTTTTTTTATGCAAATTTAAGAACATGAGATAAACTAGGGTTTGTAGATTAAAAGAACAAAAGGGTATTAAATGTTGCTAAGAAGAATAACAAGAAAAAAACTTAAATTTTAATAAGTAAACTTGAGTTGGAGCCAAACTTTAATATCAACTGATGTGAACCCCAATAGAGCTTAGGGACTTAACATGTAGAGGGAATTGAGTAAAAATCCAAAAAACTTAAATCAAATTTCAATCCTTAAACCTAATGTTTAAAGGATCATGAACCTAAAGTATAAAGAAAGATATGGATGTCACACTTTAGAAAAGAATGAATTTAAGCATAATAAGTCAAGTTAAACATCATAAAAAGAGTTACTTCTTGATAAGTTATTTAGTTCTTAAAAATATAGAAATAAAAAATTCTCACTTTTCAATTCACATAATCACCTACTTTTTAACAATGAAAGCAAATCTATTTATAAGTTGAAATAACAACCTTAAAAATTGAAAAATTAGAGACCATGATATATTCCTAAAAAATAAGAACACTTTTATCTTATTATACTCTTATTTTATGACAAACTCTTACTTTATAACAAATTCTTACTTAAAAGTAGGTTTAATTACTTATTCCTAACTCATCAAGCATTCCAATGATATTAATAAAGTTTTGGCCTTCTTTCAAATTTGAATTCACATCATTTGCAACTTGATTAGCCTGAATATTCTCAATCAGCACATTTAGTACTTCTTTCATTTTTTTTAGCCCTCGAACATGCCATTGGCCTTTCATGAATGTCCAATGGATCCTTAAAAGTCATCCATGCATCAATTATTCTATAGATCTCATCACCATAATGTATCAAATACAAAACCTAATAGTATGTCAACTATAAATCTTTATAATTTCCTTAAAATTGAAGGGGATGTTGTTAAAGGGATTCAAATTTGAACCATTATGGAAAGAGACATGCCAAATTACCACCAATCTCTTACATTAGGCAGTGCTTTTCATTCCTTATTCAAGTTCTCTCTTTGTGTAAAGGCTATTAAAAGGACACATTCATGCCTACATGATAGACTTTATTTATGAATTCATTTACAAATGGTTTATTTTAATTATGACCTCATTTATCAATGATCAATTTTATTTAGGGACAATTTTGCACCATTTTGCTCAAAAAATTTTCATTTCAATACTTATGGCTTCAAATTCATCAATTTAATGTTATATGGCTTTTTTTGAATTATCAAAAAAAAAAGAAAAATTCTATGTTTGTTCTATTAATTTTTTTTAAGTCCAATCCACTAAAATTTTTATTAGATCATTAAAGATGGGATCTACAAGTATAACCCTCTTTGGTAGTGTATTTCAACTTGTCTTAAGGTGAGTAAAAACTAGTTTGGACCTAAATAACCAAAAGAGTGTTTGGTTTTACTTTCAAAAATGTGTTTTACAAACACACACACCACCTAAAATAGAGGTTGTGGAAAAGCAACAATTTGTAGCTTTTAGACACCACCAAACAAAAAAGGCAAAAACTAAATTGTGTTTTTATTTTAATAGAAAAAAATATCATTAATTCTTTCACCTTCATTGTTGAAGAGTTTCAAAAAAAAAAAAAGTAAATGCAAGTATAATAAACATCAGTTGAAAAACAAGATGTACCAAAAACGGATTAGAGGCAATGGAAAGAACTACACAAAAGAGACCTAATTGAGATGGGATCCCATAAAAGGAACAATTCTTGTTATTAAGACATAGTGAGACCAGTGGATTAAGGTGAGTTTTAACATTGTTCTTTTTTACTCAAAAATAATGTTTTTGATAAGTTTAGGATACTAACAATGCCCTTTATTTTACAATAATGTTGGCTAATCTACCTATGAAAAGATTTCAAGAATCTAGTATTGAACTAGAAGTCAAGAAAAAGTTAGATGTCTTGTTTGGGGATCTAGTGGCCATAGGAAGATATGTTGTTGCACCTTCACTGACTACTTTATGCATTAGTGATGGTGTTGAGACTAATCATCCAACTCAATACAAAAGTGTTGTATTAGAAGTTAGATGTAAAACTTAACCTTATTGATTCCATAAATAAATTATTTAAAGGTTCCAAGATACAGCAGGGGAATGTAAATATTAGCACGAGTGATGTACCAAGAAGAAATGAGACCAATAAGAAAAGAGTTGTTAAATTAGATTTACATGTGAAAAAAGGTTCTAAAGGGTACAAAATGACAATATAAAGGGGTAGCTACTTTTAAAGAAATAATTGATTTATTGGTTCATGATGTTGTTGAAAATAGGAAAACAAAGTTGCCAAGATGTTTTTTATGTGATGTTATAAAGGATTTCCATTCTTTAACAAGTGTTGAAGAAGATAGTGACCTTTTTATGGATGCCAAAGATTTAATCTAGGCGAGTAGAAATAAAGATATTTATTTTTCATAGATGACTCAATAAGCCAAGTTGCGTTAGTTACATTATCAAATTGAGTAGCACAAAACCCAATAGATGCCTTAGATTAAATAGACATGTTAGTTTCTCTAGTTACTAACATATTTTGGTGTACATGACATTACATATTATTGGATATATTTATTAGTTATCATTTTTTTCATTTATTTTTTTTTTACCGAGCTAAGGAACATTTGGTACATCTAGTGTTTTATATGTTAATATAGATATATTCTTTTTTTTTCATAGATATGACTAATGATTATGAAAATCATTATGGAGAATACAATGATAATGATGCTAACAATGAAGATAGACTCCGACTATTGGAATTGACTACCATTGGTGCTATTCATACCTATCATTATACTTATATACACAAAAAACACCTTGTATAACCTTATATCAAATAGGGATAAAATAAGTGATTGAATTAATATAAGGCAATGAAGTACGATTTTTGAATATGTTCAAAATAGATAAAGGAACATTACTTTAGTTATGCACTAATCTACAATAGAATTATGTGTTAATGCCTTCGTAGAGAATGTCTTACATTGAGAAAATGTGCATCTTTTTATACATAATTACTATGGTTAAATCCAATGGATCAATTGACAAATATTTTTAGCACTTGGGGGAAGTAGTTAGCAAAAATTTTGCAAAAATCTTATCAATAGTTTTATCACTTGCAAAAGATATTATCACACCTTGTGACCCTAATTGTAGAAATATCCCACCACAAATTCTTTATGATAGTAGATATATGCTGCATTTTAAGGCACTTTTTTGATAATATTTTTATAATAGCAAATAATTAACTTTTGTTTAAACTTCTTGTACGCTAAATTTAATTTTATCAATTAGATATAAGCATGAGTATGTTTTAATAATAGGATTGCACTAGAGTAATAGATGGAAAAGATGTATGTACAAGTATTCCTATAGAAGATAAAGTATGATTTATTGAAAGAAAAGTCATACTAATATAGAATATCATTGTAGCATGTAATTTGGATATGCAATTCACTTTCATGTTAGCTTGATAGGAGGCTAAAACACATGATGTACACATTTTTATTCCAACCATTAATAATCTAGATCTTAATTCCCATACCCCCCAACAAGTACTAATCATAACATATTTTTTTCTTTTCAAATAAATATTTTATATAAGAAATTATTCACTTCAAAATTCTTTTTATAAATAAATATAAGAAAATATTACCTTTTGTTGATTGATATTATAAAAGTATAAAATATCATTTACCTAAATTTCAAAACGATTGACCACCAAAAAGATATAATGAAATCTTTAATTATGCACATTTATGATTAAGAAGTTGTATTGAAAGAGCATTTGGAGTATGAAAGAGAAGATGAAAGATATCTTATTTGATGTTATGTTATTTATTTAAAGTGCAAAGAAATATTGTTATTATGACAACAACATTACATAATTATATTCATAAAAAATTTATAAATGTTCCAATTTTTTATCATTATCTTGATATTGTACCACGTGTTATTTTTTTTATGTTGACAGAATTTCATGACATGGATTCCTTAAAGATAGTAAAATGACATAAATTATTCTTCTTTGTGAGCAAATTACTTCTAGTTTGACGAATTAGAATTTTTTTTATTTTTTATTTTGGTCTTTTTTTGACAAGTTTTTTTTTTGAAAAACGTATATTATTTATATTTGATAAATATAATATTTATTTTTTAAGTTATTTTCTCAATTAATTATCAATTCAAATAAATTACTTTAATTATAGTCAATTAAATTAATATTTCTATTTTTTAATAAAATAGTACAATATAGAAAATGAATCATATAAGTCTTTGGTAAGGTCTAATATTTAATTCATAAATTGAAATAAGAAATTAGTAATTTAGTTATTAAGAATAAAATAAATTATTAATCACATTTTATTATCATTTTACATGCTAACAATTATTTTAATAACAATTTTACTAAACATTAAGAATTCTTTTGGATTTTCCTTACCTTATTGTCACCATTATTATCAAACAACTTGCAACTTTGGGTAACATAATTTTTAGTTTTAATATTCTTGTTTACACCACTTTATCTCATAGTATTGCCAAACATGATTTATATTGAAAATCAAATCTATGTTGAAAATACCCTTACATGTGACAAATACCTAACCAAGAACAAGAAATGGAAACAAAATTATATAAAAAGAATCCTTTCTCTAACTTTTAACTTATCAACCAAATCAACTCCTTTGGTAGTTCCCAAAGTTCATAAGGATAAGCATTAAGCATTTACTGCATGGTATAATAACATCTTATAATTCAAGGAAAGTAAACAAGTTGAGGTAGTGCAGAGCACAGTCAATGTATCTTAACGAAAAAGAAAAGTTCAAAATTGAAACTTTAAAGTCAGAAAAGATAAAATGGGAAGGAAAATTGTTTCCAAATATTTGCTCTTTAGACACTAAATAAATGATTTCTTTTCCCATTCATTTAGAGACACTATAACCAATTGGCAAGAATGAAGAAGAAAAAAAAAAGGAAAAGGAATGGTGAATACAACTAAAAAAAGAAAAAAAATTATATGTTGAATTCAATTCACATTCTATAAAATAAATAATAAATTGTGGGATAATGTAAGGTATATAAAACTTCAAGCAACCAAAACAAAAAAAAAGGGAGAAAAAGGCTATGACACATTTCGAAGTTACTCACCATAAAGTCATCCTTTAGCTCATTATCCTTCATCTTCTCCGTTTTTATCTTTTGCCTAACTTTTTCATCCTTCTCCTTCATTGATGAAGCAAACCTTGCATATTTGGGGCAAGGTAAGTATTCTTAAAGGCTCAAAGATATGAGGTAAATCTCTATAGTAGAGCAATCACATAACATCTTGACTTCTGCTTCACTCATAGCTTGGGTTACCACCCTGGCCATTGCTTTGCAACAAGGTTTTCCTAGACAATTAAAAACTTATGCATGTAAGTGCTGCATATGATGATCAATTCACATTACGCAACCATATCTTATAGTTTAGCATGGTAAGGATGTAGTTTGCCTTACAAATGTTGCACGATATGATTAGGAGAAAGCAAAAGAAAGTATAGAGCTCCATTAGAAGATAAGGAGTTAAAGAGATAAACCTTTAGCATCCTAGAGAAAGGAAAGAGCATGCCTACATATAGCCTCAACTATCTTTCATATCTATATAATATTATTAATTTTATAACATGAAGATGCTAGATGACATAATTTATCTTCATTTAAGTCTAATTTTAGAGGAGAAGGTTAAGGGATATTTTTTTTAAGCTCTTTTTTAATTTTTTTTTCTTCAATTAGAGATTCAATCATTCTCTTTTTCATTTATTTTCCTTATATTTACAATTTTCCATCTCATTCAAGGAAATTAATTTCTTGGAGCTGTTGAGAATTCTTGTAGCTAGCACCATCAATGATTCTCTATTATCTCTCCTTTTATGGAAATTTATTGATTCTTTTATACTCATTATTATATTACCTCTTTTCAAACTTTTCATTTTCTTCCACAACTTACGAAGATTACAATTATTGCATTTATTATTCTATTACTTAAAAATAAATTGATGAAGATTTAAGTCTTTTCTTCTTTCCAAGTTTAAATATAGATTATTACTCACTTTTTCATGCAATACATTTTTAGATTGATTGCATATGAAAATTAAAGAGAGAGGCAAAGGTGCAATCACTATATTTCTCTCTCTAGCTTCCCTCCATTTACATCTCCATCATCCTCTCTTTTTTCTTTTTTGTTACATTTAATATTTAATTTTTAGTTTATATTTCTCTTATCTATGCAGAATCATAATAGTTAACAAATTTCATAAGGTCACTTTCTTTTTTCGGTTTTTATTGGCTTTATGATGTAATAAGTCTTTGTTAAATGATTATTATTTTTCCATAGAATGAGTTAAAATTTCCTTTAGATGGTATAAAATACATCAACTACGAATTAAGCTATAAATTATCCACTAATAAAAAAAGATGGTGCTTGTCTTTTGAAAGAGGGTTATTGAATATTGTCTCCATTGACTTTTATGTATTTATTTTAAAATGTGTAATAGTTAGTTAATATTTATAAATTGTCTACTAATAAGAAAGATCATGCTCGTCTTTTGAAAGAAGATTATTGAACATGGTTCTCATTGACCTTTGGTTTTTTTCTAAAGTGTGAAATATTTAGTTGATAGTTGCTAGTTGTTAAAGGAAGGAGATTATGTAAGTTTGAAGATATCTTAGAAAGGATGAATTCTACCCTAATTAAATATAAATTAATGTGGAAGTTTTAGGAGGTGAGGGATTCAATCTTTGACTCCCTCAAGCTTCATAGGCTCGATGGCATTTTAGTGAGACAAATAATTATCAATCTTTGACCTATGATGTGTATTTCTCTCATTAACTCAAAAAATTCTAATGATGGGGTGCAACCTTGTATTGCCAACATCGAAGGTCATAACAAGACGTGACATCAATTCAAACTATGCTTGGTAAAAGTGGTGCACACTAGTAGTTGCATAAAAGGAGACTACTGATGACAAATATTTGATAGCTTTTGATTTCATAATTGGGCAAAGAAATTTGGCCCTCAGAACTTATTATACAAATAACTTCTTTCTTTTTGGAAGTGAAGTTCACTATTTGATTCAGTTACTTAGATGCATGTTAGTATATTTTGCCAAACTATTCATGAATTGAAATAGGGGAAAATTACATGGACATTTTTTAATAAAAAACTATGCACAATTAGGAAAAAAAAAACACAAACAAAATTTAATTGTTAAAAGTGGTCTTTTACTATTATATGTTGTGGTACTTTCTATTATTTATTAATAAAAGATTATTTTATTAATTTTGTATGATGAGTCCAACAAAAAGTGTGTCAAACAACTATTTTCTATTGCAATAAGAGAGCAATTATATGGATAGACCTTGTTGTTCCCACAACCTTGTATGGGTTGTAATTGTTGTCAACTAGGGTTAAGTGTGTAAGAAAGTAAAGCCACAAGGAAGGGCATGAAAGTAAATCCGCCACGTGAGGGCAAGAACGTAAATCCGCCACGTAAGCCCTATTAGGGTTTCATGGAAGAGAGTATATAAAGGTCTTGGAAGACAAAACAAAAAAGGGGGGCCAACAAAATTGAATAAATGGCAACCCTACAACAACCGGCCAAAAAGAAGAGAAAATAATATACCAAAAGGGAACCCCACCGTCGGCAAAAAAAAAAAAACGGAGAAAAAGAGGAGACGGCCGAAGGGGAGCTGAACGAAGAACAAAGGTCGAGAGGAGACGGCCAAAAAGAGAGCAGAACGGCAAGAGATCAGAAACGACACCACCGGGAGAGCAAACCAGAAACGTCACCACTGGGAGAGCAAACCAGAACGTGCGACCTCCTGCAAGGAAACCAGAAAGACGTTCCGCAAGCAAACTAGAAACGCACAACCAGCAAGAGGAGAAATAAGAAACAGACCACCCAGAAGAGAAGACAACAGACCTGGTATCTGTGAGATCACCCGGAAGAGAAGACAGCAGATCTGGTATCCGTGAGATCACCCGGAAGAGAAGACAGCAGACCTGGTATCCGTGAGACCACCTAGAAGAGAAGACAGCAGACCAGAAGCATGAGGCAGGCCGAAAGACGTGAACCAGAAAAACCAGTAGCGTGAGGCAGGCCAAGAGACATGAAATGGCAGACCAGAAGCGTGGGTGTACGTCAGGAGATGGCGTGAAACCAGAACATGCAATGGCATGACAAACCAGAAGCGTGAGGACAGGCTGTGAAACAGTAAGACCATGAAATAGGAGATGGGTGAAACCATGAGATGGTGAAAGCAGGAGCTGTGTGAGACAAGAGAGGTTAGAGAGCGTTGCGGTGAACCTCTAAGCAGCAGTGGAGTAGCCTTTCAATTCAACAGAGGCAAGACAAGCTAGAAGAAGGGTAGACACAGTAAGTGACACTCTTTGTATTGTATTTGCTTAGTAATTGCAATAATGAAAGGAGCAAAAGATTAAGACATCCATTCTAACTGGAATTCTCAAGTATAGTGGATAGTCTCGGTAAGGGAGAGTCCCTACCACCGTGGATGTACGTCATGTTGATGGAACCACATAAATCTCGTGTATCCTTAATTTGCTTTACGTTTTGTGTTTTGAATTGAGTTGTGAACGCAGCTAAAGTATCAGCCAACCCATAACCTAACGAAGACCTAAACAAGAACATCTGAATTGTCTATTAGGCAAAGTGTCTGAAAGGTGACTTTGGGGACTATTGTGATTAGTAGGTAGCAATAGATCTACCTTAGTCGAATCTGAGAAAGAGTTCGCTTTTAAAAAGAGATTGAAGTTGTTCACTTACCTGCGAATTGCGAATTGTGGTGATACTAATTCACCCCCCTTCTCAGTATCACAAACCAGTAGATCATAGGGTGAAGTTGGGAACTTCAATTGGTATTAGAGCCAGGTTCACCAGGATAAAGCTTAACAGCTTGGTGTACTAGTTTGAAGAGATCCAGAAATTTTAACTTGTTCAGCATACTGAGAAATGGACGCCGGTACCAGCACCAGCACTACTTACAGCAAGAAGGTTCCAATCTTCAACGGAACCAACTACCATATGTGGAGAGCAAGAATGCAGGTGGTATTTGCAACCATGGGCATGAATGTGGTGAAATCTGTACAGGAGGGTTTTAAGCCTCCAGAAGAAGGTAAAGATCCAACCCCAGAGGAATTAAGACAGTTTGAGATAAATGGGAAGGCATCAAACGTCATCATTTCAGCATTGACAGATGCTGAATATGCTAAAGTTATGGACTGCAAATCTGCCAAGGAGATATGGAACAGATTGTAGAAAGTCTATGAAGGTGATGGCAGAATGAAGGAGGCCAAGCTTCAAGTTTTCAAGGAGAGATATGAATCTCTTAGAATGCAGAAAAATGAGACAGTCCAAGAGTTCTTCACCAGGGTTATTGATGCTGTAAACGATCTTAGAAGTCATGGGAAGAACAAGAAGGACTCATCTATTGTGAAGAAAATTCTGAGAATTCTACCTAAGAGGTTTGCCTTAAAGGTGGCAGCCATAGAGGAGAGTAGAGATCTCAATTTTATGTCTCTGCATGATCTCCAATGCAATCTCATTGCATATGAGATGAGAATAAAGTCAACTGAGAGCTCCTCAACATCAAAGGTATCAAAGGAGGCAGCTTTCAAAGCTATGAAACACTTGAAGATAAAAGAAGAGGAAGAAAGAATCATCAAGTGAGGATGATGAGGAAGAAAGTGAAGGTGAAGTGTTGGCATACTTCACAAGGAAGTTCAAAAAGGGGTCTAAGAAGGGAAAAGGGCAGTTGTCCTTGAGATGTTATCGTTGTGGACAGACTGGACACTTTGCTTCTCAATGCAAAGTGAAACTTGATGATGAAGATGAGGATGGTGATGATAAGCAGAATTCAAAATGGAGAAGACCATCATTCAAGTCAAGGAAGTCCAGCAAGAAGACTGCTAACCCACAAAAGAAGAAGAGAGGCTCATTCAAGAGTTATGTGAGCCAGACAAAAGAAGCCGATGAGGAGGAAGATGTAGACTCATCAGATGAGCATGCCTTTATGGCATCAGCTCGATGTGGTAGTTCAACCTCTGAAGAGGAAGAGGAGATTGATGAAGAAGAACCAGATCTTGAAGCTGAGTTAGAAGCAGCTTCAAAGGAGATAATCAGAAGGGGTAGAACCATAAGAAGTTTGGAGGCCCATATAAAACAAGTTGAAGCAAAGATTGAGGAAGCAGAAAGTCAAAAGGATGAAATAAGGGCTGAACATATTGACTTGAAGAGAAGATTTGAAGAACAGATCAAAATATGTGAAGACCTTACAATGGAGCTTGGCTCAAGGACTTCAACAATTGAAGAAATGGAGATAAAGTTGCTGAGACTTCAGCAACAACTTAAAAAGAGTGAAGAGAACTTGCAGAAGTTTGAAGTGACAGGAGAAACAAGCTCTGCAAGAGAAAAGAAGAATGAAGAGAAAGTGCAGCAATCTGATGCTGCACTGCCTAAAGATAACGAGACTTTGCCACAGAAGTTGAAAGAGAAGGTTAAGTCTTAAAAAGAAAAGACTGATCAGCCAGGAACAGTGAAGGCTGAAAATAAAGAAGATTTGAAGAAGCAACCTAGGGTTGCAAACAAAAATGAAGAAAAGAAAGTCAGCCAGCAAAAGGCTATGGCTGAACAGAAGAAGGAGAAGAAGGTGACTGAAATGAAAGTCACACAAGCAAAGAAGCCAGCAACCTTGCCTACACAGCAAGTAATGAACAAAAGAAAACAAGCTGTGATTAGACCCAAGAAGAGGCAGTTTCAAGGTTACTGTCTTTATTGTGAAGTTTGGGGTCATAAGGCAAGTAAATGCTGGTGGAGAAGGCCAGTATATGTCTCCAACTTGAGAAGATACGATGCTGCATACAGGGGGAGACAATACAAAATTCAGAGGAGAACACCTGTCGTGAGTTCTTGCACATACTGTAAAAAGCAAGGACACACTAACAAGGATTGTTGGTGGAAGCCCAAACCAGTGGTTTCAAAGAACAAGTTTGCTATATTGGGAGACTTGGAACAGTGTGAAAGGTGCGGGCAGGATGGCCATAATGCCAAGAGATGCATGACACTTCTCCCTGAGCAAGAGAAGGCACTCAATGGCACAGTGAAAGCAATTAGTACAGTCAAAGCTGAGAAAAAGGAGAAAGTTATCATCAAGCCAATTCAAAAGAAGGAATATAAAGCTAAAAGGGAGGTGACTAATATAGCTGAAATTGCACTAAAGGCTGACTACAAGGATAAGCAGTGGATCCTTGATAGTGGGTACACTTCATACATGATAGGAGACAAGAGTAAATTATCAAAATTGAACAAGTCAAAAGAAGGCAGAGTCCAGTTTGGCAATGATGATTCACTCAACATCAGTGGTCAAGGGTCAGTAAATATTGGAAAAGGAAAGCTAAAAGATGTTCTGCACGTTGAAGGACTCAGATATAATCTAGTATCTGTCAGCCAACTATGCAATGAAGACCATAAAGTGATATTCACAAAAACAAGGTTGCCAAGTAAAGAGTAAAAAAGGCAATACTGTTACAGCCAGGAAGAGAACAGCTGGAAATTTATATGTGATTGATGAGGACAAGACAAACAGCTGTTTACTTACAAAAGAAGAAGAAAATCAACTCTGGCATAGGAGGTTGGGACACTTAGCACAGAAGAACATGAGGAAGCTGACCATTACTCATGCAATCAGAGACATTCCAGACCTCAAGAGAGAGAGGGAGTATGTCTGCTCAGCATGCTTTAAAGGAAAACAAGTCAGAAAGCAGTATAAGACCAAAGAGGTTAGTTCTGAAGCAGTGCTTGACTTTGTACATACTGTTTGTGTGGGCCGATGAGAACAAAAGGGTTGAATGGTGAGAGGTACTTCACCTTATTTGTTGATGATTATTCCAAAAGGACCTGCATCATGCACCTCAAAACACAAGTCAGAAGTTTTGAAATGCTTCAAGAGATGCAGAAGATTGGCTGAAAATGAGAGTGGAAAGAAGATCAAAGTATTGAGGTCAGATCAAGGCACTGAATTCACAAATGGAGCTTTTGAAGATTACCTTGAGAAGCATGGAATTCACCATCAGATGGCAGCAGCAAGAACACCTTAACAGAATGGGTGGTAGAGAGGAAAAATAGAGCTGTGGTTGAAATGGCAAGAACTCTACTGCTGGAATTCAAGCTTCACACAAGATTTTGGACAGAAGCAACATTTACAGCCGTGCACCTATTGAACAGAGTTTTACTAAGGCCCAATACTGATAAGACTCCATATGAGCTATGGAGTGGGAAGAAGACAACAACCAAGTATTTTAGAATCTTTGGTAGCCTATGTTTTGTGAAGAACAAGGAGCAAAACTTGGGAAAATTCCATGCTAGGTCAGATGAAGGCATCTTTGTGGGATACTCAGCAAAGACAAAAGGTTACAGAGTTTTTCTGCATAAACTAGGAAAAGTGGTCACTTCCAGTGATGTGAGAATAGATGAAAACTGGAAAACAATGCATAATGGAGAAGTTGAGGACAGTGAAGAAGATGACTTCAAGATAGATGAAGAATCTGACCAACATGAAGAAGAGGGAAAAGAAGTAAGTTCAGACTCAAAGAAGAGTAAGTCTGAAGATGAAGAAGGAGATTCTCTTACAACTAAGACTGTGCAAGAGAGAAAGACAAAGAAGACATGGACCAATGCTCATCAAGGAAATCAAATAATAGGTGACCCATCAGCAGGAGTTAAAACAAGAAGAAGAATTATGGGAGCTACTGCTTTACTCTCACAAGTTGAACCTAATTCTGTTGAAGAGGCTGCACAAGACAAAGCCTGGGTCAAAGCTATCAATGAGGAGCTAGATCAAATCGAGAAGAATGAAACATGGGAGCTGGTCCCAAGACCCACTAACAAGAATGTCATAGGAACAAAATGGGTGTTTAAAAATAAACACAATGAAGATGGCAAGGTGGTGAGGAACAAGGCTGGGCTGGTTTGCAAAGGCTACACTCAGATAGAAGGAGTAGATGTTGATGAAACTTTTGCACCAGTAGCAAGGTTGGAAACTATCAGAATGTTCTTAGCTTTGGCAGCACATAAGAGGTATAAAGTTTACCAGATGGATGTGAAATCAGCCTTTCTGAATGGGCTCATGAAAGAAGAAGTGTATATTGAACAACCCAATGGAGTACAAATCAGTGAGGATGAGACACACGTGTGCAAACTAAAGAAAGCCTTGTATGGCCTTAAACAAGCCCCAAGAGCATGGTACAGTAGACTAGACGCATATTTGAGAGGGTTGAACTTCATAAGAGGAACAGTTGATAATAACCTATATGTGTTCAACTCAGAGAAAGGCCAACTGATAACCATAGTATATGTAGATGACATCATCTTTAAAGGGGATCACTTTGAGCTATGCCAAGAATTTGCACAGAAGATGAGTGAGGAATTTAAGATGTCATTGATTAGAGAAATGACTTACTTTCTTGGATTACAGATAAAACAGTGTGAAGAAGGTATTTTTATTTCTCAGACAAAATATGCCAAAGAAATGCTAAAAATGTTTGGCATGGAGGATAACAGACCTGTTAGTACCCCTATGCCAATAGGCTACAAGTTAACAAAAGTTTAGGAAAGAAGGAGTACAAGCCCTATAGAATACAGGAAGATGATAGGGAGCCTTCTGTACCTTACAACATCAAGGCCTGATCTCATGCAAGCTGTGTGCATCACCAGCAGATTCCAAGCTGATCCTAAGGAATCTCATGTGTTGGCAGTGAAAAGAATCCTAAGATACCTCAAGGGGACACTGGAAATGGGCTTGTGGTATCCTGCCATGGATTCTGTAAAACTACAAGCATACATTGATGTAAACTGGGCAGGAAGTACAAATGACAGAAAATCAACCAGTGGCTACAGCTTCTACTTAGGTTCAAAGTGTGTTGCATGGCTAAGTAGAAAGCAAAACAGTGTTGCTTTGAGCACAGCAGAGGCTGAGTATATGGCTGCTTGTGCAGCATGTACTCAGGTGATATGGATGCAAAGACAATTAGCTAATTTGGGTGTTGAAGTGAAGTTACCAATAAGTGTACTTTATGATAATCAAAGTGCAATTGATCTTAGCAAGAATCCAGTTCAACATTCAAGGAGCAAGTATATTGACATCAGGTATTACTTTATCAAGGATCAAGTGGAAGAGGGCACAATTCAGTTGGAGTATGTCGGCACTAAAGATCAAATCTCAAATATTCTAACTAAACCACTGTCCACAAAGCTGTTTGAAAAGCACAGAATGAGCCCATCTGTGCAAATGCCTTCTCAAGCCTGAAGTTCAAGTGAATCCTCCATCTTTACTTTGCAGGTTTTTCAAATTTGTAATTGGTTGGCAAAGGGGGAGAAAAGCAATAGTGCAGGGGGAGCTATTAAGGAAGGGGGAGTGCATATTTAGGGGGAGTTGTAATCCATCTGCTTTTGGATTATTACTGTAAGAAGATTATGAAGGACTGCTGCATAATGGTTTTTGTTGTGAGTGTTGCCAACAATTACAAAAGGAGAGATTGTTGTTCCCACAGTCTTGTATGTGTTGTAATTGTTGTCAACTAGGGTTAAGTGTGCAAGAAAGTAAAGCCATATAGAAGGGCAAGAAAGTAATCCGCCACGTAAGGGCAAGAATGTAAATCCACCACGTAAGCCCTATTAGGGTTTCATGGAAGAGAGTATATAAAGGCCTTGGAAGACAAAACAAAAAAGGGGGGCCAACAAAATTGAATAAACGACAACCCTACAACAACCGGCCAAAAAGAAGAGAAAATAATATACCAAAAGGGAACCCCACTGTCGGCCAAAAAAAAAAAAGGAGAAAAAGAGGAGATGGCCGAAGGGGGGCTGAACAAAGAACAGAGGTCGAGAGGAGACGGCCAAAAAGAGAGCAGAACGACAAGAGATTAGAAACAACACCACCAGGAGAGCAAACTAGAAACGTCACCACTGGGAGAGCAAACCAGAACGTGCGACCTCCTGCAAGGAAACCAGAAAGACGTCCTGCAAGCAAACAAGAAACGCACAACCAGCAAGAGGAGAAATAAGAAACAGACCACCCAGAAAAGAAGACAGCAGACCTGGTATCTGTGAGACCACCCAGAAGAGAAGACAACAGACCTGGTATCCGTGAGATCACCTGAAGAGAAGACAGCAGACCTGGTATCCGTGAGACCACCTGGAAGAGAAGACAGCAGACTAGAAGCATGAGGCAGGCCGAAAGACGTGAACCAGAAAAACCAGTAGCATGAGGCAGGCCAAGAGACATGAAACGGCAGACCAGAAGCGTGGGTGTATGTCAGGAGATGGCGTGAGACCAGAACGTGCAACGGCATGACAAACCAGAAGCGTGAGGACAGGCCGTGAAATAGTAAGACCGTGAAATAGGAGATGGGTGAGACCGTGAGACGGTGAAAGCAGGAGTTGTGTGAGACAACTTAGAGAAGGAATTCAGTGAAGCATCGGAAAGAACTCAACATATTTCTAGATTTCTTCAAGAGAGGTTAGAGAGCGTTGCGGTGAACTTCTAAGCAGCAGTGGAGCAGCCTTTTAATTCAACAGAGGCAAGACAAGCTAGAAGAAGGGTAGACACAGTAAGTGACACTCTTTGTATTGTACTTGCTTAGTAATTGCAATAGTGAAAGGAGCAAAAGATTAAGACATCCATTGTAACTGGAATTCTCAAGTATAGTGGATAGTCTCGGTAAGGGAGAGTCCCTACAACTGTGGATGTACGTCACGTTGACAGAACCACGTAAATCTCGTGTGTCCTTATTTGCTTTACGTTCTGTGTTTTGAATTGAGTTGTGAATGCAGTTAAAGTATCAGCCAACCCATAACCTAACGAAGACCTAAACAAGAACATCTGAATTATCTATTAGGCAAAGTGTCTGAAAGGTGACTTTGGGGACTATTGTGATTAGTAGGTAGTAATAGATCTACCTTAGTCGAATCTGAAAAAGAGTTTGCTTTTAAGAAGAGATTGAAGTTGTTCACTTACCTGCGAATTGTGAATTGTGGTGATACTGATTCACCCCCCCTCTCAGTATCACAAACTAGTAGATCTTAAGGGTGAAGTTGGGAACTTCAGACCTTTTCTCAAACACATTATATATAATTAGTAAAAAAATGAAAATCAAAATACAAATCAAAATTATAGTTTAAAAAGTGGTATTGACATTGAAGTAAATGACATTGTTTATAAATAAAAGATTAGTTTATAAATTTTCTATGATAAGTCTAATGACAAATGTGTCTAACAACTATTCTTCATTCAAATAAGTAAGCAAATATAGAGAGACACCTTTTATTACACATAATACACAATGAGTAAAGAAAAGAACACTTAAACCAAAATTTATAGTTAAAAAAGGAATATAAAAAATAGTAGTTTTAAATCTTTATAGACATTTACAATTAAATAGTTAACTTTTTATATTTCCATTTGACTTTATATTTTTATATTTATTTCAAATTAATCCTTCTTTTTTTTTAGGAAAATAATTAAGTTATTAACGATTTCTTTTTAATTAATATACAATTTTTAATAGTTTTAACTATTTTTCATCTGGAAATGACAAATTTGAAATAAATTTAAAAAGTATACAATTCAAATAAAAATGTAAAAAATTTAGAATATAATTACAAAAATTTATAAAAATTTAGAATAATTTTTTATATATTTTATAAAAAAAGGTAATATTTTATTATATATGTAATTGTTTCTTAAAAAAGATACTTTTATTAATTATGTATAATGAGTCAAACAAAATATTGTGTCTAACAGATATTATTCTTTGAAATAATGGAGTCATTATATGAATACACTATTGATCAAATATTATATACAATTATTAAAAGAAGACATATTATGCAAAATTAATAATTAAAGATATAGTATTTTACTATCATACATTGTGATTCATGCCATTGTGTATTAATAAAAAATTATTTTATTAATCATGTATCATTAGTCCAACAAAAAGTATGTCCAACAAGTAATCTTAATTGAAATAAGTGGGTTAGTACAAGTACACACCTTTTATTAAACACAATATCCAAAATTAGTTAAAAATAGTTACACGAATAAAAATTAATAGTTAAAAAAGTGGTATATCACTTTATACATTGTCATGCATTTTATTATTTATTAATAAAAATCATTTTATTAATTATTTATACTAAATGTAATAAAAGTATGTTTAAAAAATAATTTTCATTAAAATAAGGGAGCAATTGTATGAAAACTCTTTTTGTTAGACATACCATACATAATTAGTATAAAAGACATACAAACCAAAATTTATATTTAAAGAATTAGTCATTCGCTCTTATACAATATAGTCATTGTTTATAAATAAAAGATGATTTCATTAATTTTGTAAAATAAATGAAATAAAAAGTGTGTCCAACAAGTATTCCTATTTATAATAAAAGAACAACTACATGGACACACCTTTTGTTAGACACATTATACATAATTAGTAAAAAGAAAAAACACAAACCAAAATTCACAAGGAAAAAAATAATATTTTACTATAATACATTATAATGTGTGTCATTATTTCATAATAAAATATTACTTTATTAATATTGCATAATATATTTAACAAAAAATGTGTTCAATAAATTTTTATATTGAAATAAGGGAGAAATGATATGGATATATTTTTTGTTAGATACAACATACACAATTAGTTAAAAAGGTATAAATTCAAATTTATTGTTAAAAGAGAGGTTCCCTTATAATAAATCATTATATGATGAGTTTAACTAAAAGTGTATCCAATAATTTCTTATTGAAATAAGAGAAAAATTATATGGACACATCCTTGTTTGGACACACTATACACAATTAGTAAAACAAAAAACAAAAAAAAAGCACACAATTAAAATTTCTAGTAAAAAAGTTATCTTTCATTGTTATAAATTGCGCTATATGTAATTGTTTAAAAATAAATGATGATTTTATTAATTTTTTATAATAAATATAATATTGAGTGTGTCTAACAACTATTTCCCATTAAAATAAGTGAGTGACTACATAGACACACCTTTTGTTAAATATAAGTAAAAGAGGCAAAAGTTAACTCACTATGAGTAACTCAACTTAAAATCAAAAAGACCTCAAATTTGAATAACCTATATCCAAAGTGACTTGAAACCTAAATAATTCAAATTTTAAATAGCCTGAAACCAAATTATTCCAATTTGAAATTATCTTAATTCAAAATAGCCAAAAACTTAAGCCTAAATAACTTGAAACTCACAACAATTCAAACTAGTTTAAATTAAATTCAACTTGAAATTTTGATTTATTTTAATGACAAATGAAATTTATAGATATTATTAATTCAAAAATATAATTTTTTATTTGATTTATTTTTATTTATAAATACTAATTATTTTTAAAATTATTTTCTTTATATTAGTATAGACATTAGTTTACAAATATCAAATATCTATTATTTAATTTAAATTTTTTAATGATAAATAAGAGACAAAATTTAAAATTTATAATATTATTATTAATCAAAATCATTATAGTAAAATAAATTTGTAAAACTAATTGTGTGGTATGTATGTATTTGATTTTCACATTTTAAACACACAATATTTCTATTTATCTTTTGAATTCAAATTGTTCTTTTCCTCTTCTCAATATACTATAATACTTTGCTTCTCTTATTTATAAGCACAATATTTTTACTTCTCTTTTGAGTTTAGATTATCCTTTTCCTCTTTTTTATAAACCATCACACATTATTTACTTTAAAAGAACTTATTTCACTATTTAATTCTTTATATTTGTATAAAAATAATAATCCATTTATACTAAAAATTACTCCTTATCCTCCAATAGTAAGAAAGGGAAATTTTATTATATTAGTATAGTAATAAAGTGGAAATGCTCACAAATGGAAGTATTAAAAATTGACTTAATTTGAATAATTTGACTTAATCGACTGGAAATTTGAACCGATCCAATTTGCATTAACTTTAAAGTCAATGATTGATAACATGATTCAACCCAAAACTTAAATGACTTGTATTTGAAATGATTCAAAACTTAAATAACTTGAAATTTAAGATATCTAAAACTTAATAAAACCAAAATCTAAATAATTTGAAACCTCTGATATCTAAAATCTAAATGACCTAAAATTTAAATGAGTCTATATCTAATAAATTAAAACCCTAAATAATCCAATTCAAAATTAAGTTGATCTACTTGTTGGCCACCTATAGACATATGGTACATAATAAGTTAATAGTGTGTCTATAGGTATTTTTCATTAAAATAATGGAGCAAGGACATGAATACACTTTCTATAGGAAAATATTTGCAATAATTCAAGAAAGACATAATACAAAATTTATAATTAAAAATCGATGTTTTATTATTATACATTGTGGTACATGTTATTATTTAATAATATAAATTATTTTATCAATTATGTATAACAACGTAAACAAAAAGTGTGTTCCAATAAATATTTTTCATTGAAATAACAAAATAACTATATAGATGCACTTTGTGTGAGAATCAAAACACAATTAGTATAAAAAAGACACACTATCTAAACTTTATACTTAAAAATGTAATATTTTGAAGTTATACATTATAGTACATGCCAAAGTTTATAAATAAAAAATTATTTTTTTAATTGTTTAAAATAAGTACAATAAAAGTGTGTTAAAAAGTATTTTTTATTGAAATAATTAAGCAACTACATGGACACACTATGCCCAATTAATAAAAAGAAAAAAGTCTATAGCATGAAGGATCAGCATGAGGACACCCTAATTATGGTCTTATTGAATACAAAAATAATATTTTAAATTCATTTTTTTATTGAAATTTTAGTTTTTTCAATTTAAAATTACTAAATATGCAATTGAAATAACAAGATGTGTAACTAAAACAAAACAATATATGACCAAAAATTATTGGATATTTTTAAAAGTCGTTGCACATTTTATGTTTTTGGTTACATATTTTATTGTTATAGTTGTACATTTAATAACTTTAGATGAAAAAGTTGAAATGAAAAAAAGAATTCAAAATATTATTTTATATTATATGAGGCCTACAATTGGAACATTCTTGTGTTGATTCTTATAGTTAAAAAATTAAAATTTTAAAGCACACAAACTAAAATTTATAGTTAAAAAACAAGTATCCCATTATTATACTTTATGGTGTGTGCTATTATTTATAAATAATTTTTTTAAGTAATTATTTATAATGAGTCTAACCAAAAATGTCTAACATGCATTTCCAATTAAAATAAGGGGGCGATTACTTGAACATAACTTTGTTAAACACATTACACACAATTCATAAAAATAGGACACAAAACAAAATTTATGATTAAAAAAGTGATATTCTATTATTATACATTTTGGTACTTGTCTTTGTTTATTAATAAAAAATTATTTTATTAATTATGTAGTTTTATTAATAATAGCCCTCATCTAAATTGAATTGTAATCAATGATCTTAATTTCTAATTTTTCAAAAGCCAAACCATCAAGTTATGTGAGATTAAAGACTAAAAATGATATTTGACCATTGAAATTATTATAAAATAGAAATAAATTAGTTAATTCTTGAACGTTGGTAAAAGTATTTGGAACCAGACGAGGCGAATCGTCAAGTTCAATGCCAATAACATGAACGGTTGAGCCATGACAAGCCACACCATTCCATAAGTAGTAATGTTCACTCTCATTTCATGATTCTATCTTAGGTTCACCAATTTGTTTGCCATCTATGACAGGATAATTAGTAGGAAAGTTATTCCTAAATTGTAGCAGCGCAATTCTCTCTTCATGAGAGTAGAGTTGTAAAGATTGTGGGAGAGACAAAGAAAAGGACAATGAAGGGTTAACTAAAATGAGAGGACAACTGAAGGTGAAGTTCAAAGACCTAAAACTATCCACATCCTTTTGTCAGTTAAAGACCAACCAAATATAGAAAACATAACCGAATAAGTGAGCAAATGGAAGCTTATTACTAGCTTCCAAGTGAGAAGATAAGAGTTTAGAAAAGAGTGAGAAGGAGTAGGAGAAGGGGGAGAAGGAGGAGGAAGAGAAGAAGAAGAAGGTGAAAAGTGAGGGTGGAATTACATGTACTGATTCTTTTGACTCTTTAGGGCTAATTGAAGAGCGAGTTTATTTTAGCACCCAATTTCAATTCTATGGACTAAATGGCTGGGACATGACCTAGATTAGAAGATCTTTGGAGTCCAACAATTTGAGTACCCTTCAACTATCCCCTCACACATAATTGGATCTTAAGGAATAATCCTTAGTCTAGACTAAAAAATCATGTGGTTCAACTAAGAAAATATTCTTGTCATCATTCAAAGCATGGCCAATTGCATTTTCCATAATTCAAATGTGTATATGAGAGTTGATTTACCATAACTAGCTTTTCTTACAAGATGAATTTCCTTCCCCTAATCAAGAGGAAAAATATAGATGCAAGATATAAACACCTTACCTATTTATTCTCTCAAAAAGAAAGACCATGAGAACCGAAGAGAAGGCAAAAATTATAAAAGTCTACTTCTATATTGTCCGCAAAATTTTAGAGAAGGTGTCAAAATTATTCCTCATCAAATTTTTCTCTAAATTCAACTGCATGTAACAAGTCCTTTAATGAATTGTTTCTTTAGATTTCATTTTTTCTTCCTTTTTAGGGCTTGTTGTCTTTTTATCCATAAATAATCTTTTATATGCATGAGTGTTATGCTTGTATGATAATCACTACAATTTGCTAAAATTGAAAGTCAGTGATGCCTTTGCTAATTAACCATTATGGTTATAACCATGATACAATAACAATTTTTGGTTAAATCCATTAACAATAATGAATAATTTTGTTGCAACTGAAAAAATACAGTTTATTTTCTATAATATAATACGTTTTTATAAAATAATATACATTTTATTTTGGTGCAATATATTATTTTAAAAAAAGGATTATATAGACATACCTATCTCTAGCTATGGTCATTGCATTTAAAGGAATGGTCAAAAACTATGGTAAATAATTCCAAGATTGTTTTTATTGTTAGGAGCAAGGACAATAACGATTACCATATGCCAAATTTATGTTTTCCCTTTTCTTTTCTTTCCATGAACTAAAAGATCTATATGTTATGTTTTGTAATAATTTGCATAAGGGCAATGAAATTTTGAAAATCATTTTGATAAATCTCTAATATAAAATTTCAAGGCTAAGAAAAAACAAGTTTCCTGCACACTCATTAAGTAAGGTGTGGATTGATCAAGATTTATCTCAACTTTGTCAATTTCAATTCCCTTACATGAAAGAACATGCTCCAAAATTATACCTTATTATACCATAAAGTCACATTTTTTCAAATTTAACACCAGGTTAATTTTTATGCATTTTTTAAGTATAAGGTTATTTAAATATGCATCAAAAGAGTCTCTATAAATGGTATAATTGCCCATAAAAAATTCAATGATTTTTTCAATATAATAAAAAAATATACGAACTATATATCTTTGAAATATGGTTAGAGTATTGCAAATTCCAGAAGGCATACTTTGATAGGCAAAGGTACCAAATGGACATAAAAATATTGTATTCTCTTAATCTTCCAATGCAATCACAATTTGGTTGTAATCTAAATAACCGTCAAGAAAACAATAGTGAGATTGACCAATTAACCTTTTAAGCATTTGATCAATAAAAGTTAAAGGAAAGTAATCTTTACGAGTTGTAGAATTTAGGTTATAATAATCAATATAAATCCTCTATCCATTTTGAATTCGAGGGCCAATCAACTCATCATAATGATTTTTAACTATTGTAATTTATGTTTTCTTAGGAATCATTTGCATTAGACCAACTCATTTGCATCATAATGATTTTCTTAGGAACCATTTGCACTAAGCCAACTCATTTGCTATTTAAGATTAGATAGATCACACTAACATTAAGAAATTTGAATACTTCTTTCTTCATTATGTCTATCATTGGAGGGTTCAATCTATATCATGCTTCTCTTGATAATTTAAAACCCTCCTTAAGTAGGATGTGATGCATATATATGGATGGGCTTCTCCCCTTGATGTCTACTATGGTCTATCCAATTGTTATCTTTTGATCTCTTAGAACTCGGATAAGTTTTTCTTTTTGCAATGGGGTCATGTTCTTTGCAATGATCATTGACAGAGTTTCTCCATCTCTCAACAAAACATACTAAAGATGATTTGGTAATAGCTTCAATTATACTATGGCGACTATATAATAAAAGGTAAAACAAGTAATTCAATACTAGATACATCATACCTTCTTGGAATAAGATGCAATGAATGGAATTCTATTATCATATCCTTTACACTTTCACATAAAGATAGTTCTCTATCTAGTTTCTTGATATCTTCTTTCTTAAGGTGTTAGCTAAGGAATTTATAAAAGTATAAATAAAGTATGACCTAATAACATTGATTTATGCTCTTGAATCTAGCATGACTCTTTCAAATTTAGTGTTGCCTATTATGTAAGGGATAGTGAATATACCATAGTCTTTGCATTTAGGTGGAATTTTTCTTTGAATAATAGCCAAGATATTATCTCCAACACTTACATTTTCATCACCTTTGAGCTTCCTCTTAGAGGTGCATAATTTCTTGCGAAACCTAGCATATTGAGGTACTTGTTAATTGCATAAATGAGGGGTATGTTTACTTACTCCTTTCCAAAACATCTCCAAAATCTCTTTTTCTTGCTCCTCTTTTTTAGATTTTGAAAATCTACATAGGAAAGGAGGTAAAGGATTTACCTTAGGTGGTGATGGTTGGGCTTTGATGGGTTTATAGTTGGTGGGCATAACTTAATATTCGATGGCCTCTTCTTTTGTTGTGGGAGATGCCTTTATTGGTGCTTCCTTTTCTCTTATACTCCTCAAAACTATGACACTTATGTTCTTCTTTGGATTTAACATGGTTTAAGAAGGTAATTTATTTGATCCTTACACTTTAATTTACTCATGGTCGTGATAAGTTTTCTTATTTGATTCATTAAATTTGGAATGCTTGTACTTATTTCTAGTTGAAATTGTTTGATGTTATTAATAAGAGACCTAACAATTTCATCAAGAGACATACCTAAGTTTTTGGGTGCATTTGTTTGGTATTGGAGGGTGATGACACTTGCAAAAATTGGCAATTAAGGGCATTGTGGACCACTTGTTGATTTCTATAACTAAAGTTAGGATGACCTCTCTATTCAGGATTGTTAGTGTTGGAGAAAGGATCATACTTGCATTGTGATTCCCCTTGAAAATCCTCCTATGACATTGGCTTGCTTTATTGGATGATCTTAAAGTGTTGGACACATATCAGTTATATTTCTTCAATTTGAGCATATGTCACATACTTAGACTTATTGCATGTTTCCTACACTCATTTGACATATAGGAGAAGTCAAATTATTAATTTTTTGTTGAAAGAAAGATGTACTTGCTTTATTGTTATTGTTAGATAGTGAATTATATCGAGTGCTAAATTGTTGGGAATTTGTTGACATGTTTGCTATCAAATTTTTTATGGCTTTTGGGTTTTTGTCCACTAATGCTCATCCTTTAGCTATGTCTATCATACTCTTATCTATGGAAAGAAGTCCTTTATAGAAGTATTGGATTAGGAGTTGATCATTGATTTGATGATAGGGTTAATTCATGCAAAGCTTCTTAAAATGTTCTTAATATTCATATAAGAACTCTTCATTATATTGTTAAATACCCTAAATCTCCCTTCAAATTGTAGGTGCTCTAAAAGTTGGAAAGTACTTATCTGAGAATAACCTCGTTATCTCATTCTATGCGGTAATGGATCCCAAAGGTAAGTAATAAACCCAATCCCTTGTTAGTTTGCCAAGGATAATAAGAAAGCCCTCAACTTGATTTGTTTTTTTAAATATCTCAGTAGGTTTCATGCTTGAATAGGCTACATGGAATTCTTTTAGATGCTTATGTGGAACTTCACTTGCAAGACCATGCAAAGTTGGCAAGAGATGAATTAGGCCAGATTTTAACTTAAATGCAACACCTACATTAGGATAACTATGCAAAAGGGTTATTTGTTTATATTAGGAGCCACCAACTCTTTATGAGTTTGACTATTGTTATTGGCATTTACAGCCATGATTTTTGACTTAGTGCCACTTGATGAGCTTGATGATGATGTAAGGTCAGGTGTCAGTTTAAGTCTTAGCAAAAGTCGAAAGATCATATGCTTGTTGGCTTAAATGTACTCTTTTATTAAGGGGAGCTTTTTGTTAGACTCGTCAACAAGCATATAAGTCTACAACACAAGTTATATAAGGGTACAATCATAAGAAAACAAATTTGTTAAATAATCAATCCCTCATAATGATGATAAAATTTGATGTTTGGTGAATACACCAAAATTAATATAAATCACTCAATTAAAAAGTTTGTAATTAGGGTGAGTAAACATCAAATTCACAAAAATTGAGTTTTGATTTATTAGTTAATTATTGATTATTGATAACATTAAAATAAGAAAAATAGACTAATTTAAAGAATAAATTTACAAATTGATTTTTTGCTTTTAGACCATGTTTTTCATAGAAATTAGGCAAAGATTTGATCATGATTATCAATTTCTGTTTGCTACTTAGTGTTAAAATTATCAAACAATTGTAAACTTAAATTCTAAACTAGCATTAGATTGTAAAGCATAAGTGTCTATTATACATGTTAACAATCAAATAATATAATTATGAATAATAATTATAATAGAAGAATATGAGAACTCAAAGTAAAGAATCATTTTAGAAATAAAAACCAATAAATATCACAATGCTTCCTTTAATTACTTTAATCCTTATCATTGAAAATAAGACCTTAACTTTGCATATCATAGGTGTGTGCACAATAAAAAAAGAAAAGAGAGGTTTATGTATATCTTTGCCTTTGGTACCTTAATATGTCTAATTATAACTTTAAAGGGAAACAAAAATAACCCAAAGATAACTAGACACCTCCTCTTTAGAAGCAACTTAGCTTAGTTAAAGAACTCCTAATTGAATTAGAACACTCAATTAACAAGTTTGTAATTAGGGTAAGTAAACATCAAATTCACAACAATTGAGTTTTGATTAATTAATTAACTAGTGATTTATTGATAACCTTAAAATAAGAAATATAGCCAAATTTATAGAATAAATTCACAAGTTGATTTTTAATTTTAGACCATATTTTTTCATAGAAATTAGGCAAAGATTTTATCATGATTATCAATTTCTATTTGCTACTTAGCATTAGAATTATCAAATAATTGTTGACTTGAATTATAAACAAATACCATATCATAAAGTATAATTATCATGTATATATCTTAACAACCAATAAATATAATTATGAATAATAATTATAATAAAAGAATATGAGAATTCATAGTAAAGAATCATATTAGAAATAAAAACCAATAAATCTTACAATGCTTCCTCCAATTACTTTAATCCTTATAATTGAAAATAAAACCCTAGCTTTGTAAATTATATGCATGTGCACAAGAGAGAAAGAAAAGAGAGGTGTATGTATATCTTTGCCTTTGGTACCCTAACATGTCTAATTATAACTTTGAAGGGAAACAAAAATAACCAAAAGACAATTGGCCACTTCCTCTTTAGAACCAACTTAGCTTAGTTAAAGAACTCCTAATTAAATTAGAATAGCTTTGACTAGCCTATATGCTTGATTAAGGACAATAGTTCATGGCTTAATTCCATCTCGATCTCTACAAATAAATACATTTTGGAAAGTTCAAGATGACTATTTTAATTCTTTTGAAGGCCCCAAATCCATCCAATAATATTAAAAATGTGAAATTTCCAAAATGCTCTCAAGTGGTCAAATGTATGCAAAACCACATCTTTAAACTTCCAAATAGCTCCAATCCATTTAGTCTTCTCATCAAACATAAAATCATCTCTAATGAGTACATTTAGAAAGAAAATACACTAAAAAAGTTAAATATAGGAGAATAAATATAATGCACATAACATACTTATTAGATTTCAATGGATTTGGACAACTTAAAACGTAATACCATTTACAGTGGAATTAGTGATTAGGGAAAACATTTAAGTAAATTTCATAATTCTATTGTGTGGATAACTTCTTCGAACAAAAGGAGAAGTCTTACTAGTTAAAAATGACATGACAATATCATCTTTAAGACAATGAGTCATTTTATTAATGTGAAAAAACTAGTCGAGATGAATGACTCCTTCGTTTGAAGGAATTCAAAAGATTCAAACTACCCAAGGTTTATTAATGTACATATCACAATAAGATTAATGTTTTTTGTAGACATAGACGTTAATTTCATAAAAATTTTGTGTGAATTATTCCTTGTAATGAAATGACAAGCCTTATTTTCAAGAAATTTGTTGATGATCTCAAGCTCTAAGTTATGAAGGATTTTATTCTATTAAGGAAAGCTATTCAAGAGTAATATATCTTTTATTAGATGGACTTCAATGTATTTAGAGTACTTAAAAGAGATGTCATATTGTCAAGTAATCAAGAGATGGTCTCATATTTTGAGCAATAAGTGGTTCTCCCATAGTAAAGAAATCTAATCAATAGTAATAGCTCCTTTTTTGATGGATTTTAATGGATTTGGACAACCTAAGACATAACAACATACTTTTCACAATGGAATTAGTGATTAGTATAAACATTTAAAGTAATTTCATGATTCCTTTCTATGAGTAACTCCTTAGAAAGAAAAAATATGCCTTATTAGCTAGAAATGATGTGTGGTCTCATATTTTAGGCACTAAAACATTCTATTCATGTAATAAAAGCAAATCAAGATGAATGACTCTTTTGTTTGACTTAATTCAAAGGATTCAAATTACCTATGGTTTATAGATGTGTATGTCACAATAAAATTAATGTTTAGTGTAAACATGAATGTTAATTGTATGATCATTTTGTGTGAATGATTCTATGTAATGAATATAAGCCTTATTTCTAAGGAATCTATTGATGGTCTCAATTTCCAAGCAATGAATGATTTTTTCATGGTTAATAAAACTAATTGAGAGCAATAACTCTTTTATTTAATGCAATTTAATGGATTCAAACTACTTAAGATATAATAATGAGCATTTTATATTAAAATCAATAATAGGATTAGTAGAAAATTAAATGTTGGAGGAAAGGAAAATTTTGATTGTAAACTTGTTTTTAATGGAGCAAATGGGTATGAGATAGTGCATAGGGGTATCAGGTATATAGTGGAATTGGAAAAAAGGACATATTCATGTAAGTCTTGGGATGCATCTAGGCATACACTATAAATTTTCTCCACCATTAGGTACACTAATCAAAAATACATATAAAGTTATTTAGTCATCATGGATCTCATTCAGGGTTGACACATTTGGATGAAAACTAGTAAGGATCCAATTGATCCACTAATTATAAGGAGGGTGTTAGAAAGACCTAAAAAAAAAGAGAGAGAGAATTAGAACTAATGGTAAGGCTTATAGCCATACTGGCATGCTTAGTAAGAGGAGTGTTGTTTTAACTTGCAACATATGGCATAAAGCAGACCATAACAAGGGAAGTTACAATAGTACCTTAGTTACTTGACATCTTAAGATTCCAAGACTAGTGAGTGACTTGAATATTTGTTAATTATGCACAATAGTTACCGTTAACTTCTATCTTTATTTTTTCATGTTGAAATAAAAGAGAAAAAAAGTGATTCCCTAGAAGCCTACATAGTGAAAAGGTCCTAATATCATCAATCCTTAAGAATCACATAATGAGAGATGCCAAAAGATGGCAAGAGGTACTAGAGCAACAGGTATTTCATTGATTTTACATCTTCATTAAATTACATAGTGCAATAATTGCTTAATTTTATTTCTATAACCTAAAAGTAGAAAATTTGCAATAGCTAAACCACTCAACATCCTACCCATATTAAGCTTACTTTGCTTTCTAGCCTTATACCCATCTTAGAGATATAAAAATGCTTAATTTTTACTTTCCATCCTTCTTTCCCTTATCTATTTTAGCTCTTATCTTAGATTCATCTCCACTAGCTCTACCACTCTCTCTAATTGTAATAAGGAACAACAACACCCATATGAGAACTAAATAGACCCATAGGCACTGTGATCACCTCCCTTCTTCTTAGTTGCATTGTTAGAAATGGAAATCCTTCTTAACTATTTGGGAATAATCTTTCTCACCTTAGAATAGAGTGGGGAATCTATCTATTAAGAAGGAATCACATGCTTCTTATCTCTATCAATTCAAAATTCTAGCAAAACTAGCCGAATTTTTACCTAAAAAATGTAGCATGGACTACTTTAGCTTATTAAAATAAGCCACAATCCTTAAAATTTTGACTTAGGTTAATGTTAGTCCATGAAGTCTTCACACTTAAAGGATAGTCACAGTAATAGTACGACATGATTTTAATTTAATATTTATGGTCCTTTGGTCTAGATAATACTTGTTTCTACTTTTATTTATGTTTTAGGTTTAAGATTATAAGCTCTCTTACTTGAGTGGGATTTTCCTTTGGGTTTGCTACCAAATCAAAAAGGGAGTGAGAGTGGGAAAGAGAGAGAGAGACAGAGAATGAAGATGGAAGAGAGAAAGAATAAGAAGGAAAAGAGAGAAAAAGTCTACCTTATAATGAGAGAGAAAAATAAAGTTCTATGTAGATTAAAAATATGATTAGGGAAGAAGCTAATTAGCCATATAGCCTTTAGTTAGGCTACATGTTGACAATTAATGACAAATTTGAATTGAGTAATGTTTCTAACCTAATCATGCATTATTTCTAATAGTCTTGACCTTGATTAGACCTTTTTTTTTTTTTTTAAGTTTGTGATTAGGATTTGAAAAATTAGTTATTGACCCATTAGCAAACTTATCCAATGTCAATTAAGGAGAAACCTTATTGTCAACAAATCAATTAATGGCCTCAAGTTGTAAGCAATGGAGGATTTTTTTCTAATTAAGAAAGCTATTCAAGATGATTAGCTTATTTCTTTTATGAACTTGAATTCATTTAGATAACCCAGAAGAGAGGTCCAACTATCAAATAATCAAGAGACAACCTTATATTTCAAGTAATAAATGGTTCTTTCATAGTTAAAAAAAGCTAATCAATAATAATAACTTTTTTATTGAATGGACTTCGATGGATTCACATAACCCAAGACATAATAACGTGCATCTCATATTGAAATCAATGATTAGTGTACATATTTAAAGTAATTTAATGATTTCTTTCTGCAAATGACTCATTTGAATAAAAGGGGAAGCCTTATTAGCTAGAAATGAAGCGTTTCTCTCATTTTTTAGGTAATGGACCATTCTAGCTAGTAGGAAAAGCTATTAAACACAAATAACTCATTTTTTTGTATAGAGTTCAATTGACTAATCAAGGTGTATTAATATGAATGTCATAACAAAATTAAAGTTTAGCATAGACATAGATGTTAATTGCATGGTCATTGTGTGTGAATGATTGTAACAAAAGGAAAAGCCTTCTGGTCAAGTAATTTGTCAACAACCTCATGTTACAAACATTAAAGGATTCCCACTTGATAAAGAAAATTATTTAAGAGCAATAAACTATATTTATAAGGTTATTTCCTTTCTCACTTAAAGACAAGGCAAAGTTAGCTAAATTCCTTACCACCCCATTGGATGAGTTGGCACAAAAGTTTCTTGCTAAATTCTTCTTACATACCAAGATACAAGGATTTATTTCAAAGATGTTCACACCATGGTCTACCTAAATAGCTTTAGGTTCAAACATTCCACAATAGACTCATTAGTTCCACTTAGACTACCAATGATGTAGCATTTTGAGGAGTTTTGACAAGTAAGACTATTCATGTGGCATATAACCTACTTAAAGAGATGGCTTCAAATAATTATTAGTGGAATTCATAGAGGATGACTCAAAGGAGAGTAGCTAGAGTTTATGAGCTCAATGCCATTTCAATCATCACTACAAAAGTGGTAGCCTTACCAAATAATTTCAACCCAATGGAAGTTAATGTTGTACAAGGTGTAATGAGTTGTAAGCTTTGTGGTGGTAGCTAATCTAAAGAAAGATGTTCTATAAATAATAAAAGTGTTCAATATGTTGCCAATTACAACATGTAGCGACACAATCCTCACACTAACTTCAACAATACAAAATGGAAGATTTACCTTAATTTTTCATAAAACAACAACATGAGTCAACAACCACCAGCCAAGAAATTGATGTCAAGCAATCTTGAAATTTCTTAACCCATGCAACCTCAAGAAAAGAAATCAACATTGAAAGAGATGTTTATGCAATACATGGCAAAGACCCAATCTTTAAAGTCAAGTAGCTTCAATAAGAAACTTGGAACATTTAAGGGGGGTAACTAAAGATGTCCTTATGAAGGTTGTAAACCTAATTCTACTTATAAATTTTATTATCTTGGAGATGGTAGAGGATTGTGAAATTCCTATTATTCTTAAAAGGCCAATTCTAGCTATTGGGGGAACTTTGATATATGTACAAAAGGGTGAACTCACCGTATAAGTTAAAGATCAAAAGGTTAAGTTCAATGTATTCAAAGTCATGAAATTCCCTAGTAAGCTTGATGATTGCTTCATAATTGATATGGTGGACAAGCTTATGGAAGACATTCCTTTAAATGATCATCCAACAAATCCTTTAGAAGGAGCCATTATAAGTGTACACATTGTGGATGATTTAGAGGTAATTAAATATGCTAGCTTGTTAAATGTACCATCAAAATTATTTGGGATAAAAAAAAGTTTGATTCATTGGATTCTTTATCAAACTAAGACATAATCAAGCCATTTATAGAGGAGTCACTAATGTTGAAGGTCAAGTCACTACCTAATCACCTTTAGTATCCTTTCATAAAGGAATCATCAACATTATTGATGACAATCACCTATACACTTGATGATGTGCAAGAAGATAAGCAATTAATAGTGTTAAGAGAGTACAAGCGAGCAATGGGTTGGTCTATAGCTGACATTCAAGGCATTAGTCTTTCATTTTATGTGCACAAAATTTTACTAGTGAAAGACTTCAATCCTACAATTAAAGCAGAAAGAAGACCTAATCTAATCATGAAAGAGGTTGTGAAAAAGGAAATCATTAAATGGCTTGAAAATGACGTTATTTATCCTATCTTAAATAGTACTTGGTTAAGTGTAGTGCAATGTGTGCCAAAAAAGGCATTATTTATCATTAAATCATTCAAGTCATTAGTCTTTCACTTTGTATGCACAAAATTTTGTTAAAAAATACTTCAATCTTACAATTGAAGCATAAAGAAGACTTAATCCAATCATGAAAGAGGTCATGAAAAAGGAAATCATTAAATGGCTTGAAAATGACATTATTTATCCTATCTTAGATATTACTTGGTTAAGTGTAATACAATGTGTGCATAAAAAAGGCATTATTTATCATTAAATCATTCAAGGCATCAATCTTTCACTTTGTATGCACAAGATTTTGTTTGAAGAGATTTTAATCCTATAATTGAAGCATAAAGAAGGCTTAATCCAATCATGAAAGAGGTTATGAAAAAAGAAATCATTAAATGGCTTAAAAATGACATTAATAGTGTTTAGGTGAGTGTAATGTAATGTGTGCCATAAACTGGTGGTATAACTATAGGGAAAAATGAAAATGATGAACTTATCCTTACTAAAACCATCATTGGATGAAGGATTTGCATGCACTACTGCAAGATCAATAAAGCCAACATAAAGCACTACTTCCCTTTCCCTTTTATAAACCAAATGTTAGATCGGTTGGCAAGACATAGGTAGTCTCGATAGTTACTATAGATACAATCAGATTGTTATCCCTATAAAAGATCATGGGAAGACAAATTTCTTTCTTTCTTTTTTTATTAAAATGGATCTACTTGTAAGATAAAATAAGAAATTTGGCCCTCAGAACTTATTATACAAATAACTTCTTTCTTTTTGGAAATGATGTTCACTATTTGATTTAACTATTGAGATGCATGTTAGTATATTTTGCTAAAACATTCATTAATTGAAATAGGGGAAAATTACATGGACATTTTTTAATAAAAAAATGATGCAAAATTAGTAAAAAAAGAAACATAAGCAAAATTTAATTGTTAAAAGTGGTATTTTACGATTATATGTTATGGTAGTTTCTATTATTTATTAATAGAAGATTATTTTATTAATTTTGTATGATGAGTCCAACAAAAAGTGTGTCAAACAACTATTCTCTATTGAAATAAGAGAGCAATTATATGGATAGAACTTTTCTCAAACACATTATATACAATTAGTAAAAAAATGAAAAACAAAACACAAATGAAAATTATAGTTTAAAAAGTGGTACTGACATTGAAGTAAATGACATTGTTTATAAATAAAAGATTAGTTTATAAATTTTCTATGATGAGTCTAACAAAAAGTGTGTCTAACTATTCTTCATTCAAATAAGTAAGCAAACATGAAGAGACACATTTTGTTACACATAAGACATAATAAGTAAAAAAAAAAAAAGCACATAAACCAAAATTTATAGTTAAAAAAGGAATATTAAAATTTTAGCTTTAAATCTTTATAGAAATTTACAATTAAATAGTTAACTTTTTATATTTCCATTTGACTTTATATTTTTTAAATTTATTTCAAATTGATCCTATTTTGCTTTTTAGGAAAGCAATTAAGTTATTAATGGTTTCTTTTTAGTTAATATACAATTTTTAATAGTTTTAACTATTTTTCATTTAGAAATGAAAAATTTGAAATGAATTTGAAAAGTATAGAATTCAAATAAAAATATAAAAAATTTAGAATATAATTATAAAAATTTATAAAAACTTAGAATAATTTTTATATATTTTATTAAATAAGTAATATTTTATTATACGTATAATTGTTTTTTAATAAAAGATAATTTTATTAATTATGTATAATGAGTCAAACAAAAAATTATGTCTAACAAATATTATTTTTTGAAATAATGGAGTAATTATATGAATACACTTTCTATTAAACATTATATATAATTATCAAAAGAAGACATACTATGCAAAATAAATAATTAAAGATATAGTATTTTACTATGATACATTGTGATTCATGCCACTTTTTATTAATAAAAAATTATTTTGTTAAACATGTATCATTAGTCCAACGAAAAGTATGTCCACCAAGTAATCTTAATTGAAATAAGTGGGTCACTACATGTACACACTTTTTATTAAACACAATATCCAAAATTAGTTAAAAATGATTACACAAACAAAAATATATAGTTAAAAAAGTGATATATCACTTTATACATTGTTATGTATTTTATTATTTATTAATAAAAATTATTTTATTAATTATTTATACCGAATGTAATAAAAAGTATGTTTAACAAATAATTTTCCTTAAAATAAGGGAGCAATTATATGAAAACTCTTTTTGTTAGATATATCATACATAATTAGTATAAAAGGCATACAAACCAAAATTTATATTTAAAGAATTGGTCATTTGCTCTTATACAATATAGTCATTGTTTATAAATAAAAGATGATTTCATTAATTTTGTAAAATAAATCAAATAAAAAGTGTGTCCAACAAGTATTCCTATTTATAATAAAAGAACAACTACATGGACACACCTTTTGTTAGACACATTATACATAATTAGTAAAGATAAAAAACACAAACCAAAATTCACAAGAAAAAAAATAATATTTTACTGTGATACATTATAATGTGTGCCATTATTTCATAATAAAATATTACTTTATTAATATTGCATAATATATTTAACAAAAAATGTGTTTAATAAATATTTTATATTGAAATAAGGGAGAAATCATATGGATACATTTTTTGTTAAATGCAACATACACAATTAGTTAAAAGGTACAAATTCAAATCTAATGTTAAAATAGAGGTTCCCTTATAATAAATTATGGAATGTGATATTATTTATTAATAAAAGATTAGTTTATTAATTATATATGATGAGTTTAACTAAAACTGTATCCAACAATTTCTTATTGAAATAAAAGAAAAGCTATATGGACACATCCTTTTTTAGACACACTATACACAATTAGTAAAACAAAAAAAATAAAAAAAAAGTACGCAAATAAAATTTCTAATAAAAAAGTTATCTTTTATTATTATAAATTGTGTTATATGCAATTGTTTAAAAATAAAAAATAATTATATTAATTTTTTATAATGAATCTAGTAACAAGTGTGTCTAACAACTATTTTTCTTTAAAATAAGTGAGTGACCACGTGGACACATTTTTGTTAAATATAAGTAAAGGTGGCAAAAGTTAACTCATTATGAGTAACTCGACTTAAATCTCTTGAAACCAATTCAACTCAATTTGCTTTGATTGAAAAAGCCAATATTTCATAACTAAACTTGACTTAAGATAAAAAAAAAAAAACCTCAAATTTGAATAACTTATATCCAAAGTGACTTCAAATCTAAATAATTTAAATCTTAAATGGCCAGAAACACGTATAATTCAAATTTGAAATTATCTGAATTCAAAATAACCCAAAACTTGAGTTTAAGTAACTTGAAACCCATAACAATTCAAACAAATTTAAATTAAATTCAACTTGAAATTTTAATTTATTTTAATGATAACTAAAATTTATACATATTATTAATTCAAAAATAATTTTTATTTGATTTATTTTTATTTATAAATAGTAATTATTTTTAAAATTATTTTCTTTATATTAGTATAGACTTTAGTTTACAAATATCATATATCTATTATTTAATTTAAATTTTTTAATGATAAATATGAGATAAAATTTTAAATTTATAATATTATTATTAATCAAAATCATTATAGTAAAATAAATTTGTAAAACTAATTGTGTGGTATGTATGTATTTGATTTTCACATTTTAAACACACAATATTTCTATTTATCTTTTGAATTCAAATTGTTTTTTTCCTCTTCTTAATGTACTATAATACTTTGCTTCTCTAATTTCATAAATACAATATTTTTACTTCTCTTTTGAGTTTAGATTTTCCTTTTCCTCTTTTTTATAAACCATCACACATTATTTACTCTAAAAGAACTTATTTCACTATTTAATTCTTTATATTTGTATACAAATAATAATCCATTTATACTAAAAATTACTCCTTATCCTCCAATAGTTAGAAAAGGAAATTTATTATATTAGTATTGTAATAAAGTGAAAACGCTCATAAATGAAAGTAATAAAAATTGGCTTAATTTGAATAATTTGACTTAACCTACAAGAAATTTGAACCGATCCAATTTGCATTAACTCTAAAGTCAACAATTGATAACACGATTCAACCCAAAACTAAAATAACCAAAACTTAAATGACCTATATTTGAAATGATTCAAAACCTAAATAACTTGAAATTTAAGATATCTGAAACATAATAAAACCAAAATGTAAATGATTCAAAACCTTAAATATCTAAAATCTAAATGACCTAAAATTTAAATAAGCCTATATCTAAATAACTTAAAACCCTAAATAATCCAATTCAAAATTAACTTGATCTACTTGTTGGCCACCTATAGACATATGATACACAATGAGTTAAAAAAAATAGATATATACAAAAAAGTAGTATTTCATCGTGATGTGTGCTATTGTTTATTAATAAAAGCTGATTTTATTAATTGTGCATAATGAGTCAGAACAAAAAGTATGTCTAATAGGTATTTTTCATCGAAATAATGGAGTAAGTACATGAATACACTTTCTATAGGAAAATATTTACAATTATTCAAGAAAGACATAATGCAAAATTTATAATTAAAAAATTGATATTTTATTATTATACATTGTTGTACATGTCATTATTTAATAATATAAATTATTTTATTAATTATGTATAACGACTTAAACAAAAAGTGTGTTCCATTAAATATTTCTCATTGAAATAACAAAATAATTATATAGATGCATTTTGTGTGAGAATCAAGACACAATTAGTATAAAAAAGACACACTATTTAAACTTTATACTTAAAATGTAATATTTTGAAGTTATACATTATAGTACGTGTCAAAGTTTATTAATAAAAAATTATTTTTTTAATTGTTTAAACTAAGTACAATAAAAGTGTGTTAAAAAGTATTTTTTATTAAAATAAGTAAGCAACTACATGGACACACTATGCCCAATTAATAAAAAGAAAAAAGTCTACAGCATGAAGGATCAGCATGAGGACACCTTAGTTGTGGGTCCTATTCAATAAAAAAAATAACATTTTAAATTCATTTTTTTATTGAAATTTTAGTTTTTCCAATTTAAAAGTACTAAATATGTAATTGAAATAACAAGATGTGTAACTAAAACAAAACAATATGTAACCAAACATTATTGGATATTTTTAAAGTCATTGCACATCTTATGTTTTTGGTTACATATTTTATTGTTATATTTGTACATCTAATATTTCACTATTTAATTCTTTATATTTGTATAAAAATAATAATCCATTTATACTAAAAATTACTCCTTATCCTCCAATAGTAAGAAATGGAAAGTTTATTATATTAGTATAGTAATAAAGTGGAAATGCTCACGAATGGACGTATTAAAAATTGACTTAATTTGAATAATTTGACTTAACCCCATAGAAATTTGAACCAATCCAATTTACATTAACTTTAAAGTCAACAATTGATAACATGATTTAACCAAAAACTAAAATAACATGTATTTGAAATGATTCAAAACCTAAATAACTTAAAATTTAAGATATTTGAAACTTAATAAAACCAAAATCTAAATAATTCGAAACCTCAGATATCTAAAATCTAAATAACCTAAAATTTAAATAAATCTATATCTAAATAACTTAAAACCCTAAATAATCCAATTCAAAATTAAGTCGATCTATTTGTTGGCCACCCATAGACACATGATACACAACGAGTTAAAAAAAATATAGAAATATACAAAAAAGTAGTATTTCATTGTGATGTGTGCTATTGTTTATTAATAAAAGCTAATTTTATTAATTGTGCATAATGAGTCAAACAAAAAGTGTGTCTAATAGGTATTTTTCATGGAAATAATGGAGCAAGTATATGAATACACTTTCTATAGGAAAATATTTGCAATTATTCAAGAAAGACATAATACAAAATTTATAATTAAAAAATTGATATTTTATTATTATACATTAGGGTACCTGTTATTATTTAATAATATAAATTATTTTATCAATTATGTATAATAACTTAAACAAAAAGCGTGTTTCAATAAATATTTCTCATTAAAATAACAAAATAACTATATAAATACACTTTGTGTGAGAATTAAGACACAATTAGTATAAAAAAGACACATTATTTGAACTTTATACTTAAAACTGTAATATTTTGAAGCTATACATTATAGTACGTGTTAAAGTTTATTAATAAAAAATTATTTTTTTAATTGTTTAAAATGAGTACAATAAAATGTGTGTGAAAAAGTATTTTTTATTGAAACAAGATGTAACTACAACAAAACAATATGTGACTAAAAATTATTGCATATTTTTAAAAGTCATTGCACATTTTATGTTTTTAGTTACATATTTTATTGTTATTGTTGTACATCTAACAACATTAGATGAAAAATTTGAAATGAAGAAAAGAATTCAAAATATTATTTTCTATTATATGGAGCCCATAATTAGGACATTCTTTTGTTGATTCTTATAGTTAAAAAAGTAAAATTTTAAAAGCACACAAATTAAAATTTATAGTTAAAAAACTAGTATCCCATTATTATACTTTATGGTGTGTGCTATTATTTATTAATAATTTTTTAAAGTAATTATTTATAATGGGTCTAACCAAAAATGTCTAACATGTATTTGCAATTAAAATAAGGGGGCAATTACATGAACAAAACTTTGTTAGACACATTACACACAATTCATAAAAATAGGACACAAAACAAAATTTATAATTAAAAATGTGATATTTTATTATTATACATTTTGGTACTTGTCTTTGTTTATTAATAAAAAATTATTTTATTAATTGTGTAGCTTTATTAATAATATCCCTTATCTAAATTAAACTGTAATCAATGATCTTAGTTTCTAATTTTTCAAAAGTCAAACCATCAAGTTACATGAGATTAAAGACTAAAAATGATATATGACCATTGAAATTATTGTAAGATAGAAATAAATTAATTAATTCTTGAAAGTTGGTAAAAGTATTTGGAACCAAACAAGGCAAATCATCGAGTTTAATGCTAATAACATGAATAGTTAAGCCATTACAAACCACACTGTCCCATAAGCAGTAATGTTCACTCTCATTCCATGATTTTGTCTTAGGTTCACCAATTCGTTCACCATCTATGATAGGACAATTAGTAGGAAAGTTGTTCCCAAATTGCAGCAATGCAATTCTCTCTTTATGAGAGTAGAGTTGTAAAGATCATGGGAGAGACAAAGAAAACAACAACGAAGTGGTTAACTGAAATAAGAGGACAACCAAAGGTGAAGCTCAAAGACCTAAAACTATCCACATCCTTCCATCAGTTAAGGACCAACTGATTATAGAAAACATGACCAAATAAGTGAGCAAATGGAAGCTTATTAATAGCTTCCAAGTGAAAAGGATAAAAGTATAAAAAAGAGTGAGAAGGAGTAGAAGAAGGGGGAGCAGGAGGAGGAAGAGAAGAAAAAGAAGGTGAAGAGTGAGGGTGGAATTACACGTATTGATTCTTTTGACTCTTTAGGACTAGTTGAAAAGAGAGTCTATTTTAGCACCCAATTTCAATTCTATGGACTAAATGGTTGGGACAAGACCTAGACTAGAAGATCTTTGGAGTCTAACAATTTGTCTAGCCTTTAACTATCCCCTAACACATAATTGGATCTTAAGGAATATTCCCTAGTCTAGACTAACAAATCATGTGGTCCAATGGACGAAATATTCGTGCCATCATTGAAAGTATGGCCAGTTGCATTTTCCACAATTCAAATGTGTATATGAGAGTTGATTTATCATGACTAGCTCTTCTTACAAGATCAATTTTATTCCCCAAATCAGGAGGAAAAATATAAATGCAAGATATGAACACCTTACGTATTTATTCTCTCAAGAAAAGAGACCACAAGAACTAAATAGAAGGCAAAAATTATAAAAGCCTACTTCTATATTGTCCACAAAATTTTAGGGAAGGTGTCAAAATTTTTCCACATCAATTTGTTCTCTTAATTCAATTGCATGTAACAAATCCCTTAATAAATTGTTTCTTTAGATTTCATTTTTTCTTCCTTTTTAGGACTTGTTGTCTTTTTATCCATAAATAATCTTTTATGTGCATGAGTGTCATGCCTGTATGATAATCACCACAATTTGCTAAAATTGAAAGTCAGCGATGCCTTTGCTAATTATTAACCATTATGGTTATAATCATGGTATAGTAACAATTTTTGGTTAGATCCATTAACAATAATGAATAATTTTGGTGTAATTGAAAAAATATAGTTTATTTTTTATAATATAATATGTTTTTATAAAATAATATACATTTTATTTTGGTGCAATATATTATTTTAAAAAAATAATTATATAGACACACCCTTCTCTAGCTATGGTCATTACATTTAGAGGAATGGTCAAAAACTATGGTAAATAATTCCAAGATTGTTTTTAATGTTAGAAGCAAGGAGAATAACGATTACCATATGCTTCCTTTTTGTTTTATTTCCATGAACTATAAGATCTATCTATTATGTTTTGTAATAATTTGCATAAGGGCAATGCAATTTTTGAAAATTATTTTGATAAATCTCTAATATAAACTTTCAAGACTAAGAAAAAACAAGTTTCCTGCACACTCATAAGGTAAGGTGTGGATTGATCAAGATTTATCTCAACTTTGTCAATTTCAATTCCCTTAGATGAAAGAACATGCTCCAAAATATTACCTTATTCTACCATATAGTGACATTTTTTCAAATTTAATACAGGGTTAGAGTATTGCAAAATTCAAAAGGAAGGAATGCTTTGATAGGCAAAGGTACCAAATGGACATAAAAATATTGTATTCTCTTAATCTTCCAATGCAATCATAATCTGGTTGTAATCTAAATAACCACCAAGAAAACAATAGTGAGATCGACCAATTAACCTTTTAAGCATTTGATCAATAAAAGTTAAAGGAAAGTAATCCTTATGAGTTTTAGCATTTAGGTTACAATAATCAATATAAATCCTCTATCCGTTTTGAATTCGAGGGCCAATTAACTCATCATAATGATTTTTAACTATTGTAATTTATGTTTTCTTAGGAACCATTTGCACTAGACCAACTCATTTGCTATTTAAGATTAAGTAAATCACACTAACATTAAGAAGTTTGAATACTTCTTTCTTCATTATGTCTATCATTAAAGGGTTCAATCTACATCATGCTTCTCTTGATAATTTAAAACCCTCCTTAAGTAGGATGTGATGCATATACATGGATGGGCTTCTCCCCTTGATGTCCATTATGGTTTATCCAATCGTTATCTTTTGATATCTTAGAACTCGAGCAAGTTTTTCTTCTTGCAATGGGGTCATGTCCTTTGCAATGATCATTGATAAATTTCTCTATCTCTTAACAAAACATACTAAAGATGATTTGGTAATAGCTTTACTTATAGTATAGGCAACTGTATAATAAAAGGTAGAAGCTAACAAGTAATTCAATACTAGATACATCATACCTTCTTGGAATAAGCTGCAATGAATGCAATTTTATTATCATATCCTTTACACTTTCACATAAAGATAGTTCTATATCTAGTTTCTTGATATCTTCTTTCTTAAGGTGTTAGCTAAGGAATTCTTCCAACTCATCTTTTCCATTAAGCTAAAAAACTTGCTATGCTAAACAATCAAGAATATTAATAGCAAAAACAAAATGCACATCACTAGAGAATTAGAACTAATGGTAAGGCTTATAGCCATACTGGCATGCTTAGTAAGAGGGGTGTCCTTTTAACTTGCAACATATGACATAAAGCAGACCATAACAAGAGGAGTTACAATAATACCTTAGTTACTTGATCTCTTAAGATGCCAAGACTAGCGAATGACTTGAATATTTGTTAATTATGCACAATAATTACCATTAACATCTATCTTTATTTTGTCATGTTGCCATAAAAGAGAAAAAAAGTGATTCCTTAGAAGCCTACATAGTGAAAAGGTCCTAATATCATCAATCCTTAAGAACCACACAATGAGAGGTGCCAAAAGATGGCAAGAGGTACTAAAGCAATAGATGGATCTATGTTTGTAGTAGACCTAAAGCATTGTGTGTGCACTCAATAGTTTATTGTCTATAATTGACTTGTTTACCCTTTTGGTTGATCACATTGTCATATGTACCTTTTTGTTCTTTTCTTGTTACAAGCATTTATGACCTGTTACCAAATTTTATTTTATTTTTTTGTGTATATTGAAGCAACATAATATGAATTACTTTATTTAGTACAAACCTTTTTGCTACATTTTGATACTTTAGGAAAATTAGTATACTTAGAATATTAGGTATAATAAGATGAATTCTGTGTATATGACAATAGTGTTTTGCTTTGAAATGGACAATGGCTACTTACTTTGTTCACTTTCGAGCTATTTGTCTTTTATATTGCATTGATTATCTTATAAACAGTGAAGATGAATTTTGGTTCCCACTAGATATTTCATTGATTTTACATCTTCATTAAATTATGTAGTGTAATAATTGCTTAATTCTATTTCTATAAGCTAGAAGTAGAAAATTTGCAATAGCTAAACCACTTAACATCCTACCCATATTAAGCTTACTTTGCTTTCTAGCCTTATACCCATCTTAGAGATATAAGAATTCCTAATTTTTTCTTTCCATCCTCCTTTCCCTTATCTATTTTAGCTCTTATCCTAGATTCATCTCTACTAGCTCCACCACTCTCTCTAATTGTAATAAAGAACAACAACACCCACATGAGAACCAAATAGACCCATAGGCATTGTGATCACCTCCCTTCTTCTTAGTTACATTGTCAGAAATGGAAATCCTTCTTAACAATTCAGGAATAATCTTTCTCACCTTATAATAGAGTGGAGAATCTATCCGTTAAGAAGGAATCACATGCTTCTTATCTCTATCAATTCAAAATTCTAGCAAAACTAGCCGAATTTTCACCTAAAAATTAACAAGAAAAATTTTAGCATGGACAACTTTCAGCTTATTAAAATAAGGCACAATCCCTAAAATTTTGACCTAGGTTAATGTTAGTCCTTGAAGTCTTCACACTTAAAGGATAGTCACAACAGTAGTAAGAGATGATTTAAATTTAATACTTATGGTCCTTTGGTCTAGATAATACTTGTTTTTAGTTTTATTTCTCTTTTAGGTTAAAGATTATAAGCTCTCTTACTTGAGTGGGATTTTCCTTTGGGTTTGCTACCAAATCAAAAAGGGAGTGAGAGTGGGAAAGGGAGAGAGAGAGAGCGAGAGAGTGAGAGAGAGAGAGAGAATAAGAAGGAAAAGAGAGAAAAAGTCTACCTTATAATGAGAGAGAAAAATATAGTTCTATGTAGATTAAAAATCTAATTACGGATGAAGCTAATTGGCCATATAGCCTTTAGTTAGGCTACATGTTGGCAATTAATGACAAATTTGAATTGAGTAATGTTTCTAACCTAATCATGCATTATTTCTAACATTTTTGACCTTGATTAGACCTTTTTTTTTTAGTTTGTGATTGAGATTTGAAAAATTAGTTATTGACCCATTAGTAAACTTATCCAATGTCAATAGCAAACTCATTTTGTGTGAACGATTCCATACAATGAAAGGAGAAACCTTATTGTCAACAAATCAATTGATGGTCTCAAGTTGTAAGCAATGAAGGATTCTTTTCTAACTAAGAAAGCTATTCAAGATGATTAGCTTATTTCTTTTCTGAACTTCAATTCATTTAGCTTTTAATAAATGTTTGATGTGTTTTTAGTGTTTAAAGTAAATCATAACTTGCTTAGCATTGCATAGATGATAGGGAAAGGATATTCTCTCTATTTTTAGTGACAACAGGCCAACAGAGCAACGGTATTAGCAAAAACAACAACAGTTGTAGTAGCAATAACAAAAGTTAAGGTGATGATAATGATGATGACTTCCCTCTAGACGTAACTTCAAAAGCACCATAATCATCATGAGTTGCAGTTTTATTACTAGAATCTCCAATACTGAGGACCAGACCACTGGCTAACATATATCAATTTGCAAACTGAGTAGATGTTTGCAAACATGCAATATTTAAACTTTAAAGATTTCAACAGGCTTCCAACCATATGAAATGGAGACAAGACAAGTAGAAAGAAATCAGAATGAAAGGACAGAATAAGGATGATGAAGAAATCTAAAGGAACAGTCATCACAAGTGTTCAAGACATAACAAGTCTCTTCAGTATCAACATAGTCAGCGAAAGCACCAGCACCAGCACAAGAAAAAAACATCACAGCAGAAAAAATCCAATGAAAGTGAAAGAACACTTACAAAAGGAAGCAGAAAGCTCACACCTATTTAGTCATTAAAGTACAAGGTTAAGAATTCAAACTCCAACAACCAAAGAGGAATGTTGAAGTGTGATGTTGGATTTTGTGTTTGGATCCAATGTACCTAAGATCTGTCACCTTTACAGTAGATAAATGTATGTAATAAATCTAACAGAAGTACAACTACAACAAAAGGAGACACTTGCAAAAATAGCATAGAAGATTCTAGAAACAAGATTGTATACAACTACAACAAAATGACCAAGAAGCTGTTAGAAGTAGATAATGAGCTTCCAGAAATAGATCAATCTAGCTGTAACTTGAAGAAAAAGTTACTTGTAAATTATGTAAAAATATGTGACTAGAAAATAAAGATGTAATCTGGTTTTTTTGAAATGCTTCGATTGATTTGCTTAAGACTTTAAATTCCAACAAGCAAGGAAGAATGTTGAAGTGTGATATTGAATTTTAAGTCTAGATCCAATGAACCTAAGATCTATCACCTTTGTAGTAGACAAATCTATGAAATAAATCTAACGAATGTACAACTGCAACAAAAGGATCTAGACATTTCCAAAAATAAAATAGAATATTCTAAAAACAATATCAGATACAACTGCAACAAAATGATTAAGAAGTTGTCAGAAGGAAAGTAGACAATGAGCTTCTAGAACATTGCAGTATGCAATGCTCTAACATTGAATGCTGCTTACCCACTCATTTCCTAAATCACTTAGGAAACTAAACATTCTACAATCAATGTCAAACCAGCACCCAAATCCTATAACTTTGGACTTTTTGTCTCTTGCAGACTAACAATGACTTTGATGTCAAACCCATGGTTATTCTAATCGTTCAATACTCCAATGGGAAAACAACAGTCATCAAACATGTATTGAAAAGTAGTTATCCAGATAATTTTCTCCTCTTCTTACCAAAAACTCTCTCTCTTTAGAACTTGATATCTCATTAATAGACTTTACATCCCTACTAAAAACTTATTTTCGTTAAAACATGATATCTCATAAGTCTATTTTGGTCACATTCTTACATCCTCACTTATTAGTGAACACAACACCTTGTAGTAGTATTGTAGTAGTCTCTTATGCATCTTATAATCATGATTTTGCAGGTTTCTTCCTTATGTTATCATTAAACTTATAGACTTTTACAACTTACTATTCCTTGCACTACAATAACTTCTTATTGCAAAGTTACTTGAATACCTAATGGCCTCATTTCTTTCTTTCATTATAGAGCTCTTTGAAATGTTCAAATAGATGAACACATATTCAGTGAATCTCTCATATTAATTTGCCTCATTTTATATTGTTCTAAATCTCTAGTTTGCTCTCAATCTTTTGTTGCATAATATGACCTAATCTCTCAAACTAAATGTTAACAACAATACTCTTTATGAGATAATGTAATTGAGAAAAAATAATCAATATTATGAACTTCATTGTCCATATAATTGAATCTATTTAGCAAAAACGGTAGTAACCAGTATCATCTTAAACATTTATACCACTATAAAACTAAGAAGGGTTACAAAAGGTCAAATCTCACCAAATTTGACACGCAAAGGATATCATGTAAGAATTGAATTTAGCCACCATACAGTATCATCTTAAACATTTATACCACTATAAAATTAAGAAAGGCTACAAAAGGCCAAATCTTGCCAAATTTGGCATGCAAAGGATATCATGTAAGAATTGCATTTTACCATTACACAATTTCACTTATAGGCAATAATACCCTTTTTTATTGAAACAATTTTTTATATATTCATTACATCTAAATAACATTAATTGATATTTTATTGATGCTTTAAGTTCTTATACTATACACTCTATTACTCGTGAATCAACCATCTACATAGCATAAGATCCAATGGAAAGGTCAATTGAGAATCTTAAGCATAAGTAAAAAGTAGGCTATTGGTCATTTTTTTTACTAACTTAATGCATTCAATGCATTTACGAATATTTGGTCCTATTTTTCATAAGCTTAACAATTGGTCCTATCCTTCTATTCATTAACATGTTCACATTTCATGCCAATTAGTTTTGTGCCATTTTTTTTAAACTCTTTTTTTTTTCAAATACTTGTACTTATGAACTCACCACTTAAATCATATAGAAATACTAAACTCTTGTATAATGAGTTAAGCTACATAGAAGAAGACTTAGCAACCTATAAATGTTTATCTTTAGGCACATATGATATTTAATGTTATAAATTTACCATACACAATCATTGTGTATCATGGTTCATATGTGCTTATAATTTTTTCTTTTTGAAAAATATTAAATTGCAACTCATATTTACTATTTAAATGAATTCCTGAATCGATATCAATCAATTTTAACTTCACACCCTTTTAATGTTGTCACATAAATGTTTACTAAAAATTTAATATTTATATTAAGTCTTTCAGCTAAAAAAAAATATACCTCTAAATTTCTTTTTATTATTAGGGCAAACAATGACATTTGTTAAGTGAAATACTTCTTAAACCCTTTAATGAAATTGATTATCATAATTTTGACATTGTTATGTGAGTAATATTAACTTTAATTTTCTTTAGGGCTCAATAAATCTCTTAATCTTTTATGATGAGTAATAATTTCACTTTCAAATTTTAAATATGGTGAGATATAAAATTTTCCAATACATTTCTCTTAAAATTATGGTAAATTTTATGGGGTTAAACCTCTTAATATGCTTTGTTCTTATCTAATGTATTTATTACAATGCTACTTGCCATGACTTTAAGTAATTCAAAAGGTCACTAGTGCATAATGATGCAAATATAACCACATAGATACATTAATTTTGCAACAAGTTCAACTAAATCTCGATAATACAACAAAGGATATGAGATCAAAAAATTATTATGCTTGCAATCATCTCCATATTCCAATGTCTAATTATCTTTATTTAAGTTGATTCTCACAAAATTTTAACTCTGTAGATGAGAATTCTTCCCAATTCTTCAAATTTATGAACTCCTACTAAAATCAAGATCTTTCACTAAGATTAAGATTCCTCTTGTCATTTTTGACATACATATTACTTAACATAGACAATTTCATCTATCAATTATATCATAACAAAATTTAACCCACATAATATTAGTAATGATTCTAAAGCAAATAATTTATTATTTTTCAAAAAATTCATTACTCAACTAATATGGCATAGCATGCTCGAGTCATTTACAAGGACATATTAAATAAAGCATGACACATCATGTACATTTCTTATAAATTTAGATGAGAATGCCATTATAATTTATAACACATTCAATTCATGTAATAGTATGTATTTGTGTAAGGCATATTAATAATGACATAATAAAATCATGTAATTCTTTATAAACATAACATGTCAAAAAAAGGTGCAATTTCATAATATGTCTCACACTATATTATGATTCCCAGATAACATAACAATGTTATTTCACTTAATTTACTGGCATTAATGACAGAGCTTTAAAATCAAAAATAACATTTTTGAGCTCTTAATGAACGATGGTGGTGTCACATTAAAGAACCACTCTGTAGATTCAAGGTGGACACTCCAAGGAAAACAAGTCAAACTAAGACCCACTTTGCTGCAACATCTCGCAAAAGGTCTATTAGATAAGTAGCCTCACTGGTCCAACTAATAACTTCTATTAGATAAGGGGCTTAAAGTCTCATTTTCACAAAAATAAACCATAAAACCGTGCATTTTCTACCAAAAATGTATACAAACAAGCTGGAAAACAAATCCATGCACACTTGATACAAAATTAAAAGGTATAAATTTCCATACAAAATTACTGTAAAATTATCAATACCTCAACCAGAATTTTTCTATAGTCCAAAATTTTGGATTGAATTACTAGACTCTCTATAGTATCATGACCCATGCATGGTCATAATGTAATCATATAGTAGTCACCCTTATATTGTCCTTTCAACTATCTGTTAATTTATATTATCTTTATCGAGTCCACTCACTAATTAACTCACCATGAATGAAAATCTCAGACCTGTGCATGAACAAGAAGAGAGAAATGAGAGACTCAATTTTGACTAACACCGAGAACAAAGAGAAGATCGCCCAATAAAAATGCAAGAGGAAAAAAGCAATGTTTCATGAAGAAGCAAAAACAGTGGAAGGAAATGACTACATAACTTAGATTCAGATAAAGGAAAATTACCTGGGTTGCTTAGAACAAGAGCTTATGAAAAGCTTATTGAGAAGATCATGCATATGTCTTAGGAAGAGGAGGCTACAATAAGTTTTTTGAGGAATCACAACAAGTTCATGGATGTGCTTTCTTGACAATATAGGTCGAAGATTTAAAAAAAAACTGTGAAGAATTTTTAAGCTAAAATGTGTTAGAAAATTTTGATATATACAAGACGTCTTCTATTCTTTCCTATAGCAATGCATATGCGAATCTATAACTATTTTTTTTTAACACTCATTATGCATATAATTAAGATGTGCATTTTTGGTTTTCTTCAATATCATAGTAAAATAATTATTATGTTGACAAGAAATTTAGAATAAACTTTTTTTTTGTGACAAGTGTGAATTTTAGAAAAATGAACATAGCAAAGAAAATTAATTAGTGATAAGCTATTTACTAAGGAGGATACCAAACTTAAAATGGACTTGAGTTTAGGTTTTGAGTAGATCTAAGTGCCATAAAATAACACATGATTAAGGATTGAAGGGAGCTTTCGATGCTAACACTCTGGTGATTAAGTCATTAAGAAAACACAAGAGACCTAAATGTAAAAGTAGAGATGGTGTGAGAGCAATTGTATTTAGATTGATAAGGCATGGGTTTATTTATATATTTTTAGGGTATTATAGTGAGTAAATTTTAATAATGATAGAATAGGTGAGGAGACCTAATCCTCTAGGTATGAGATAAGTGAGACATTGGTCCATAAACTAATGATAGGGATCATTAGGAGATCTCGACTTGATGCAGGAAGAAAGAGTGTAAAATAGAATATGAAAGGCTAATACTCGATTGAGTCTATGTAAGGTTTCAAGATTTCGCTAGAGTAAAATAATAAGTTTTGAGAAAGCTTTTTTTGATAGTTGGCAATTGATATGATAATTGATAAACTAGTCTTTAGGATTATAGGTCTATTTATAATCATTTTTAACCCTAATACAACCAATTGATAAAAAAACAAATAAATAAAAATATTCAAGTCCTTAAACTTAAAACTTAAGGAAACTCCTTAATAATATCTTAAAATCTCCTAATTAGTCTCAAATATTCTAAATAAATAATAAAAATTACAACATTAATTAAGGTTATGGGTTTATGTCATGTCTTTCCACTCGAAAAAACTCATATTTGAATTTATAATGAGGAATTGACGTCTTTTAGTCACATGAAGAATCACTTTGTTTCTATTGAACTCTTCAATTATTTAGACTTACATATGGACCATTGCTTATGAATCTTCTTTGGACTAATGACCTCGCTAATAAGGACATTGAAATGGTATTGAATTTCTCTACCAAATAAAATCAACATTATTTGGAAATGGAAGTAAATAATCAACAAGATTTTAAAACCTATAAGTTATGGGTTCACCTCACGGGTTAATTGAATATATTGATAAATTGATCTTTTGATCATCACAATCTTTTAGCTCTTTAATACCTTCATTAGACACAAATTAACTTTTTAAATCATGTTACAATCAATAATAAGTATTTCCACTTCTTTTGACCCATCTCTTATTGAATTATTGATACTTTGCCAACATTAAACTCCAAAGATAGTACTTTTTGGACATGAAATTGACATTAGTGGAAGACTAAGAAAGCAAATCTTCATTATTTAAAGATGAATCCACAAACTCAATATTTGGTAGAAAATAAGAATTAAATCTCTTTTCAACTTGATCTAAAATTATATCAAATTTATATTGCCATAAAATTCATTGACCAATAAATTTATCATCTTATCCATAAGCAAATTTTTGACTCACTAGATCTAAATTGGTAATTTGAATATAGTTCCACCAATAAACTTTACCATCTTGTAATTTTGTATATGAAAATTTCATCATTTTCTCCTCCAAAACATCTTTATATTTGAACCAGACCTTAAGTCCACCAAAGCATCTTAAAAAATCCTTAAAGGTGAAATTTCCATTGCAAACAAAAATATCTTCAAACTCATGAACGTGTGTACAAACAAATTGACTACAAGCAATATTTACAATAAAATATCTATTTTATTCACAATCTAAAAAGGCACCTAATAAAAAGCCTTCCTTTCATGATCAATGTAATAGAAAAGGTTACTTCAAACTCCATAGGATGACATCAAACCAAGAGAAACTTGGCTTAATGCCAATTGATGCAAAATAGAATCATGAAGATGTGAGATGTATCAAACTAGACAATCAAAATTTTGATACTAATGAAAGCCTGAAAAAGAGAAAACCAAAGGTCAATACTTCATTGATCCTTTATGGGGTTTATAAATTCTACCAGACAACAAATAACAAGTTTTAAAAGTTGATAACTATTCTAATAATTAATAAACTATACCTTAGGTTTGCAGGCCTATTTAATCCTAACAAAACTAATAGATAAGGAAACAAATAAATGAAATATTCATATCCTTAAACTTAAGCCTAAAGATAATAATATTTTAAAATCTCTGAAATAGTCTAAATACTCAAATAAACAATAAAATGATAATAATAAAAATTACAACCTTAATTGTATAATAATATAAGATAATTTTCATCACATGTCCCATATCATGGTCTTTTCATTAACTCACAAAGAAATGCTCAAAATTCATAAGTTACTTCATCACCTTGACTTAGGGCCCCTTGGGCCTAGTTATGAATTGAACCTAGTATATAGATTTAGGCCTTTTTATTAATAAGAGAAAATTATTGTAACTTGAATATGCTTGATAGCTTTAATCTTTATATGTGCTAGTGCTAGAAACCTTCATTTATTACTTATGTCTTTAATTTCTATTTTTTAACTAAAAAAAGGATATCATAAGTATGTTAGTCATTGTATCTACAAGTTGAGATTAAGGGTTATCCATTGATATCCTTATTTAACCTTTCCCATAGGAAGGAACCATTACTTGAGTAATGATGGCTTCAAGGAGGACTACCCCATACTTGGTCGTGTAATGTGAACCCTAAAAGGCAAGACTTATTGATCTAACACGCATAAGGAATCAAACAAGAACCCAAAAGTGTCAAATCAAATTTTAGTTATGCAAACTCTAGACCTAATGTTTAAAGGAACATGAATGTAAGGTATAAAGAAAAATATGGATGACACACTCCAAAAAAGAATGAATTTTTAAGTAATAAGTTAAGGCTAAATGATACAAGAAGAGTTAGTTGTTGATAAGTTTTTTAGTTCTTAAATGAAACAAAGGAAAAAATGTTCACTTTTTAATTTATATAATTGTTTACCTTTTAATAATGAAACCAAGTCTATTTATACATTGAAATAACAACCCTCAAAATCCTCAAACTAGAGCCAATGATATACTCTTAAAAGATAGGAACATTCTTATGTTATTGTAAACTCCTATTTTATAACAAATTTCTATTGGATGAATTTATGCCATTTGGAACTTGGTTCCTTCATGCTCATTTAGTGCTTCCTTCATTTTTTTTTAACCTTTGAACGTGTCATTGACCCTTCATAAATGCTCAATAAATCCTTAAAGTCATTCATGCATTACCTCCTCCATAGATCTCATCATTCCGCCTTTCCTCAAAAAAATTTCTCCTCAAATTATCACTTGTATCAAAAAGAGAAAGATTAGAAATATTAAATGTTGTACTTACATTTTACTCATTGACAAGGTCTAACTTATAGGCATTGTCATTGATCCATGCTACCACTTGAAATGGACATCTCCTTTAGCCTGTAGCTTTAAGCACCTCTAAATCTGAAACATTTCCTTATGCGTATGCACTCAAACCCAATCACCATATTTAAATACTACAATTTTAAATGGAGAGTAACTAGTAACAGAATGAACATTCTTATTATATGTGAACTCTACATGCAAAAAATAATCTTCCCACATTTCTAAATTCATTCAAATAATAGCACACAACAAAGTAAAAAGAGTTCAATTAACTACCTTCGTTTACCCATATATTTGTGGATGGCAAGTTGTTGAGAACCCTAGTTTAGTACCTAATTTAACCCATAAAGTCTTTTAGAAGTAGTTCAAGAACTATGTATCTCAATCTAAAATGATACTCTAAGGCATGTCCTGTAAGTATACTACGACTTTAAAGGATAATTCAATCACATTATTTGTATCCTTAGTTTTTATGACATAAGATGAAATAGGTCATCTTTAAAAATCTATTAACAATAACAAGTACAGAATCTCTACCCTTTTTTGACTATAGCAGCCCTATCACAAAGTTCATAGATAAATCAACTCAATATTGGTTAGGCATGGGTAAATAGGTGTATGAGTCATGCGGTAAAACTCTAAATTTAACTTATTTACATGTTATGCAGTTTTTTCACACCCTCTCAATATCTCATTTCATGTGAGGCCAAAGGAAATATTCAGCCAAAAACTAACTTCCTTAAAAAAGTCATAGGTACACATAAACAATTTTCCCAAAATAAGATACTCTTATACTTATAAAATTTCCCAGAAGTTGACTTCCCATATACCCTATACACATTAGTAAAGTTAGGATCTTTCACATATAAATTTTTAATATATTCAAATCCAAATAGTTTTGCATTAAGTGTGGAGACAAAGGTATACTTACAAATCAACTACCACATTCTCCTTGTTAATATGTGATTGCACGAGGAAAGGTTGCAATGAATTCAACCTATTTGGCATGTTTCTTGCTCAACCTTCCTTACCCTTTAAATATTTCAACGATTCATAGTGAGTATGGATGACAAACTCTTTGGGCCAAAGGTAGTGTTGCCATATCTCTAAATCTAATACCAATACATACATGTCCTTATCATAAGTAAGATAGTAAAAGCTACTCCACTTAGTTTTTCACTAAAATAAGCAATTGATCACCTTTTAGTGATTTTGTTGGCTATTTTACAATCAATGCACATTCTCCAAATCTCATCTTTCTTGGATACAAATAATATTCTAACTATACATTAACACATGCTTTCCTTCACATATCCCTTTGTCATAAGCTCATCAACTTGCCTTTGAAACTTCTTTGTCTCCTTAAGATTACTTTTATAGCTCAATCAAATTGGAATTGTTGCACCATGGATGAATTTAATCTAATATTTTATTTCCCTTAAAGGTGGCAAACCACTTAGTTCTTCGAAAAAAAAATCATCAAATTCTTACAAAAGAGAAACAACACTAGGCAAGGAAGAGTTAAACTCATCAATACTAAAATAAGGCTTTTTGTACAAAAGTACAACAATAAGTTGTGTTGAATAGAAAACTCTTCTTTTCGCTTGGTATCATCTCTTTTCTCTCCTTTCTTTCCCTCCTTTCCCCTCTTAGCCTTAATTTCTTTTCTACTCTCTCTCTCTTTTTTAATCCCTAATCAATTTTCATAAACTTTTTAAGGTGTTAAAAGTATAAAAGTAATAGGTTTATCATTTATTACAAAAGAGTACCTATTCTTAAACCTATTAAGTATGACACACTAACCATATTGTCGTGGTCTTTCCAACAAAATATACCTAGCTTGTAAGGGTACAACATCACACAAGACCTCATTAGTATATCTCCCAATAGTAAACAGTACTAACCCCTACTTATTTACCTTAATTTCACTATACCCATTCAATTATTAAAACTTATATGAGCTAAGGTGTTTCATGGTAAATAAATTAAACTTTTCAACTAAAGTAGTGGTAGCTATATTTGTACAACTACCCTTATCAACGATCATACTACATGCCTTATCTTTGATATGACATCGTGTATAGAAGATACTATCTCTTTGCACTTCATCATCTTTCTTGGTTTATATGCTCAATACTTGTCTAGTCCCCAACATATCTCCCTCATTAGGTACTCCTCTCCATCACTTGTATGATCAAATGATGGCATGGAGTCATCATTAAACTTACTTTTAGTCTTAATATCACCATTATCCCATAACACCATGGTATGCTTATTAGAACACTGAGATGCAATATGTCCCTTTATTAGACATTTAAAACATTTAATATCTCTATTTTTACTAGGTTGGAAATTAAAATTACTTTTTTACTTATTATGACTCACTTTCTTACTCTCATATGATTCAACCTTAGGATTGTAATACGCCCTCTCTTCCTTTTTACTCCAATTCAGCTTTTAGGATGAAGTGGAACCCAAATTCTATCCTAATCATGTGAAACCTAAATTTTATCCAAATCATATAGAACCTTTTTGTTTAAGTTGCATGTGAACTTTCATTATCATGTGGACCATATCTTCCAACTCCACATAATACTACTATTCAACTATGTTAACAATATCTTTACTTAGCCCTTGTAAGAACCAAGCCATGGTTACTTCTTTATCCTCCTCCATATTAGCCTAAATCATGGTAATTTCCATCTCTTTGTGGTAATCCTCCATACTCTTGGTGCCTTAAGTGAGCCCTTATAACCTTTAGTACAAATCCCTATAATAGTGATTAGGGATGAAACCTCTTCATCACGATAGCCTTCATTTCCACCAATGTATTAGTAAACCTTTCATGATTCTTTCTCCTAGTCAAAACAAGTTGATCCTAGCAAATAATAGCATAATCAGTACATTCAATTGCAACAAGTTCCACTTTTTCTCTTTAAAGTAGTTATGATAGCTAAAGACCAATTCAACCTTCTTCTCCCATTTTAAATAGGTTTGTTGATCATTTTTTCCTTGGACTAGAGGAATTTTCATTTAATGCTACCAAAATTACAATCATAGGTCTCTTACTTCCTATGATCTCTTTGACCATTTCTATTATTGACAATTCTGACCAAAGTAGTTAGATCATCAAATTCATTATCTTCTACATTTTTTACATGGCCATAGTCTTGTCTCATAATTTTTATATTAGGAACCTCACGACCCTTATACCTTCTTGGAAATTTTGCTATTGTATTGGCTTGTTTCTTCATCATATCTCTCATATTAATAAATTTAATGTTCATTCACTTAAATTGTAGTTGCATAAATTTGATCATGAATGACACATCACTACCTTCCTTCTCAACTCCACCTTCATCTTTGGAAGACATAATGTTAATTCTACACAAAATGGCTAAGATACCTTAACAAAAGACTCCCTTATATGTTTCACTAGGGTCACACCACCTTATGTTTATACTCTTTAAAGATTTTTTTTAAATATGTGTTTATACTCCTACCTTTTACCACTTAAATTTTCTCTCTTAATTCTTTATTAAAATAAAAAACCACAATCAAAGTCATTTTATGACTAATTAATTCCAATAAATTAGAATCAAAGAAATTTAGAAAAACATAATGAATAAAAGTTGTGGGTTAGAAAAAAAGAAATAAGATTAAATTGCAATACATCAAAAGAGAATAATTAAATTTGAATTCTTGTAGGAACTAGAAAGCAACAAGGTTTACTCCTTTAACCTAATTAAATAGGGTTTACTGCTTAAATAGGAATAAATAAATTATAATCTTTCATTCCTTTTTTTTCTTTCTTCTTTTCTTCTTTCTCTAGTTCTTTTTTTTTTTGTTTGTATATGTGAATTTAAAATAAAAAGAGATAAACTAGGGTTTGTAAATTAGAAGAACAAAAAAGTATAAATGTTGCCAAGAAGAATAACAAGAGAAAAACTTAAATTTTAATAAGTAAACTTGAGTTGGAGCCAAACTCTAATATCAACTGATGTGAACCCCAAAAGATGGGGCTTAGGGACTTAACACATAAAGGGAATTGAGTAAAAATCCAAGAAAGTTAAATCAAATTTCAATCCTGTGAACCCTAGACCTAATGTTTAAAGCATCATGAACCTAAAGTATAAAGAAAGATATGGATGTCACACTCTAGAAAAGAATGAATTTAAGAGTAATAAGTCAAGTTAAACATCATAAAAAGAGTTAGTTCTTGATAAGTTCTTTAGTTCTTAAAGGAATAGAAAGAAAAGATTCTCACTTTTCAATTCACATAATCTCTTACCTTTTAACAATGAAATCAAATCTATTTATAAGTTGAAATAACAACCTTAAAAATTGCAAAAGTAGAGACCATGATATATTCCTAAAAATAAGAACACTTTATTTTATTATAAACTCTTATTTTATGACAAACTCTCACTTTATAACAAACTCTTACTTAAAAGTAGGTTTTATTGCTTATCCTTGACTCATCAAGTATTCCAATCATATTAATAAAGTTTTGGCCTTCTTTCAAATTTGAATTCACACCATTTGTAACTTGATTAGCTTGAATATTCTCAGTCAGCCCATTTAGTACTTCTTTCATTTTTTTCACCTTTGAACATGTTATTGGCCTTTCATGAATGCCCAATGGATCCTTAGAGGTCATCTATGCATCAAATCTTCTATATATCTCATCATCGTAATGTATCAAATACAAAACCCAATAGTACGTTAACTATAAATCTCTATAATTTCCTTAAAATTGAAGGGGATGTTGTTAAGGGGATTCAAACTTGAACCAATATGGAAAGAGACATGCCAAATTACCACTAATCTCTTACATTAGGTGGTACTTTTCATTCCTTATTTAACTTCTCTTTTTGTGTAAAGGCTATTAAAAGGACACATTCATGCCAACATGATAGACTTTATTTATGAATTCATTTACAAATGGTTTATTTTAATTATGGCCTCATTTACCAATGATCAATTTTATTTAGGGACAATTTTGCACCATGTGGCTAAAAAAATTTTCATTTTAAGGCTTATGGCTTCAAATTCATCAATTTAATGTTATATGGTTGATTTTTACTTATAAAAAAAATTTCTATGTTTGTCCCTTTAATTTTTTTTAAATCCAATCCTTTAAAATTTCTATTAGATCATTAAAGATAGGATCTACAAGTATAACCCTCTTTGGTAGTGTATTTCAACTTGTATTAAGGTGAGTAAAAACTAGTTTAGACCTAAATAACTAAAAGAGTGTTTGGTTTTACTTTTCAAAAATGTGTTTTACAAACATGCACACCACCTAAAATAGAGATTTTGGAAAAGCAACAATTTGTTGCCTTTAGCCACCGCCAAAAAAAAGAAAGAAAAAACCGAATTGTGTTATTATGTTAATAGAAAAAATACCCTTAATTCTTTCACCTTCATTGTTGAAGAGTTTCAAAAAAAAAAAAAAAGTAAATGTATGTATAACAAACATTGGTTGAAAAACAAAATGTATTAAAAAGGGATTAGAGGCAATGGAAACAACTACATAAAAGAGACCTGATTGAGATGGGATCCCATGAAAGGAACAATTCTTGTTATTGAGACATGGTGGGATAAGCATATGAAGGTGAATTTTAACATTATTCTTCTTTACTTAAACACACACACCTTTTGAAATGGAGGTTTGGAAAAGCAACAATTTGTTGCTTTTAGTCACCACCAAACAAAAAAGGCAAACACTGAATTGTGTTTTTATTTTAATAGAAAAAATATCCTTAATTCTTTCAGAGTTCAAAAAAAAAAAAGTAAATGTAAATATAACAAACATTAGTTAAAAAATAAGATGTACTAAAAAGGGATTAGAGGCAATGGAAAGAACTACATAAAAGAGACCTGATTAAGATGGGATCCCATAAAAGGAACAATTCTTGTTATTAAGATATAGTGAGAGGAATGGATTAAGGTGAGTTTTAACATTGTTCTTTTTTTACTAACAATGCCCTTTATTTTACAATAATGTTGGCTAATCTACCTATGAAAAGATTTCAAGAATCTAGTATTGAATTAGAAGTGAAGAAAAAGTTAGATGTCTTGTTTAGGGATCTAATGGCCATAGGAAGATATGTTGTCGAACCTTCATTGACTACTTTATGCATTAGTGATGGTGTTGAGACTAATCATCTAAGTCAATACAAAATTATTGTATTAGAAATTAGATGTAAAACTTAACTTTATTGATTCCATAGATAAATTATTTAAAGGTTCTAAGATACAACAGGGGAATGTAAATATTAGCACAAGTGATGTACCAAGAAGAAAAGAGACCAATAAGAAAAGAGTTGTAAAATCAAATTTACATGCAAAAAAAGGTTCTAAAGGGTACAAAATGACAATCTAGAGGAGTAGCTACTTTTAAAGAAACAATTGATCTGTTGGTTCATAATGTTGTTGAAAATAGGAAAACAGATTTACGTGATGTTATGAAGGATTTCCATTCTTTAACAAGTGTTGAAGAAGATAGTGACCTTTTTATGGATGCCATAGATTTAATCTAAGAGAGTAGAAATAAAGATGCCTTTTAATCAAATTAAGTAGCACAAAACCCAATAGATGCCTTAGATTAAATAAATATGTTAGTTTCTCTAATAACTAACATATTTTGGTGTACATGACATTATACTACAGATACAATCACATTGTTATCACTATAAAAGATCATAGGAAGACGACCTTTACTTGTCTTTATGCATTTTGGGTTAGGTGTGCTTTAAGTTGGGTTGCAGGTAAAAGAGCAAAGCATGTTGTTAGTGGAGAAAGCAAAGAAATTTTCTATCAATTTTGTTGTAGCTCTGTCATGTTGCATTTTTTGGACATCAAACTCACTTTGTTCAGGGAGGTCTTCTGCCTTTGCCTCGATTGTTGGACTAAGATGTGGTTAGATTTCAGCTGTTGATTTCACATAATATGGATAGTTTATTCATGTGAAGGAAAATTTCTTTCTTTTTTTTTATTAAAATGGATCTGCTTGTAAGATAAATTAAGAAAAGGCTTTCAAATGTAAAAGTATTTTTCTAATACAAGAGTACTTAAAAGTTCATGTGAATATATATATATATATATATATATATATATATATATATATATAACAAAAATACAAGTTCATGTGGATATTGTCATGATGGGTTCCTAAGATGGGGATTTCAACATATGTGAGGGAAAATGTCACATTTGATGATTTCAAATGTTAAAAACAGTCAGAGTGTTTATTGCATTGTAAGTGAGATGAATTTGAAGTCATCACCAATCATTTTAGGTGTGATTAGAATATTATGAGTGACTTAATCAGCTTTACTTGGATTTTTCAAGATTTAGGAGCATAATTATGCTTGGTTGAGACTACAGCTAACGCAAATGCAAACGCGTATCACGTGTAACAGTATAGTTGTTCACTGACTTGTACTTTATGCTTTTCCTATCAAGGCATACACACCGAGGCTTTAATGAGTTTGGATAAATAGTAAAAGGACATAAATTTTTTTAGAAGTTTTGAAAGAGATTTAGATACTTTTTATGATCTTATGCACTTAAAAATTGAAAGTTTTTGGAAATTTTTTCTGAAAAGATTTAGATTTTTTTTTTACTGTAATCTTGCATATCAAAAAATAAAATGAGATATTTTTTGAAGAAAATTAAAAAGGGTTCAAAATTTTTTTATGGTGACTGTCTACATTGAAATATAAAATGAAATTTTTTTGGAAAATATTTTGAAAGGATTTAGATACCTTTTATAGTGTTCTTGCCTATCAAAAAATAAAAGGAGATATATTTAGGTATTTTGAAAGGACTGCTGACATTGTTTTGTATATGTGGGCTCACCTTATATGTCTAAAATGACTTTTTCTTTTTCTTTTTTATTTATTTTCCCTTTTTTTCTCTCTTTTTTTTTCTTTTCTTTCATTTTCATTTTGTTTCTTTTCTTTTTGGCAAAGCCCCTTATCTCCCTTTTCCTCATTTTCTTTGTCCAAAACTACTCTCTCTCTCTCTCTCTCTCTCTCTCTCTCTCTATGCCACCTCCTTCTTTAGCCATTTTCTCTCTTTTTGTGCTTCAAGACTCCTTAAACACAAGTCTTAAGCATCATTTATTGTGTGAGAACATAGATTTGACTATAAAAGTCAAGATTTTTTTGTTTTTCCTTGATTTGTGTATCTCCTAGCCTTTTCTTGACACATGGCCTTCAATAATGTGTAGATCAATGACTAATGGTTATAGTAATGATGCCTCTTTCACTTTTTAGGGACATCATTGGCTACCAATAATGATGTTAGTAAGTCTTCAGGAGGAAATACCTACCATGAGGTACTTTTTCCACTTCTTTTGTCACTTTCATTTTGATTTCTTATTTTACAACTAATTGATGTGTATTATGCAAGGAAAAAAACAAAAAATAAGGAAAAATCAACATAGTGGTAACCTGTGTTTATTGTTTCTATGTGAGGGGACTCTTGTTGATCTTTCTCTTAAGGGACAAAGACAACAATGCTCAAGATAGATCCCTTTTTGGCCATTTTTTGGGTGTATGGTTGTATGTGTGCTTGTTATAGCTTTTTGGTACTAGATGTACTATTTTTACTTTGTTTATGGATATGTTTGTGTTTGTTGCTTTTGGTTATTTTATGCCAAGTATATTATGGCAAATTGTGTTTAATAGTTACTAATGATAATATTAGTGGGTGAAATAGTGTTTATGATTGGATATTTGACCATTAATACTTGAATTTAATTTTTTTCTTAATAGGATTGTGGTTTTAAGCTTATCTTAGCTCATTTATGTGAGAGTTTATGTTTTTAAAATTATTACTTAGCTTTCTTTTACTATAATAACCTATTAGCTCACTAAGAGAGCATTTATTATATCACCTCTTAGAAGCTTAAATTTGAGTTAAATAAGTTTTTTTTTTTTTGCTTTAATTAAAAGTATTAAGTGTAATGTTTAATAAAAATAGAAGAAAATATCAAAAAAGGCTTATAATCTTGTTGTGAGTATTTTTATTTCCACCATTCAGATGTATAGGGGTAGCAACATCACTCTTCATCTAACTTAAACACTTCACCTTGTAATCACATAAGAAAGGAATCTAATAGTTAGGGCTAATACTAGTCAAGGTTAATATCTGAATGCATATCCTTGACTTTATTCCTCCTAGTGTCAAAAGCCAATTAGAGAATCATCAAGAAAATGGTCAAGGCCACTTTGTGTATTCCTAGTAAAAGGAGCAAGTAGACCTTCCTTGGAGACTATAACTTTTTTTTTAAGCTCTTTTATGCTTTAAACTTTCTTCTAGAAGTGAGCTACCTATTTCTCTACCTTATTGGCTTGATAGTTAGACTCTTTTGCTTTTATGTCCACATCTTTAAACTTTCTACTCCAATGGACACTATTTTTCTTCAAAAGAGTTCTATCATGCCTTAACTTCTTAACCAAATCCCCTATTCTAGCATTTTGTAAAACCAATGACCCCTGTTCAAGATAGAGATCCTCCTAAAAAGGGTGGGACACTTTGCTTCTACCTCTTTGTAATTAAACACATTTTGTTTTTTTTGAGAGAATGTGGCTTCACTTATGGGTTGCTTTTCCACATCTTTAGCTGCATGAGAACTCTCTTTAATGTGAACCCTTGGGCAAGTGTCACGGGGCCATTACTTTGTCCCTAAAAGGCAGCCTATCAAGGTGTGCAGCGCCCACGTTCATATGGCTTAGGATCCCCCTCTTCCTATCTAATGTAGAAGTTAAGTCGTACCTAAGGACCTACCCATTTTTCTAATACGGTTGTCACATTCTCCCTCATTGATTGTGTGATATGTATGCATTTGATTTTCACATTTTTACACAATATTTCTATTTATCTTTTGAATTCAAATTGTTCTTTTCCTCTTCTCATTACACTATAATACTTTGCTTCTCTAATTTCATAAACACAATATTTTTACTTTTCTTTTGAGTTTAGATTTTCCTTTCCCTTTTTTTTTTATAAACCATCACACATTATTTACTCTAAAAGAACTTATTTCACTATTTAATTCTTTATATTTGTATAAAAATAATAATCCATTTATACTAAAAATTACTCTTTATCCTCCAATAGTAAGAAAGGGAAAGTTTATTATATTAGTATAGTAATAAAGTGGAAATGCTCCCAAATGGAAGTATTAAAAATTGACTTAATTTGAATAATTTGACTTAATCCATTAGAAATTTGAATCAATCTAATTTGCATTAACTCTAAAGTCAACGATTGAAAACATGATTTAACCTAAAACGTAAATGACTTATATTTGAAATGATTCAAAACCTAAATAACCTGAAATTTAAGATATCTGAAACTTAATAAAACCAAAATCTAAATAATTCAAAACCTCATATATCTAAAATCTAAATGACCTAAAATTTAAATGAGTTTATATCTAAATAACTTAAAACCCTAAATAATCCAATTCAAAATTAACTCGATCTACTTGTTGGCCATCCATAGACACATGATACACAATGAGTTAAAAAAATATAGACATATACAAAAAAGTAGAATTTCATTGTGATGCATGCTATTGTTTATTAATAAAAGCTGATTTTATTAAATGTACATAATGAGTCAAACAAAAAGTATGTCTAATAGGTATTTTTCATCAAAATAATGGAGCAAGTACATTAATACACTTTCTATAGGAAAATATTTGCAATTATTTAAGAAAGACACAATACAAAATTTATAATTAAAAATTTGATATTTCATTATTATACATTATGGTACATGTTATTATTTAATAATATAAATTATTTTATCAATGATGTATAACAATTTAAACAAAAAGTGTGTTCCAATAAATATTTCTCATTGAAATAACAAAATAACTATATAAATGCACTTTGTGTGAGAATCAAGACATAATTAGTATAAAAAAGGCACATTATCTAAACCTTATACTTAAAAATGTAATATTTTGAAGTTATACATGATCGTACGTGTCAAAATTTATTAACAAAAAATTATTTTTTTAATTGTTTAAAACGATTACAATAAAAAGTGTGTCAAAAAGAATTTTCTATTGAAACAAGTGAGCAACTACATAGACACACTATGCCTAATTAGTAAAAAGAACAAAGTTTATAGCATGAAGGATTAGCATAAGGACATTGTAATTTTGGGTCCTATTGAATAAAAAAAATAATATTTTAAATTCATTTTTTTATTGAAATTTTAGTTTTTCCAATTTAAAAGTACAAAATGTGCAATTGAAAGAACAAGATGTGTAACTAAAACAAAACAATATGTGACCAAACATTGTTGGATATTTTTAAAAGTCATTGCACATTTTATGTTTTTGGTTACATATTTTATTGTTATAATTGTACATCTAATAACTTTAGATGAAAAAATTGAAATGAAAAAAAGAATTCAAAATATTATTTTCTATTAAATGGGGCACACAATTAGGACATTCTTGTGCTAATTCTTATAGTTAAAAAAGTAAAATTTTAAAAGCACACAAACTAAAATTTATAGTTAAAAACTAGTATCCTAGTATTATACTTTATGGTGTGTGCTATTATTTATTAATATTTTTTAAGTAATTATTTATAATGAGTCTAACAAAAATTGTCTAACATGTATTTCCAATTAAAATGAGGGGGCGATTACATGAACACAACTTTGTTAAACACATTACACACAATTCATAAAAATAGGAAACTAAACAAAATTTATAATTAAAAATGTGATATTTTATTATTATACATTTTGGTACTTGTCTTTGTTTCTTAATAATTAATTATTTTATTAATTGTGTAGTTTTATTAATAATAGTCCTCATCTAAATTAAATTGTAATCAATGATCTTAGTTTCTAATTTTTCAAAAGCCAAACTATCAAGTTACGTGAGATTAAAGACTAAAAATGATATATGACCATTGAAATTATTATAAGATAAAAATAAATTAGTTAATTCTTGAAGGGTTGGTAAAAGTATTTAGAACTAGACGAGACAAATTGTTGAGTTCAATGCCAATAACATGAACGGTTGAGCCATGACAAGCCACACCATCCCATAAGTAGTAATGTTCACTCTCATTCCATGATTCCATCTTAGGTTTACCAATTTGCTTGCCATCTATGACAAGACAATTAGTAGGAAAGTTGTTCCTGAATTGCAGTAGTGTAATTCTCTCTTCATAAGAGTAGAGTTGTAAAGATTGTGGGAGAGACAAAGAAAAGGACAACGAAGGGATTAATTGAAATGAGAGGACAACTAAAGGTGAAGCTCAAAGACCTAAAACTATCCATATCCTTCCGTCAGTTAAGGACAAACTGACTATAGAAAACACAATCGAATAAGTGAGCAAATGGAAGCTTATTAATAGCTTCCAAGTGAAAAGGATAAGAGTACAGAAAAGAGTGAGGAGTAGGACAAGAGGGAGCAGGAGGAGGAAAAGAAAAAAGAAGAAGGTGAAGAGTGAGGGTGGAATTACACGTACTGATTCTTTTGACTTTTTAGGACTAGTTGAAGAGAGAGTCTATTTTAGCACCCAATTTCAATTTTATGGACTAAATGGCTGGGACATGAGCTAGACTAAAAGATCTTTGGAGTCCAGCAATTTGTGTACCCTTAAACTGTCCCCTCACACATAATTGGATCCTAAGGAATAATCCCTAGTCTAGACTGACAAATCATGTGGTCCAATTGATGAAATATTCATGTCATCATTCACAGTATGGCCAATTGCATTTTCCACAATTCAAATGTGCATATGAGAGTTGATTTACCATAACTAGCTCTTCTTACAAGATCAATTTTCTACCCCTAAATAGGAGGAAAAATATAGATGCAAGATATGAACACCTTACCTATTTATTCTCTCAAGAAAAGAGACCACAAGAATCGAAGAGAAGGCAAAAATTATAAAAACCTACTTTTATATTGTCCACAGAATTTTAGAGAAGTTGTCAAAATTATTCCTCATCAATTTGTTCTCTTAATTTAGTTGCATGTAACAAATCCCTTAATGAATTGTTTCTTTAGATTTCATTTTTTCTTCCTTTTTAGGACTTGTTGTCTTTTTATCCACAAATAATCTTTTATATGCATGAGTGTCATGCTTGTATGATAATCACCACGATTTGCTAAAATTGAAAGTTAGTGATGCCTTTGCTAATTAACCATTATGGTTATAATCATGATAAAATAACAATTTTTGGTTAGATCAACTAACAATAATGAATAATTTTGTTGTATTTTAAAAAATATAGTTTATTTTCTATAATATAATACATTTTTTATAAAATAATATACATTTTATTTTGGGGCAATATATTATTTTAAAAAAAGGATTATATAGACACACCCATCTCTAGCTATGGTCATTGCATTTAGAGGAATGGTTAAAAACTATGGTAAATAATTCCAAGATTGTTTTTATTGTTAGGAGTAAGGACAATAATGATTACCATATGCCAAATTTATGTTTTCATTTTGTTTTCTTTCCATGAACTAGAAGATCTATATGTTATGTTTTGTAATAATTTGCATAAGGGCAATGCAACTTTTGAAAATTATTTTGATAAATCTCTAATATAAACTTTCAAGACTAAGAAAAAATAAGTCTCCTGCACACTCACAGGGTAAAGTGTGGATTGATCAAGATTTATCTCAACTTTGTCAATTGCAATTCCCTTAGATGAAAGAACATGCTCCAAAATTATACCTTATTCTACCATAAAGTGACATTTTTTTTTCAAATTTAATACAAGATTAATTTTTATGCATTTTTTAAGTATAAGGTTATCTAAATATGCATCAAAAGAGTCTCCATAAATGGTATAATCACCCATAAAAAATTCAATGTTTTTTTCAATATAATAAAAAAATATATGAACTATATATCTTTGAAATATGGTTAGAGTATTGCAAAATCCAAAAGGCATACTTTGATAGGCAAAGGTACCAAATGGACATAAAAATATTGTATTCTCTTAATCTTCCAATGCAATCACAATTTGGTTGTAATCTAAATAACCATCAAGAAAACAATAGTGAGATAGAGTAATTAACCTTTTAAGCATATGATTAATAAAAGTTAAAGGAAATAAATATTTATGAGTTGTACTGTTTAGGTTACAGTAATCAATATAAATCCTTTATCCATTTTGAATTCGAGGGCCAATCACCTCATCATAATGATTTTTAACTATTGTAATTTATGTTTTCTTAGGAACCATTTGCACTAGAACAACTCATTTGCTATTTAAGATTAGGTAAATCACACTAACATTAAGAAGTTTGAATACTTCTTTCTTCATTATGTCTATCATTGGAGGGTTCAATCTATATCATGCTTCTCTTGATAATTTAAAACCCTCCTTAAGTAGGATGTGATGCACATAAATGGATGGGCTTCTCCCCTTGATGTCCACTATAGTCTATCCAATTTTTATCTTTTGATCTCTTAGAACTCAAACAAGTTCTTCTTACAATGGGATCATGTTCTTTGCAATGATCATTGATAGAGTTTCTCCATCTCTCAACAAAACATACTAAAGATGATTTGGTAATAGCTTCAATTATAGTATGGCAACTTTATAATAAAAGGTAGAAGTTTGCTGCTAAAAACAAGTAATTCAATACTAGATACATCATACCTTCTTGGAATAAGATGCAATGAATGCAATTCTATTATGATATCCTTTACACTTTCACATAAAGATAGTTCTTTATCTAGTTTATTGATATCTTCTTTCTTAAAGTGATAGTTAAGGAATTCTTCCAACTCAACTTTTCCATTGAGCTAGAAAACTTGCTATGCTAAACAATCAAGAATATTAATGGCAAAAACAAAATGCACATCACTAGATTACCTCATAGCCTAAAAAATGTTGAATCAAAAGATTTCACTATCAAATTCAATGGTTAGTGTACCATCACGAACATCTATCTTTATCCTTGATGTAGGGACAACATTGGGGAATTGTCATTCTTCATGTCCAAAATGTAAAAAGTCTACTAGAAAGGCTAACACATTAACCTATACAAGAAAATTCTTAACCACTATCTTAGGATAATCATTAAATCAATTAGCAAGTTGTATAATCACACTAGTTTCTTTTCATGGACTGATATTTATAAAAGTATAAATAAAGTATGACATAATAACATTAATTTATGCTCTTAAATCTAGGATGACTCTTTCAAATTTAGTGTTGGCTATTATGTAAGGGATAGTGAATGTACCATAGTCTTTGGATTTAGCTGGAATTTTTCTTTGAATAATAGCCAAGATATTCTCTCCAACACTTACTTTTTCATCACCTTTGAGCTTCCTTTTAAAGAAGCATAATTTCTTGCAAAATCTTGCATATTGAGGTACTTGTTTAATTGCATCAATGAGGGGTATGTTTACTTACACCTTTTCAAAATCTCTTTTTCAGATTTTGAAAATCTACTTGGGAAAGGAGGTAAAGGATTTACCCTAGGTAGTGATGGTTAGGCTTTGATGGGTTTATAGTTGGTGGGCATAACTTAATATTCGATGGCCACTTCTTTTATTGTGGGAGGTGCCTTTATTGGTGCTTCCATTTCTTTTCTACTCCTTAAGACTATGACACTGGTGTTCTTCTTTGGATTTAACATGGTTTAAAAAGGTAATTTGTTTGATCCTTACATTTTTAATCTACTAATAGTGGTGATAAGTTTTCTTATTTGATTCACTAAATTTGGAATGCTTGTACTTATTTCTTGTTGAAATTGTCTAATGTTATTAATAAGAGACTTAACACTTTCATCAAGAGACATACCTAAGTTTTTGGGTGCATTTGTCTAGTATTAAAGGGTGATGACACTCGTTGAAATTGGCAATTATGGGCATTGTAGACCACTTGTTGATTTCCATAACTAAAGTTAGGATGACCTCTTTATTCAAGATTGTTAGTGTTGGAGAAAGGATCAACTTGCATTGTGATTCCCCTTGAAAATCCTCCTACGATATTGGATTGCTTTATTGGATGATCTTAAAGTGTTGGACACATATTAGTTATTTGTCCTTAATTTGAGCAAATGTCACATACCTAGACTTATTGCATGTTTCCTACACTCATTTGACATAAAGGAGAAGTCAAATTATTAATTTGTTGTTGAGAGAAGATGTACTTACTTTATTGACATTGTAGACATGTTTGCTATCAAATTTTTTATGGCTTTTGGGTTTTTGTCCACTAATGCTCATCCTTTTATTGTGTCTATCATACTTTGATCTATGGGAAGAAGTCCTTCATAGAAGTATTGGATTAGGAGTCAATCATTGATTTAAGATAGGGTTAATTCATGCAAAGCTTCTTAAAATGTCCTTAATATTCATATAAGAACTCTTCATTATATTGCTAAATACCCTAAATCTCCCTTCAAATTGTAGTTGCTCTAAAAGTTGGAAAGTACTTCTCTAAGAATAACCTTGTTATCTCATTCAATGTGGTAATGGATCCCAAAGGTAAGTAATAAACCCAATCCCTTGTTAGTCAGCCAAGGATAATAGGAAAGCCCTCAACTTGATTTGTTTTTTTAAATATCTCAGTAGGTTTCATGCTTGAATAGGCTACATGGAATTCTTTTAGATGTTTATGTGGAACTTCACTTGCAAGACCATGAAAAGTTGGCAAGAGATGAATTAGGCCAGATTTTAACTTAAATGCAACACCTACATTAAGATACCTATGCAAAAGGGTTATTTGTTTATATTAGGAGCCACAAACTCTTTAAGAGTTTGACTATTTGTTGTTCCCACAGCCTTGTATGGGTTGTAATTGTTGTCAACTAGGGTTAAGTGTGCAAGAGAGTAAAGTCACATGGAAGGGCAGTAAAGTCACATGGAAGGGCAAGAAAGTAAATCTGCCGAATAAGGGCAAGAACGTAAATCTGCCGTGTAAGCCCTATTAGGGTTTTATGGAAGAGAGTATATAAAGGCCTTGGAAGACAAAACTAGGGTAGAGGGCCAACACAATTGAATAAACAGCAACCCTACAGCAACCGGCCAAAAGGAAGAGAGAGCAGAATGGCAAGAGATCAGAACCAACACCACCAGGAGAGCAAACCAGAACGTGCGACCTCCTGCAAGCAAACCAGAAACGCCTCCTGCAAGCAAACCAGAAACACGTCCTGCAAGCAAACCAGAAATGCCTCCTGCAAGCAAACCAGAAACACATCCTGCAAGCAAACCAGAAACACATCCTGCAAGCAAACCAGAAACGCACAACCAGCAAGAGGAGAAATAAGAAACAGACCACCCGGAAGAGAAGACAGCAGACCTGGTATCCGTGAGACCACCCGGAAGAAGACAGCAGACCTGGTATCCGTGAGACCACCCGGAAGAGAAGACAGCAGACTAGAAGCGTGAGGCAGGCCAAGAGACGTGAACCAGAAAAACCAGTAGTGTGAGGCAGGCCAAGAGACGTGAAACGGCAGACCAGAACATGCAACAACGTGACTGATCAGAAGCGTGGGGCAGGCTGTGAGACGTGAAATGGCAGACCAGAAGCTTGAGTGCAAGCTGTGAAACCGTGAGACGGTGAAAGCAGGAGCTGTGTGAGACAACCTAGAGAAGGAATTTGGCGAAGCATCGGAAAGAACTCAACGTATTTCCAGATTTCTTCAAGAGAGGTTAGAGAGCGTTGTGGTGAACTTCTAAGCGGCAGTGGAGCAGCCTTTTAATTCAACAGAGGCAAGACAAGCTAGAAGAAGCGTACACACAGTAAGTGACACTCTTTGTATTGTACTTGCTTAGTAATTGCAATAGTGAAAGGAGCAGAAGATTAAGACATCCATTGTAACTAGAATTCTCAAGTATAGTGGATAGTCTCGGTAAGGGAGAGTCCCTACCACCGTGGATGTACGTCACGTTGACGGAACCACGTAAATCTCGTGTGTCCTTAATTTGCTTTACGTTATGTGTTTTGAATTGAGTTGTGAATGCAGCTAAAGTATCAGCCAACCCATAACCTAACGAAGACCTAAACAAGAACATCCGAATTGTCTATTAGGCAAGGTGTCTGAAAGGTGACTTTGGGGACTATTGTGATTAGTAGGTAGCAATAGATCTACCTTAGTCGAATCTGAGAACGAGTTCGCTTTTAAGAAGAGATTGAAGTTGTTCACTTTCCTGTGAATTGCGAATTGTGGTGATACTGATTCACCCCTCCTCTCAGTATCACAAACTAGTAGATCCTAGGGTGAAGTTGGGAACTTCACTATTGTTATAATAAAAAATTATTTTTTTAATTGTTTAAAATGAGTACAATAAAAAGTGTGTCAAGAAGAATTTTCTATTAAAACAAGTGAGCAACAACATGGACACACTATGCCCAATTAGTAAAAAGAAAAAAGTCTATAGCATGAAGGATCAACATGAGGACACCCTAATTGTGGGTCCTATTGAATAAAAAAATAATATTTTAAATTCATTTTTTATTGAAATTTTAGTTTTTTCAATTTAAAATTACTAAATATGCAATTGAAATAACAAGATGTGTAACTAAAACAAAAGAATATGTGACCAAACATTATTGGATATTTTTAAAAGTCTTTGCATATTTTATGTTTTTCGTTACATATTTTATTGTTATAGTTGTACATTTAATAACTTTAGATGAAAAAATTGAAATGAAAAAAAGAATTCAAAATATTATTTTCTATTAAATGGGGCCCACAATTGGGACATTCTTATGTTGATTCTTATAGTTAAAAAAGTAAAATTTTAAAAGCACACAAACTAAAATTTATAGTTAAAAACTAGTATCTCATTATTATACTTTATGGTGAGTGCTATTATTTATTAATAATTTTTTTAAGTAATTATTTATAGCGAGTCTAACCAAAAATGTCTAACATGTATTTCCAATTAAAATAAGGGGGCAATTACGTGAACACAACTTTGTTAGATATATTACACACAATTCATAAAAATAGGACATAAAACAAAATTTATAATTAAAAATGTAATATTTTATTCTTATACATTTTGGTTCTTGTCTTTGTTTATTAATAAAAAAATATTTTATTAATTGTGTAATTTTATTAATAATAGCCCTCATCTAAATTGAACTTTAGTCAATGATCTTAGCTTTCAAGTTTTTAAAAGCCAAACCATCAAGTTACATGAGATTAAAGACTAAAAATGATATCTGACCATTGAAATTATTATAAGATAGAAATCAATTAGATAATTCTTGAAGGTTGGTAAAAGTATTTGGAACCAAACAAGGCAAATTGTTGAGTTAAATGCCAATAACATGAACAGTTGAGCCATGACAAGCCACACCATCCCATAAGTAGTAATGTTCACTCTCATTTCATGATTCCGTCTTAGGTTCACCAATTTGTCCACCATCTATGATAGGACAATTATTAGGAAAGTTGTTCCTGAATTGCAGCAACGCAATTCTCTCTTCATAAGAGTAGAGTTGTAAAGATCATAGGAAAGATAAAGAAAGGGACAATGAAGGGGTTAATTGAAATGAAAGGACAACCAAAGGTGAAGCTCAAAGACCTAAAACTATCCACATCCTTCCATTAGTTAAGGACCAATCGACCATAGAAAACACAACTGAATAAGTGAGCAAATGGAAGCTTATTAATAGCTTCAAAGTGAAAAGGCTAACAGTACAAAAGAGGGTGAGAAGGAGTAGGAGAAGGGGGAGTAGGAGGAGGAAGAGAAGAAGAAGAAGGTGAAGAGTGAGGGTGGAATTACACATACTAATTCTTTTGACTCTTTAGGACTGGTTGAAGAGAGAGTCTATTTTAGCACCCAATTTCAATTCTATGGACTAAACAGCTGGGATATGACCTAGACTAGAAGATCTTTGGAGTCCAACAATTTGTGTACCCTTCAAGTGGTTCAGGTTGCTTCCTACTATCCCTTCACACATGATTGGATCTTAAGGAATAATCCCTGGTTTAGACTAACAAATCATACGGTCCAATTGATGAAATATTCGTGTCATCATTCAAATATGGCCAGTTGCATTTTCCATAATTCAAATGTGTAAATAAGAGTTGATTTACCATAACTAACTCTTCATACAATATCAATTTTCTTCCCTTAATTAGGAGGAAAAATATAGATGCAAGGCATGAACACCTTACCTATTTATTCTCTTAGGAAAAGAGACCACGAGAACCGAAGAGAAGGCAAGAATTATAAAAGCCTACTTCTATATCGTCCATAAAATTTTAGAGATGGTGTCAAAATTATTCCTTATCAATTTGTTCTCTTAATTTAGTTGCATGTAACAAATCCCTTAATGAATTGTTTCTTTAGATTTCATTTTTTCTTCCTCTTTAGGACTTATTGCCTTTTTATCCACAAATAATCTTTTATGTGCATAAGTGTCATGTTTGTATGATAATCACCACGATTTGCTAAAATTGAAAGTCAATGATGCCTCTGCTAATTAACCATTATGTTTATAATCATGATACAATAACAATTTTTGGTTAGATCCATTAACAATAATAAATAATTTTGTTGTAATTGAAAAATATAGTTTATTTTCTATAATATAATACATTTTATTTTGGTGCAATATATTATTTTAAAAAAAGGATTATATAGACACACCCATCTTTTGCTATGGTCATTGCATTTAGAGGAACAGTCAAAAACTATGATAAATAATTCCAAGATTGTTTTTATTGTTAGAAGTAAGGATAATAATGATTACCATATGCCAAATTTATGTTTTCCTTTTTGTTTTCTTTCCATGAACCAGAAGATCTATCTGTTATGTTTTGTAATAATTTGCATAAGGGCAATGCAATTGTTTAAAATTATTTTTATAAATCTCTAATATAAACTTTCAAGACTAAGAAAAAACAAGTTTCTTGTACGCTTATAAGGTAAGGTGTGGATTGATCAAGATTTATCTCAGCTTTGTCAATTTCAATTCCCTTAGATGAAAGAACATGCTCCAAAATTATACCTTGTTCTACCATAAAGTGACATTTTTTCAAATTTAATACGAGGTTAATTTTTATGCATTTTTTAAGTATAAGGTTGTCTAAATATGCATCAAAAGAGTCTCCATAAATGGTATAATCACCCATAAAAAATTCAATGATTTTTTCAATATAATAAAAAAATATACGAACTATATATCTTTGAAATATGGTTAGAGTATTGCAAACTCCAAAAGGCATACTTTGATAGGCAAAGGTACCAAATGGACATAAAAATATTGTATTCTCCTTATCTTCTAATGCAATCAAAATCTGGTTGTAATCTAAATAACCATCAAGAAAACAATAGTGAGATCGACCAATTAACCTTTTAAGCATTTGATCAATAAAAGTTAAAGGAAAGTATTCTTTACAAGTTGTAGCAACTCATCTATCCATTTTGAATTCGAGGCCAATCAACTCATCATAATGATTTTTAACTATTGTAACTTATGTTTTATTAGGAACCATTTTCACTAGACCAACTCATTTGCTATTTAAGAATAGGTAAATCACACTAACATTTAGAAGTTTGAATGCTTCTTTCTTCATTATGTCTATCATTGGAGGGTTCAATCTACATCGTGCTTCTGTTGATAATTTTAAACCCTCCTTAAGTATGATGTGATGCATATACATAGATGGGCTTCTCCCCTCAAGGTCCACTATGGTCTATCCAATTGTTATCTTTTGATCTCTTAGAACTCGAACAAGTTTTTCTTATTGCAATAGGGTCATGTTCTTTGCAATGATTATTGATAAAGTTTCTCCGGCCCTCAACAAAACATACTAAATATGATTTGGTAATAGTTTCAATTATAGTATAGGCAATTGTATAATAAAAGGTAGAAGTTTGCTGCTAAAAACAAGAAATTCAATACCAGATACATCATACCTTCTTGGAATAAGATGCAATGAATGCAATTTTATTATCATATCCTTTACACTTTCAAATAAAGATAGTTCTTTATCTAGTTTTTTTATATCTTCTTTCTTGAGGTGTTAGCTAACAATTTCTTCCAACTCATCTTTTCCATTAAGCTAAAAAACTTGCTATGCTAAACAATCAAGAATATTGAAAGCAAAATCAAAATGCACATCACTAGATTACCTCATATCCTAAAAAATGTTGAATCAAAAGATTTCACTGTCAAATTTTATGGTTAGTGTACCATCATGAACATCTATCTTCGTCCTTGATGTAGGGACAACATTGGGGAATTGTCATTCTTTATGTCAAAAATGTAAAAAATCTACTAGAAAGGCTAACTCATTAACCTATACAAGAAAATTCTTAACAACTATCTTAGGATAGGCATTGAATCAATTAGCAAGTTGCATAATCACGCTAGTTTTTTTTAACGGACTGATATTTATAAAAGTATAAATAAAGTATGACATAATAACATTAATTTATGCCCTTAAATCTAGCATGACTCTTTCAAATTTTGTGTTGGCTATTATGTAAGGGATAGTGAATGTACCATAGTCTTTGCATTTAGATGGAATTTTTCTTCAAATAATAGCCAAGATATTCTCTCCAACACTTGCTTTTTCATCACCTTTGAGCTTCCTCTAAGATGTGCACAATTTCTTGAGAATCCTCGCATATTAAGGTACTTGTTTAATTGCATTAATAAGGGGTATGTTTACTTACACCTTTCCAAAACATCTCCAAAATCTCTTTTTCTTGCTCCTCTTTTTTAGATTTTGACAATCTAATTGGGAAAGGAGGTATGGTAATATTAGAGGAAATAGGAGGTAAAGGATTTACCCAAGGTGGTGATGGTTGGGCTTTGATGGGTTTCTAGTTGGTGGGCATAGCTTAATATTCGATGGCCTCTTCTTTTGTTATGGGAGGTGCCTTTATTGGTGCTTCCATTTTTTTCTACTCCTCATGACTATGACATGTGTTCTTCTTTGGATTTAACATGGTTTAAGAAGGTAATTTATTTAATCCTTACACCTTTAATATACTCATGGTCATGATAAGTGTCCTTATTTGATTCATTAAATTTGGAATGCTTGTCCTCATTTCTTGTTGAAATTGTTTGATGTTATTAATAAGAGACTTAACAATTTCATCAAAAGACATACCTAAGTTTTAGGGTGCATTTGTTTGGCATTAAAGTGTGATGACACTTGTTGAAATTAGTAATTAAGGGCATTGTGGACCACTTGTTGATTTCCATAACTAAAGTTAGAATGACCTCTTTATTCAAGATTGTTAGTGTTGGAGAAAGGATTATACTTTCATTGTGATTCCCCCTGAAAATCCTCCCATGGCATTGGCTTGCTTTATTGGATGATCTTAGAGTGTTGGACACATATAAGTTATATGTCCTTAATTTGAGAAAATGTCACATACCTAGACTTATTGCATATTTCCTACACTCATTTGACATATATGAGAAGTCAAATTATCAAGTTATTATTGAAAAAAAGATGTACTTACTTTTTTGATATTGTTAGATAGTGAATTATATCGAGTGGTAAATTGTTAGGAGTTTGTAGACATGTTTGCTATCAAATTTTTTATGGCTTTTGGGTTTTGTCCACTAAAGCTCATCCTTTTGTTATATCTATCATGCTTTTATGTATGGGAAGAAGTCCTTCATAGAAGTATTGGATTATGAGTTGATCATTGATTTGATGAGAGGGTTAATTCATGCAAAGCTTCTTAAAATGTTCTTAATATTCATATAAGAACTCTTCATTATATTGCTAAATACCCTAAATCTCCCTTTAAATTGTAGCTGCTCTAAAAGTTGGAAAGTACTTCTTTGAGAATAACCTCGTTATCTCATTTTATATGGTAATGGATCCCAAAGGTAAGTAATAAACCCAATCCCTTGTTAGTCTACCAAGGATAATGGAAAGCCCTTAACTTGATTTGTTTTTTTTAGATATCTCAGTAGGTTTCATGCTTGAATAGGCTACATGGAATTCTTTTAGATGCTTATGTGGAACTTCACTTGCAAGACCATGAAAAGCTGGCAAGAGACGAATTAGGCCAAATTTTAAATTAAATGCAACACCTACATTAGGATACTTATGCAAAAGGGTTATTTGTTTATATTAGGAGCCACCAACTCTTTAAGAGTTTGACTATTGTTATTGGGTGTGAGTTTAAGTCTTGGTAAAAGTCGAAAGATCATATGCTTGTTGGCTTAAATGTAGTCTTTTATTCAGGGGATCTTTTGGTTAGACTCTTCAACAGGCATATAAGTCTACAACACAAGTTATATAATGGTACAATTATAAGAAAACAAAGTCGTTAAATAATCAATCCCTAACAATGATGCCAAAATTAGATGTTTGGTGAATACACCAAAATTAATATAAATCACTCAATTAAAAAGTTTGTAATTAGGGTGAGTAAACATCAAATTCATCAAAAATTGAGTTTTGATTAATAAGTTAATTGGTGATTATTGATAACATTAAAATAAGAAAAATTGACAAATTTAAAGAATAAATTTACAAATTGATTTTTTAATTTTAGACCATGTTTTTCATAAAAATTAGGCAACGATTTGATCATAATTATCAATTTCTTTTTGCTACTTTAGTGTTACAATTATCAAACAATTGTAAACTTAAATTCTAAACTAGCATTAGAATGTAAAGCATAATTGTCAATTATACATCTTAACAATCAAATAATATAATTATGAATAATAATTATAATAAAAGAATATGAGAATTTAAAGTAAAGAATCATATTCGAAATAAAAACCAATAAATCTCACAATGCTTCCTCTAATTACTTTAATCCTTATAATTGAAAATAAATCCATAACTTTGCATATCATAGGTGTGTGCACAAAAATAGAAAAGAAAAGAGAGGTCTATGTATATCTTTGCCTTTGCTACCTTAACATGTCTAATTATAACATTAAAGGGAAACAAAAATAAGCCAAAGACAACTGGACACCTCCTCTTTAGAAGCAACTTAGCTTAATTAGAGAACTCCTAATTGAATTAGAACACTCAATTAGCAAATTTCTAATTAGGGTCAGTAAACATTAAATTCACAAAAATTAAGTTTTAATTAATTCATTCATTAATGATTTATTAATAACATTGAAAAAAGAAAGATAGCTAAATTTAAAGAATAAATTCACAAGTTGATTTTTTAATTTTAGACCATGTTTTTCATAGAAATTAGGCAAAGATTTGATGATGATTATCAATTTTTATTTGCTACTTAGTGTTAGAATTATCAAAGAATTGCTGACTTAAATTGTAAATTAGAACTAGATCATAAAGTATAATTATTAAGTATATATGTTAACAACCAAATAATATAATTATGAATAATAATTATAATAGAAGAATATGAGAATTCAAAGTAAAGAATTAAATTAGAAATAAAAACCAATAAATCTTACAATGCTTCCTCCAATTACTTTAATCCTTATAATTGAAAATAAAACCCTAGCTTTGTATATCATATGCGTGTAAACAAGAAAGAAAGAAAAGAGAGGTCTTTGTATATCTTTGCCTTTGGTACCCTAACATGTCATTTCCTCTTTAGAACCAACTTAGCTTAGTTAAAGAACTCCTAATTAAATTAGAATAGCTTTGACTAGCTTATATGCTAGATTAAAGACAATAGTTCATGACCCAACTTTATCTAGATCTCTACAAATAAACACATTTTGGAAAGTTCAAGATGACTATTTTAATTCTTTTGAAGGCCTAAAATCCATCCAATAATGTTTAAAATGTGAATTTCCAAAATGCTCTTAAGTGGTCAAATTTACTTGAAACCACATCTTTAAACTTCCAAATAGCTCCAATCCATTTAGTCTTCTCCTTAAACATAAAATCATCTCCAATAAGTACATTTAGGAAGAAAATACACTAAAAAAGTTAAATATAAAAGAATAAATATAATGCATGTAACATACTTATTAGATTTCAATGGATTTGGACAACTTAAAACATAATACCATTTACAGTGGAATTAGTGATTAGGGTAAACATTTAAGTAAATTTCATAATTCTGTTGTGTGGATAACTTCTTTGAATAAAAGGAGAAGCCTTACTAGTTAAAAATGATGTGACAGTATCATTTTTAAGACAATGAGTCATTTTATTAATGTGAGAAAAGCTATTCAAGATGAATGACTCCTTTGCTTGAAGGAATTCAAAAGATTCAAACTACCTAAGGTTTATTGATGTACATATCATAATAAGCTTAAAGTTTTTTTGTAGACATAGATGTTAATTTCATGAAAATTTTGTGTGAATTATTCCTTATAATGAAATGGCAAAACTTATTTTCAAGAAATTAGTTGATGATCTCAAGCTGTAAGCAATGAAGGATTTTATTCTAATAAGGAAAGCTATTCAAGAGTAATATCTCTTTTATTAGATGGACGTCAATGTATTTAGAGTACTTAGAAGAGATGTCATATTGTCAAGTAATTAAGATATGGTCTCATATTTTGAGCAATGATTATTCTCTCATAGTAAAGAAATCTAACCAATAGTAATAGCTCCTTTTTGGATGCACTTTAATGGATTTGAACAACCTAAGACATAACAACATACTTTTCACAATGGAATTAGTGATTAGTATAAACATTTAAAGTAATTTCATGATTCCTTTCTATGAATAACTCCTTAAAAAGAAAAGAGATGCCTTATTAGCTAGAAATGAAGTGTTTGTCTCATATTTTAGGCACTAAAACATTCTATTCATGTAATAAAAGCAAATCAAGATGAATGACTCTTTTGTTTGACTTAATTCAAAGGATTCAAATCACCTGTGGTTTATAGATGTGTATGTCTCAATAAAATTAATGTTTAGTGTAAACATGAATGTTAATTGTATGATCATTTTGTGTGAATGATTCTATGTAATGGATATAAGCCTTATTTCTAAGGAATCTATTCATGGTCTCAATTTCCAAGCAATGAATGATTTTGTCATGGTAAATAAAACTAACTAAGAGCAATAACTCTTTTATTTAATGGAATTTAGTGGATTCAAACTACTTAAGATATAATAATGAGCATCTCACATTAAAATCAATAATAGGATTAGGAGAAAATTAAATGATGGAGGAAAGGACAATTTTGATTGTAAACTTGTGTATAAGGGAGCAAATGGGTATGAGATAGTGCATAGGGGTATCAAGTATATAGTGGAATTGGAAAAAAGGACGTATTTATGTAAGTCTTAGGATGCATCTAGGCATACACTATAAATTTTCTCCACTTTTAGGTACACTAACATAAAATACTTTTAAGGGTCAACACTTTTGGATGAAAACTAGTAAGGATCCGATTGACCCACTACCTATATAGAGGGTGTTAGGAAGACCTAAAAAAAAAATAGAGAATTAGAAAAAATGCTAAGGCTTATATCCATATTGGCAAGCTTAGTAAGAGGGGTGCCATTTTAACTTGCAACATATGACATAAAGCAGACCATAACAAAAGGAGTTACAATAATACCTTAGTTACCTGACCTCTTAAGATGCCAAGACTAGTGAGTGACTTGAATATTTGTTAATTATGCACAATAGTTACCATTAACATCTATCTTTATTTTGTCTTGTTGCCATAAAAGAGAAAAAAAAGTGATTCCCTAGAAGCCTACATAGTGAAAAGGTCTTAATATCATCAATCCTTAAGAACCACACAATGAAAGGTGCCAAAAGATGGCAAGAGGTACTAGGGCAATAAATGGATCCACATTAGTAGCAGATCTAAAGCATGGTGTGTACACTCAAGAGTTTACTGTCTATAATTGACTTGTTTACCCTTTTGGTTGATCACATTGTCATATGTACCTTTTTTCTTTTCTTGTTACAAGCATTTACGACCTATTACCAAATTTTTTTTTTTTTTTTTGTATATTGGAGCAACATAGTACGAATTACTTTATTTAGTACAAACCTTTTAACTACATTTTGATACTTTAGGAAAATTAGTATACTTAGTATATTAGGTATACTAAGATGATTTTTGTTTATATGACAATGGTGTTTTGCTTTGAAATGGACAAAGGTTACTTACTTTGTTCACTTTTGAACTATTTGTTTTTTATATTGCATTGATTATCTTATAAACAATGAAGATGAATTTTGGTTCCCATTAGATATTTCATTGATTTTACATCTTTATTAAATTACTTAGTGCAATAATTGCTTAATTTTATTTCTATAAGCTAGAAGTAGAAAATTTACAATAGCTAAACCACTCAACATCCTACCTATATTAAGCTTACTTTCCTTTCTACCCTTGTACCCATCTTAGAGATATAAAAATTGCTAATTTTTACTTTCCATCCTCCTTTCCCTTATCTATTTTAGCTCTTATCCTAGATTTATCTCCACTAGCTCCACCACTCTCTTTAATTGTAATAAGGAACAACAACACCCATATGAGAACCAAACAAACCCATAGGCACTGTGATCACCTCCCTTCTTAATAGTTGCATTGTCAGAAATGGAAATCTTTCTTAACAATTTAGGAATAATTTTTCTCACCTAAAAATAAAGTAGGGAATATATCCATTAAGAAGGAATCATATGCTTCTTATCTTTATGAATTCAAAATTTTAACAAAACTAGCCAAATTTTTACCTTAAGATTTCCAAGAAAAATTTTAGCATGGTCTACTTTAAGCATATTAAAATAAGGCACAATCCCTAAAATTTTGACCTAGGTTAATGCTAGTCCATAAAGTCTTCACACTTAAAGGATAGTCACAATAGTAGTAAGACATGATTTTAATTTAATATTTATGGTCCTTTGGACTAGATAATACTTGTTTCTACTTTTATTTCTCTTTTAGGTTTAAGATTATAAAGTCTCTTACTTGAGTGGGATTTTCCTTTGGGTTTGCTACCAAATCAAAAAAGGAATGAGATTGGAAGAGAGAGAGAGAAAATGAAGATGGAAGAGAGAAAGAATAAGAAGGAAAAGCGAGAAAAAATCTACATTATAGTGAGTGAGAAAAATAAGGTTCTATGTAGACTAAAAATCTAACTATGGATGAAGTTAATTGGCCACATAGCCATTAGTTAGGCTATATGTTGGCAATTAATGAAAAATTTGAATTTAGTAATGTTTCTAACCTAATTGTGCATTATTTCTAATAATTTTGACCTTGATTAGACCCTTTTTTTCTTTTTTTAAGTTTGTGATTAGGATTTGAAAATTAGTTATCAACTAAGCTCTCTTACATAAGAAGGATTTTCCTTTGGGTTTGCTACTAAATCATAAAGGGAGTCAGAGTGAGAGAGAGAGAGAGAGAGAGAGAGAAAGAGAAAATGACGATGAAAGAGAGAAAGAATCAGAAGGAAAAGAGAGAACAAATCTACCTTATAATGAGAGAGAAAAATAAGGTTCTATGTAGATTAAAAATCTGATTAGGGATGAAGCTAATTGGCCACATAGCCTTTAGTTAGGCTACAAATTGGCAATTAATGAAAAATTTGAATTGAGTAATGTTTCTAACTTAATTATGCATTATTTCTAACAATTTTGACCTTCATTATACCTTTTTTTTATGTTTGTGATTGGGATTTGAAAAATTAGATATTGACTAAGCTCACTTACTTAAGAGGGAATTTCCTTTAGGTTTGCTACCAAATCAAAAAAGGAGAGAGAGAGAGAGAGAGAGAGAGAGAGAGAGAGAGAGAGAGAGAGAGAGAGAGAAAGAGAGAATTAGTTATTGACTAAGCTATCTTACTTGAGTGGGATTTTCCTTTGGGGTTGCTACCAAATCATAAAGGGAGAGAAAGAGAGAGAGAGAGAGCGAGAATGAAGATGGAAGAGAGAAAGAATAAGAAGGAAAAGAGAGAAAAAATCTACTTTATAATGAGAGAGAAAAATAAGGTTCTATGTAGATTAAAAATCTAATTAGGGATGAAGCTAATTGGCCACATAGCCTTTAGTTAGGCCAGATGTTGGCAATTAATGAAAATATGGAATTGAGTAATGTTTCTAACCTAATCGTGCATTATTTCTAACACTTTTGACCTTGATTACACTTTTTTTTTTTTAGTTTGTGATTGGGATTTGAAAAATTAGTGATTGACTAATCTCTCTTAATTGAGAGGGAATTTCCTTTGTGTTTGCTACGAAATCAAAAGGGGACTTAGAGAGAGAGAGAGAGAAAGAGAGTGAAGATGGAAGAGAGAAAGAATAAGAAGGAAAAGAGAGAAAAAATCTACCTTATAATAAGAGAGAAAAATAAGGTTCTTTCTAGATTAAAAATCTAATTAGGGATGAAACTAATTGGCCACATAGCCTTTAGTTAGGCTACATGTTGGCAATTAATCAAAAATTTGTATTCAGTAATGTTTGTAACTTAATTGTGCATTATTTCTAACAATTTTGACCTTGATTAGACCCTTTTTTCTTTTTTAAGTTTGTGATTAGGGTTTGAAAAATTAGTTATTGACTAAGCTCTCTTACTTGAGTGGGATTTTCCTTTGGGGTTGCTAACAAATCATAAAGGGAGAGAGAGGGAGAGAGAGAGAGAGAGAATGAAGATGGAAGAGAGATAATAAGAAGGAAAAGAGAGAACAAATCTTCCTTATAATGAGAGAGAAAAATAACATTCTATTAGATTAAAAACCTAATTAGGGATGATGGTAATTGGCCACATAGCCTTTAGTTAGGCTAGATGTTGGCAATTAATGAAAAATTAGAATTGAGTAATGTTTCTAACCTAATCGTGCATTATTTTTAACAATTTTGACCTTCATTACACCTCTTAATTGATAACAAGAGAGAAAAATAAGGTTCTTCGTAGATTTAAAATCTGATTAGGGATGAAGCTAATTGGTCACATAGCCCTTAGTTAGGCTAAAAGTTGGCAATTAATGAAAAATTGGAATTGAGTAATGTTTGTAACCTAACCTTGCATTATTTCTAACAATTTTGACCTTGATTAGACCCTTTTTTGTTTTTCCAACCTTGTGATTAGGACTTGAAAAATTAGTTATTGACTAAGCTCTCTTACTTGAGAGGGATTTTCCTTTGGGTTTGCTACCAAATCATAAAGGGAGAGAGAGAGAGAGAGAGAGAGAATGAAGATGGAAGAGAGAAAGAATGAAGATGGAAGAGAGAAAGAATAAGAAGGAAAAGAGAGAAAAAATCTACCTTATAATAAGAGAGAAAAATAAGGTTCTATGTAGATTAAAAATCTGATTGGGGATGAAGCTAATTGTCCACATAGCCTTTAGTTAGGTTACATGGTGGCAATAAATGAAAATTTTGAATTAAGTAATGTTTCTAACCTAATCGTGCATTATTTCTAACAATTTTGACCTTCATTACACCTTTTTCTTTTTAAGTTTGTGATTGGGATTTAAAAAATTAGATATTGACTAAGCTCTCTTACTTAAGAGGGAATTTCCTTTGGGTTTGCTACCAAATCAAAAAGGGAGTGAGAGAGAGAGAGAGAGAGAAAGAGAATGAAGATGGAAGAGTGAAAGAATAAGAAGGAAAAGAGAGAACAAATCTACCTTACAATGAGAGAGAAAAATAAGGTTCTATGTAGATTAAAAATCTAATTAGGGATGAAGCTAATTGGCCACATAGCCTTTAGTTAGGCTAGATGTTGGCAATTAATCAAAAATTGGAATTGAGTAATGTTTCTAACCTAATTGTGCATTCTTTCTAACAATTTTGACCTTCATTACACCTTTTTTTTTAAGTTTGTGATTAGGATTTGAAAAATTAGTTATTGACTAATATCTCTTAATTGATAGGGAATTTCCTTTGGGTTTGCTACTAAATCAATAGGGGAGTAAGAGTGAGAGAGAGAGAGAGAGAGAGAGAATGAAGATGGAAGAGAGAAAGAATAAGAAGGAAAAGAAAGTGAGAGAGAGAGAGAGAGAGAGAGAGAGAATGAAGACAGAAGTGGGAAAAAATAAAAAGGAAAAGAGAGAAAAAATCTACCTTATAATGAGAGAGGAAAATAAGGATCTATCTAGATTAAAAATCTGATTAGGGATGAAGCTAATTGGCCACATAGCCTTTGGCTAGGCTACATGTTGGGAATAAATGAAAAATTTGAATTAAGTAATGTTTCTAACCTAATTGTACATTATTTCTAACAATTTTGAGCTTGATTAGACCTTTTTTTTTTTTTTAAAGTTTGTGATAGGCATTTGAAAAATTAGTTATTACCTAAGCTCACTTACTTGAGAGGGATTTTCCTCTAGGTTTGCTACCAAATCAAAAAAGGAGTGAGAGTGAGAGAGAGTGAAAGAGAGAGAGAGAGAAAGAGAGAATAAAGATGGAAGAGAGAAAGAATAAGAAAAAAAGAGAGAAAAAATCTACTTTATAATAAGAGAAAAATAAGGTTCTATGTAGATTAAAAATCTAATTAGGGATAAAGCTAATTGGCCATATAGCCTTTAGTTTAGCTACACGTTGGCAATAAATGAAAATTTTGAATTGAGTAATGTTTCTAACCTAATCGTGCATTATTTCTAACAATTTTGACCTTGATTAGACACCTTTTTATTTTTTTAAGTTTGTGATTAGGATTTGAAAAATTAGTTATTGACTAAGTTCTCTTACATGAGAAGGATTTTCCTTTGGGTTTGCTATGAAATCATAGAGAAAATGAAGACGGAAGTGAGCAAGAATAAGAAGGAAAAGAGAGAAAAAATCTACCATAAAATGGGGGAGAAAAATAAGGTTCTATATAGATTAAAAATCTGATTAGGGATAAATCTAATTGGCCATATAGAATTTACTTGGGCTACATGTTAGCAATGAATGAAAAATTTGAATTGAGTAATGTTTCTAACCTAATAATGCATTATTTCTAACAATTTTGACCTTGATTAGACCATTTTTTCTTTTTTTAAATTTGTGATTAGGATTTGAAAAATTAGTTATTGACTAAGCTCTCTTACATGAAAAGGATTTTCCTTTGGGTTTGCTACGAAATCATAAAGGAAGTCAGACTCAGAGAGAGGGAGAGAGAGAGAGAGAAAAAAAGAAGACGGAAGTGAGAAAGAATAAGAAGGAAAGCAGAGGAAAAATCTACCTTATAATGAGAGAGCAAAATAAGGTTCTATCTAGATTAGAAATCCGGTTAGGGTTGAAGTTAATTGGCCACACAGCCTTTACCAACGCTACATGTTGGCAATAAATGAAAATTTTGATTTGAGTAATGTTTCTAACCTAATCGTGCATTATTTCTAACAATTTTGACCTTGATTACACCTTTTTTTTTATGTTTGTGATTGAGATTTGAAAAATTGGTTATTGACTAAGCTCACTTACTTGAGAGGGATTTTCCTTTGGTTTTGCTACCAAATCAAAAAGGGAGTGAGAGCGCAAGAGAGAGAGAGAGAGAGAGAGAGAAATTGAAGATAGAAGAGAGAAAGAATAAGAAGGAAAAGAGAGAACAAATCTAGCTTATAATGGGAGAGAAAAATAAGGTTCTATGTAGATTAAAAATCTGATTAGGGATGAAATTAATTCACCACGTAGCCTTTAATTAGGCTACATGTTGGAAATTAATGAGAAACTGGAATTGAGTAATGTTTTTAACCTAATCGTGCCTTATTTCTAACAATTTTGACCTTGATTACACCTGTTTTTTTTTAGGTTTGTGATTAAGATTTGAAAAATTAGTTATTGACTAAGCTCTCTTACTTGAGAGGGATTTTCCTTTGGGTTTGCTACCAAATCAAAAAGGGAGCGAGAGCTTAAGAGAGAGAGATAGAGGGAAAGATAGAGAGAGAGAAAATGAAGATGGAATAGAGAAAGAGAAAGAAGGAGAAGAGAGAACAAATCTATTATATAATGAGAGAGAAAAATAAGGTTCTCTATAGAGTAAAAATCTAGTTAGGGATGAAGCTAATTCGCCATATAACCTTTTGTTAGGCTACATGTTGGCAATTAATGAAAAATTTGAATTGAGTAATGTTTCTGACCTAATCGTGCATTATTTCTAATAATTTTGACCTTGATTACACCTTGTTTTTTTTTTAGGTTTGTGGTTGGGATTTGAAAAATTAGTTATTGACTAAGCTCTCTTACTTGAGAGGGATTTTCCTTTGGGTTTGTTACCAAATCAAAAAGGGAGTGAGAGCTTGAGAGAGAGAGAGAGAGAGGGAAGGATAGATAGAGAGAAAATGAAGATGGAATAGAGAAAGAAAAAGAATGAAAAGAGAGAACAAATCTACGATATTATAGGAGAGAAAAATAAGGTTCTCTGAAGATTAAAAATCTGGTAAGGGATGAAGTTAATTGGCCATATAACCTTTTGTTAGGCTACATGTTGGCAATTAATGAAAACTTTGAATTAAGTAATGTTTCTAACCTAATCGTGCATTATTTCTAACAATTTTGACTTTGATTACACCTTCTTTTCTTTTAGGTTTGTGGTTGGGATTTGAAAAATTAGTTACTTACTAAGCTCTCTTACTTGAGAGGGATTTTCCTTTGGGTTTGCTACCAAATCAAAAAAGGAGTGAGAGCATGAGAGAGAGAGAGAGAGAGAGAGAGAGAGAGAGAGGGAGAAAATGAAGATAGAAGTGAGAAAGAATAAGAAGGAAAAGAGAGAACAAATCTAGCTTATAATGGGAGAGAAAAATAAGGTTCTCTGTAGATTAAAAATCTGATTAAGGATGAAGTTAATTGGCCACATCGCCTTTAGTTAGGCTACATGTTGGCCATTAATGAAAAGCTTGAGTTCAATAATGTTTCTAACCTAATCGTGCCTTATTTCTAACAATTTTGACCTTGATTAGACCTTTTTTTTTTTAAGATTGTGATTAGGATTTGAAAAATTAGTTATGGACTAAGCACTCTTACCTGAGTGGGATTTTCCTTTCGGTTTGCTACAAATCATGAAGCTAATTGGCCATATAGCCTTTAGTTAGGCTACATGTTGGCAATTAACAAAAAATTTGAATTAAGCAATGTTTCTAACCTACTCGTGCATTATTTCTAACAATTTTGACCTCCATTAGACCTTTTTCTTTTTTTAATTTTGTGATTGACAGTTGAAAAATTAATTAGCAACTAAGCTCTCTTATTTGAGAGGGATTTTCCTTTGGGTTTGTTGCCAAATCAACAAGGGTGCGAGAGCACGAGAGAGAGAGAGAGAGAGAGAGAGAGAGAAATGAAGATGGAAGAGTGAAAGAATAAGAAGGAAAAGAGAGAACAAATCTACCCTATAATGGGAGAGAAAAATAAGGTTCTCTGTAGATTAAAAATCTAATTAGGGATAAAGCTAATTGGCCATATAGCCTTTAGTTACGCTACATGTTGGGAATTAATGAAAAACTTGAATTCAGTAATGTTTCTAACCTAATCGTGCATTATTTCTAACAATTTTGACCTTGATTACACCTTGTTTTTTTTTAAGGTTTGTGGTTGGGATTTGAAAAATTAGTTATTGACTAAGCTATCTTACTGGAGAGGGATTTTCCTTTGGGTTTGTTACCAAATCAAAAAGGGAGTGAGAGCTTCAAAGAGAGAGAGAAAGGGAAAGACAGAGAGAGAGAAAATGAAGATGGAATAGAGAAAGAGGAAGAAGGAAAAAAGAGAACAAATCTACCGTTTAATGGGAGAGAAAAATAAGGTTCTCTGAAGATTAAAAATCTGGTTAGGGATAAAGCTAATTGGCCATATAGCCTTTAGTTAGGCTACACGTTGGCAATTAATGAAAAATTTGAATTGAGTAATGTTTCTATCCTAATCGTGCATTATTTCTAACAATTTTGACCTTGATTACACCTTATTTTATTTTAGGTTTGTGGTTGGGATTTGAAAAATTATTTATTGACTAAGCTGTCTTAATGGAGAGGGATTTTCCTTTTGGTTTGTTACCAAATCAAAAAGGGAGGGAGAGCGCGAGAGAGAGAAAGAAAGAGAGAAAATGAAGATAAAAGAGAGAAAGAATAAGAAGGAAAAAAGAGAACAAATCTAGCTTATAATGGGAGAGAAAAATAGGGTTCTTTCTTGATTAAAGATCTGATTAAGGATGAAGTTAATTGGCCACATAGCCTTTAGTTGGGCTACATGTTGGCAATTAATGAAAAACTTGAATTCAGTAATGTTTCTAACCTAATCATGCATTATATCTAACAATTTTGACCTTGATTAGACCCTTTTTTCTTTTTTTTTTCAGTTTGTGATTTGGTTTTGAAAATTTAGTTATTAACTAAGCACTCTTACCTGAGTGGGATTTTCCTCTCGGTTTGCTACCAAATCATAAAATGAGAGAGACAGAGCGAGAATGACGATGGAAATGGGAAAGAATAAGAAGGAAAATAGAGAAAAAATCTACCTAACAATAAGAGAGAAAAATAAGGTTCTATATACATGAAAAATCTGATTAGGGATGAAGCTAATTGGCCATATAGCCTTTAGTTAGGCTACATGTTGGCAATTAATGAAAAACTGGAATTGAGTAATGATTCTAACCTAATCGTGCCTTATTTCTAACAATTTTGACCTTGATTACACCTGTTTTTTTTTAGGTTTGTGATTGACATTTGAAAAAGTAGTTATTGACTAAGCTCTCTTACTTGAAAGGGATTTTCCTTTGGGTTTGCTACCAAATCAAAAAGGGAGTGAGAGCCTGAGAGAGAGAGAGAGAATGAAGATGGAAGAGAGAAAGAATAAGAGGGAAAAGAGAGAACAAATCTATCTTATAATAGGAGAGAAAAATAAGGCTCCCTCTAGATTTAAAATCTGATTAGGGATGAAGTTAATTGGCCACATAGCCTTTAGTTAGGCTATATGTTGGCAATTAATGAAAAACTTGAGTTCAGTAATGTTTTCAACCTAATCGTGCATTATTTCTAACAATTTTGACCTTGATTAGATCCTTTTTTGCTTTTTTTAAGATTATGATTAGGATTTGAAAAATTACTTATGGACTAAGCACTCTTACCTGAGTGGGATTTTCCTTTCAGTTTGCTACCAAATCATAAAAGGAGAGAGAAAGGGAAAGAGAGAGAGAGAGAGAGAGAGAGAATGAAGATTGAAGACAGAAAGAATAAGAAGGAAAATAAAGAAAATATCTACCTTATAATAAGAGAGGAAAATAAGGTTGTATATAGATTAAAAATCTAATCAAGGATGAAGCTAATTGGCCAAATAGACTTTAATTAGGTTACATGTTGGAAAGTAAGGAAAAATTTGAATTGACTAATGTTTCTAACCTAATCGTGCATTATTTCTAACAATTTTGACCTTCATTAGACCTCTTTCTTTTTTTAATTTTGTGGTTGACAATTGAAAAATTAGTTAGTAACTAAGCTCTCTTACTTGAGAGGGATTTTCCTTTGGGTTTGCTACCAAATCAACAAGGGAGTGAGAGCATGAGAGAGAGAGAGGGAGAGAGAGAGAGAATGAAGATAGAAGAGTGAAAGAATAAGAAGGAAAAAACAAAACAAGGATTAAAAATTTGAATTAGGGATAAAACTAATTGGCCACATAACTTTTAGTTAGGCTACATGTTAGCAATTAATGAAAAATTTGAATTGAGTAATGTTTCTATCCTAATTATGCATTATTTCTAACAATTTTGACCTTGATTACACCTTATTTTCTTTTAGGTTTGCGGTTGGGATTTGAAAAATTAGTTATTAACTAAGCTCTCTTACTTGGGAGGGATTTTCCTTTCGGTTTGCTACCAAATCAAAAAGGGAGTGAGAGCTTGAGAGATAGAAAGGGAGGGAAAGAGAGAGAGAGAGAAATCGAAGATGGAATAGAGAAAGAATAAGAAGGAAAAGAGAGAACAAATCTACATTATAAAGGGAGAAAAAATAAGGTTCTCTGTAGATTAAAAATCTGATTAGAGATGAAGCTAATTGGCCACATAGCCTTTAGTTAGGCTACATGTTAGCAATTAATGAAAAATTTGAATTGAGTAATGTTTCTATCCTAATTGTGCATTATTTCTAACAATTTTGACCTTGATTACACCTTATTTTCTTTTAGGTTTGCGGTTGGGATTTGAAAAATTAGTTATTAACTAAGCTCTCTTACTTGGGAGGGATTTTCCTTTTGGTTTGCTATCAAATCAAAAAGGGAGTGAGAGCTTGAGAGATAGAAAGGGAGGGAAAGAGAAAGAGAGGGAAATCAAAGATGGAATAGAGAAAGAATAAGAAGGAAAAGAGAGAACAAATCTATGTTATAAAGGGAGAGAAAATAAGGTTCTCTGTAGATTAAAAATCTGATTAGAGATGAAGCTAATTGGCCACATAGCCTTTAGTTAGGCTACATGTCGGCTATTGATGAAAAATTTGAATTGAGTAATGTTTCTATCCTAATTGTGCATTATTTCTAACAATTTTAACCTTGATTATACCTTTTTTTTTTCAAGGGTTGTGATTGGGATTTGAAAAATTAGTTATTGACTGCGCTTTCTTACTTGAGAGGGATTTTCCTTTGGGTTTACTACCAAATCAAAAAGGGAGTGAGAGCCTGAGAGAGAGATTAGGAGGGAAAGAGAGAGAGAGAGAAATTGAAGATGGAATAGAGAAAGAATAAGAAGGAAAAGAGAGAACAAATCTACCCTATAATAGGAGAGAAAAATAAGGTTCTCTGTAGATTAAAAATCTAATTCGGGATAAAGCTAATTAGCCACATAGCCTTTAGTTAGGCTACATGTTGGCAATTAATGAAAAATTTGAATTGAGTAATGTTTCTATCCTAATCGTGCATTATTTCTAACAATTTTGACCTTGATTACACCTTATTTTTTTTAGGTTTGTGGTTAGGATTTGAAAAATTAGTTATTGACTAAGCTGTCTTAATGGAGAGGGATTTTCCTTTGGGTTTGCTACCAAATCAAAAAGGGAGGGAGAGCGCAAGAGAGAGAAAATGAAGATAGAAGAGAGAAAAAATAAGAAGGAAAAGAGAGAACAAATCTAGCTTATAATGGGAGAGAAAAATAGGGTTCTCTTTCTTGATTAAAGATCTGATTAGGGATGAAGTTAATTGGCCACATAGCCTTTAGTTAGGCTACATGTTGGCAATTTATGAAAAACTTGAATTCAGTAATGTTTCTAACCTAATTGTGCATTATATCTATCAATTTTGACCTTGATTAGACCCTTTTTTCTTTTTTTTTTTTTCAGTTTGCGATTAGGATTTGAAAAATTAGTTATTAACTAAGCACTCTTACCTAAGTGGGATTTTCCTCTCGGTTTGCTACCAAATCATAAAAGGAGAGAGGGAGAGTGAGCATAACGATGGAAAAAGGAAAGAATAAGAAGGAAAATAAAGAACAAATCTACTTTATAATAAGAGAGAAAAATAAGGTTCAATATACATTAAAAATCTGATTAGGGATGAAACTAATTGGCCATATAGCCTTTAGTTAGGCTACATGTTGGCAATTAATGAAAAATTTGAATTGAGTAATGTTTCTAACTTAATTGTGCATTATTTCTAACAATTTTGACCTTCTTTTGACCTTTTTCTTTTTAATTTTGTGATTGGCATTTGAAAAATTAGTGATTGACTAAGCTCTCTTACTTGAGAGGGATTTTCCTTTGGGTTTGCCACTAAAGCAAAAAGGGAGTGCGAGCATAAGAGAGAGAGAGAGAGAGAAAGAGTGAATGAAGATGGAAGAGAGAAGGAATAAGAGGGAAAAGAGAGAACAAATCTACCTTATAATGGGAGAGAAAAATACGGTTCTCTCTAGATTAAAAATCTGATTAAGGATGAAGTTAATTGGCCACATAGCCTTTAGTTAGGCTACATGTTGGCAATTAATGAAAAACTTGAGTTCAGTAATATTTCTAGCCTAATCGTGCATTATTTCTAACAATTTTGACTTTGATTAGACCCTTTTTGCTTTTTTTAAGGTTGTGATTAGGGTTTAAAAAATTACTTATGGACTAAGCACTCTTACCTGAGAGGGATTTTCCTTTCGGTTTGCTACCAAATCATAAAAGGAGAGAAAGAGAGAGAGAGAATGATGATTGAAGACAGAAAGAATAAGAAGGAAAATAAAGAAAATATCTACCTTATAATAAGAGAGGAAAATAAGGTTCTATATAGATTAAAAATCTGATCAAGGATGAAGCCAATTGGCCATATAGCCTTTAGTTAGGTTACATGTTGGAAATTAACAAAAAAATTGAATTGAGTAATGTTTCTAACCTAATCATGCATTATTTCTAACAATTTTGACCTTCATTAGACTTTGTTTTTTAATTTTGTGATTGAGAATTGAAAAATTAGTTAGTAACTAAGCTCTCTTACTTGAGAGGGATTTTCCTTTAGGTTTGCTACCAAATCAACAAGGGAGTGAGAGCATGAGAGAGAGAGAGAGAGAGAGAGAGAAAATGAAGATGGAAGAGTGAAAGAATAAGAAGGAAAATAGAGAACAAATCTACCCTATAATGGGAGAGAAAAATAAGGTTCTCTGTAGATTAAAAATTTGATTAGGGATAAATCTAATTGGCCACATAGCCTTTAGTTAGGCTACATGTTGGCAATTAATGAAAAATTTGAATTGAGTAATGTTTCTATCTTAATCATGCATTATTTCTAACAATTTTGAACTTGATTACACCTTATTTGTTTTTAGGTTTGTGGTTGGGATTTGAAAAATTAGTTATTGACTAAGCTCTCTTACTTGGGAGGGATTTTCCTTTCGGTTTGCTACCAAATCAAAAAGGAAGTGAGAGAGCGAGAAAGAGAGAGAGAAAATGAAGATAGAAGAGAGAAAAAATAAGAAGGAAAATAGAGAACAAATCTAGCTTATAATGGGAGAGAAAAATAGGGTTCTCTATAGATTAAAAATTTGATTAAGGATGAAATTAATTGGCCATATAGCCTTTAGTTATGCTACACGTTGGCAATTAATGAAAAATTTGAATTGAGTAATGTTTCTAACGTAATTGTGCATTATTTCTAACAATTTTGACCTTGATTATACCTCTTTTTTTTTAGGGTTATGATTAGGATTTGAAAAATTAGTTATTGACTAAGCTCTCTTACTTAAGAGGGATTTTCCTTTGGGTTTACTACCAAATCAAAAAGGGAGTGAGAGCCTGAGAGAGAGAAATTGAAGATGGAATAGAGAAAGAATAAGAAGGAAAAGAGAGAACAAATCTACCTTATAATGGGAGAGAAAAATAAAGTTATCTGTAGATTAAAAATCTAATTAGAGATGAAGCTAATTGGCCACATAGCCTTTAGTTAGGCTACATGTTGGCAATTAATGAAAATTATGAATTGAGTAATGTTTCTATCTTAGTCTTGCATTCTTTCTAACAATTTAGACCTTGATTATACCTATTTTTTTTTTTAGGCTTGTGATTGGGATTTGAAAAATCAGTTATTGACTAAGCTCTCTTACTTGAAAGGGATTTTCCTTTGGGTTTGCTACCAAATCAAAAAGGGAGTGAGATCCTGAGACAGAAAGAGAGAGAGGGAAAGAGAGAGAGAGAGAGAGAGAGAGAGAGAGAGAGAAAATCAAGATAAAATAGAGAAAGAATAAGAAGGAAAAGAGAGAATAAATCTACCTTATAATGAGAGCAAAAAATAAGGTTTTATGTAGTCTAAAAATATGATTAGGGATGAAACTTATTGGCCACATAGCCTTTAGTTAGGCTACATGTTGGCAATTAATGAGAAATTTGAATTTTGTAATGTTTTTAACTTAATCGTGCATTATTTCTAACAATTTTTAGCTTCATTAGACCTTTTTTTTTAAGTTTGTGATTAGGATTTGAAAAATTAGTTATTGACTAAGCTTTCTTACTTGAAAGGGATTTTCCTTTATGTTTGCTACCAAATCAAAAAGGGGGTGAGAGTGAGAAAAAGAGAGAGAGAGAGAGAGAGAGAGAGAGAGAGAGAGAAAATGAAGGTGGAATAGAGAAGGAATAATAAGGAAAAGAGAGAACAAATCTACCTTATAATGAGAGAGAAAAATAAGGTTCTATCTAGATTAAAAGTCTAATTAGGGATGAATCTAAAAGGCCACATAGCCTTTAGTTAGGCTACATGTTAGCAATTAATGAAAAACTTGAATTTAGTAATGTTTTTAACCTAATCGTGCATTATTTTTGACAATTTGGACCTTGATTAGACTTTCTTTTTTTTTTTTAAGTTTGTGATTAGGATTTGAAAAATTAGTTGTTGACTAAGCACTCTTACTTGAGTGGGATTTTCCTTTTGGTTTGCTAGCTAATCATAAAGGGAGAGAGGGAGAGAGAGAATGATGATGGAAGAGAGAAAGAATAAGAACAAAAATAGAGGAAAAGTCTACCTTATAATGAGAGAGAAAAATAAGGTTCTATATAGATTAAAAATCTGATTAGGGATGAATCTAATTGGCCACATAGCCTTTAGTTAGGCTACATGTTGGCAATTAATGAAAATTTTGAATTGAGTAATGTTTCTAACCTAATCGTGCATTATTTCTAACAATTTTTAGCTTCATTAGAGTTTTTTTTTTTTTTAGTTTGTGATTGGGATTTGAAAAATTAGTTATTGACTAAGCTCTCTTACTTGAGAGGGATTTTCCTTTGGGTTTGCTACCAAATCAAAAAGGGAGTGAGAGCGTGAGAGAGAAAGAGAGTGTGTGAGAGAGAGAGAGAGAGAATGAAGACGGAAGAGAGAAAAAATAAGAAGGAAAAGAGAGAAAAAATCTACCTTATAATTAGAAAGAAAAATAAGGTTCCTTGTAGATTAAAAATCTAATTAGGGATGAAGCTAATTGGCCACATAGCCTTTAGTTAGGCTACATGTTGGCAATGAATGAAAAATTTGAACTGAGTAATGTTACTAACCTAATCGTGCATGATTTCTAACAATTTTGAGCTTCATGAGACCTTTCTTTTTTTTTAGTTTGTGATTGGGATTTGAAAAATTAGTTATTGACTAAGCTCTCTTACTTGAGAGGCATTTTCCTTTAGGTTTGCTACCAAATCAAAAGGGGAGTGAGAGCATGAGAGTGAGAGAGAGAGTGACTGAGAGAGAGAGAAAATGAAGATGGAAAAGAGAAAGAATAAGAAGGAAAAGAGAGAAAAAATGTACCTTATAATGGGAGAGAAAAATAAGGTTCTTTGTAAATTAAAAATCTAATTAGGGATGAAGCTAATTGGCCATATAGCCTTTTCTAGGCTGCATGTTGTAAATGAATGAAAATTTTGAATTGAGTAATGTGTCTAACCTAATAGTGCATTATTTCTAACAATTTTGATCTTGATTAGACTTTTTTTTTGTTTTTAAGTTTGTGATTGGGATTTGAAAAGTCAGTTATTGACTAAGCTCTCTTACTTGAGAGGGATTTTCCTTTGGATTTGCTACCAAATCAAAAAGGGAGTGAGAACGTGAGAGAGAGAGAGAGAGAGAGAGAGAGAGAAATGAAGATGGAAGAGAGAAAGAATAAGTAGGAAAAGAGAGAAAAAGTCTACATTATAATGAGAGAGAAAAGTAAGGTTCTATGTAGATTAAAAATCTGATTAGGGATGAAGCTAATTGGCCACATAGCCTTTAATTAAGCTACATGTTGGCAATTAATGAAAAATTTGAATTGAGTAATGTTTTTAGCCTAATTGTGCATAATTTCTAACAATTTTAACTTTGATTAGACCTTTTTTTTTTAAGTTTATGAATGGGATTTGAAAAATTAGTTATTGAATAAACACTCTTACTTGAGAGGGATTTTCCTTTGTGTTTGCTAAATCAAAAAGGGAGTGAGAGTGAGAGAGGGAGAGAGAGAAAATGAAGATGGATTAGAGAAAGAATAAGAAGGAAAAGTGAGAACAAATCTACCTTATAATGAGAGAGAAAAATAAGGTTTTATGTAGATTAAAAATTTGATTAGGGATGAAGCTAATTGGCCTCAGAGCCTTTATTTAGGCTACATGTTGGCAATTAATGAAAATTTTGAATTGAGTAATGTTTCTAACCTAATCTTGCATTATTTCTAACAATTTTGACCTTGATTACACTTTTTTTTTTTTTAAGCTTTTGATTGGGAATTGAAAAATTAGTTATTGACTAAGCTCTCTTACTTGAGAGAGATTTTCCTTTGGGTTTGCCACCAAATTGAAAAGGGATAGAGAGAGAGAGAGAGAGAGAAAGAGAGAGAGAAAGAGAGAGAGAGAGAGAGGGAGAGAGAGCGAGAGAGAGAGAAAATGAAGATGGAAAAGGGAAAGAATAAGAAGGAAAAGTGAGGAAAAATCTTTTTTATAATGAGATAGAAAAATAAGGATCTTTGTAAATTAAAATTTTGATTAATGATGAAGCTAATTAGCCACATTGCCTTTAGTTAGGTTATTTGTTGGCAATTAATGAGAAATATGAATTTAGTAATATTTATAACCTAATTGTGCATTATTTCTATCAATTTTGACCTTTATTAGACCTTTTTTTTTTTAAGTTTGTGATAAGGATTTGAAAAATTAGTTATTGACTAAACTTTCTTACTTGATTTGGATTTTCCATTGCGTTTGCTACCAAATCATAAAGGGAAAGAGAGAGAGAGAGAGAGAGAGTGAAGAAGGAAGAATAATAGTTAAAAAATGGTTCTTTCATAGTTAAAAAATGCTAATCAAGAATAATAACTTTTTTATTGAATGGACTTTGATGGATTCATATAACCAAGGACATAATAGCGTGCATCTCGTAGTGAAATCAATGATTAGTGTACATATTTAAAGTAATTTAATGATTTCTTTCTGCAAATGATTCTTTTGAATAAAAAGAGAAGTCTTACTAGCTAGAAATAAAGTGTTTGTCTCATTTTTTAGGTAATGGAAAAGCTATTAAAAATGAATAATTCTTTTTTTGGATAGAGTTCAATTGACTAATAAAGGAGTATTAATATGAATGTCACAACAAAGTTAAAGTTCAGCATAAACATACATGTTAATTGCATGGTCATTGTGTGTGAATGATTGTAACAAAAGGAAAAGCCTTCTTGTCAAGTAATTTGCCAACAACCTCATGTTACAAACATTACAGGATTCTCACTTGGTAAAGAAAATTATTTAAGACCAATAACTGCTTTATTTGATGGACTTTAATGTAGCCAAACTATTTAGAGGGGAAGTCTTAAGGTTAATTAATCAAGAAAAGTTCTTATATTTCAAGTAATGAATGGTTCTTTCATAATAAAGAAAGCTAATGAAGAATTATAGTTTCTCTATTGGTTGGACTAAAATGGACCTAAAATGTGCATTTCGGAGTGAAATTAGCAATTAGTGTAAACCTTTAAAGTAATTTCATGATTTCTTTTAGCAAATGACTCCTTGTGATGAGTTTGGATAACTAGTAAAAGTAAATAAATTTTTTTAGAAGTTTTGAAAGAGATTTAGATACTTTTTATGATCTTGTGCACTTAAAAAAATTGAAATTTTTTGGAATTTTTTTTTTGAAAGGATTTAGATCTTTTTTTACTGTAATCTTGCATATCAAAAAATAAAATGGGATATTTTTTGAAAAGTTTTTGAAAAAAAATTAAAAGGGGTTCGAATTTTTTTTATGGTGACCATCTACATTGAAAAATAAAATGAAATGTTTTGGAAAATATTTTGAAAGGATTTAGATACCTTTTACAATGTTTTTGCCTATCGAAAAATAAAATGAAATATATTTGGGTATTTTGAAAGGATTGTTGACATCATTTTGTATATGTGGGCTCACCCAATATGTCTAAAATGACACCTTCAATGGAAGCTTTGCATCCCTTTTTCTTTTTCTTTTTTTTTTGCTTTCTTTTTTCCTTTTTTTTTTCTCTCTTTTTTTCTTTTCTTTCATTTTCTTTTTCTTTCTTTTCTTTTTGGCAAAGCCCCTTATCTCCCTTTTCCTCATTTTCTTTGTCCAAAACTATTCTCTCTCTATGCCCACCTCCTTCTTTAGCCATTTTCTCTCTTTTTGTGCTTCAAGACTCCTTAAACATGAGTCTTAAGCATCATTTATTGTGTGAGAACCCAGATTTGACTCTAAAAGTCAAGATTTTTGTTAAGTGTTTAGGTTGACTAGTGTTAGTTTCATGCAACATCAATGGCTAACAATGGTGTGTGTGCTTCAATGAAACAATGGCTGACTTTTTGTTTTTCCTTGAATTGTGTATCTCCTAGCCTTTTCTTGACGCATGACCTTCAATAATGTGTAGATCAATGACTAATGGTTGTACTAATGGTGCCTCTTTCTCATTTTAGGGACATCATTGGCTACTAGCAGTGATGTTAGTAAGTCTTCTAGGGGAAATACCCACCATGAGGTACTTTTTCTACTTCTTTTGTCACTTTCATTTTGATTTCTTATTTTACAACTAATTAATGTGTATTATGCAAGAAAAAGAAAACAAAAAATAAAGAAAAATCAACATAGTGGTAACCTATGTTTATTGTTTTTATTTGAGGGGACTCTTGTTGATCTTTTTCTTAATGGACAAAGACAATAATACTTAAGTCTTTTGGCCAATTTTTGGGTGTATGGTTTATGTGTGCTTGTTTTAGCTTTTTGGTACTAGATGTACTATTTTTACTTTGTTTATGGATATTTTTGTGTTTGTTGCTTTTGGTTATTTTATGCCAAATAAATTATAGCAAATTGTGTTTAATAGTTATAGATGACAATATTAGTGGATGAAATAGTATTTATGATTGGATATTTGACCATTAATCCTTGAATTTAATTTTTTTTTCATAATATGATTGTGGTTTTAAGCTTATCTTAGATCATTTATGTGAGTGATTATATTATTAAAATTATTACTTACTTTTCTTTTACTATAATAACTTATTAGCTTACTAAAAGATCATTCAATATATTCTCTCTTAGAAGCTTAAATTTAAGCTAAATAAGTTCATTTTTTGTTTTTTTGCTTTAATTAAAAGTTTTAAGTGCAATGTTTAATAAAAATAGAAGAATACATCAAAAGAGGCTTATAATCTTATTATGAGTATTTTTATTTCCACCATTGAGATGTACAAGGATAGCAATATCACTCTTTATCTAACTTAAACTCTTCACCTTGTAATCACATAAGAAAGGAATCCAATAGTTGGGGCTAATACTAGTTAAGGTCAATATCTGGATGCATATCCTTGAGTTTGTTCCTCCTGATGTCAAAAGTCAATTTGAGAATCATCATGAAAATGGTTAAGGCCACTTTGTGCATTCCTAGTACAAGGAGTAGGCAAACCTTCCTTGGAGACTATAAGCTCTTCTTCTAGATTGTTAACTTCTTTTTGAAGCTCTTTCATGCTTTAAACCTTCTAATAGAAGTGGGCTACCTATTTCTCTACCTTATTGGCTTAACATTCAGACTCTTTTGCTTTTATGTCCAGATCTCTAAACTTTCTACTCCAATGGGCACTATTTTTCTTTAAAAGTGTTCTATCATGTCTTAACTTCTTGACCAAATACCCTATTCTAGCATTTTGAAAAGCCAATGACCCTTGTTCAAGCTAGAGATCCTCTTAAAAAGGCATAAACACTCTACTTATATCTCTCTATTATTAAACACATTTTGTTTCTTTTGAGAGAATGTGGCTTCACTTATGGGTTGCTTTTCCACATCTTTGACTGCATAAGAACTCTCTTCAATGTGAACCCTTGGGCAAGTATTATGGTTTGAAGGCTTTAAGGAAATTAGCTTAGAAATAACCCTTGTAGTAGCTTTTTTGGTACTTAACTTCTTAAGCCATTTGAGAATAACAAAGTAGTTATCTCTCAAGGCTGAACATTTCTTCCCTTGGGCCTTGTGATTCCATACAAATGGATAGGGTGTAGGGTTAAGATCCTTAAAATACTTAAACATGTCTTTGAACTCCTGTTGGAAGGATCTTCGCCCAACCTCATTTTACACTTAGCCTAGCGTGGTAAGTGGTACAATCTATTACAGTTTTGTATCTTCTCTAAATCATGAAGATACAACAAGACCCAAACATTAAGAGCTCAACTAACTTGATAGGTAGCCTTTTATACCTCGATTAAATTCAACTCATTGTTAAGGTGTAATTGCCTAGGTGTAATCTTATAATGCTCAAGGAATTTTTGAAAAACCTTTAGAATGGGCAAATTCAACCCTAAAGCTAAGATCCTAGTATAGAGAAAAGTAAACCCTTCAAGTGCCCGATAAGTTTACTTAAAGGAGTCAGGAAGATAGATCTAAAAGTTTGAAGGGATAGTATGATTGCATGACCATAGGATAATTAGCCAAGGCCATACTATCATAAACTAGCCAACGTAACAAATGTTCTTTAGTTGAACAATTTGTTTAGACATTTTTTAAGATTTTAGATTTTGAATATAGATCCAATGAACCTTAGTTCTATCACATTTGTAGCAAATAGATATATCAAATAAATTTAATTGAAGTACAATTGCAACAAAAGCATCTAGACATAACTAGAAACAAAATAAAAGATTCTAAAAATAAGATCATATGCAACTGCAATAAAATGATCAAAAAGTAGCCATAAGTAGAGAAGTAGATAGTTACCTTAAAGAAAAAGTTATTTGTGAATTAAGTAAAAATATGTTACAAGAAATTAAAGATGTAATCTAGATTCTTCTACAAATGCCTTATATAAGTTAAGGGAGTGGGTTGTAAGTAAGACAAGTTAAGCAAATCAATCAAAGCATTTCAAGGAAACTTTCTCAAATCTCTCTCAATCACTCTCTCCTTAAAAAACTTAGCAACCTAAACACTTTATAAGTAATATCAAAGTAGTATCAAAGTTAATTGACCTTAAATGGGCTAGATCTGAAAAAAAAAACATAATCTCTAGCACCCATAAATTTCAGCCACAGTAGACATGAAAAATCCAATAGCAATAAGTGCGAACACAACTGTAACTAGTGCAGCAGCTTCCACAATTGTTGCAACAAATTCTCTCACAGCCAAGTCATGTTCCTAACACCACCAATTTTTGCTAAAAAAAAAGAAAAACTATGATTATTGGGTAGTGAGAATCAAAGCTTTTTAGATGACCTATGATCTCTAGGAAGTTTTCCAAATGGGATATGAGGCCCTAGTTGCAACTAAATAGCTAATTGATATAGAAAGGAGACAGAACAAAGAAATGGCAACCAAAAACATCAAGGCCCTAACCTTTATTCACTCCATAGTTTTAGAAACTATATTCCCAAGGATTGTTGCAGCATCATCAATGAAAGAAGCATGGGAGACATTGCAACTCAAGTTCAAGGGCACAAATGAGACCCAAGTCATCAAATTGTAAACCCTAAGAAGAGAATTTGAGAATAGTTTCAAAGAATTTTCAGCAAAAGTGCAAGGCATTGTTAATCAAATGAAGTTGTATGGAGAGAACATCAAGGAGCAAAGAGTAGTTAAGAAAGTGTTAAGAAGCTTACCTTAAAATTTTGATGGAATAGTACTTGCCATTAAGCAATCAAGAGTTCTATCAGCTCTCTTATTCTCCAAAATGATGGGATCACATGAAGAAGCTATTGAAGGAGCCTTGTAGGCCAGATTCAAGTAAAAAGCCTCAATCTTCAGTAAGCCAAAAGATCAAAAAGCTATCACCAATGATTCAAGAGAGAAGAAAGAAAACTTTTCACCGTATAGGATTTGCAAGAAAGCCAACCATTTGGAGGAGGATTGTTGGCACAAAGGCAACCCATAATACAAGTAAACGTGTTGTCCAATTACTAGGTCTATACACATGGATAAGCACAACAGCCCGAAGCAGTTGCTCTTTCTGAAACTGCTAGTCCGCTACAATATCAAGAGGAAGAAAGTTATGCAGGCCAAAACATGTGCTTGAATTATAAGTAACCGTTTAGTGGCTTCTTGTCAAAGTTGAGAGAATTATATCTTTCACGCACGACATGCTCAGTGAGAAACACGCGTCTTCTTCTTTCCAACACTTCGACTTCTACCATTCCAAAATTTCAGTTTATTAACAGAAATTTTAACCTTTAAATTCTCTCAACTTTCATAGAATCAGAACTCCATATTTTTCAGTTTTATTCGGCTACACATGGGCTACAATCATGCAAAATTTCAGATCTTGATTCCTCTTATACATGGAGCTGTCATTAAGGCGCTTAATGTCTCGTTTTCACAAAAATAAACCATAAAACCGTGCATTTTCTACCAAAAATGTATAAAAACAAGCTAGAAAACTAACATACTTATCAATAGAGAAAGACATCAAATCCAAAAGAGTTAAAGGATTAAAACCATATACAAGTTCAAATGGAGGGTAACTAGTAGCATAATGAAAATTCTTATTATATGTGAACTCTACATGCAACAAATAATCTTCCCACATTTCTAAATTCATTCCAATAATAGCACACAACAAAATAAAAAGAGTTCAATTAACTGCCTTAATTTACCCATAAATTTGTGGATGGCAAGTGGTTGAGAACACTAGTTTAATACCTAATTTAACCCACAAAGTCTTTTAGAAGTAGTTCAAAAACTATGTATCTCAATCTAAAATGATACTCTAAGGCATGTCTTGTAAGTATACTACGACTCTAAAGGATAATTCAATCACATTATTTGGATTGTTAGTTTTTATGACATAAGATGAAATAGGTCATCTTTAAAAATCTATTAACAATAACAAGTACAGAATCTCTACCCTTTTTTTACTATAGCAGCCCTATCACAAAACTCATAGATAAATCAACTTAGTATTGTTTAAGTATGGGTAAAGAAGTGTATGAGTCATGGGGTAAAACTCTAAATTTAACTTATTTGCATGTTATGCACTTCTTGCACACCCTCTCAATATCTCGTTTCATTTGTGGCCAAAGGAAATGCTCAGCTAAGAACTAACTTCCTTAAAAAAGTCATAGGTACACATAAATGATTTTCCCTAAATAAGATACTCTTATACTTATAAAATTTCCTAGAAGCTGACTTCTCACATATGCTATACACATTGGTAAAGTTAGGATCTTTCACATAAAAATTTTTAATGTATTCAAATCCAAATAATTTCACATTAAGTGTAGAGACAAAGGCATACTTACAAGATAATGCATCAACTACCACATTCTCCTTGTTAATATTTGATAGCACAAGGAAAGATTGCAATGAATTCGACCTATTTGGCATGTTTCTTGTTCAACTTTCCTTGCCCTTCAAGTATTTCAAGGATTCATGGTCAGTATGTATGATAAACTCTTTGGGCCAAAGGTAGTGTTTCCATGTCTCTAAATCTAATACCAATGCATACATGTCCTTATCATAAGCAGGATATTAAGAGTTGTTCCACTTAGTTTTTCACTGAAATAAGTAATTGGTCACCTTTTAGTGATTTTGTTGGCTATTTTACAATCAATGCACATTCTCCAAGTCTCATCTTTCTTGGATACAAGCAATATTATAACTATACATTAACACATGCTCTCCATCACATATCCCTTTGTCATAAGCTTATCAACTTGCTTTTGAATCCTCAAGATTACTTTTATAGCTTAATCAATTTGGAATTGTTGCACCATGGATGAATTTAATCTGATATTTTATTTCCCTCAAAGGTGGCAAACCACTTAGTTCTTTGGAAAAAAACATCACCAAATTCTTGTAAAAAAGAAACAACACTAGGCAAAGAAGAGTTAAACTCATCAATATTAAAATAAGCCTCTTTGTACAAAAGTACAACAATAAGTTGTGTTTAATAGAAAACTCTTTTAACATCACTCTCTTTTGTATATAAACTCTTAATTTTTTTTCTCATGCTCTTTTTCTTCTTTTCACTTGGTATCATCTCTTTTCTCTCCTTTCTTTCCCTCTTTTCCCCTCTCAGCCTTAATTTTTTTTCTCTTATCTCTTTCTTTTTTAATCCCCAATCAATTTTCATAAAATTTTTAAGGTGTTAAAAGTATAAGAGTAATAGGTTTATCATTTATTACAAAAGAGTACCTATTCTTAAACTTATCAAGTGTGACACGCTAACCATATTGCCATGATCTTTCCAACAAAATATACCCAGCTTGCAAGGGTATAACATCACACAAGACCTCATTAGTATATCTCCCAATAGTAAATAGTACTAACCCTTACTTATTTCCCTTAATTTCACCACACCCATTCAATTATTAAAACTTATATGAGCTAAGGTGTTTCATGGTAAATAAATTAAACTTTTCAATTAAAGTAGTACTAGCTATATTTGTACAACTACCCTCATTAACGATCATACTACATACCTTATCTTTGATATGACATCGTGTATAGAAGATACTATCTCTTTGCACTTCATCATCTTTTTTAGTTTGCATGCTCAATACTTGTCTAGTCACTAACACATCTCACTTAATTAGGCACTCCTCTCCATCACTTGTATCATCTAATGATGCCATGGAGTCATCATCAAACTCACTTTTAGTCTCAATATTACCACTATCCCATAACACCATGGTATGCTTATTAAAACACTAAGATGCAATATGTCCCCTTCTTAGACATTTAAAACATTTAATTTATCTATTTTTACTGGGTTGGAAATTAAAATTACCTTTTTACTTATTATGGCTCACTTCCGTACTCTTATATGATTCAACCTTACAATTGTAATAAGCCCTCAATTCCTTTTTACTCTAATTCAGCTTTTAGGATGAAGTGGAACCCAAATTCTATCCAAATCATGTAGAACCCTTTTGTTTAAGTTGCCTCTCAACTTTCATTATCATATGCACCATGTCTTTTAACTCCACATTATACTATTATTCCACAACATTAACAATATCTCTATTCAGCCCTTGTAAGAACCAAGTCATGGTTACTTCTCTATCCTCCTCCATATTAGCCTAAATCATGGTAATTTCCATCTCCTTGTGGTAATCCTTCACACTTTTAGTGCCTTAAGTGAGCCCTTCTAACCTTTAATACAAATCCCTATAATAGTGATTAAGGATGAAACCTCTTCATCATGATAGCCTTTATCTTCTCTTATGTATTAGTAAACCTTTCGTGATTCCTTCTTCTAGTCAAAACAAGTTGATCCCAACAAATAATAGCATAATCTGTACATTCAACTACAACAAGTTTCAATTTTTCTCTTCAAAGTAGTTATGATAGCTAAAGACCAATTCAACCTTCTTTTCCCATTTTAAATAAGTTTGTTGATCATTTTTTCCTCAGACTACAGGAATTTTCATTTAATGCTACCAAAATTACAATCATAGGTGTCTCACTTCTTATGATCTCTCTAACCATTTCTATTATTGACAATCCTGACCATTTCTATTATTGACAATCCTGACCAAAGTAGTTAGATCATCAAATTCATTATCTTCTACATTATTTACATGACCATAGTCTTATCTCTTATACTCTTTTGTATTAGGAACCTTACAGCCCCTATACCTCCTTTGCAATTTTGCTATTGTATTGACTTGTTTCTTCATCATATCTATTATATTAGTAAATTTGATGTTCATTCACTTAAATTGTAGTTGCATAAATTTGATTATGAATGACACATCACTACCCTTCTTTTCATCTCCACCTTCGTCTTTGGAAGACATAGCGTTAATTTTACACAAAATGGCTAAGATACCTTAACAAAACACTCCCTTATGTGTTTCACTCAAAAATAGTGTCACACCACCTCATGTTTATACTCTTTAAAGATTTTTTTAATATGTGTTTATGCTCTTACCTTTTACCACTTGAATTTTCTCTTAATTCTTTATTAAATTAAAAAACTTCAATCAAAGTCATTTTATGACTTATTAATTCTAATAAATTAGAATCAAAGAAATTTAGAAAAGCATAATGAATAAAAGTTATGGGTTAGAAAAAAGCAATAAGATTAAATTGCAATACATAAAAAAGAATAATTATATTTGAATTCTTGTAGGAACTAGAAAGCAACAAGGTCTGCTCTTTTAACCTAATTAAACAGGGTTTACTTCTTAAATAGGAATAAATCAATTATAATCTTTTGTTCCTTTTTTTTTCTTTCTTCTTTTCTTCTTTCTTCTTTTCTTCTTTCTTTACTTCTTCTTTTTTTCTTTTTTTTTGTTTATGTGAATTTAAGAACAAAAAGAGATAAACTAGGGTTTGTAGAATAAAAGAACAAAAGGGTATAAAATGTTGGCAAGAAGAATCACAAGAGAAAAACTTAAATTTTAATAAGAAAACTTGAGTTTGAGCCAAACTCTAATATCAACTGATGTGAACCCCAAAAGATGGGGCTTAGGGACTTAACACGTAGAGGGAATTGAGTAAAAATCCAAGAAAGTTAAATCAAATTTCAATCCTCAAACCCTAGACCTAATGTTTAAGGAATCATGAACCTAAAGTATAAAGAAAGATACGGTGTCACACTTTAGAAAAGAATGAATTTAAGAGTAATAAGTCAAGTTAAACATCATAAAAAGAAATAGTTCTGGATAAATTCTTTAGTTCTTAAAAGAATAGAAAGAAAAAATTCTCACTTTTCAATTCACATAATTGCCTACCTTTTAACACTGAAATCAAACCTATTTATAAGTTGAAATAATAACCTTAAAAATTGTAAAATTAGAGCCATGATGTATTCCTAAAAAATAAGAACACTTTTATTTTATTATAAACTCTTATTTTATGACAAACTCACTTTAACTTTATAACAAACTCCTACTTAAAAGTAGGTTTTATTACTTATCCCCAACTCATCAAGCATTCCAATCATATTAATAAAGTTTTGGCCATCTTTGAAATTTGAATTCACACCATTTGCAACTTGATTAGCTTGAATATTCTCAATCAACCAATTTAGTACTTCTTTTATTTTTTTAGCCCCCGGACATGTCTTTGGCCTTTCATAAATGCCCAATGGATCCTTAGAAGTCATCCATACAACTCTTCTATAGATCTTATCACTGTAATGTATCAAATACAAAACCCAATAATACCTTAAATATAAATCTCTATAATTTCCTTAAAATCGAAGGGGATATTGTTAAGGGGATTCAAACTTGAACCAATATGGAAAGAGACATGGCAAATTACCACCAATCTCTTACATTGGGTGGTACTTTTCATTCCTCATTTAAGTTCTCTCTTTGTGCAAAGGCTATTAAAAGGACACATTCATGCCAACATGATAGACTTTATTTATGAATTCATTTACAAATGGTTTATTTTAATTATGGCCTCATGTACCAATGATTAATTTTATTTAGGGACAATTTTGCACCATGTGGCTCAAAAAATTTTCATTTCAAGACTTATGGCTTCAAATTCATTAATTTAATGTTATATGGTTCTTTTTGACTTATCAAAAAAAAAAATTCTATGTTTGTTCTATTAATTTTTTTTAAATCCAATCCACTAAAATTTCTATTAGATCATTAAAGATGGGATCTATAAATATAACCCTCTTTGGTAGTGTATTTCAACTTGTATTAAGGTGAGTAAAAACTAGTTTGGACTTAAATAACCAAAAATGTGTTTGGTTTTACTTAAAATAGAGGTTTTGGAAAAGCAACAATTTGTTGCTTTTAGCCACCACCAAACAAAAAAGGAAAAAACTAAATTTTTTTTTTATTTTAATGGAAAAAAATATCCTTAATTCTTTCACCTTCATTGTTGAAAAGTTAAAAAAAAAAAAGTAAATGTATGTATAACAAACATCGTTTGAAAAACAAAATGTACTAAAAAGGGATTAGAGGCAATGGAAACAACTATATGAAAGAGACCTGATTGATATGGGATCCCATGAAAGGAACAATTCTTGTTGTTAAGACATGGTGGGAATAGCGGATTAAGGTGAGTTTTAACATTATTCTTCTTTACTTAAACACACATACCTCTTGAAATAGAGGTTTTGGAAAAGCAAAAATTTGTTGCTTTTAGCCACCACCAAACAAAAAAGGCAAACAATGAATTGTGTTTTTATTTTAATAGAAAAAAAATCCTTAATTCTTTCCCCTTCATTGTTGAAGAGTTCAAAAAAAAACAAAAAAGTAAATGTAAGTATAACAAACATCGGTTGAAAAACAAGATGTACTAAAAATGGATTAACGACAATGGAAAGAACTACACAAAAGTGACCTGATTGAGATGGGATCCCATAAAAGAAGCAATTCTTGTTATTAAGACATGGTGAGAACAGTGGATTAAGTTGAGTTTTAACATTGTTCTTTTATACTCAAAAATAATGTTTTTGATAAGTTTTGGAGATTAACAATGCCCTTTATTTTACAATAATGTTGGCTAATCTACCTATGAAAAGATTTCAAGAATCTTGTATTGAACTAGAAGCCAAGAAAAAGTTAGATGTCATATTTAGGGATCTAGTGGCCATAGGAAGATATGTTGTTGCACCTTTGCTTACTACTTTATGCATTAGTGATGGTGTTAAGACTAATCATATAACTCAATAAAAAAGTGTTGTATTAGAAGTTAGATGTAAAACTTAACCTTGTTGTTTCCATAGATAAATTATTTAAAGGTTTTAAGATACAGCAAGGGAATGTAAATATTAGCACAAGTGATGTACCAAGAAGAAATGAGACCAATAAGAAATGAGTTGTTAAATCAAATTCACATGTAAAAAAAGGTTCTAAAGGGTACAAAATGACAATATAGAGGGGTAGCTACTTTTAAAGAAACAAATGATTTGTCGGTTCATAATGTTGTTGAAAATAGGAAAAAAAAGTTGCCAAGATGTTTTTTATGTGATGTTATGAAGGATTTCCATTCTTTAACAAGTGTTGAAGAAGATAGTGACCTTTTTATGGATGCCATAGATTTAATCTAAAAGAGTAGAAATAAAGATATTTATTTTGCATTGATGACTAAATAAGCCAAGTTGCGTTAGTTGCATTATCAAATTAATTAGCACAAAACCCAATAGATGCCTTAGATTAAATAGACATGTTAGTTTCTCTAGTTACTAACATATTTTGGTGTACATGACATTACATATTATTGGATATATTTATTAGTTATCATTTTTTTCATTTATTTATTTTTTATCGAGCTAAGAAACATTTGGTACATGTAGTGTTTTACATATTAATATAGATATATTCTTTTCTTTTTTCATAAATATGACTAATGATTATGAAAATCTTTATGGAGAATATAATGATAATGATGCTAACAATGAAGATAGACTTCGACTATTGGAAGCGACTACCATTAGAGCTATTCATACCTATCAATATACATATATACAAAAAAAAGAAAAAAAAACCTTGTATAACCTTATATCAAATAGGGATAAAATAAGTGATTGAATTAATATAAGACAATGAGGTATGATGTCTGAATATGTTCAAAATAGATAAAAGAACATTACTTTAGTTATGCACTAATCTACAATAGAATTTTGGGTTAATGCCTTCATAGAGAATGTCTTACATTGAGAAAGGGTGCATCTTTTTATACATAATTACTATGGTTAAATCCTATAGATCAATCGGCAAATATTTTTAGCACTTAGGGGAAGCAATTAGCAAAAAGTTTGCAAATATCTTATCAATAGTTTTATCACTTGCAAAAGATATTATCAAACCTCATGACCCTAATTATAGAAATATCCCACCATAAATTCTCTATGATAGTAGATATATGTTGCATTTTAGGGCACTTTTTTTGATAATATTTTTATAATAGCAAATAATTAATTTTTATTTAAACTTCTTGTACACTAAATTTAATTTTATCAATTAGATATAAGCAAGAGTATGTTTTAATAATAGGATTGCACTACAGTAATAGATGGAATGGATGTATGTACAAGTATTCCTATGGAAGATAAAGTATGATTTATTGAAAGCAAAGTCATACTAATATAGAATATCATGGTAGCATGTAATTTTCATATGCAATTCACTTTTGTGTTAGCTTCATAGGAGGATAAAACACATGATGTACACATTTTTATTTCAACTATTAATAATCTAGATCTTAATTCCCACACCCCCCAACAAGTACTAATCATAACATATTTTTTTTTCATTTCAAATAAATATTTTATATAAGAAATTCTTCACTTCAAAATTCCTTTTATAAATAAATATAAGAAAATGTTATCTTGTTGATGGATATTATAAAAGTATAAAATATCATTTACCTAAATTTCAAAACGGTTAACCACTAAGAGGATGTAATGAAATCTTTAATTATACACATTTATCATTAAGAAGTTGTATTGAAAGAGCATTTGAAGTATGAAAGAGAAGATGGAAGATATCTTATTTGATGTTAGGTTATTTATTTAAAGTGCAAAGAAATATTGTTATTATGACAACAACATTACATAATCATATTCATCAGAAATTTATAAATGTTCCAATTTTTTATCATCATCTTGATATTATACCACATGGCTTTTTTTTTTTTATGTTGATAGAATTTCACGAGATGGATTCCTTGAAGATAGTAAAATGATATAAATTATTTTTCTTTGTGAGCAAATTACTTCTACTTTGATGAATTAGAATTTTTTTTTGTTTTTTTTATTTTGGTCTCTTTTTTGACAAGTTCTTTTTTTTTTTTTTGAAAAATGTATATTTTTTATATTTGATAAATATAATATTTATTTTTTAAGTTATTTTCTTAATTAATTATCAATTCAAATAAATTACTTTAATTATAGTCAATTAAATTAATATTTTTATTTTTTCAATAAAATAGTACAATATAGAAAATAAATCATATAAGTCATTGGTAAGGTCTAATATTTAATTCATAAATTGAAATAAGAAATTAGTAATTAAGTCATTAAGAATAAAATAAATTATTAATCACATCTTTTATAATCATTTTGCATGCTAACAATTATTTTAACAACAATTTTACTAAATATTAAGAATTCTTTCAGATTTTCCTCACATTATTGTCACTATTATTATCAAACAACTTGCAACTTTGGGTAACATAATTTTTAGTTTCAATATTCTTGTTTACACCACTTTATCTCATAGTATTGCCAAATATGATTTATATTGCAAATCAAATCTATGTTGAAAATACCCTTACATGTGACAAATACCTAACCAGGAATAAGAAATGGAAACAAAATTATATAAAAAGAATCCTTTCTCTAATTTTTAACTTGTCAACCAAATCAACTCCTTTGGTAGTTCCCAAAGTTCATAAGGATAAGCATTAAACATTTACTGCATGGTATAATAACATCTTATAATTCAAGGAAAATTAACAAGCTAAGGTAGTGCATAGCACAGTCAATGTATCTTGACAAGAGATAAAAGTTCAAAATTGAAACTTTAAAGTCAGAAAAGATAAAATGGGAAGGAAAATAGTTTCCAAATATTCATTCTTTAGACACTAAATAAAGGATTTCTTTTCCCTTTCATTTAGAGACATTATAACCAATTGGCAAGAATAAAGAAGAAAAAAATGGAAAAGGAATGGTAAATACAACTAAAAAAGAAAAAAAATTATATGCTAAATTCAATTCACGTTTTATAAAATAAATAATATGTTGTGGGATAAAGTGAGGTATATAAACCTTTAAGCAACCCAAAAAAACAATGGAGAAGAAGGCTGTGACATGTTTCGAAGTTACTCACCGTAAAGCCGTCCTTCAACTCATTATCCTTTATCTTCTCCACTTTTATCTTTTGCCTAACTTTTTCATCCTTCTCCTTCATTGATGAAGCAAACCTTGCATATTTGGGGCAAGGTAATTATTCTTGAAGGCTTGAAGATGGGAAGTAAATCTCTATATTAGAGCAATCACATAACCTCTTGACTTCTGCTTCACTCATAGCTTGAGTTGCCACCCTGGCCATTGCTTCGTAACAAGGTTTGCATGGACCATTAAAAACTTATGCGTGTAAGGGCGGCATGGGATGATCAATTCATGTTGCGCAACTACATCTTATAGTTTAGCATGGTAGGGATGTAGTTTGCCTTACAAATGTTGCACGATATGATTAAGAAAAAGTAAAAGAAAGTATAGAGCTCCATTAGAAGATAGGTAGTTAAAGAGATTAACCTTTAACATCCCAAAGAAAGGGAAGAACGTGCCTGTATATAGCCTCAACTGTCTTTCATATCTATATAATATTATTAATTTTGTAACATGAAGATGCCACGTGACATACTTCATCTTCATTCAGAGGAAAAGGTTAAGGGATTTTTTCTTTTAAGCTCTTTTTTAATTTTTTTTCTTCAATTAGAGATTCAATCATTCTCTTTTTCATTTATTTTCCTTATATTTACAATTTTCCATCTCATTCAAGGAAATTAATTTCTTGGAGCTGTTGAGAATTCTTGCAGCTAGCACCATCAATGATTCTCTATTATCTCTCCTTTTATGAATATTTATTGATTCTTTTATACTCATTATTATATTACCTATTTTCAAACTTTTCATTTTCTTCCACAACTTACAAAGATTACAATTATTGCATTTATTATTGTATTACTAAAAATAAATTGATGAAGATTTAAGTCTTTTCTTCTTTCTAGGTTTAAATATAGATTATTACTCACTTTTTAGTGCAATACATTTTCATATTGATTGCATATGAAAATTAGAAAGAGAGGCAAAGGTGCAATCATTATATTTCTCTCTCCAACTTCCCTCTATTTACATCTCCATCATCCTCTCTTTTTTCTTTTTTTACATTTAATATTTAATTATTAGTTTATATTTCTCTTTTCTATGCAGAATCATAATTGTTAACAAATTTCATAAGGTCACTTTTTTTTTTTTTTGGTTTTTATTGCCTCTATGATGTAATAAGTCTTTGTTAAATGATTATTATTTTTCCATAGAATGAGCTAAAATTGCATTTAGATTTCAACCTTTACTGTAGCTGGTGATTATAAGAGAATCAATTGATATTCGAGAAGGTAATTTCTTTTCACATATTTTCTATTTAATTGATTTGGGTTATTAATTTTCGGATGTTAAGAATTGAGTTAATTTATGAAATAAAATATTTAGTTGCTACAATTTACATTCTTTGACACTTATTGCACGGACAATTTATAAAATCAAACTCTTTTTTTTTTATAAAAATAAGAAACTTAAATATGATTTTGAATTTAACAAAGAAAGGATTGTGTAGCACATAAATATAGTATGTCTTATCACTTTATTAAAATAAGCATTATTTATTTATATTTGTGTACATAATTATTTAAATGTTGGGATGATATTTTTTTTATAAGATCAAATTTAATGTAGATCCACGCATATTAAAAATCAAAAAGCTAGTTTATAATATTATTGCAAACAAAAATTATACTATCCCTTTTGTGGCCATATATTACTGATGGGGACAGCTGAGTTGGAATGCCTATTCTTGCCTCACTAATTTTGATCGATTAAATAATGTCTAACATGGATAATTTTGTCTTTTCCTTTAGTGCCTTTCTAGATCAATATGCTTTTCATTCTTTTCGCTAATTGTCTTCCAAAAGTTAATAATTTACAAACCAAAAAGAATGTTAAACTTCAAAGGAGATGTTGAAGGGAAAGTTGCTCAATATTTTCCTACTATTAGTTACCTTTTTCTTCTTTCCTAGTTACTTATATTGGACTCCTTGAATATCTTTATGACATCTTACGAGTTATGAGGAAAATATTTACTAAGTATGTGTTGATACATGGGATGCATATGGTCTTGATAATGTGAAGACTATAATATGGTTTATAAGAAATTTAGATTGTTGGGATCTAAGGACATCTACAGGAGTAGTAATGTGCATATTGTTGGGATCTGTGTAATTATAATGTGGAGTGTCTTAGTAGTTAAAAAATTAAATCTTTATTTTTGAAATTTTAGTTTCTAATCTTGATAAAAGATATAAAGTTTATGGGATCAGAAGAACTATTGTTATTATATAATCCATATTTAATGAGTTTTTTAGTAGACAAAAAAACAAAAACATCTACAAGTAGTAATGTGAACACTTTGATTTAACTTATAAATCAAACTAAATGAAACTATAATTAATGATCTTGATTTTGCTTTTTAAAATTGATGGTTAATGATTTTTGGCGTACAAAACTAAATTGTAATTTGCAATCATATTTGTACATTTACATATATTTTTTACATGTGATTTTTGAAAATTTTGTAATTAGACTAAATTGTAATCTGCAATTTTATTTATACATTTTAAATGTATTTATCAAACTATATTTGGAAAGAAAAGACAATTTATTTAAATTATAGACATATATATCTTTGTTGTCAAAGAGATAATAGTCTCAAATAAGTAAGTATGGTTATTGATTTTATAGAGAACAAACATTGAATTATACATCAAAATGTAAACCCAAATCAATCTTTATAAATTATTAATATTTTTCCTTGTATAAATTATTGATATTTTCTCTTGATTAAATTACCCAATTCGATGATGGAAAGAGGAAAATTTTTCATATGACTTTTGGTAGAAAAACAAGAGAAAGAACACCATTATTTTAAAATTAATATTTTTTCCCTTAATTCTTCTATTGAATGAAATGAAAAATGTGCATTATTGTAATTTTGTTCCTTTCCTCCCATTCTCTCGTTAATGGTCTTTTTTTTTTTTCATTTCTAGTCAAATTTTCCTTCTTTTTTTATTGAATTATTTGCATATCACTTTTTTTCCCCAAATGATAAAAGTTAAAAAACAAAAATTGCCAATAGAAATAAGAAGATTTAGACTCACCTGAGATTGACTTTACCGTATAGCATTTTGCCTACCTCATGTCTCTCTTTCCCACATATATCACATCTCTTTCTCATACACATATGATGTACTTCTTAATTATTGTTGCATTACATATTTTATTTACCTTCTTTATTTTTGTTGCTTTCAATTTAGTTCTTTCTAAAATTTTACTTTTGTAAATAGGTGTATGGAGAGAGTGTGTCTTTCTATGTAATAGGGTGGAAAACCTCAGGAAATGTTATTTTGCCAAATTTCTGCTCATGCTAGAATTATTGTATGCAAATTGGTATAAAATACATCAGCTACGAATTAAGTTATAAATTATCCACTAATAAAAAAGATGGTGCTTGTTTTTTGAAAGAGGGTTATTGAATATTGTCTCCATTGACTTTTATGTATTTATTTTAAAATGTGTAATAGTTAGTTGATATTTATAAATTTTCCATTAATAGGAAAGATCTTGCTCGTCTTTTGAAAGAGGATTATTGAACATGGTTTTTATTCATCTTTTGGTTTTTTTCTGAAGTGTGAAATATTTAGTTGACAGCTGCTCATTGTTAGAGCAAGGAGATTATGGAAGTTTGAAGATATCTTAGAAAGGATGAATTCTACCCTAATTAAATATAAATTAATATGGAAGTTTTAGGAGGTAAGGGATTCAATCTTTGACTCCCTTAAGCTTCATAGGCTTGATGGCATTTTGGCTAGGCAAATAATTATCAATCTTTGACCTATGATGTGTATTTCTCTCATTAACTTAAAAAATTCTATTGATGGGGTGCATCCTTGTATTGCCAACATTGAAGGACATAACAAGACATGACATCAATTCAAACTATGCTAGGTAAAAGTGGTGCACACTAGTTGTTGCATAAAAGGAGACTACTAATGACAAATATTTGATAACTTTTGATTTCATAATTGGGCAAAGAAATTTGGCCCTTAGAACTTATTATACAAATAACTTCTTTCTTTTTGGAAGTGAAGTTCACTATTTGATTCAACTACTTAGATGTATGTTAGTATATTTTGCCAAACCATTCATGAATTGAAATAGGGGAAAATTACATGGACATTTTTTAATAAAAAAAACTATGCATAATTAGTAAAAAAAAAAACACAAACAAAATTTAATTGTTAAAAGTGGTATTTTACTATTATATGTTGTGGTACTTTCAATTATTTATTAATAAAAGATTATTTTATTAATTTTGTATTATGAGTCTAGCAAAAAGTGTGTCAAACAACTATTCTCTATTGAAATAAGAGAGTAATTATATGGATAGACTTTTTCTCAAACACATTATATACAATTAGTAAAAAAATGAAAAACAAAACACAAATCAAAATTATAGTTTAAAAAGTGGTATTGATATTGAAGTAAATGACATTGTTTATAAATAAAAGATTAATTTATAAATTTTCTATGATGAGTCTAATGATGATGAGAACTGTAGACATGAAGGGTGGAAGGCTTCAATGGATGCAAGAGGTCCATTGCACATTCCAGAAGGCCCAATAACACAAGCTAGGGCCAGAAAGATTAAAGAAGTACTGAATGGGCTGATTCAGGATGCTCAGGCCAACCCAGCTTCAAATGGTGCGAATTTAAACTTGGAAGAGAGTCCAGGCCTTATTAATATCATTAGAGTAATTAAAGTGTTAGGACTAATAATAGTAGTCACTCCAAATTAGGAGTTTATTTTCCATATAAGAATTTGTACCCAGATAGGAATTCCTCCTAAATAAGGAATTGTCCTAACTAGGAATTTATGCCTCTTTAGGATTGCTATCTTAGCCTATAAATAGGCACCCCTTGTAAGCTTTGGGAATTAGACAATCAAGATATCAGACAACTTTCAGTGAAATAGAAAGCAAGGGTTTCTCCCTCGGTTCTTTTAAGAACTAAAGAACTTATCAAGAGGTTATCCTTCTTGTGGCGTTCAAATCGACTTATCACTCCCAATCCCTTTCTTTTCTGGAGTGTGGCGTCCATATCCTTCTTGAATACCCTAAGTTTGTGTTCCTTCGAATATTGGGTCTAGGGTTTGTGTTATTAACTCTGATTTAGCTTTCCTGGTTGTTCTTTGATTCATTGTGTGCGTTGGGTCCCTAAGCCACGTCTTTTTGGGGTTTTCCGCATCAAACGACAAGTGTGTCTAACAATTATTCTTCATTCAAATAAGTAAGCAAACATAAAGAGACATGTTTTGTTACACACAACACACAATGAGTAAAGAAAAAAACCATATAAGCCAAAATTTAGAGTTAAAAAAGAAATATAAAAAATATTAGTTTTAAATCTTTATAGACATTTACAATTAAATAGTTAACTTTTTTATATTTCCATTTGACTTTATATTTTTTAAATTTATTTCAAATTGATCCTTTTTTTTGTAGGAAAGCAATTAAGTTATTAATGATTTCTTTTTAGTTAATATACAAATTTTAATAGTTTTAACTATTTTTCATCTAGAAATGACAAATGTGAAATGAATTTAAAAAGTATACAATTCAAATAAAAATGTAAAAAATTTAGAGTATATTTAGAAAAATTCATAAATGTTTAGAATAATTTTTTTATATTTTATTAAGAAAGTAATATTTTATTATACATGTAATTGTTTTTCAATAAAAGATAATTTTATTAATTATGTATAATGAGTCAAACAAAATTGTATTTAACAAATATTATTCTTTGAAATAATGGAGTAATTATAAGAATACACTTTCTATCAAACATTATATACAATTATTAAAAGAAGACATACTATGCAAAATTAATAATTAAAGATGTAGTATTTTACTATTATACATTGTGATTCATGCCACTGTTTATTAATAAAAAATTATTTTATTAATCATGTATCATTAGTCCAACAAAAAGTTTGTCGAACAAGTGATCTTAATTGAAATAAGTGGGTCATTACATGTACATACCTTTTATTCAATGCAATATCCAAAATTAGTTAAAAATAGTTATGTAAACAAAAATTTATAGTTAAAAAAGTGGTATATCACATTATCACATTATACATTGTTATACATTTTATTATTTATTAATTATTTATACCAAATGTAATAAAAAGTATGTTTAACAAATAATTTTCATTAAAATAAGGGAGCAATTGTATGGAAACTCTTTTGTTAGACATGCCATACATAATTAGTATAAAAGGCATACAAACCAAAATTTATATTTAAAGAATTGGTCATTTGCTCTTATACAATATAGTCATTGTTTATAAATAAAAGATAATTTCATTAATTTTGTAAAATAAATCAAATAAAAAGTGTGTCCAACAAGTATTCCTATTCATAATAAAAGAACAATTACATCGACACACCTTTTTGTTAAACACATTATACATAATTAGTAAAAAGAAAAAACACAAACCAAAATTCACAAGGAAAAAAATAATATTTTACCATGATACATTATAATGTGTGTCATTATTTCATAATAAAATATTATTTTATTAATATTGCATAATATATTTAAAAAAAAACGTGTTCAATAAATATTTTATATTGAAATAAGGGAGAAATCATATGGATACATTTTTTGTTAGATACAACATACATAATTAGTTAAAAAGGTACAAATTCAAATCTATTGTTAAAAGAGAGGTTCCCTTATAATAAATTATGAAATGTGACATTATTTATTAATATAAGATTAGTTTATTAATTCTATATGATGAGTTTAACAAAAAGTGTATCCAAAAATTTCTTATTAAAATAAGAGAAAAATTATATGGACACATCCTTTTTAGACATATTATACACAATTAGTAAAAAAAACAAAAAAAAGCACGCAAATAAAATTTCTAGTAAAAAAGTTATTTTTCTTTGTTATAAATTGTACTATATGCAATTGTTTAAAAATAAATGATGATTTTATTAATTTTTTATAATGAATCTAATAATGAGTGTGTCTAACAACTATTTCCCATTAAAATAAGTGAGTAACCACATGGACACATCTATTGTTAAACATAAATAAAGGTGGCAAAAGTTAACTCACTATGAGTAACTCGACTTAAAACTCTTAAAAACAATTCAACTCAATTTGCTTTGATTGAAAAAACCAATAATTCATAATTAAACTTGACTTAAAATCAAAAGACCTCAAATTTGAATAACCTATATCCAAAGTGACTTAAAACCTAAATAATTCAAATTTTAAATGGCCTGAAACCCGAATAATTCAAATTTGAAATTATTTGAATTCAAAAAAACCCAAAACTTGAACTTAAGTAACTTGAAACCCACAACAATTCAAACTAGTTTAAATTAAATTCAAATTAAAATTTTAATTTATTTTAATGACAACTAAAATTTGTAGATATTATTAATTCAAAAATAGTTTTTTATTTGATTTATTTTTATTTATAAATAGTAATTATTTTGAAAATTATTTTCTTTATATTAGTATATACATTAGTTTACAAATATCAAATATCTATTATTTAATTTAAAATTTTTAATGGTAAATATGAGATAAAATTTAAAATTTATAATATTATTATTAATCAAAATCATTATAGTAAAATAAATCTGTAAAACTAATTGTGTGGTATGTATGCATTGGATTTTCACATTTTAAACACATGATATTTCTATTTATCTTTTGAATTCAAATTGTTCTTTTCCTTTTCTCAATATAGTATAATACTTTGTCTCTCTAATTTCATAAACACAATATTTTTACTTCTCTTTTGAGTTTAGACTTTCCTTTTCCTCTTTTTTATAAACCATCACACATTATTTACTCTAAAAGAACTTATTTCACTATTTAATTCTTTATATTTGTATAAAAAATAATAATCCTTTTATACTAAAAATTACTCCTTATCTCTAATAGTAAGAAAGGGAAATTTTATTATATTAGTATAGTAATAAAGTGGAAATGCTCACAAATGGAAGTATTAAAAATTGACTTAACCCACTAGAAATTTAAATCGATCCAATTTGCATTAACTCTAGAGTCAACAATTGATAATATGATTCAACCCAAAACTTAAATGACTTGTATTTGAAATGATTCAAAACCTAAATAACCTAAAATTTAAGATATCTGAAACTTAATAAAACCAAAATTTAAATAATTTGAAACCTCAGATATCTAAAATCTAAATGACCTAAAATTTAAATGAGTTTATATCTAAATAACTTAAAGCCCTAAATAAGCCAATTCAAAATTAAGTCAATCAACTTGTTGGCTATCCATAGACACATGATACACAATAAGTTAAAAAAATATAGACATATACAAAAAAGTAGTATTTTATTATGATGCGTGTTATTGTTTATTGATAAAAGCTGATTTTATTAATTAAGCATAATGAGTCAAACAAAAAGTGTGTCTAATAGGTATTTTTTATCGAAATAATGGAGCAAGTACATGAATACACTTTCTATAAGAAAATATTTGCAATCATTCAAGAAAGACATAATACAAAATTATAATTAAAAAATTGATATTTCATTATTATACATTATGGTACATGTTATTATTTAATAATATCAATTATTTTATTAATTATGTATAATGACTTAAACAAAAAGTGTGTTCCAATAAATATTTCTCAGTGAAATAACAAAATAACTACATGGATACACTTTGTGTGAGAATCAAGACACAATTTGTATAAAAAAGATGCACTATCTAAACTTTATACTTCAAAATATAATATTTTGAAGTTATACATTATACTATGTGTCAAAGTTTATTAATAAAAAATTATTTTTTTAATTGTTTAAAATAAGTACAATAAAAAGTGTGTCAAAAAGTATTTTTTATTGAAATAAGTAAGCAACTACATGGACACACTATGCCCAATTAGTAAAAAGAAAAAAGTCTATAGTATGAAGAATTAGCATGAGGACACCCTAATTGTGAGTCCTATTGAATAAAAAAATAATATTTTAAATTCATTTTTTATTGAAATTTTAGTTTTTTCAATTTAAAATTACTAAATATGCAATTGAAATAACAAGATGTGTAACTAAAACAAAACAATATGTGACCAAAAATTATTAGATATTTTTAAAAGTCGTTGAACACTTTATGTTTTTGGTTACATATTTTATTGTTATAGTTGTACATCTAATAACTTTAGATGAGAAAATTGAAATGGAAAAAAGAATTCAAAATATTATTTTCTATTATATGGAGCCCACAATTGGGACATTATTGTATTGATTCTTATAGTTAAAAAAGTAAAATTTTAAAAGAATGCAAACTAAAATTTATAGTTAAAAAACTAGTATCCCATTATTATACTTTATGGTGTGTGCTATTATTTATTAATATCTTTTTCAAGTAATTATTTATAACGAGTCTAACAAAAAATGTCTAACTTGTATTTCCAATTAAAATAAGGGGGCGATTATATGAACACAACTTTGTTAGACACATTACATACAATTCATAAAAATAGGACATAAAACAAAATTTATAATTAAAAATGTGATATTTTATTGTTATACATTTTGGTACTTGTCTTTGTTTATTAATAAAAAATTATTTTATTAATTGTGTAGTTTTATTAACAATAGCCCTTATCTACATTGAATTGTAATCAATGATCTTAGTTTCTAATTTTTCAAAAGCCAAACCATTAAGTTACATGAGATTAAAGACTAAAAATGATATATGACCATTGAAATTATTATAAGATAGAAACAAATTAGTTAATTCTTGAAGGTTGGTAAAAGTATTTGGAACCAAATGAGGAGAATTGTCGAGTTCAATGACAATAACATGAATGGTTAAGCCATGACAGGCCATATTGTCCCATAAAAAGTAATGTTCACTCTCATTTCATGATTCCGTCTTAGGTTCACCAATTTGTTCACCATCTATAACAGGACAATTAGTAGGAAAGTTGTTCCCAAATTGCAGCAGTGCAATTCTCTCTTCATGAGAGTAGAGTTATTAAGATTGTAAGAGAGACAAAGAAAAGGACAATGAAGGGGTTAATTGAAATGAGAGGACAACCAAAGGCGAAGCTTAAAGACCTAAAACTATTCATATCCTTCCATCAGTTAAGGATTAACTGACTATAGAAAACATGAGCGAATAAGTGAGAAAATGCAAGCTTATTAATAGCTTCCAAGTGAAAAGGATAAGAGCACAGAAAAGAGTAAGAAGGAGTAGGAGAAAGGGGAGCAGGAGGAGGAAGAGAAGAAGAAGAAGTGAAGAGTGAGGATGGAATTACACATACTGATTTTTTTGACTCTTTAGGACTAGTTGAAGAAAGAGTCTATTTTAGCACCCAATTCCAATTCTATGGACTAAATGACTCAGACATCACCTAGACTAAAAGATCTTTGGAGTCCAACAATTTGTGTACCCTCCAACTATCCCCTCACACATAATTGGATCTTAAGGAATAATCCCTAGTCTAGACTAACAAATCATATGGTCCAATTGATGAAATATTCGTGTCATCATTCAAAGTATGACCAGTTGCATTTTCCACAATTCAAATGTATATATGAGAGTTGATTTACTACTAGCTCTTCTTACAAGATCAATTTTCTTCCCCTAATGAGAGGAAAAATATAAATGCAAGATATGAACACATTACCTATTTATTCTCTTAGGAAAAGAGACCATGAGAACTGAAGAGAAGGCAAAAATTATAAAAGCCTACTTCTATATTGTCCACAAAATTTTAGAGAAGGTGTCAAAATTATTCCTCATCAATTTGTTCTCTTAATTCAGTTGCATGTAACAAATCCCTTAATGAATTGTTTCTTTAGATTTCATTTTTTCTTCCCTTTTAGGACTTGTTGTCTTTTTATCTATAAATAATCTTTTATGTGCATGAGTGTCATGCCTATATGATAATCACCATGATTTGTTAAAATTGAAAGTCAGTGATGCCTTTGCTAATTAACCATTATGGTTATAATCATGATGCAATAAAAATTTTTGTTTAGATCCATTAACAATAATGAATAATTTTGTTGTAATTGAAAAAATACAGTTTATTTTCTATAATATAATATGTTTTTATAAAATAATATACATTTTATTTTGGTATAATATATTATCTTAAAAAAAGGATTATATAGACACACCTATCTTTAGCTATGGTCATTGCATTTAGAGGAATAGTAAAAAAATAAATAATTCCAAAATTGTTTTTATTGTTAAGAGTAAGGACAATAACGATTACTATATGCCAAATTTATGTTTTCCCTTTTGTTTTCTTTCCATTTGCATAAGGGCAATGCAATTATTGAAATTTAGTTTGATAAATCTCTAATATAAACTTTCAAGACTAAGAAAAAACAAGTTTCTTGCACTCATTAGGTAAGGAGTGGATAGATTAAGATTTATCTCAACTTTGTCAATTTCAATTTCCTTAGATGAAAGAACATGCACCAAAATTATACCTTATTCTACCATAAAGTGACAAATTTTCAAATTTAATAGAAGGTTAATTTTTATGCATTTTTCAAGTATAAGGTTGTCTAAATATGCATCAAAAGAGTCTCCAAAATAGTATAATCACCCATAAAAAATTCAATGATTTTTTCAATATAATAAAAAAATATACGAACTATATATCTTTGAAATATGGTTAAAGTATTGCAAAATCCAAAAGGCATACTTTGATAGGCAAAGGTACCAAATAGACATAAAAATATTATATTCTCTTAATCTTCCAAAGTAATCACAATCTGGTTGTAATCTAAATAACCATAAAGAAAACAATAGTGAGATCGACCAGTTAACCTTTTAAACATTTGATCAATAAAAGTTAAAAGAAAGTAATCTTTACGAGTTGTAGCATTTAGGGTACAGTATTCAATATAAATCCTCAATCTAATTTGAATTCGAGGGCCAATCAGCTCATTATAATGATTTTTAACTATTGTAATTTATGTTTTCTTAGGAACCATTTGCACTAGACCAACTCATTTGCTATTTAAGATTAGGTAAATCACACTAACATTAAGGAGTTTGAATACTTCTTTCTTCATTATGTCTATCATTGGAGGGTTCAATCTACTTCGTGCTTCTCTTGATAATTTAAAACCTTCCTTAAGTAGGATGTGATGCATATACATGGATGGGCTTCTCCCCTTGATGTCCACTATGGTCTATCCAATTGTTATGTTTTGATCTCTTAGAACTTGAACAAGTTTTTTTTCTTGCCATGGGTCATGTTCTTTGCAATGATCATTGATAGAGTTTCTCCATCTCTCAACAAAACATACTAAAGATGATTTGGTAATAGCTTCAATTATAGTATGGGCAATTGTATAATAAAAGGTAGAAGTTTGCTACTAAAAACAAGTAATTCAATACTAGATACATCATACCTTCTTGGAATAAGATGCAATGAATGCAATTCTATTATCATATCTTTTACACTTTCATATAAAGATAGTTCTTTATCTAGTTTCTTGGTATCTTCTTTCTTAAGGTGTTAGCTAAGGAATTCTTTCAACTCATCTTTTCCATTGAGCTAAAAAACTTGCGATGCTAAACAATCTAGAACATTAATAGCAAAATCAAAATGCACATCACTAGATTACCTCATAGCCTAAAAAATGTTGAATCAAAAGATTTCATTGTCAAATTCTATGGTTAGTGTACCATCATGAACATCTATCTTTGTCCTTGATGTAGGGACAACATTAGGTAATTGTCATTCTTTATGTCAAAAATGTAAAAAATCTACTAAAAAGGCTAACTCATTAACTAATGGTAAGGCTTATAGCCATACTGGCATGCTTAGTAAGAAAGGTGCCATTTTAACTTGCAACATATGGCATAAAGCAGACCATAACAAGAGGAGTTACAATAATACCTTAGTTACTTGACCTCTTAAGATGCCAAGACTAGTGAGTGACTTGAATATTTGTTAATTATGCACAATAATTACCATTAACATCTATCTTTATTTTGTCATGTTGCCATAAAAGAGAAAAAAAGTGATTCCCTAGAAGCTTACATAGTGAAAAGGTCCTAATATCATCAATCCTTAAGAACCATGCAATGAGAGGTGCCAAAAGATGGCAAGAGGTACTAGAGCAATAGATGGATCCACATTTGTAGCAGATTTAGAGCACGATGTGTGCACTCAAAAGTTTACTATCTATAATTGACTTGTTTACACTTTTGGTTGATCACATTGTCATATGTACCTTTTTTCTTTCCTTGTTACAAGCATTTACAACTTGTTACCAAGGTTTTTTTTTTTTTATGTATATTGGAGCAATATAGTACGAATTACTTTATTTAGTACAAACATTTTAGCTACATTTTGATACTTTAGGAAAATTAGTATACTTAGTGTATTAGGTATACTAAGATGAATTTTGTGTATATGACAATGGTGTTTTGCTTTGAAATGGACAATGGCTACTTACTTTGTTCACTTTGAGCTATTTGTTTTGTATATTGCATTGATTATCTTATAAACAATGAAGATGAATTTTGGTTCCCACTATATATTTCATTGATTTTACATCTTCATTAAATTACTTAGTGCAATAATTGCTTAATTCTATTTCTATAAGCTAGAAGTAGAAAATTTATAATAGCTAAACCACTCAACATCCTACCTATATTAAGCTTACTTTGCTTTCTAGCCTTATACCCACCTTAGAGATATAAAAATTCCTAATTTTTACTTTCCATCCTCCTTTCCCTTATCTATTTTAGCTCTTATCCTAGATTCATTTCCACTAGCTCCACTACTCTCTCTAATTGTAATAAGGAACAACAACACCTATATGAGAACCAAACAAACCCATAGGCATTGTGATCACCTCCCTTTTTCTTAGTTGCATTGTTAGAAATGGAAATCCTTCTTAACAATTCAAAAATAATCTTTCTCACCTTAGAATAGAGTGGGGAATCTATCCATTAAGAAGGAATCACATGCTTCTTATCTTTATCAATTCAAAATTCTAGCAAAACTAGCCGAATTTTCACCTAAAAATTACCAAGAAAAATTTTAGCATGGACAACTTTTAGCTTATTAAAATAAGGCACAATCCCGAAGTCTTCACACTTAAAGGATAGTCACAGTAGTAGTAAGACATGACTTTAATTTAATATTTATAGATAATACTTGTTTCTACTTTTATTTCTCTTTTAGGTTTAAGATTATAAACTCTCTTACTTGAATGGGATTTTCCTTTGGGTTTGCTACCAAATCAAAAAGGGAGTGAGAGTGGGAAAGAGAGAGAGAGAGAGAGAGAGAGAGAAAGAGAGAGAGAAAGAGAGAAAATGAAGATGGAAGAGAGAAAGAATAAGAAGAAAAAGAGAGAAAAAGTCTACTTTATACAGAGAGAGAAAAATAAAGTTCTATGTAGATTAAAAATCTGATTAGGGATGAAGCTAATTGGCCATATAGCCTTTAGTTAGGCTATATGTTGGCAATTAATGACAAATTTGAATTGAGTAATGTTCCTAACCTACTTGTGTATTATTTCTAACAGTTTTGGCCTTGATTAGACCATTTTTTTTTTTTTAAGTTTGTGATTGGGATTTGAAAAATTAGTTATTCACCCATTAGCAAACTTATCCAATGTCAATTGCAAACACATTTTGTGTGAATGATTCCATACAATGAAGGGAGAAACCTTATTGTTAACAAATCAATTGATGGTCTCAAGTTGTAAGCAATGAAGGATTCTTTTCTAACTAAAAAAGTTATTCAAGATGATTAGCTTATTTCTTTTATGAACTTCAATTCATTTAGATAACCCAAAAGAGAAGTCCAACTATCAAATAATCAGGAGACAACCTTATATTTCAAGTAATAAATGGTTCTTTCATAGTTAAAAAAAGCTAATCAAGATTAATAGCTTTTTTATTGAATGGACTTTGATGGATTCACATAACCCAAGACATAATATTGTGCATCTCATAGTGAAATCAATGATTAGTGTACATATTTAAAGTAATTTAATGATTTCTTTCTACAAATGACTCATTTGAATTAAAGGGGGAAGCCTTATTAGCTAGAAATGAAGTGTTTGTCTCATTTTTTAGGTAATGGACCATTCAAGCTAGTAGGAAAAGCTATTAAAAATAAATAACTATTTTTTTTGAAAGAGTTCAGTTGACTAATCAAGATGTATTAATACAAATATCACAACAAAATTAAAGTTCAGCATAGACATAAATGTTAATTGCATGGTCATTGTGTGTGAATAATTGTAACAAAAGGAAAAGCCTTCTTGTCAAGTAATTTGTCAACAACCTCATGTTACAAACATTAAAGGATTCTCACTTGGTAAAGAAAATTATTTAAGACCAATAACTCCTTTATTTAATGGACCTTAATGTAGCCAAACTATTTAGAGGAGAAGTCTTAAGGTTAATTAATCAAGAGAAGTTCTTGTATTTCAAGTAATGAATGGTTCTTTCATAATAAAGAAAGCTAATGAAGAATAATAGTTTCTCTATTGGTTGGACTAAAATGGACATAAAATGTGCATCTCAGAGTGAAATTAGCAATCAGTGTAAACCTTTAAAGTAATTCCATGATTTCTTTTAGTGAATGACTCCTTGTGATGAAGGGAGAAGCCTTATTAGCTAAAACTAAAGTGTTAGGTACATATTTCCAACAATGAACCATTATATACAAATATCAAAAGGTATTTAAGATAAATTACTCCTTTATTTGACAAACATTAAAGGATTTAAACTACCAAAGGTGTATCTAAGTGCATGTTGCAATAAAATTAATATTTGGTGTAATCATGCATATTAGTTACATGATCATTTTGTGTGAATTATTCTTTTGAACAAAAGGAGAAACCATATTGCCAAGGAATTAATTGATAGTCTCAAGTTTCAAGTAAAGAATAATTCTCTCTTAACAAAGAATGCTAATTAAGGGCAATAACTCATTAAATGATAATTTTGTGTGAATGATTCCATGAAACCAAAAGAAAAGCCTTATTAATAAGGAATCAATTGAAAATCTTAAGTTCCAGAAAATGAACAATTCTCTTTTAGTAAAGAATGCTAATCAAGGGTAATAGCTCCTTTATTTGATGGACTTTAATGGATTTAAGAGTACCTAAAGGAAAAGTCGTATTATCATGTAATCAAGAAATGTTCTCATATTTCAAGCAATGAACAATTATTTTATAGTAAAGAAAGCTAATTAAGAGTAGCCGGTGAAACTGGGGGTTCTCAACATTCCGCGCCAAGTCAAGGTCCCACAGCGGGTGGACACGCACAGAGTTGGTGAAATCGGGGGTTCTCGGCATTCCGCGCCAAGTCAAGGTCCCACGGTGGGAGGGGTAGGCTCTGATACCACTTGTCACGGGGTCATTACCTTCTCCCCAAAAGGCAACCTGTTAGGGTGTGCAGCACCCACGCTTATATGACCTAGGATCCCCCTCTTCCTATCCGATGTGGGATGTGGGAGTCGGGTTGTACCTAACCTGCCATGTCCAAGACATAACCCGTCCGTGACATTCTCCCCCACCGAATTCATCGACGTCCTCGTCGGGAATCGGGGTCTCCCTGCCTACTTCCGGGTGAAGCGCTTGGCGAGAAACATCGGAGTCGGGGTCGGGTCGGCTCTAATACCATTTGTCACGGAGTCATTACCTTCTCCCCAAAAGGCAGCCTGTTGAGGTGTGCAGCACACCCGCTTATATGGCCCAAGGTCCCCTTCTTCCTTGACAATGTGGGAGTGGCATGGACAGAGAGCAACCCGTTACATTTTCCCACACCGAATTCATCGACGTCCTCGTCGATGTTCTTGGACACGTAATGGATACAAATTAGCCAAGACATAATAATGTGCATCTTGCAATGTAATTAGTTTTAAGTGTAAACATTTAAGCTAATTTCTTGATTTTTATGGGTGAATGACTCTATGGAAGAGAGGAAAAGCTTTACTAGCAAGAAATGAAGAGTCAATCTCATCTTTTACATAATAAACCATTTTATCCATATAAAAACTAAAGCATAATCATTTTGTTTGATGAAATTTAAATTATTTAGACTACCTAAAGTGAATTAATGCGCATGTTTTTAACAAAATTAATGTTCATTATAGGCATGGATGTTATTTTCCTAATTATTTTGTGGGATTGATTCATTGTAATAAAAGGAGAAGTCTTATTTTCTAGGAATTAGGTGATGGTCTGAAATTTCATGCACTGAAAGATTCTCTCCTTGTAAGGAAAGCTAATCAAGAGTAATAGCTCTTCTATTTAATGGATTCCAATGGATTCAAATTACAAGAGAACTCTTATTATCAAGCAATTAAATGATGGTATCATATTTCAAACAAGTGAATAATTTTCTCATATTAGAGAAAGCTAACCAACAATAATAGTTTTTTTATTGGATGAACTAAAATACATTTAGTATTAGACATAATAACATGCACATTGCCTTGAAATCAAGGATCAGTGGTGTAGTCTTTTGACATAATTTCATAGTTCGTTTGTGTGAATGACTCATTAGAATGAAAGGAAAAGCCTTCCTAGCTAGAAATGTGATGAGCTCATTTTTATACACAATTTTACATCTCTAAATTAGTGATTTTCATGATGATAGTATCTCAAAGAGCATAGTTTTGGATTAAATATTGTGAAATTGTCTTGTAAGATTAATTGGAGCTTAATGGTGGGAATTCAAGAAAAAGGAGTCAGAGATCTTATAAAAGACTTAAAGAACTATAGAGATGGCATTAAAAGGGACAATCCATGCATTATTGCATGCCCATAATGCATGCAATAAGTGGATAGTGAAAATTTAGGCACTAAGAACCAAAAAGAAAGGAGATATCTAGATTTGACATACAAGTAAATTATGGCATAACTTTCTACCTATAATTTGGATTGATTAGATTATGGTGGAAAATTGAAAATAAGAGAAAAAAGTACAACTCTTATTAGAAAGCTAAGCCTAATTCCTCTAATATCTTGGACCAAATTTGGCAACAAGTTATAAGTTTATGACAAATGGCATGTAGAGGAAAGAAAGTTGATCTAGTCTTGCTAAAATTTAGGGGAATCTTCTTTTAAATTTCATGCAATATCTGATTTTCTACATTTGAATTTGAAAAGTAAAGATTGGATTCAAGATAGGGATAATAACAAAAGAGTAATGGAGTTCTAGGGCATCTAGCAACTAATTTGAAAAAGGAAAAACATAGTGATCAAAAAGAGAGTTAGGACTTGGAAACTTGAAGGAATTGAACATGTTACAAGTATTTGGATCAAAATGTTGAAAAATTTTTAGTCTTTATATTCTAGGCAACAAACATTGGTGCCTTTAACTTTATTTTCAACCTTTTTTCATATTTATTGATGTTCATGTTTAATTTCAATATGTCAAACATGGATTGAATTCATTTTCTGAGATTGTAATGGATCTTTAGCTTTAGGTTTGCATAATTTTTCACTCTTGGTTGACTATATCACATTATTGATTGTTTGCTTTATTTTGTTCATAAAGCTTTTGTTGTCAGATCAACAATTGAATGAATTGTAAGATTTAGATGATTCTTATAAGAGATAACCTAAATTAAGGCAAATGAATAAAGTGATATATCATTACATTGGATAGGAATATACCTTTGCAAGATGTGAAACTTTGAAAGAATGTTCAATATTAATGAGCTTCTTTAAATGAATTTACATATGAATATAATGTTTCAATTTAATGGAGTTTGTTTATGAACTTTATTGGAAGAGGTTGTTAAATTGATCAAACTAATTGTTACATGAAATTACATACTCTAGGCTATTTTTCACTATCAATTGCACTATTGAATTTACTTCTTATATACTTAGGGTTTAGCAACATTGCCAACATTTGGTATTCCAGGTAAAAATGATTCACTGCAATTTTAGTACTTAGTAACTTTAGTTCGATTGATCTTTAAAGAAATTCGTCATTGTACTACTTCTTTGATTGTGTATACTTGCATGTGTGCCAACGTATTTATTCTTACTTATATTAATACCACTAATGATTAGTCTTAATTTGGATTTACGTTCTTATTTTTTAGGTAGGATTTCTGCTCTTGCATATCAAGCTCAAAAAGTGTTGAATTAGTACCTTTTGATAAGGAGATTGAGAGGACCATCTCTCAAATAAGGAGAAATAAGAAAAAGTAAGCTTCAACTTTTATAATGGTTGAGGTTAATGCAAATGAGGAGAAAAAGGAGCTTAAAGATTATTTTGTCCCTCTTGTAAATGGAATCCATTCTATTATAAGGGGGTTAGCTATAAAAGCCAATAATTGTGAAATCAAATTGGCTATCATTCAAATGATCCCAATAGCTATTCAATTTGAAGGCCTTCCAAATGATGTTTTAAACCTCCATCTTACAAGTTTTTTTGGAGATTTGTGATTCATTCAAACATAATGGTGTTTGAATCATGCAATCAGGTTAAGGCTATTTCCTTTCTCACTTAAAGACACGACAAAGTTAGCTGAATTCATTACCATTTGGTTCCATCACCCAATTGGATAAGTTGGCACAAAAATTTCTTGCTAAATTCTTCTTACCTACCAAGATACAATGATTTATTTCAAAGATGTTCACACCATGGTTTACCTAAATAGCTTCAGGTTCAACCATTCCATAATAGACTCATTAGTTCCACTCAAACTACCAATGATGTAGCAATTAGAGGAGTTTTGACAAGTAAGACTATTAATGAGGCATATGACCTACTTAAAGAGATGGGTTCAAACAATTATCAGTGGAATTCATAGAGGATGGCTTAAAGGAGAGTAGCTAGATTTATGAGCTCAATGCCCTTTCAATCATCACTACAAAAGTGGTAGCCTTACCAAATAAATTCAACCTAATGGAAGTTAATGTTATGCAAGGTGTAATGAGTTAATGTTGTGCAAGTTGTAATGAGTTGTAACCTTTGTGGTGGTAGCTAATCTAGTGAAGGATGCTCTATGAATAATAAAAGTGTTCAATATGTTGCCAATTACAACATGTAGCAACATAATCCTCACATTAACTTCAACAATACAAGATGGGAGATTCACCTTAATTTTTCATAAAACAATGACATGAGTCAACAACCACCAACTAAGAAATTGATGTTAAGCTATCTTGGAATTTCTTAACCCATGCAACCTCAAGAAAAGAAATCATCATTGGAAGAGATGTTTATGTAATACATGGCAAAGAACCAATCTTTAAAGTCAAGTAGCTTCAATAAGAAACTTGGAACATTTAAGGGGGGTAACTAAAGATGTCCTTATGAAGGTTGTAAACCTATTCTACCTATAAATTTTATTATCTTGAACATGGTAGAGGATTGTGAAATTCCTATTATTCTTAAAAGGCCCATTCTAGCTATTAGGGGAACTTCGATAGATGTGCAAAAGGGTGAACTCACCATATATGTTCAAGAACAAAAGGTTAAGTTTAATGTATTCGAAGTCATGAAATTCCCTAGTAAGCTTGATGACTTCTTCATAATTGATATGGTGGACAAGCTTATGGAAGACTTTCCTTTAAATGATCATCCAACAAATCCTTAAAAAGGAGCCATTATGGATGATTTGGAGGTAATTAAATATGCTAACTTGTCAAATGCACCATCAAAATTATTTGGGATAAAAGCAAAGTTTGATTCATTGGATTCTTCATCAAACTAAGACATAATCAAGCCATTTATAGAGGAGTCACCAATGTTGAAGCTCAAGTCACTACCTAATCACCTTTAGTATCCTTTCGTAAGGGAATCATCAACATTATTGTTGATGATCACCTATACACTCGATGATGTGCAAGAAGACAAGCTATTAATGTTGTAGCTCTGTCATGTTGCATTTTTCGAACATCAAACTCGCTTTGTTTTTGGAGGTCTTTTGCCTTTGCCTTGATTGTTGGACTAAGATGTGGTTAGATTTCAGCCATAGATTTCACGTAATATGGATAGATTATTCATGTAAAGGAAAATTTTTTTCTTTTTTTTTTATTAAAATGGATATGCTTGTAAGATAAATTAAGAAAAGGCTTTCAAACGTAAAAGTATTTTTCTAGTACAAGATTACTAGAAAGTTCTTGTGAATATATATATATATATTCCAACAAAAATACAAGTTCATGTGGATATTGTTGCAATGGGTTCCTAGGATGGCGATTTAACAGATGTGGAGGAAAATGTCACATTTTATGATTTCAAATGTTAAAAATAGTCAAGGTGTTATGACATTGTAAGTGAGATGAATTTGAAGTCACCACCAATCATTTTAGGTGTGATTAGAATATTATGAGTGACTTAATCAGTTTTACTTGGTTTTTTCAAGATTTAGGAGCATAATTATGCTTGGTTGAGACTGCAGCTAACTCAAACATGTATCACATGTAACAGTATAGTTGTTCACTGACTTGTACGTTTATGCTTCTCTTATCAAGGCATACACATTGAGGCTTTAATGAGTTTGGATAAGTAGTAAAAGGAGATAATTTTTTTTAGAAGTTTTGAAAGAGATTTAGATACTTCTTATGATCTTGTGCACTTAAAAAAATTGAAATTTTTTGGAAATTTTTTATGAAAGGATTTAGATTTCTGTTTTTACTATAATCTTCCCTATCAAAAAATAAAATGGGATATTTTTTGAATTTATTTTTTGATAATTTTTTGAAGAAAATTAAAAGGGGTTCAATTTTTTTTATGGTGACTATCCACATTGAAAAATAAAATGAAATGTTTTGGAAAATATTTTGAAATGATTTAGATACCTTTTACACTATTCTTGCCTATCAAAAAATAAAATGAGATATATTTAGGTATTTTGAAAGGATTGCTGACATCATTTTGTATATGTGGGCTCACCCAATATATCTAAAATGACACCTTCAATGGAAGCTTTGAATCCCTTTTTCTTTTTCTTTTTTTTTTGCTTTCTTTTTTCCTTTTTTTCTCTTTTTTTTTCTTTTCTTTCATTTTCTCTTTCTTTCTTTTCTTTTTGGCAAAGCACTTTATCTCCCTTTTCCTCATCTTCTTTGTCCAAAACTACTCTTTCTCTCTCTCTCTCTCTCCACCCACCTCCTTCTTTAGCCATTTCTTTCTTTTTGTGCTTCATGACTCCTTAAACATGAGTCTTAAGCATCATTTATTGTGTGAGAACCTAGATTTGACTCTAAAAGTTAAGATTTTGGCTAAGTGTTTAGGTTGACTAGTGTTAGTTTCATGCAATGTCAATGACTAACAATGGTGTGTGTGTTTCAATGAAACAATGGCTGACATTTTGTTTTTCCATGATTTATGTATCTCCTAGACTTTTCTTGATGCATGACCTTCAATAATGTGTATCAATGACTAATGGTTATAGTAATGGTGCCGCTTTGTCTTTTTAAGGACATCATTGGCTACCAATAGTGATATTAGTAAGTCTTTTGGTGGGAAATACCCACTATGAGGTACTTTTTCCACTTCTTTTGTCACTTTCATTTTGATTTCTTATTTTACAACTAATTGATGTGTATTATGCAAGAAAAAATAAATAATAAGGAAAAATCAACATAGTGGTAACCTATGTTTATTGTTTTTATGTAAGGGGACTTTTGTTGATCTTTTTCTTAATGGACAAAGACAACAATGCTCAAGATAGATCTCTTTTTGGCCAATTTTTGGGTGTATAGTTATATGTGTGCTTGTTTTAGCTTTTTGGTAGTAGATGTATTATTTTTACTTTGTTTATGGATATGTTTGTGTTTGTTACTTTTGGTTATTTTATGCCAAATAAATTATGGCAAATTGTGTTTAATAGTTATTGATGACAATATTAGTGGGTGAAATAGTGTTTATGATTAGATATTTGACCATTAATGCTTGAATTTAATTTTTTTTCTTAATATGATTGTGGTTTTAAGCTTATCTTAGATCATTTATATGAGTGATTATGTTTTTAAAATTATTACTTAGCTTTCTTTTACTATAATAACTTATTAGCTCAGTAAGAGAGCATTTACTATTTCACCTCCTAGAAACTTAAATTTGAGCTAAATAAGTTCATTTTTTGTTTTTTTTAATTGAAAGTATTAAGTGCAATGTTTAATAAAAATAGAAGAAAACATCAAAAGAGGCTTATAATCTTGTTGTGAGTATTTTTATTTCCACCATTAAGATGTACAAGGGTAGCAATATCACTCTTCACATAACTTAAACTCTTTACCATGTAATCACATGAGAAAGGAATCCAATAATTGGGGCTAATACTAGTCAGGGTCAAATATGGATGCATATCCTTGAGTTTGTTCCTCTTGGTGTCAAAAGCCAATTTGAGAATCATCAAGAAAATGGTCAAAGCCACTTTATGTATTCCTAGTAAAAAGAGTAGGCAAACCTTCTTTGGAGACTATAAGCTCTTCTTTTAGATTCTTAAATTTTTTTTTAAACTCTTTCATGCTTTAGACCTTCTCGTAAAAGTGGGCTACCTACTTCTTTACCTTATTGGCTTGACAGTTAGACTCTTTTGCTTTTATGTCCACATCTTTAAACTTTCTACTCCAATGGGCACTATTTCTCTTCAAAAGAGTTCTATCATGTCTTAACTTCTTGACCAAATCCCTTGTTCTAGAATTTTGTAAAGCCAATGACCCCTATTCAAGCTAGAGATCTTCTTAAAAAAAGGGAGACACTCTGCTTCTACCTCTTTGTAATTAAACACATTTTGTTTCTTTTGAGAGAATATGGCTTGACTTATGGGTTGCTTTCCCACATCTTTGTCTGCATGAGAACTCTCTTTAATGTGAACCCTTAGGCAAGTATTATGGTTTGAAGGATCTAAGGAAATTAGCTTAGAAATTGCCCTTATAGCAGCCTTTTTGGTACTTAGCTTCTTAAGCCATTTAAGAATAACAAAGTAGTTATCTCTTAAGGTTGAACATTTCTTCTCTTGGGCCTTGTGATTCCATTATAGTTTTGTATCATCTTTAAATCATGAAGATACAATAAGGCCCAAAAATTAAGAGCTCAACCAACTTGATAGGTAGCCTTTTATACCTTGATTAATGAAGATCTATTGTATTCACAATCTAAAAAGGCACCTTATAAAAGGCCTTCCTTTCATGATCAATGTAATTGAAAATGTTACTTTAAACTCCATAGGATGACATCAAACAAAGAGAAACCTGGTTTAATGCCATTTGATGCAAAATAGAATCATGAAGATATGAGATGTATCAAACTAGACAAATCTAAATTCTAATACTACTTGACGTAGAATGAAAGCTTGAAAAAGAGATAACCAAAGGTCAATACTTCATTGACCCTTTATGGGGTTTATAAATTCTACCAAAGAAAATAAAAACAAGTTTCAAAAGTTGATAACAATTCTAATAATTAATAAACTATACCTTAGGTTTATAAGCCTATTTAACCCTAACAAAACTAACTGATAAGGAAACAAATAAATAAAAATATTCATATCCTTAAACTTAAGCCTAAAGGTAATAATATTTTCAAATCTCTTAAATAGTATAAAATGCTTTAAATAAACAATAAGATGATAATAATAAAAATTGCAACATTAATTGTGATGACAACTGTGGAGATGATGGGTGGAAGGCTTCAATAGATTCAAAAGGTCCATTGAACATTCCAAAAGACCCAATTATACGAGCTAAAGTTTCAATGGAAACAAGAGGCCCACTGCACATTCTAGAAGGCCCAATAACATAAATGGGTTAGCTCAGGACATTCAGGCCAACCAAGCTTCAAATGGTGCGAATTCAAGTTTCAAAGAGAGTCCAGGCCTAATTAATATAATTGGAATACTTAATAGGTCAGACTAAGTAATAGCATCACTCCTAAATAGGAGTTCATTGTATGTGTTGGAATTTGTCCGAAATTACTCCAAAATAAGGATTTCTCCTAATTAGGAATTTTGCCTCTTTAAGATTGCCATTTTAGCCTATAAATAGGCACTCCTTGTAACCTCTGGAAATCAAACAACTTTAAATGAAATAGAAAGCAAGGGTTTTTCTCCCTCGGTTTTTTTAAGAACTAAAAAAGCTTATCAAGAGGTACTTCTTCTTGTGGTGTTCAAATCGACTTATCACTCCCAATTCCTTTCTTTTCTAGAGTGTGTCATCCATATTCTTCTTGAATACCCTAGGTTCATGTTCCTTCAAATATTGTGTCTAGGGTTTCTGTTATTAAACTTTGATTTAGCTTTCCTGGTTGTTCTTTGATTCCTTGTGTGCGTTGGGTCCCTAAGCCACGTCTCCTTGGGGTTTTCCGCATCAGTTGGTATTAAAGCTCGGCTTTAAATCAAGTTGTATTGATTAATTCTTTAATTTTCTGCCTTGTGATTTATCTATTACCCTTGAAACGTGCCTAATCTGTCTTTTTGCAACCCTTTTTACCTTGCTTGTTTGTTTGAGATCATAACTATTAAAAATGTGCAAATCTCAATACCAATCGCTGTCTCCAAGCTTTATACTATTATTTTGTGTTGAGAAAAAAAAACAAGAGGAACAAACAAAAAAAAAACAAAACAAGAAAAAAAGAGGAACAAAAGAAAGAAGGTATCCAATTCAAGTTATCGATAAAAGTTAACAACTTAGTCATATTGGCTACGATAATTATATAGCTTCGTTGCTCAACTCCCAATTCTATCATCTACTTTCTTGTTATGCCATCCAAGTTTGTCCTATAGGTTTAACCCCGTATTCTGATTTTTATAAGTTTGGTTCATTAAATTCGTTTGTGTTGATATCCTTTTTCAACTCCTTATTCTCCAATTTGTTTAATCCTACACCATTTATCTTATTTTATTCAAAATCAATCCTCTTGATTTAGTTTGCTTAGTTCTTTATAGAGTTGAAAGGGGCAATCTGAGTGGTAAAAAGGCAAGAGTGAAAGTTCATTTAAAGAAAAAGCCATAAAGAGTGTAAACATAAGTGTGACACCTTCTTTTCAGTGAAACACGTGAGGGAGTGCTCTATGAGGTATCTTATTATTTTGTGTAGAAATAATACTATGACATCCAAAGACAAAGGTGCAGCTCAGGAGGGAGCTGGTGATGTGTCCTTCATGATCAAAGCTATGCAACAACAATTTGAGTGTATGAATACCAGATTTGATGATATAAGGGAGAGGATGGAGGAGCAATCTAATACTATAGCAGAGTTGCAAAGGAGGCATGGGGAATATGAGGCTCCTAAAGCAAGAAGGCAGTTGAGACATGCCTATGACCATGAAGATGATGAATTTGATGATTAAACTACTGTGGTCAGAACTGCTAAAAATAGAAGGGATCAAAGAGAATTTGGGAGACAAGGCACCTATAACCATAATTTGGGCAGTATTAAAATGACAATTCCTCCATTCCAAGGTAAGAATGATCCTGATGCATACCTAGAATGGGAGAAGAAGGTTGAATTGGTTTTTGACTACCACAACTATTCTGAGGAGAAAAAGGTAAAGCTTGCTGCAGTTGAATTCACTGATTATGCTATTATTTGGTGGGATCAACTTGTTTTTGACTAGGAGAAGGAATCATGAGCGGCCTATTAATACATGGGAGGAGATGAAGGCTATCCTGAGAAGGAGGTTTGTCCCTAATCACTATTACAGGGAGCTATACCAAAAGTTGCAAGGGCTCACTCAGGGCACCAAAAGTGTGGAGGACTACCATAAGGAGATGGAGACTACCATGATTAGGGTGAATGTAGAAGAAGATAGAGAAGCAACCATGGCTCGATTTCTACAAGGGCTAAATAGGGACATAGCAAATGTGGTTGAATTGCAACACTATGTGGAATTAGAAGACATGGTGCACATGGCCATAAAAGTTGAAAGGCAACTCAAACAAAAGGGTTCCACACAGCTGGGGCAGAACTTAGGATCTACCTCATCTTGGAAGCCAAATTGGAGTAAAAGGGACGAGATGGCCAATTACAAGTCCAAAGCCGAGCTATCCAAGTACAAGAATATGGGTTCTAGTAAGGAGGAAGGTAATTCTGACCCCCAACCAAGTAGAAATAGAGATGTTAAATGTTTTAAGTGTTTGGGCAGGGGTCACATTGCATCTCAATGTCCAAATAAGCATGCAATGATCTTGAGAAGTAATGGTGATGTTGAAACTGAAAGTGAATAAGATGATGATTCTATGCCATCATCAGAGGGTGAAAGTGATGGAGAGGAGTATCCGGTTAATGGAGTAGCTCTCGTTATAAGGCAAGCATTGAATGTGCAAGTAAAGGAAGAAAATGAGGTGCAACAAGATAATATCTTTCAGATGAGGTGTCTCATCAAAGATAAGGTATGTAGTATGATTATTGATGGTGGGAGTTACACTAATGTTGCTAGCACAATTATGGTTGAGAAGCTGGATTTACCTACTATGAAGCATCCTAGGCCATATAAGCTTTAATGGTTGAATGAAAGTGGTGAAGTCAAGGTAAATAAGCAAGTGCTCATATCATTTTCTATCGGAAGGTAGCATGATGAAGTTTTATGTGATGTTGTACCTATGCATGTGGGCTATATTCTATTAGGAAGACCATGGCAATTTGACAGATGAGTTATGCATGATGGCTTCAAGAATCGATATTCCTTTGTAATGAATGAAAAACCCGTTACTCTTGTACCATTATCGCCTTAACAAGCTTATGAGGATCAATTAAGGATTAAAAATGAGAGTGAACAGAAAAGAAAGATTGATGAAAGAGAAAAGATAGGAGAAAGAGAGGAGAGTGAAGTCAAAAGAGCATTCTATACCAAACAACCTATGATCGTACTTCTGTACAAGGAGGCTTATTTTAACACTAACAAGTTTGACCCATCTTTGCCTAGTGTTGTTGTTGCTCTATTGCAGGAATTTGAAGATGTATTCCCTGACGATGTTCCAAGTGGATTGCCACCTAAAAGTGGAATTGAGCATCAAATTGATTTCATCCTAGGTGCATCCATCCCTAATCGGCCAGCATATAAGAGTAATCTTGAGGAGACAAAGGAGCTTCAAAGGTAGGTTGAGGAGCTTATTTCTAAAGGATATGTGAGGGAAAGCATGAGTCCATGTGCTGTTCCTGTTCTACTTGTACCCAAGAAAGATGAGACTTAGAGGATGTGTGTTGATTGTCGAGCAATCAACAAAATCACTGTAAAGTATCATCACCCCATACCTAGATTAGATGACATGTTGGATGAATTGCATGGTTCATGTGTCTTTTCTAAGATTGATTTGAAAAGTGGATATCATTAGATTAGGATGAGAGAGGGAGATGAGTGGAAAACAGCTCTCAAAACTAAGTATGGTTTGTATAAATGGCTTGTTATGCCATTTGGTCTCACTAATGCACCAAGCACTTTTATGCGACTAATGAATCATGTTTTGCGTCCATTCATTGGTAAATTTGTGGTTATGTATTTTAATGATAGTTTGGTCTATAGTAAAACCTTAAAAGAGCATCTTGATTATTTACATTCTATTATAAGTGTTTTATGTTCTGAGAAATTGTATGCTAACTTAAAGAAATGTTCCTTTTGTACCAATCAGATCACATTTCTTGGCTATGTTGTGAGTTCTTAAGGTGTCGAGGTTGACGAGGAAAAGGTTAAGGCAATTCATGATTGGCCTACACCTAAGTCAATTAGTGATGTGCGTAGCTTTCATGGTCTAGCTAGTTTCTATAGACACTTTGTTAGGGACTTTAGCACCATTGCTGCACCACTCACTGAGCTTATCAAAATGAACACGAGTTTTAGGTGGGGTAGTGACCAAGACAAGGCTTTTAATTGCATCAACGAAAAATTAAGTTCTGCACCCCTACTTACTTTACCTAACTTTGCAAAAGCTTTTGAGATTGAGAGTGATGCTTCAGGTATTGGCATCGGAGCTGTTTTGATGTAGGAAAGGCGCCCAATTGCTTACTTCAGTGAAAAGCTAAGTGGAGCAAGCCTTAATTATCCTACTTATGATAAAGAAATGTATGCATTGGTACGGGCTTTGGAGACATGGCAACATTACCTTTGGCCTAAGGAGTTTGTCATCCATATTGACCATGAATCATTGAAGCACTTGAAGGGACAAGGAAAGTTGAACAAAAGACATGCCAAGTGGATTGAATTCATTGAGACCTTTCCCTATAACATCAAATATAAACAAGGTGATGATTCGAGGGCAAATCCTTTTGAGGAGGGGGGGAATGATGAGAACCGTGGAGATGATGGGTGGATGGCTTCAATAGATTCAAGAGGTCCATTGCACATTCCAAAAGACCCAATTACACGAGCTAGAGTTTCAATGGATGCAAGAGGTCCACTGCACATTCCAGAAGGCCCAATAACACGAGCTAGAGCCAAGAAGATTAAAGAAGCACTAAATGGGCTGATTCAGGACATTCAGGCCAACCAAGCTTCAAATGGTGCGAATTCAAGTTTCAAAGAGAGTCTAGGCCTAATTAATATAATTGGAATACTTAATAGGTCAAACTAAGTAATAGCATCACTCCTAAATAGGAGTTCATTGTATGTGTTGGAATTTGTCTGAAATTACTCCAAAATAAGGATGTCTCCTAATTAGGAATTTTACCTCTTTAGGATTGCCATCTTAGCCTATAAATAGGCACTCTTTGTAAGCTCTGGAAATCAGACAACTTTGAGTGAAATAGAAAGCAAGGGCTTTTCTCCCTCAGTTCTTTTAAGAACTAAAAGAACTTATCAAGAGGTACTTCTTCTTGTGGCGTTCAAATCAACTTATCACTCCCTATTCTTTTCTTTTCTAGAGTGTGGCATCCATATCCTTCTTGAATACCCTAGGTTCGTGTTCCTTCAAATATTGGGTCTAGGGTTTCTGTTATTAAACTCTGATTTAGCTTTCCTGGTTGTTCTTCGATTCCTTGTGTGCGTTGGGTCCCTAAGTCACGTCTTTTTGGAGTTTTCTGCATCAGTTGGTATCAGAGCTTAGCTTTAAATCAGGTTGAATCCACTCACTCTTCAATTTTCTACCTTGTGATTTATTTTTATCTGTTTGATTTGTCTATTATGTGCATTACAATTCAAATGCACAAATCTATTTGGTTGCAATCCTTTTGGAATGTGTAATGGACATCTTGAATCTATTGAAGCCTTCCACCCATCATCTCCACAGTTCTCGTCAAATTGTATAATAATATAAGATAATTTTCATCACGTGTATCATGACCTTGTCATTAACCCACAAAGAAATGCTCAAAATTCACAAGTTACTTCATCACCTTGACTTAGGGCCCCTTGGGCCTAGTTATGAATTGAACCTAATATATAGATTTAGGCCTCCTTATTAATAAGAGAAAATTATTATAACTTTGTTGTTCCCACAGCCTTGTATGGGTTGTAATTGTTGTCAACTAGGGTTAAGTGTGCAAGAGAGTAAAGTCATATGGAAGGGCAGTAAAGTCACATGGAAGGGCAAGAAAGTAAATCTGCCGCGTAAGGGCAAGAACGTAAATCCGCCATGTAAGCCCTATTAGGGTTTTATGGAAGAGAGTATATAAAGGCCTTGGAAGACAAAACTAGGGCAGAGGGCCAACACAATTGAATAAACAGCAACCCTACAGCAACCGGCCAAAAGGAAGAGAGAGCAGAACGGCAAGAGATCAGAAACAACACCACCAGGAGAGCAAACCAGAAACGTCACCACCGGGAGAGCAAACCAGAACGTGCAACCTCCTGCAAGCAAACCAGAAACACGTCCTGCAAGCAAACCAGAAATACATCCTGCAATCAAACCAGAAACGCCTCCTGCAAGCAAACCAGAAACACATCCTGCAACCAAACCAGAAACGCACAACCAGCAAGAGGAGAAATAAGAAACAGACCACCCGGAAGAGAAGACAGCAGACCTGGTATCCGTGAGACCACCCGAAAGAGAAGACAGCAGACCTGGTATCCGTGAGACCACCCGGAAGAGAAGACAGCAGACTAGAAGCGTGAGGCAGGCCGAGAGACGTGAACCAGAAAAACCAGTAGTGTGAGGCAGGCCAAGAGACGTGAAACAGCAGACCAGGAGCGTGAGACCAGAACATGCAATGGCGTGACTGATCAGAAGCGTGGGGCAGGCCGTGAGACGTGAAACGGCAGACCAGAAGCTTGAGTGCAAGCTGTGAAACCGTGAGACGGTGAAAGCAGGAGCTGTGTGAGACAACCTAGAGAAGGAATTTGGCGTAGCATCAGAAAGAACTCAACGTATTTCTAGATTTCTTCAAGAGAGGTTAGAGAGCGTTGCGGTGAACTTCTAAGCGGCAGTGGAGCAGCCTTTCAATTCAACAGAGGCAAGACAAGCTAGAAGAAGAGTAGACACAGTAAGTGACACTCTTTGTATTGTACTTGCTTAGTAATTGCAATAGTGAAAGGAGCAGAAGATTAAGACATCCATTGTAACTATAATTCTCAAGTATAGTGGATAGTCTCGGTAAGGGAGAGTCCCTACCACCGTGGATGTACGTCACGTTGACGGAACCACGTAAATCTCGTGTGTCCTTATTTTGCTTTACATTCTGTGTTTTGAATTAAGTTGTGAACGCAGCTAAAGTATCAGCCAACCCATAACCTAACGAAGACCTAAACAAGAACATCCAAATTGTCTATTAGGCAAGGTGTCTGAAAGGTGACTTTGGGGACTATTGTGATTAGTAGGTAGCAATAGATCTACCTTAGTCGAATCTGAGAAAGAGTTCGCTTTTAAGAAAAGATTGAAGTTGTTCACTTTCCTGCGAATTGTGAATTGTGGTGATACTGATTCACCCCCCCTCTCAGTATCACAAACTAGTAGATCCTAGGGTGAAGTTGGGAACTTCAAACTTAAATATGCTTGATAGTTTTATTCTTTATATGTGCTAGTGCTAGAAACCTTCATTTATTACTTATGTTTTTAATTTCTTTGTTTTTTTTTTTCACTAAAAAAAAGGATATCATAAGTATGTTAGTCATTGTATCTGTGAGTTGAGATTAAAGGTTATCCATTGATATCCTTATTTAACCTTTCCCATAGGAAGGAACCATTACTTAAGTAATTATGGCTTCAAGGAGGACTGCCCCATACTTTATCGTGTAATGTGAACCCTAAAAGGCGAGGCTTAGTGATCTAACATGCACAAGGAGTCAAACAAGAACCCAAAAGAGTTAAACCAAATTTTAATTATGTAAACTCTAAACCCAATGTTTAAAGGAACATGAATGTAAGGTATAAAGAAAAATATGGATGACACACTCAAAAAAGAATGAATTTTAAAGTAATAAGTTAAGGTTGAATGACACAAGAAGAGTTAATTATTGATAAGTTTTTTAGTTCTTAAAAGAATTAAAGGAAAAAATGCTCACTTTTTAATTTATATAATTGTTTACCTTTTAACAATGAAATTAAGTCTATTTATACATTAAAATAACAACCCTCAAAATCCTAAAACTAGAGCCAATGATATACTCTTAAAAGATAGGAATATTCTTATTTTATTGTAAACTCTTATTTTATAACAAATTTCTATTTTATAAAAAACTCCTACTTAAGAGTGAATTTTATTACCTAACCCTAACTCAATATGCACTTCAATCATACTAATAAAGTCTTAATCATCTCTTAAGCTTGAATATATGCCATTGGATGAATTTATGCCATTTGTAACTTGGTTGGCTCAGATATTTTCAATCACCTCATTTAGTGCCTCTTTCATTTTTTTTAACCCTTGAACTTGTCATTGACCCTTCATAAATGCTTAATAAATCCTTAAAAGTCCTTCATGCATTACCTCCTCCATAGATCTCATCAGTCCCCCTCTCCTCAAAAGGATTTCTCCTCAAATTATCACTTGTATCAAAAGGAGAAAGATTAGAAATATTAAATTTTGCACTCACATTTTACTCATCGACAAGCTCTAACTTATAGGCATTGTCATTAATCCATGCTACCATTTGAAATGGACCATCTCCTTTAGCCTATAGCTTTGAGCACCTCTAAATTTGAAACATTTCCTTATGCATATGCACTCAATCCTAATCACCAGATTTAAATACTACCTTTTCTTGCCCTTTTTTGGTATAAGTTGCATATTACTTAGTTTGTTTTGCAACGTGTTGCTATATCTTCTCATGTAACTTCTTCTTTATTTCAACCTTGCAATCACCATCTAAACCAACATACTTATCAATAGAGAAAGACGTCAAATCCAAAGGAGTTAAAGGATTAAAACAATACATAATTTCAAATGGAGAGTAACTAGTAGGAGAATGAACATTCTTATTCTATGTGAACTCTACATGCAACAAATAATCTTCCCACATTTCTAAATTCATTCGAATAATAGCACACACCAAAGTAAAAAGAGATCAATTAACTACCTTAGTTTACCCATATATTTATAGATGGCAAGTAGTTAAGAACACTAGTTTAGTATTTAATTTAAGCCATAAAGTCTTTTAAAAGTAGTTCAAGAACTATGTATCTCAATCTAAAATGAGATACTAAACTAGTGTCAATATTACCACTATCCCACAACACTATGGTATGCTCATTAGAATATTAAGATGCAATATGTCCCCTTCTCAGACATTTAAAACATTTAATATCTCTATTTTTACTTGGTTGGAAATTAAAATTACTTTTTACTTATTATGGCTTAGTTCCTTACTCTTATATGATTCAACCTTACGATTGTAATAAGCCCTTTTTTCCTTTTTACTCCAATTCAGCTTTTAGGATGAAGTGGAACCCAAATTCTATCCAAATCACATGGAACCTAAATTCTATCCAAATCATATAGAACCCTTTCGTTTAAGTTGCCCCTTAACTTTCATTATCATATGCACCAAGTCTTCCAACTCCACATAATATTACTATTCAACAACGTTAACAATATCTCTATTCAGCCTTTGTAAGAACCAAGCCATGGTTACTTCTCTACCCTTCTCCATATTAGCCTAAATCATGGTAAATTTCATCTACTTGTGGTAATCCTCCACACTCTTAGTGCCTTAAATGAGCCCTTATAACCTTTAATACAAATCCTTATAATAGTGATTAGGGATGAAACCTCTTCATCATGTTAGCCTTCATCTCCTCCCATGTATTAGTAAACCTTTCGTGATTCCTTCTTCTAGCCAAAAAAAGTTAATCCTAGCAAATAATAGCATAATCAGTACATTCAACCGCAACAAGTTTCACTTTTTCTCTTCAAAATAGTTGTGATAGCTAAAGACCAAATCAATCTTCTTCTCCCATTTTAAATAGCTTTGTTGATCATTTTTTCCTCGGACTGGAGGAATTTTCATTTAATGCTACCAAAATTACAATCATAGGTGTCTCACTTCTTATGATCTCTTGGACCATTTCTATTATTGACAATTCTGACCAAAGTAGTTAGATCATCAAATTCATTATCTTCTACATTATTTACATGGCCATAGTCTTATCTCTTATACTTTTTTGTATTAGGAACCTTACGACCCCTATACTTCCTTGGCAATTTTGCTATTGTATTGGCTTGTTTCTTCATCATATCACTCATATTAGTAAATTTGATGTTCATTCACTTAAATTATAGTTGCATAAATTTGATCATGAATGACACATCACTACCCTCCTTCTCAGCTCCACCTTCATCTTTGGAAAACATAGTGTTAATTCTACACAAAATGACTAAGATACCTCAACAAAACACTCCCTTGTGTGTTTCACTCAAAAATAGTGTCACACCACTTCATGTTTATACTCTTTAAAGATTTTTTTCAATATGTGTTTATACTCCTACCTTTTACTACTTAAATTTTCTCTCTCAATTCTTTATTAAATTAAAAAACCTTAATCAAAGTCATTTTATGACTAATTAATTCCAATAAATTAGAATCAAAGAAATTTAGAAAAGCATAATGAATAAAAGTTGTGGGCTAGAAAAAAGCAATAAGATTAAATTGTAGTACATAAAAGAGAATAATTAAATTTGAATTCTTATAGGAACTAGAAAGTAACAAGGTTTACTCCTTTAACCTAATTAAACAAGGTTTACCTCTTAAATAGGAAGAAATCAATTATAATCTTTTATTCCTTTTTTTTTCTTGTTTCTTTTCTTCTTTTTCTAGTTCTTTTTTTTATGTGAATTTAAGAACAAGAAGAGATAAACTAGGGTTTGTAGATTAAAAGAACAAAAGTGTATAAAATGTTGCCAAGAAGAATAACAAGAGAAAAACTTAAATTTTAATGAGAAAACTTGAGTTTGAGCCAAACTCTAATATCAACCTATGTGAACCCCAAAAGATAGGGCTTAGGGACTTCACATGTAGAGGGAATTAAGTAAAAATCCAAGAAAGTTAAATCAAATTTCAATCCTGCAAACCCTAGACCTAATTTTAAAAGGATCATGAACCTAAAGTATAAAGAAAGATATGGATGTCACACTCTAGAAAAGAATGAATTTACGAGTTATAAGTCAAGTTAAACATCATAAAAAGAGTTAGTTCTTGATAAATTCTTTGGTTTTTAAAAGAATAAAAAGAAAAAATTGTCACTTTTCAATTCACTTAGTCGCCTACCTTTTAACAATGAAATCAAATCTATTTATAAGTTGAAATAACAACCTTAAAAATTGTAAAAGTAGAGACCATGATATATTCCTAAAAAATAAGAACACTTTTATTTTATTATAAACTCTTATTTTATGACAAACTCTTATTTTATAACAAACTTCTACTTAAAAGTAGGTTTTATTACTTATCCTTGACTCATCAAGCATTCCAATGATATTAATAAAGTTTTGGCCTTCTTTCAAATTTGAATTCACACCATTTGCAACTTGATTAGTTTGAATATTCTCAATTAGCTCATTTAGTGCTTCTTTCATTTTTTTAGCCCTCGAACATGTCATTAGCCTTTTATGAATGCCTAGTGGATCCTTAAAAGTCATCCATGCATCAACTCTTCTATAGATCTCATCACCGTAATGTATCAAATACAAAACCCAATAGTACATTAACTATAAATCTCTATAATTTCCTTAAAATCTAATGGGATGTTGTTAAGGGTATTTAAACTTGAACCAATATGGAAAGAGTGTTGAAATAAATATTTCTCATTGAAATAACAAAATAACTATATAGATGCACTTTGTGTGAGAATCAAGACACAATTAGTATAAAAAAGACACACTATCTAAACTTATACTTAAAAATGTAATATTTTGAAGTTATACATTATAGTACATGTCAAAATTTATTAACAAAAAATTATTTTTTGAATTGTTTAAAATGAGTACAATAAAAAGTGTGTCAAAAAGAATTTTCTATTGAAACAAATGAGCAACTACATGGACACACTATGCCCAATTAGTAAAAAGAAAAAAGTCTAGAGCATGAAGGATAAAAAAAAATAATAATTTAAATTCATTTTTTTATTGAAATTTTAGTTTTTCCAATTTGAAAGTACTAAATATGCAATTGAAATAACAAGATGTGTAACTAAAACAAAACAATATGTGACCAAACATTATTGGATATTTTTAAAAGTTGTTGCACATTTTATGTTTTTGGTTACATATTTTATTGTTATAGTTGTACATCTAATAACTTTAGATGAAAAAATTGAAATGAAAAAAAGAATTCAAAATATTATTTTCTATTAAATGGGGCCCGCAATTAGGACATTCTTATGTTGATTCTTATAGTTAAAAAAGTAAAATTTTAAAAGCACACAAGCTAAAATTTATAGTTAAAAAACTACTATCTCATTATTATACTTTATGGTATATGCTATTATTTATTAATAATTTTTTTAAGTAATTATTTATAATGAGTCTAACCAAAAATGTCTAACATGTATTTCCAATTAAAATAAGGGGGCGATTACGTGAACACAACTTTGTTAGACACATTACACATAATTCTTAAAAATAGGACACAAAATAAAATTTATAATTAAAAATGTGATATTTTATCATTATACATTTTGGTACTTGTCTTTGTTTATTAATAAAAAATTATTTTATTAATTGTGTAGTTTTATTAATAATAGCCTTCATCTAAATTGAACTGCAATCAATGATCTTAGTTTCTAATTTTTCAAAAGCCAAACCATCAAGTTACGTGAGATTAAAGACTAAAAATGATATCTAACCATTGAAATTATTATAAGATATAAATAAATTAGTTAATTTTTAAAGGTAGGTAAAAGTATTTGGAACTAGACAAGGCAAATCGTCAAGTTCAATGCTAATAACATGAACCGTTGAGCCATGACAAGCCACACCATCCCATAAGCAGTAATGTTCACTCTCATTTCATGATTCCATCTTAGGTTCACCAATTTGTTCACCATTTATGATAAGACAATTAGTAGGAAAGTTGTTATTGAATTGCAGTAGCACAATTCTCTCTTTATAAGAGTAGAGTTGTTAAGGTCATGGGAGAGACAAAGAAAAGGACAATGAAGGGGTTAACTAAAATGAGAGGACAACCAAAGGCAAAGCTTAAAGACCTAAAACTATCCATATCTTTCTATCAGTTAAAGACCAACTGACTATAGAAAACATGACCGAATAAGTGAGCCAATGGAAGCTTATTAATAGCATTCAAGTGAAAAGGAGAAGAGTACAAAAAAGAGTGAGAAAGAGTAGGAGAAGAGGGAGTTGGAGGAGGAAGAGAAGAAAAAGAAGGTAAAGAGTGAGGGTGGAATTCCACATACTGATTCTTTTGACTCTTTAGGACTAGTTGAAGAAAGAGTCTATTTTAGCACCCAATTTCAATTCTATGGACTAAATGGTTAGGACATGACCTAGACTAGAAGATATTTGGAATCCAACAATGTGTGTACCCTTCAAGTGGTTCAGGTTGCTTCCTATTATCCCCTCACACATAATTGGATCTTAAGGAATAATCCCTAGTCTAGACTAACAAATCATGCAGTCCAATTAACGAAATATTCGTGTCATCATCCAAAGTATGGCCAATAGCATTTTCCACAATTCAAATGTGTATATAAGAGTTGATTTACCATAACTAGCTCTTCTTACAAAATCAATTTTCTTCCCCCAATCAGGAGGAAAAGTATAGACGCAAGATATGAACACCTTACCTATTTATTCTCTTAGGAAAAGAGACCACGAGAACCAAAGATAAGGTGAGAATTATAAAAGCCTACTTTTATATCGTGCACAAAATTTTAGAGAAGGTGTCAAAATTATTCCTCATCAATTTGTTCTCTTAATTCAGTTGCATGTAACAAATCCCTTGATGAATTGTCCTTTAGATTTCATTTTTTCTTCCTTTTTTGGACTTGTTGCTTTTTTATCCATAAATAATCTTTTATATGCATGAGTGTCATGCCTGTATGATAATCACCACGATTTGCTAAAATTGAAAGCTAGTGATGCCTTTACTACTTAACCATTATGGTTATAATAATGATACAATAACAATTTTTGGTTAGACACACCCATGTACATTTTTATAAAATAATATACATTTTATTTTGGTGCAATATATTATTTTTAAAAAAGGATTATATAGACACACCTATCTTTAGCTATAGTCATTGCATTTAGAGGAATGGTTAAAAACTATGGCAAATAATTCCAATATTGTTTTTATTGTTAAGAGTAAGGACAATAACGATTACTATATACCGAATTTATATTTTCCTTTTTGTTTTCTTTCCATGAACTAGAAGATCTATCTATTATGTGTTGTAATAATTTGCATAAGGGCAATGCAACTTTTGAAAATTATTTTGATAAATCTCTAATATAAACTTTCAAGACTAAGAAAAAACAAGTTTTCTCCACACTTGTAAGGTAAGGTGTAGATTGATCAAGATTTATCTCAACTTTGTCAATTTCAATTCCCTTAGATGAAAGAACATGCTCCCAAATTATACCTTATTCTACCATAAAGTGACATTTTTTCAAATTTAATACAAGGTTAATTTTTATGCATTTTTTAAGTATAAAGTTGTCTAAATATGCATCAAAAGAGTCTCCATAAATGGTACAATCACCTATAAAAATTCAATTATTTTTTCAATATAATAAAAACATATATGAACTATATATCTTTGAAATATGGTTAGAGTATTGCAAACTCCAAAAGGCATACTTTGATAGGCAAAGTTACCAAATGGACATAAAAATATTGTATTCTCCTAATCTTCCAATGCAATCACAATCTGGTTGTAATCTAAATAACCATCAAGAAAACAATAGTGAGATGGACCAATTAACCTTTTAAGCATTTGATCAATAAAAGTTAAAAGAAAGTAATCTTTACAAGTTGTAGCATTTAGGCTATAGTAATCAATATAAATCCTCTATCCATTTTAAATTCGAGGGCCAATCAACTCATCATAATGATTTTTAACTATTGTAATTTATGTTTTCATAAGAACCATTTGCATTAGACCAACTCATTTGCTATTTAAGATTAGGTAAATCATACTAACATTAAGAAATTTGAATGCTTCTTTCTTCATTATGTCTATCATTAGAGGGTTCAATCTATATCGTGCTTCTTTTGATAATTTTAAACCCTTATTAAGTAAGATGTGATTCATCTACATGGATGGGCTTCTCCCCTTGAGGTCCACTATGGTCTATCCAATTGTTATCTTTTGATCTCTTAGAACTCGAACAAGTTCTTCTTCTTGCAATGGGGTCATGTTCTTTGCAATGATCATTGATAGAGTTTCTCCATCTTTCAACAAAACATACTAAAGATGATTTGGTAATAGCTTCAATTATAGTATGGGCAACTATATAATAAAAGGTAGAAGTTTGGTGCTAAAAACAAGTAATTCAATACTAGATACATCATACCAAACTTCTCCAAAATCTCTTTTTCTTGCTCCTATTTTTTAGATTTTGAAAATCTACATGGGGAAAGAAGTAAAGGATTTACCCTAAGTGGCGATGGTTGGGCTTTGATGGGTCTATAGTTGTGGGAGGTGCCTTTATTGGTGCTTCCATTTCTTTTCTACTCCTCAAGACTATGGCACTTGTGTTTGTCTTTGGATTTAACATGTTTTAAGAAGGTAATTTGTTTGATCCTTACACTTTTAATCTACTCATGGTCATGATAAGTTTTCTTATTTGATTCACTAAATTTGGAATACTTGTACTTATTTCTTGTTGAAATTGTTAGATGTTTTTAATAAGAGACTTAACAATTTCATCAAGAGACATACCTAAGTTTTTAGGTGCATTTGTCTAGTATTAGAGGGTGATGACACTTGTTGAAATTGGCAATTAGGGGCATTGTGGGCCACTTGTTGATTTCCATAACTAAAGTTAGGATGACGTCTCAATTCAGGATTATTAGTGTTGGAGAAAGGATCATACTTGCATTGTGATTCCCTTTGAAAATCCTCCTACCACATTGGCTTGCTTTATTGGATGATCCTAAAGTGTTGGACAAATATTAGTTATATGTCCTTAATTTAAGCAAATGTTACATACCTAGACTTATTGCATGTTTCCTACACTCATTTGACATATAGGTGAAGTCAAATTATTAATTTGTTGTTGAAAGAAAGATGTACATACTTTATTGATATTGTTAGATATCAAGTGCTAAATTGTTAGGAATTTGCAGACATGTTCGCTATCAAATTTTTTATGGATTTTGGGTTTTTGTCCACTAATGCTCATCCTTTAGCTGTGTCTATCATACTTTTATCTTTGGGAACAAGTCCTTTATAAAAGTCCCTTGTTAGTTTACCAAGGATAATGCGAAAGCCCTCAACTTGATTTGGTTTTTTAGATATCTTAGTAGGCTTCATGCTTGAATAGGCTACATGGAATTCTTTTAGATGCTTATGTAGAACTTCACTTGCAAGACCATGAAAAGTTGGCAAGAGATGAATTAGGCCAGATTTTAACTTAAATGCAACACCTATATTAGGATACCTATGCAAAAGGGTTATTTGTTTATATTAAGAGCCACCAACTCTTTAAGAGTTCAACTATTGTTATTGGCATTTGTAGCCATGATTTTTGTCTTAGTGCCACTCGATAAGGTTGATGATGATGCAAGGTTGGATGTGAGTTTAAGTCTTGGCAAAAGTCAAAAGATCATATGCTTATTGGCTTGAATGTAGTCTTTTATTTAGGGGAGCTTTTGGTTACTCTCTTCAATAGGCATATAAGTCTACAACACAAGTTATATAAGGGTACAATCATAAGAAAACAGATTTGTTAAATAATCAATCCCTAATAATGATGCCAAAATTTGATGTTTGGTGAATACACCAAAATTAATATGAATCACTCAATTAAAAAGTTTGTAATTAGGGTGAGTAAACATTAAATTCACAAAAATTGAGTTTTGATTAATTAGTTAATTAATGATTATTGATAACATTAAAATATGAAAAATAGACGAATTTAAAGAATAAATTTACAAAATAATTTTTTGCTTTTAGACCATGTTTTTCATAGAAATTAGGCAAAGATTTGATCATGATTATCAATTTTTGTTTGCTACTTAGTGTTTAAATTATCAAACAATTGTAAACTTAAATTCTAAACTAGCATTAGATTGTAAAGCATAATTGTCAATTATACATCTTAACAATCAAATAATATAATTATGAATAATAAATATAATAGAACAATATGAGAACTCAAAGTAAAGAATCATATTAGAAATAAAAACCAATAAATCTCACAATGCTTCCTCTAATTACTTTAATCCTTATAATTGAAAATAAAACCTTAACTTTGCATATCATAGGTGTGTGCACAATAAAAAGAAGAAAAGAGAGGTTTATGTATATCTTTGCCTTTGGTACCTTAACATGTCTAATTATAACTTTAAAGGGAAACAAAAATAACCCAAAGACAACTAGACACCTCCTCTTTATAAGCAATTTAGCTTTGTTAAGGAACTCCTAACTGAATTAGAACACTCAATTAATAAGTTTGTAATAAGGGTAAGTAAACATAAAATTCACAAAAATTGAGTTTTGATTAGTTCATTAATTAGTGATTTATTGATAATATTAAAATAACAAAGATAGCCAAATTTAAAGAATAAATTCACAAGTTGATTTTTTAATTTTAGACCATATTTTTCATAGAAATTAGGCAAAGAGTTGATCATGATTATCAATTTCTATTTGCTACTTAGTATTAGAATTATCAAACAATTGTTCACTTAAATTCTAAACTAACACTAGATCATAAAGTATAATTATCAAGTATATAACTTAACAACCAAATAATATAATTATGAATAATAATTATAATAGAAGAATATGAGAATTCACAGTAAAGAATCATATTAGAAATAAAAACCAATAAATCTTACAATGCTTCCTCCAATTACTTTAATCCTTATAATTGGTACATATTTCCAATAATGAACCATTATATACAAATATTAAAAGGTATTTAAGATAAATGGATCTTTTGTTTGACAAACTTTAAAGGATTCAAAATACCAAAGGCATTTCTAAGTGCTTATTGCAATGATATTAATATTTGGTGTAATCATGCATGTTAGTTGCATGATCATTTTGTGTGAATTATTCTTTTCAATGAAAGGAGAAACCATATTGCTAAGGAATTTATTGACAGTCTAAAGTTCCAAGTAATGAATAATTCTCTCTTGACAAAGAATGCTAATTAAGGGCAACAACTCATTGAATGATAATTTTGTGTGAATGATTCCATGCAATCAAAAGAAAAGCCTTATTAGTAAGGAATCAATTGACAATCTTAAGTTCCAAAAAATGAACAATTCTCTTTGAGTAAAGAATGCTAATCAAGGGTAATAGTTCCTTTATTTGATGGACTTCAATGGATTCAAGAGTACCTAGAGAAGAAGTCCTATTATTGTGTAATCAAGAAATGTTCTCATATTTCAAGCAATGAATAATTATTTTATAGTAAAGAAAGCTAATTAAGAGTAAAATTTTATTTGATGGATAAACTTTAATGGATACAGATTAGCCAAAACATAATAATGTGCATCTTGCAATGCAATTAGTTTTTGGTGTAAACATTTAATCTAATTTTATGATTTTTATGTGTGAATGACTCTATGGAAGAGAGGAAAAGCTTTATTAGCAAGAAATGAAGAGTCAATCTCATCTTTTACATAATAAACCATTTTATCCATATAAAAAATAAAGCACAATCATTTTATTTAATGAAATTTAAATTATTTAGACTACCCAAAGTGAATTAATGTGCTTGTTTTTAACAAAATTAATGTTCATTGTAGACATGGATGTTATTTTCCTAATTATTTTGTGGGATTGATTCATTGTAATAAAAGGAGAAGTCTTATTTTCTAGGAATTAGGTGATGGTTTGAAATCTCATGCACTAAAAGATTCTCTCCTTGTAAGGAAAGCTAATCAAGAGTAATAGCTCTTCTACTTAATGGATTCCAATGGATTCAAATTACAAGAGAATTCTTATTGTCAAGCAATTAAATGATGGTATCATATTTCAAACAAGTGAACAATTTTCTTATATTAGAGAAAGCTAACCAATAATAATAGTTTTTTTATTGGATGAACTAAAATACTTTTAGTATTAGACATAATAACATGCACATTGCCTTGAAATCAAGGATTAATGGTGTAGTCTTTTAACATAATTTCATGGTTCCTTTGTGTGAATGACTCATTAGAATGAGAGGAAAAGCATTCCAAGCTAGAAATGTGATGAGCTCATTTTTATACACAATTTTACATCTCTAAATTAGTGATTTCATGATGATAGTATCTCAAAGAGCATGGTTTTGGATTAAATATTGTGAAATTGTCATGTAAGATTAATTGGAGCTTAATGGTGGGAATTCAAGAAAAAGGAGTCAAAGATTTTATAAAAGACTTAAAGAACTATAGAGATGGCATTCAAAAAGACAATCCATGCATTCATACATGCCCATAATGCATGCAATAAGAGGATATTGAAAATTTAGGCGCCAAGAACCAAAAAGAAAGGAGATAATCTAGATTTGACATACTAGTAAATTATGGGCACAACTTTCTACCTATAATTTGGATTGGTTAGATTCTGGTGGAAAATTGAAGATAAGAGATAAAAGTACAAATCCTATTTGAAAGCTAAGCCTAATTCCTCTAATATCTTGGAGCAAATTTTGCTACAAGTTATAAGTTTATGACAAATGGCATGTAGAGGAAAGAAAGGTGATCTAGTCTTGCTAAAATTTAGGGGAATCTTCTTTTAAATTCCATGCAATAACTGATTTTCTACATTTGAATTTGAAAAGTAAAGATTGGATTCAAGATGGAGATAATAGGAAAAGAGTAGTGGAGTTCCAGGGCATCTAGCAACTAATTTGAAAAAGGAAAAACATAGTGATCAAAAAGAGAGTTAGGACTTGGAAACTTGAAGGAATTGAACATGTTACAAGTATTTGGATCAAAATGTTGAAAAATTTTTAGTCTTTATATTCTAGGCAACAAACATTGGTGCCTTTAACTTTATTTTCAACCTTTTTTCATATTCATTGATGTCCATGTTTAATTTCAATATGTCAAACATGGATTGAATTCATTTTCTAAGACTGTAATGGATCTTTAGCTGGAAGTTTGCATGATTTTTCACTCTTGGTTAACTACATCACATTATTGATTGTTTGCTGTATTTTGTTCATAAAGCTTTTATTGTCAGATTAACAATTGAATGAATTGCAAGATTTAGATGATTCTTATAAAAGATAACCAAAATTATGGCAAATGAATAAAGTGATATATCATTACATTGGATAGGAATATACCTTTGCAAGATGTGAAACAATGAAAGAATGTTCAATATTAATGAGCTTCTTTAAATGAATTTACATAGGAATAAAATGTTTCAATTTAATGGAGTTTGTTTATCAACTTATTGGAAGAGATTGTTAAATTGATCAAACTAATTGTTACATGGAATGATATACTCTAGGCTATTTTTCATTATCAATTGCACTATTGAATTTACTTCTTATATACATTGCCAACATTTGGTATTCCAAGTAAAAATGATTCACTACAATTTTAGTACTTAGTAAGTTTAGTTCAATTCTTTGTGGAATTGATTTTTAAAGAAATTCTTCATTGTACTACTTCTTTGATTGTGTATACTTGCATGTGTGCCGAAGTATTTAAATTCTAACAATAAGTTTATGGAGTCATTATTAAGGAATTTTCATTATTCTTACTTATATTAATACCACTAATGATTAGTCTTAATTTGGATTTACATTCTTATTTTTTAGGTACAATTTCCGCTCTTGCATATCAAGTTCAAAAAGTGTTGAATTAGAACCATTTGATAAAGAGATTGAGAGGACCATCTCTCAAATAAGGAAAAATAAGAAAAAGTAAGCTTCAACTTTTATAATGGTTGAGGTTAATGCAAATGAGGAGCAAAAGGAGCTTAAAGATTATTTTGTTCCTCTTGTAAATGGAATCCATTCTATTATAAGGGGGTTCGCTATACAAGCCAATAATTGTGAAATCAAATTGGCTACCATTCAAATGATCCCAATAGCTATTCAATTTGAAGGCCTTCCAAATGATGATTTAAACCTCTATCTTACAAGTTTTTTTTGGAGATTTATGATTCATTCAAACATAATGGTGTTTGAATTATGCAATCATGTTAAGGCTATTTCCTTTCTCACTTAAAGACAAGGCAACGTTAGTTGAATTCATTACCATTTGGTTCCATCACCCCATTGGATGAGTTAGTACAAAAATTTCTTGCTAAATTCTTCTTACCTACCTAGATACAAGGGTTTATTTCAAAGATGTTCACACCATGGTCTACCTAAATAGCTTCAGGTTCAAACATTCCACAATAGACTCATTAGTTCCACTCAAACTACCAATGATGTAGCAATTAGAGGAGTTTTGACAAGTAAGACTATTAATGAGGCATATAACCTACTTAAAGAGATGGCTTCAAACAATTATCAGTGAAATTCATAGAGGATGGCTCAAAGGAGAGTAGGTAGAGTTTATGAGCTCAATGTCATTTCAATCATCACTACAAAAGTGGTAGCCTTACCAAATAAATTCAACCCAATGGAAGTTAATGTTGTGCAAGGTGTAATGAGTTATAAGCTTTGTGGTGGCAGCTAATCTAGTGAAAGATGTTCTATGAATAATAAAAGTGTTCAATATGTTGCCAATTACAACATGTAGCAGCACAATCCTCACACTAACTTCAACAATACAAGATGGAAGATTCACCTTAATTATTCATAAAACAACGACAAGAGTCATCAACCACCAACCAAGAAATTGATGTTAAGCTATCTTGGAATTTCTTAACCCATGCAACCTCAAGAAAAGAAATCAACATTGGAAGAGATGTTTATGCAATACATGACAAAGAACCAATCTTTAAAGTCATGTAGCTTCAATAAGAAACTTGGAACATTTAAGGGGGGTAACTAAAGATGTCCTTATGAAGGTTGTAAACCTAATTCTACCTATAAATTTTATTATCTTGGACATGGTAGAGGATTGTGAAATTCCTATTATTCTTAAAAGGCCAATTCTAGCTATTGGGGGAACTTTGATAGATGTGCAAAAGGGTGAACTCACCATATAAGTTCAAGAAAATGGTCAAGGCCACTTTATGTATTCCTAGTAAAAGGAGTAGGCAAACCTTCCTTGGAGACTATAAGCTTTTCTTCTAGATTCGTAACTTTTTTTTGAAGCTCTTTTGTGCTTTAAACCTTCTCCTAGAAGTGAGCTACCTATTTCTTTACCTTATTTGCTTGACAGTTAGACTCTTTTGCTTTTATGTTCACATCTTTAAACTTTCTACTCTAATAGGCACTATTTATCTTCAAAAGAGTTCTATCATGTCTTAACTTCTTGACCAAATCCTCTATTCTAGCATTTTGTAAAGCCAATGACCCCTGTTCAAGCTAAAGATCCTCCTAAAAAGGGGGAGACACTCTACTTCTACCTCTTTGTAATTAAACACATTTTGTTTCTTTCGAGAGAATGTGGCTTCACTTATGGGTTGCCTTTCCACATATTTGGCTGCATGACAACTCTCTTCAATGTAAACCCTTGGGCAAGTATTATGGTTTGAAGGCTCTAAGGAAATTAGCTTAGAAATTGCCCTTGTAGCAACCTTTTTGGTACTTAGCTTCTTAAGCCATTTGAGAATAACAAAGTAGTTATCTCTTAAGGCTGAACATTTCTTCCCTTCGGCCTTGTGATTCCATACAAATGGGTAGGATGTAGGGTTAAGATCCTTAAAATACTTAAACATGTCTTTAAACTCCTGCTTGGAACAATCTTCATCCAACCTCATTTTACAGTTTTGTATTTTCTTTAAGTCATGAAGATACAACAAGACCCAAACATTAGAGCTTAACCAACATGATAGGTAGCCTTTTATACCTTGACTAAATTCAACTCATTGTTAAGGTGTAATTGCCTAGGTGTAATCTTAAGAATTGGCAAATTCAACCCTAAAGCTAAGATCTTAGTATAGAGAAGAGCAAACCCTTTAAGTGCCCAATTAGTTTACTTAGAGGAGTCAGGAAGACAGATCTAAAAGTTTGTATGGGGTAGTGAGATTATTAATATTAGTCTTAGCACATGGGATGAGATAAACTAGCCCATAAATATTGAAGGGATAGTATGATCACATGATCATAAGATAACTAGCCAAGGCCATACTATCATATACTAGCCAGCATAACAAATGCTATTTAGTTGAACAATTTGTTTAGACTTTTGTTAAGATTTTAGATTTTGAGTATAGATCCAATGAACCTTAGATCTATCACATTTGTAGCAAATAGATATATGAAATAAATTTAATGGAAGTACAATTGCAACAAAAGCATCTAGACACAACTAGAAACAAAATAAAAGATTCTAAAAATAAGATCACAACTAGCAATCAAGAGATCTATCAACTCTTTTACTCTCCAAAATGATGGGATCACTTGAAACACATGAGCAGAGGATCTTAAAAAGAAATGAAGAAGCTATTGAAGGAGCCTTGTAGGCCAGATTCAAGTAAAAAGTCTCAATCTCCAGTGAGCCAAAAGATCAAAAAGCTATCACTAATGATTCAAAAGAGAAGAAAGAAAACTTTCCACCGTATAGGATTTGCAAGAAAGCTAACCATTTGGAGGAGGATTGTTGGCACAAAGGCAACCCACAATGCAAATTCTGCAACAGATTTGGGCATTTCAAAAAAGATTGCTAGAATAAAAAACAAAGAGGTCAACAACAACAACTTGCACAGCAATTGCAATAGCAAAGAAATTAATAGCAATACATGCCATATCAACAGTTACAAAAGCATCACCAATAGAGTCAGTAAGCAAATTTCAATGAAGGAAGGGAACAATTGTTTGCTACTTACCACAAAGCAAGGGCAAGTGAAAACAAAAATGATGTCTGGTACATTGATAATACTTGCTCAAGCCACATGACCAATATAATAGAGATCTTGATAAAGATCAATCCAAATTACAAAGGAAGAGTGAAGATGGGAAATAGAGCATCTGTTAAAGTTGCGGACTAGGGGACAATAGGAGTCTCAACCAAAGAGAGGTAGTAAATAAATGTTTGATGTGTTTTTAGTGTCTGAAGTAAAGGATATTCTCTCTATTTTTAGTGACAACAGGCCAACAGAGTAACGGTATTAGCAAAAACAACAACAGTTGTAGTAGCAATACCAAAAGTTAAGGTGATGATAATCTTGATGACTTCTCTCTAGATGCAACTTTGAAAGCACCATAATCCTCATGAGTTGCAGTTTTATTACTAGAATCTCCAATACTAAGGACCAGACCACTGGCCGACATATATCAAGTTGCAAACTGAGTAGATGTTTGCAAACATGCAATATTTAAACTTTAAAGATTTCAAGAGGCTTCCAACCATATGAAATGGAGTCAAGACAAGAAGAAAGAAATCAGAATGAAAGGGCAGAATAATGATGATGAAGAAATCAAGAGGAACAGTCATCACAAGTGTTCAAGACATAACAAGTCTCTTTAGTATCAACATAGTCAGTGAAAGCACCAGCACCAGCACAAGAAAAAAACATCACAGCAGAAAAAATCCAATGAAAGTGAAAGAACACTTACAAAAGGAAGCAGAAAGCTCACACGTATTTAGTCATTAAAGTACAAGGCTAAGAATTCAAACTCCAACAACCAAAGAGGAATGTTGAAGTGTGATGTTGGATTTTGTGTTTGGATCCAATGTACCTAAGATCTGTCACCTCTACAGTAGATAAATCTATGTAATAAATCTAACGGAAGTACAACTACAACAAAAGGAGACACTTGCAAAAATAGCATAGAAGATTCTAGAAACAAGATTGTATACAACTACAACAAAATGATCAAGAAGCTGTTAGAAGCAGAGAAGTAGATAATGAGCTTCCACAAATAGATCAATCTAGCTTTAACTTGAAGAAAAAGTTGTAAATTATGTAAAAATATGTGGCTAGAAAATAAAGATGTAATCTAGTTTTCTTGAAACGCTTCGATTGATTTGCTTAAGACTTTAAATTCCAACAAGCAAGGAAGAATGTTGAAGTGAGATATTGAATTTTAAGTCTAGATCTGAGGATAGCTTTGTAGTAGACAAATCTATGAAATAAATCTAACGAAAGTATATCTGCAACAAAAGGATCTAGACATTGCCAAAAAAAAAAAACGAATATTCTGAAAACAATATCATATACAACTGCAACAAAATGATTAAGAAGTTGTCAGAAGCAAAGTAAACAATGAGCTTCTAGAACATTGCAGTATGCAATGCTCTAACATTGAATGCTGCTTACCCACTCGTTTCCTAAGTCACTTAGGAACCTAAACACCCTTCAATCAATGTCAAACCAGCACCCAAATCCTATAACTTTGGACTTTTTGTCTATTGCAGACTAACAATGACTTTGATGTCAAACCCATGGTTATTCTAATCGTTCAATACTCCAATGGGAAAACAACAGTCATCAAACATGTATTGAAAAGTAGTTATCCAGATAATTTTCTCCTCTTCCTACCAAAAACTCTCTCTCTTTAGAACTTGATATCTCATTAAAAGACTTTACATCCCTACTAAAAACTCATTTTCTTTAAAACATGATATCTCATAAGTCTATTTTGATCACATTCTTACATCATCGCTTATTAGTGATCACAATGCCTTGTAGTAGTATCCATATTACATGTTTTGTATATTTGTACACAAGTTTCACACTTTAGTGAAAAGTTATGAACAACAGCAACTAACTGTTAGAGTTATAAACTACTTAGATCAAACTTCTTGCTTGTTTTAACTCATAAGATAAGGAATAGTTAAATTTAAGGCACAAGATCAAACATATATGATGCACTCTCTTATGCATCTTATAATCATGATGCAGGTTTCTTCCTTATGTTATCATTAAACTTATAGACTTTTACAACTTACTATTCTTCGCAGTACAATAACTTCTTATTGCAAAGTTACTTGAATACCTAATGGCCTCATTTCTTTCTTTCATTATAGAGCTCTTTGAAATGTTCAAATAGATGAAAACATATTTGGCCAATCTCTCATATTAATTTGCTCATTTTATATTGTTCTGAATCTCAACCTCTCCAATCTGTCGAAAAGCAATTTATTAGACATGTGGGAGATTATACATATAATCAAATGCTTTAAGTCATCTATAAATATAATGAAAATACAGATTTCAAACCTTGTCTTAATAATCATTAGCTCATAGATATCATAATGTATTCATAGAAATAGAAGTATTGCCTTTCAAATAGATTTATTTTATTTTTCAATGAGGTCATACTTGTATATGGGTTAGTCATCATAAATGAGTAAGCCTAATAGACTTTTCTCTAGTTTGCTCTCAATCTTTTGTTGCATAATATGACCTAATCTCTCATACTAAATGTTAACAACAAAACTCTTTATGAGATAATGTAATTGAGAAAAAATAATCAATATTATGAACTTCATTGTCCATATAATTGAATCTATTTAGCAAAAACTGTAGTAAACAATATCATCTTAAACATTTATGCCACTATAAAATTAAGAAGGGTTACAAAAGGCCAAATCTCACCAAATTTGACACGCAAAGGATATCATGTAAGAATTGAATTTAACCACCATACAGTATCATCTTAAACATTTATACCATTATAAAATTAAGAAAGGCTACAAAAGGCCAAATCGCACAAAATTTGGCATGCAAAGGATATCATGTAAGAATTGAATTTTACCATTATACAATTTCACTTACAAGTAATAGTACTTTTTTTTATTGAAACAATTATATATATATATATATATTACATCTCATTATCATTAATTGATACTTTATTGATGCTTTAAGTTCTTATACTATCCACTCTATTACTCATGAATCAACCATCTACATAGCATAAGATCCAATGGAAAGGTCAATTGAGAATCTTAAGCATAAGTAAAAGGTAAGCTATAGGTCATTTTTTTACCAACTTAATGCATTTATGAATATTTGGTCCTATTTGTCATAAGCTTAACAATTGGTCTTGTCCTTCTATTCATTAACATGTTCACATTTCATGCCAATTAGTTTTGCCATTTTTTTTAAACTCTTTTTTTCCAAATACTTGTACTAATGAATTCACCATTTAAATCATATAGAAATACTAAACTCTTGCATAATGAGTTAAGCCCTATAGAAGAAGACTTAGCAACCTATAAATGTTTATCTTCAAGCACATATGATATTTAATGTCATAATCTTACCATACACAATCATTGTGTATCATGGTTCATATGTGCTCATAATTTTTATTTTGAAAAATATTAAATTGCAACTCATATTTACTGCTTAAATGGATTTCTAGATCGATATCAATTAATTTTAACTTCACATCCTTTTTAATGCTATCACATAAATGTTTAGTGAAAACTTAATATTTATATTAAGTCTTTCAACTCAAGCAAAATATACCTCCAAATTTCTTTTTATTATTAGGGTAAACAATGACATTGTTATGAGTAATATTAACTTTAATTTTATTTAAGTCTCAATAAATCTCTTAATCTTTTTATGATGAGTAATAATTTTACTTTCAAATTTTAAATATAGTGTGATATAAAATTTTCAATACATTTCTCTTAAAATTATGGTAAATTTTATGGAGTCAAACCTCCTAATATGCTTCATTCATATCCAATGTATTTATTGCAATGCTACTTGCCATGACCTTGAGTAATTCAAAAGGCCACTAGTGCATAATGATGAGAATATAACCACATACATACATTAATTTTGCAACAAATTCAACTAAATCTTGATAATGTAACAAAGGATATGAGATCAAAAAATCATTATGCTTGCAATCATCTACCATATTGATTCTCACAAAATTTTAACTCTATAGATGAGAATTTTTCCCAATTCTTCCAATTTATGAACTCCTACAAAAGTCAAGATCTTTCACTAAAATTAAGATTCTTCTTGTCATTTTTAACATACGTATTACTTAACATACATATTACAATTCTTCCTCTTGTCATTTTAAGGTCTATTAGATAAGTAGCCTCACTGGTCCAACTAATAACTTCTATTTTCACGTGGCAGTGAGCATAAACAAAAATGGGTTAAAGCACCTGCCTAAAGAAGTCTTTAACTTTTCGGTTATATTGTCTGTTCGGTGTCCGCTATAATTTTGAAAGACAGTTTCCACAAAGAATTAGAAAACTGGCTAGCCATGACCCGTAACATTCTTCTATCATGTATCTGATGTGCACATGGGAAGACCATTAGCAAAGCAGGTTAGAGGAGCAGCCCAAGGCAGCCACTCCTTTTTATTTTTCTTCTTTTACAGAAATGAAAAGAAAAAACAAAAAAATGTCCTCTGTAGAGCACGTGTACCTGGAAAAAAAAAAAAACAGTAACCGCCACGGAGACGAGAGCCAAAGCCTTGTACAATTCTACGACGCTTCAACTTCTACCGTTCCAAAATTTTAGTTTATTCAACAAAAATTAAGCTTTAAATTCTCTCAACTTTCAGAGAATCAGAAACTCATATTTCAGTTTTATTCGGCTGCACCAATGAACTACTCATTCAAAATTTCAGATCTTGATTCTCTTATACACGGAGCTGCCATTAAGGGCTTTTAAAGTCTCCGTTTTCACAAAAAATTAAACCAGTAAAACGTGCATTTTTCACCAAAAATGTATACAAACAGCAGAAAACAAACCCATGCACACTCTCGTCCCTCTAAATAAAAGGTATAAATTTCATTCAAATTACGTAAAAATTATCAATAACCTGACCAGAATTTTCTACCAGTCCAAAATTCGGACTTGAATTACTAGAACCTCCATAGCATCATGACCCATGCATGGTCATAATGTAGTCATACAGTAGTCACCCCTTATACTGTCCTTTCAACTGTCCATAATTTATATTATTTTTATCGAGTCGGTTCAACTAATTAACTCACCATGAATGAAAATCTCGGACCCGTGAATGAACGAGAAGAGAGAAATGGAACTCAATTTTGACTAACACCGGAGAACAAGAGAAGATCGCCCAATAAAAATGCGAGAGGACAAAAGCAATGTTTCATAAAGAAGCAACAACGGCAGAAGGAAATGACTACATAAACTAAATCAGATAAAGGAAAATACTTGGTTGCTTAGAACAAGAGCTAGAAAAGTTTATTGAGGAATCGCAACAAGTTCATGGATGTGCTTCTGACAATGTAGGTCAAAGATTTTAAAAACCTTGAAGAATCGTTGAAGCTGAAATGTGTAGAAAAATTTTCTATATACAAGACATCTTCTTTCTTTCCTATAGCGATGCACATGCAAATCTATAACTATCATTTTTTTTTACTCTAATTATGCATATAATTCAGGCGTGCATTGTTGGTTTTCTTCAATATCATAGTAAAATAACTATTATGTTGGCAAGAAATTTAGAATAATCTTTTTTTCTTTTGACAAGTGTGAATTTTAAAATAATGAACATGGCAAAGAAAATTAATTAGTGATGAGCTATTTACCGAGAAAGATACCAAACTTAAAATAGACTTGAGTTTAGGTTTTGAGTAGATCTAAGTCCTATAAAATAACAAAGATTAAGGATGAAGGGAGCTTTCAGTGCTAACAATCAGGTGATTAAGTCATTAAGAAAACACAAGAGACCTAAATGTAAAAGTAGAGATGATGTGAGAGCAGTTGCATTTAGATTGATACGACTTGGGTCTATTTATATATTTTTTGGGGTGTTATAGTGAGTAAATTTTAATAATGATAAAATAGGTGAAGAGACCCAATCCTCAAGGTATGAGATAAGTGAGACACTGGTCCCTAGACTAATGATAGAAATCATTAGGAGATCACAACTTGATGTAGGAAGAAAGAGTGTAAAATAGAATATGAAAGGCCAATACTCGACTGAGTCTTTATAAGGTTTCAAGATTTTGCTAAAGTAAAATAATAAGTTTCAAGAGAGCTTTTTTTGATAGTTGGCAATTGATATGATAATTAATAAACTAGCCCTTAGGATTATAGGTCTATTTATAATAGTTTTTAACCCTAATACAACCAACTGATAAAAACACAAATAAATAAAAATATTCAAGTTCTTAAACTTAAAGCTTAAGGAAACTCCTTAATAATATTTTAAAATCTCCTAATTAGTCTTAAATATTGAAAATAAACAATACAAATTACAACATTAATTAGGGTTATGGATTTATGTCATGTCTCTCTACTCAAAAGAAACTCATATTTGAATTTATAATGAGGAATTGATGTATTCTATGTCACACGAAGAAATACTTTCATTCTATTGAACTCTTCAATTATTTCTAGGAGCCTTACATATGGAACTCATTGCTTATAAGTGGTCATGGACTACTTGACCTCGGCTAAAGAGGACATTGACAATGGTATATGAATTTTCTCTACCAAAGTAAAAATCACGATTATTTGGGCCAATGGGAAGAAATAATCCAACAAGATATTAAGAACCTAGAAGTTTATGGGTTCACCTCACGGTTTAATTGATATAACTGATAAACTTAAACCCTTTTGACTATTCAGGAGATCTTTATAGCTCTTTAATACCTTCATTGGAACCACAAATTAACTTTCTAAATCATGTTTGTGATCCAAATAATAAAGTATTTCCACTTCTTTTGACGCCATCTCCTATTGAATTATGATACTTTGCCAACATTGAACTCCAAAGATAGTACTTTTTGGACATAAAAATTGACATTTGGTGGAGGACAAGAAAGCAAATCTTCATTATTTAAAGATGAATCCACAAAACTCAATATTGGTAGAAAACAAGATTAAATCCCCTTTCAAACTTAATCTAAAATTGTATCAATTTATATTGCCATAAAATTCAATGACCAATCAATTTTTCATATTTACCCATGAGCAAATTTTGACTCATTAGATCTATAATTGGTAATTCAAGTATAGTTCCACCAATCAACTCCACATCTTGTAATTGTTGAATGTGAAAATTTCATCATTTTCACTCCAAAAACATCTTTATATTTGAACCCGACCTTAAGTCCACCCAAAGCATCTTAAAAAATCCTTAATGAAGAGAAGATCTGTTGTATTCACAATCTAAAAAGGCACCTTATAAAAATCCTTCCTTTCATGATCAATGTAATTGAAAAGGTTACTATCAAACTCCATAGGATGACATCAAACCAAGAGAAACCTGGTTTAATGCCCATTTTGATGCAAATAGAATCATCAAGATGTTGAGATGTATCAAACTAGACAAATCTAAATTCTGATACTACTTGATGTAGAGTGAAAGCCTAAAAAAGAGATAACCAAAGGTCAATACTTCGTTGATTCTTTATGGGGTTTATAAATTCTACTAGACAACAAATAATAAATTTTCAAAAGTTGATAACTATTCTAATAATTAATAAACTGTACCTTAGGTTTACAGGCCTATTTAACCCTAACAAAACTAATTGATAAGGAAACAAATAAATAAAAATATTCATATCCTTAACTTAAGCCTAAAGATAATAATATTTTAAAATCTCCTAAATAGTCCTACAATACTTTAAATAAACAATAAAATGATAATAATAAAAAATTACAACCTTAATTGTATAATAATATAAGATAATTTTCATCACAAATCATGACCTTGTCATTAACTCACAAAGAAATGCTCAAAATCCACAAGTTACTTCATCACCTTAACTTAGGGCCCTTTTGGGGCCTAGTTATGAATTGAACCTAATATATAGATTTTGGGCCTCCTTATTAATAAGAGAAAAATTATTGTAACTTTGAATATGCTGATAGCCTTTAATTTTTATATATGCTAGTGCTAAAAATCTTCATTTATTACTTATATTTTTATTTTATTTATTTGAACTAAAAAAACAAGGATATCATAAGTATGTTAGTCATTATATCTACGAGTTAAGATTAAAGGTTATCCATTAATATCTTTATTTTAACATTTCCCATTGGAAAGGAACCATTACTTGAGTAATGATGGTTTCAAAGAGGACAACCCTATACTTGGTCGTGTAATGTGAACCCTAAAGGCGAGGCTTAGTGATCTAAAACACACAGGATCAAAACAAGAACTCAAGGGAGTCGAATCAAATTTTAATTATGCAAACTCTAGACCAAATGTTTAAAGGAACATGAATGTAAGATATAAAGAAAAATATGGATGACGCATTCCAAAAAAGAACGAATTTTAAAGTAATAAGTTAAGGTTGAACGATACAAGAAGAGTTAGTTGTTGATAAGTTTTTTAGTTCTTTAAAAGAATCAAAGGAAAAAATGTTCACTTTTTTGATTTATATAATTGTTTTACCATTTAACAATGAAATCAAGTCTATTTATACATTGAAAAAACAACCCTCAAAATCCTAAAACTAGAGCCAATGATATACTCTTAAAAGATAGGGACATTCTATTTTACTGTAAACCCCTATTTTATAACAAATTTCTATTTATAAAAAAACTCCTACTTAAGAGTGAATTTTACTACCTAACCCTAACTCATTAAGCACTTCAATTATATTAATAAATTCTTAATCTTCTTTCAAGCTTGAATACATGTCATTGGATGAATTTATGTCATTTGTAACTTGGTTGGCTCAGATATTCTCAATTAGCTCATTTAATGCTTCTTTCATTTTTTTTTAACCTTGAATGTGTCATTGACCCTTCATAAATGGTTAATAGATCCTTGAAAATTCGTTCATACATTACCTCCTCCATAGATCTCATCACTCCCCTCTCCTCAAAAGGATTTCTCCTCAAATTATCACTTGTATCAAAAGGAGAAAGATTAGAAATATTAAATGTTGCACTCATATTTTACTCATCGAACAAGGTCTAACATATAGGCATTGTCATTAATCCATGCTACCACTTGAAATAGACCATCTCCTTTAGCCTGTAGCTTTGAGCTCCTCTAAATCTGAAACATTTCCTTATGCATATGCACTCAAACCCAATCACTAAATTTAAATACTACCTTTTTTTTGCCCTTCTTTGGTATAAGTTGCATATTACTTAGTTTGTTTTTGCAATTTGTTACCACATCTTCTCATGCAACTTCTTCTCTATTTCAGCCTTGCAATCACCATCTAAACTGACATACTTATCAATAGAGAAAGACATCAAATCCAAAGGAGTAAAGGATTAAAACCATACACAATTTCGAATGGAGAGCAACTAATAGCATAATGAACATTCTTATTACATGTGAACTCTACATGCAACAAATAATCTTCTCACATTTCTAAATTCATTCGAATAATAGCACACAACAAAGTAAAAAGAGTTCCAATTAACTACCTTAGTTTACCCATATATTTGTGGATGGAAAGTAGTTGAGAATACTAGTTTAGTACCTAATTTAACCCACAAAGTCTTTTAGAAGTAATTCAAAAACTATGTATCTCAATCTAAAATGATACTCTAAGGTATGTTCTATAAGTATACTATGACTTTAAAGGGTAATTCAATCACATTATTTGTATCGTTAGTTTTTATGACATAAGATGAAATAGGTCATCTTTAAAAATCTATTAACAATAACAAGTACAGAATCTTTACCCTTTTTTGACTATAGTAGCCCTATCACAAAACTCATAGATAAATCAAACTTAGTATTGGTTAAGTATGGGTAAAGAGGTGTATGAGTTATGGGGTAAAACTCTAAATTTAACTTATTTGGCATGTTATGCACTTCTTGCAGACCCTCTCAATATATCATTTCATGTGTGGCCAAAAGGAAATACTCAGCTAAGAACTAACTTCCTTAAAAAATTCATAGGTATACATAAATGATTTTCCCAAAATAGGATACTCTTATACTTATAATATTTCCTAAAAGTCAACTTCCACATACGCTATACACATTAATAAAGTTAGGATCTTTCACATAAAAATTTTTAATGTACTCAAATCCAAATAACTTCACATTAAGTGTAGAGACAAAGGCATACTTACAAGATAATGCATCAACTAACGCATTCTCCTTGTTAATATTTGATAGCACAAGGAAATGTTGTAATAAATTCGACCTATTTGACATGTTTCCTATTCAACTTTCCTTGTCCTTTAAGTATTTCAAGGATTCATAGTTAGTATGGATGACAAACTCTTTAGGCCAAAGGAAGTGTTGCCATGTCTCTAATCTAATACCAATGCATACATGTCCTTATCATAAGCAAGATATTAAGAGCTATTCCACTAAGTTTTTCATTGAAATAAGCAATTGGTTTTGTTGGCTATTTTACAATCAATGCACATTCTCTAAGTCTCATCTTTCTTAGATACAAGCAATATTATAACTATGCATTAACACATGTTGTCCCTCACACATCCCTCTGTCATAAGTTCATCAACTTGCCTTTGAAACACCTTCGTCTCCTTAAGATTACTTTATAGCTCAATCAATTTAGAATTGTTTCACCATGGATGAATTTAATCTGATATTTTATTTCCCTTAAAGGTGGCAAACCACTTAGTTCTTTAGAAAAAAATCACCAAATTCTTGCAAAAGAGAAACAACACTAAGGCAAAAAAGAGTTAAAGTCATCAATACTAAAATAAAGCCTCTTTGTACAAAAGTACAATAATAAGTTGTGTTGAATAGAAAACTCCTTTAGTGTCGCTCACTTTTGTATATAAAACTCTTAATTTTTTTCTTGTGCTCTTTTTCTTCTTTCTCTTGGTATCATCTCTTTTCTCTTATTTCTTTCCCTTCTTTCTCTTCTAAGCCTTAATTTTTTTCTCCTCTCTCTCTCTCTCTCTTTTTTTAATACCTAATCAATTTTCATAAACTTTTTAAGGTGTTGAAAGTACAAGAGTAACAAGTTTATCATTTATTATGAAAGAGTACCTATTCTTAAACCTATCAAGTATGACAAACTGACCATGTATTAGTAAACCTTTCACGATTCCTTCTCCTAGTCAAAACAAGTTGATCCCAACAAATAATAGCATAATTTGTACATTCAACTACATCAAGTTTCAATTTTTCTCTTCAAAGTAGTTGTGACAGCTAAAGAACAATTCAACCTTCTTCTCCCATTTTAAATAAGTTTATTGATCATTTTTTCCTTAGACTAAAGGAATTTTCATTTAATGCTACCAAAATTACAATCATAGGTGTCTCACTTCTTATGATCTCTTTAACCATTTCTATTATTGACAATTCTGACCAAAGTAGTTAGATCATCAAATTCATTATCTTCTACAATATTTACATGGTCATAGTCTTATCTCTTATACTTCTTGTATTAGGAACCTCACAGCCCCCATACCTCTTTAGCAATTTTACTATCGTATTGGTTTGTTTCTTCATCATATCTCTCATATTAGTAAATTTGATGTTCATTCACTTAAATTTTAGTTGCATAAATTTGATCATAAATGACACATCACTACCCTCCTTCTCAGCCCTACCTTCATCTTTTGAAGACATAGTGTTAATTCTACACAAAATGGCTAAAATACCTCTACAAAACACTCCTTTATGTGTTTCACTAAAAAATAGTGTCACACCTCCTCATGTTTGTACTCTTTAAAGATTTTTTTTAATATGTGTTTATACTACTACCTTTACCACTTAAATTTCCTCACTCAATTATTTATTAAATTAAAAAACCTCAATCAAAGTCATTTATGACTAATTAATTCCAATAAATTAGAATCAAAGAAATTTAGAAAAGCATAATGAATAAAAGTTGTGGGTTAGAAAAAAGCAATAAGATTAAATTGCAATACATAAAAAGAGAATAATTAAAGTTGAATTCTTGTAGGAATTAGAAAGCAACAAGGTCTACTCTAACCTAATTAAACAGGGTTTACTTCTCAAATAGGAATAAATCAATTATAATCTTTTGTTCCTTTTTTTTTCTTTTCTTCTTTTCTTCTTTCTTTAGTTGTTTTTTTTTTTTTTTGTTTATGTGAATTTAAGAACAAAAAGAGATAAACAAAGGTTTGTAGATTAAACGAACAAAAGGGTATAAAATGTTGCTAAGAAAAGAACTGAGTAAAAATCAAAGAAAGTTAAATCAAATTTCAATCCTCAAACCCTAGACCTAATGTTTAAAGGATCATGAATCTAAAGTATAAAGAAAGATATGGATGTCACACTTTAGAAAAGAATGAATTTAAGAGTAATAAGTCAAGTTAAACATCATAAAAAGAGTTAGTTCTTGATAAGTTCTTTAGTTCTTAAAAGAATAGAAAGAAAAAATTCTCACTTTCAATTCACATAATCACCTACCTTTTAACAATGAAATCAAATCTATTTATAAGTTGAATTAATAACCTTAAAAATTGTAAAATTAGAGACCATGATATATTCCTAAAAAATAAGAACACTTTTATTTTATTATAAACTCTTATTTTATGACAAACTCTTAATTTATAACAAACTCCTACTTAAAAGTAAGTTTTATTACATATCCCTAACTCATCAAGCATTCCAATCATATTAATAAAGTTTTGGCTTTCTTTCAAATTTGAATTCACACCATTTGTAACTTGATTAGCTTGAATATTCTCAATAAATTCATTTAGTACTTCTTTCATTTTTTTAGCCCTCAAACATGTCATTGGCCTTTCATGAATGCACAATGGATCCTTAGAAGTCATCCATGCATCAACTCTTCTATAGATCTCATCACCGTAATGTATCAAATACAAAACCCAATAGTACGTTAACTATAAATCTCTATAATTTCCTTAAAATCAAAGGGGATGTTGTTAAGGGGATTTAAACTTGAACCAATATGGAAAGAGACATGCCAAATTACCACCAATCTCTTACATTGGGTGGCACTTTCCATTTCTTATTTAAGTTCTCTCTTTGTGTAAAGACTATTAAAAGGACACACTCATGCCAACATGATAAACTTTATTTATGAATTCATTTACAAATGTTTTATTTTAATTATGGCTTCATTTACCAACGATCAATTTTATTTAGGGACAATCTTTTACCATGTGGCTCTAAAAATTTTCATTTTAAGACTTATGACTTCAAATTCATTAATTTAATGTTATACGGTTGTTTTTGACTTATCCAAAAAAAAAAAGTCTATGTTTGTTCTATTAATTTTTTTTAAATCCAATCCACTAAAATTTCTATTAGATCATTAAAGATGGGATCTACAAGTATAACCCTCTTTGGTAATGTATTTCAACTTGTATTAAGGTGGGTAAAAACTGGTTTAGACCTAAATAACCAAAAGAGTGTTTGGTTTTACTTTCAAAATTGTGTTTTACAAACACACACACCTCCTAAAATGGAGGTTTTGGAAAAGCAACAATTTGTTGCTTTTAGCCACCACCAAACAAAAAAGGCAAACACTAAATTGTGTTTTTATTTTAATAGAAAAAAATATCCTTAATTCTTTCACCTTCATTGTTGAAGAGTTTAAAAAAAAACAAAAGTAAATGTACGTAAAACAAACATTGGTTGAAAAACAAAATTTACTAAAAAGGGATTAGAGGCAATGGAAACAAATACGTAAAAGAGACCTGATTGAGATGGGATCCCATGAAACGAACAATTCTTGTTATTAAGACATGGTAGGAAGAGCAGATTAAGGTGAGTTTTAACATTATTCTTCTTTACTTAAACACATATACCACCTAAAATGGAGGTTTTGGAAAAGCAACAATTTGTTGCTTTTAGCCACCACTAAACGAAAAAGGCAAACACTGAATTGTGTTTTTATTTTAATAGAAAAAAATATCCTTAATTCTTTCACCATCATTATTGAAGAGTTTCAAAAAAAAAAAAAGACTTGATTGAGATGGGATCCCAAAGGAACAATTCTTGTTATTAAGGCATGGTGGGAAGAGCAAATTAAGGTGAGTTTTAACATTATTCTTCTTTACTTAAACACACACACCTCCTAAAATGGAGGTTTTGGAAAAGCAACAATTTATTGCTTTTAGCCACCACCAAACAAAAAAGGCAAACATTGAATTGTGTTTTTATTTTAATAAAAAAAATATCCTTAATTCTTTCACCATCATTGTTGAAGAGTTTCAAAAAAAAAAAAAAAGACTTGATTGAGATGGGATCCCATGAAAGGAACAATTCTTGTTATTAAGACATGGTGGGAAGAGCAGATTAAGGTGAGTTTTAACATTATTCTTCTTTACTTAAACACACATGCCTCCTAAAATGAAGGTTTTGGAAAAGCAACAATTTGTTGCTTTTAGCCTCCACTAAACAAAAAAGGCAAACACTAAATTGTGTTTTTATTTTAATAGAAAAAAATATTCTTAATTCTTTCACCTTTATTGTTGAAGAGTGAAAAAAAAAAAAATAAATGTAAGTATAACAAACATCGGTTGAAAAACAAGATGTACTAAAAAGGGATGAGAGGCAATGGAAAGAACTACACAAAAGAGACCTAATTGAGATGGGATCTCATAAAAGGAATAATTCTTGTTATTAAGACATGGTGAGAATAGTGGATTAAGGTGAGTTTTAACTTTGTTCTTTTTTACTCAAAAATAATGTTTTTGATAAGTTTAGGATACTAACAATGCCCTTTATTTTACAATAATGTTGGCTAATCTACCTATGAAAAGATTTCAAGAAGTATTGAACTAGAAGTCAAGAAAAAGTTTGATGCCTTGTTTAGGGATCTAGTGGCCATAGGAAGATATGTTGTTACACCTTTGCCAACTACTTTCTGCATTAGTGATGGTGTTAAGACTAATCATCTAACTTTATACAAAAGTGTTGTGTTAGAAGTTAGATGCAAAACTTAACCTTATTGATTCCATAGATAAATTATTTAAAGGTTCTAAGATACAATAGGGGAATGTAAATTTTAGTACAAGTGATGTAGCAAGAAGAAATGAGACCAATAAGAAAAGAGTTGTTAAATCAAATTTACATGTGAAAAAAGGTTCTAAAGGGTACAAAATGACAATATAGAGGGGTAGCTACTTTTAAAGAAACAATTAATCTATTGGTTCATAATGTTGTTGAAAATAGGAAAACAGAGTTGCCAAGATGTTTTTTACGTGATGTTATGAAGGATTTCCATTCTTTAACAAGTGTTAAAGAAGATAGTGACCTTTTTATGGATGTCATAGATTTAATCTAAGAAAGTATAAACAAAGATATTTATTTTGCTTTGATGACTAAATAAGCCAAGTTGCATTATTAAATTAAGTAGGACAAAACCCAATAGATGCCTTAGATTAAATAGACACGTTAGTTTCTCTAGTTACTAACATATTTTGGTGTACATGACAATAGATATTATTGGATATATTTATTAGTTATCATTTTTTTCATTTATTTTCTTTTACCGAGCTAAGAAACATTTGGTACATCTAGTGGTTTACATATTAATATAGATATATTCTTTTTTTTTTCATAAATATAACTAATGATTATGAAAATCTTTATGGAGAATACAATGATAATGATGCTAACAATGAAGATAGGCTCTGACTATTAGAAGTGACTACCATTGGTGTTATTCATACCTATCATTATACATATATACCCAAAAAAAATCCTTGTATAACCTTATATCAAATAGGGATAAAATAAGTGATTGAATTAATATAAGATAATGAGGTACAATGTCTAGATATGTTCAAAATTGGTAAAAGAACATTAGTTTAGTTATGCACTAATCTATAATAGAATTATGGGTTAATGCCTTCATAAAGAATGTCTTACATTGAGAAAGTGTGCATCTTTTTATACATAATTACTATGGTTTAATCCAATAGATCAATCGACAAATATTTTTAGCACTTAGGGGAAGCACTTAGCAAAAATTTTGCAAAAATCGTATCAATAGTTTTATCACTTGCAAAAGATATTATCAAACCTCATGACCCTAATTATAGAAATATGCTACCACAAATTCTCTATGATAGTAGATATATGCTACATTTCAAGGCACTTTTTTGATAATATTTTTATAATAGCAAATAATTAACTTTTGTTTAAACTTCTTATAAACTAAATTTAACTGTATCAATTAGATATCAGCATGAGTATGTTTTAATAATAGGATTGCACTAGAGCAATAGATGGAACAAATGTATGTACAAGTATTCCTATGGAAGATAAAGTATGATTTATTGAAAGAAAAGTGATACTAATATAGAATATCATGGTAGCATGTAATTTTGATATGCAATTCACTTTTGTATTAGCTTGATAGGAGGATAAAACACATGATGTACACATTTTTATTTCAACTACTAATAATCTAGATCTTAATTCCCACATCCCCCCAACAAGTACTAATCATAACATATTTTTTTCTTTTCAAATAAATATTTTATATAAGAAATGATTCACTTCAAAATTCTTTTTATAAATAAATATCAAAAAATATTATCTTGTTGATGGATATTATAAAAGTATAAAATATCATTTACCTAAATTTCAAAACCATTGACCACCAAGAGGATGTAATGAAATCTTTAACTATGCACATTTATCATTAAGAAGTTGTATTGAAAGAGCATTTGGAGTATGAAAGAGAATATGGAAGATATGTTATTTGATGTTATGTTATTTATTTAAAGTGCAAAGAAATATTGTTATTATGACAATGACATTACATAATTATATTCATCAAAAAATTATAAATGTTACAATTTTTTGTCATAATCTTGATATTATACTACATGATATTTTTTTTTTATGTTAACAAAATTTCATGAGATGGAGTCCTAATGATAGTAAAATGACATTATTTTTCTTTGTGAGCAAATTACTTCTAGTTTGATGAATTAGAATTTTTTTGTTTTTTATTTTGGTCTTTTTTTTTGACATTTGTTTTTTTGAAAAAAGTATATTTTTTATATTTTATAAATAAAATATTTATATTTTAAGTTATTTTTTCAATTAATTATCGGTTTAAATAAATTACTTTAATTATAGTTAATTGAATTCATATTTTATTTTTTAATAAAATAGTACAATATAGAAAATGAATCGTATAAGTCCTTGGTAAGCTCTAATATTTAATTCATACATTGAAATAAGAAATTAGTACTTAAGTTATTAAGAATAAAATAAATTATTAATCACATCTTTTATAATCATTTTACATGCTAACAATTATTTTAGCAGCAATTTTACTAAACATTAAGAATTCTTTTGGATTTTCCTCACCTTATTGTCACCATTATTATCAAACAACTTGCAACTTTGGGTAACATAATTTTTAGTTTCAATATTCTCATTTACACCACTTTATCTCACAGTATTGCCAAATATGATTTATATAGAAAATCAAATCAATTTTGAAAATACCCTTACATGTGACAGATACCTAACTAGGAATAAGAAATGGAAACAAAATTATATAAAAAGAATCCTTTCTCTAACTTTTAACTAGTCAACCAAATCAACTCCTTTGGCAGTTCCCAAAGTTCATAAGGATAAGCATTAAGCATGTACTACATGGTATAATAACATCTTATAATTCAAGGAAATTTAACAAGTTGAGATAGTGTAGAGCATAGTCAATGTATCTTGACAAAAGAGAAAAGTTCAAAATTAAAACTTTAAAGTTAGAAAATATAAAATGGGAAGGAAAATCATTTCCATATATTCACTCTTTAGACACTAAATAAAGGATTTCTTTTCCCTTTCATTTAGAGACACTCTAACAAATTGACAAGAAAGAAGAAGAAAAAAATGGAAAAGGAATGGTGAATACAACTAAAAAAAGAAAAAAAATTATATGCTGAATTCAGTTCACATTCTATAAAATAAATAATAAGTTATGGGATAAAGTGAGGTATATAAACCTTTAAGCAACCAAAAAAACAAAATGGAGAAAAAGGTTGTGACGCATTTCGAAGTTACTCACTGTAAAGTCATCCTTCAGCTCATCATCCTTCATCTTCTCCACTTTTGTCTTTTGCCTAACTTTTTCAAAAATATTAGTTTTAAATCTTTATAGACATTTATAATTAAATAGTTTAATTTTTTATATTTCCATTTGACTTTATATTCTTTAAAATTATTTCAAATTGATCCCTTTTTTTTTTAGGAAAACAATTAAGTTATTAATGATTTCTTTTTAGTTAATATACAATTTTTAATAGTTTTAAATACTTTTCATCTAAAAATGACAATTTTGAAATAAATTTAAAAAGTATACAATTAAAATAAAAATGTAAAAAATTTATAGTATAATTATAAAAATTCAAAAAATTTTAGAATAATTTTTTATATATTTTATTATACATGTAATTGTTTCTTAATAAAAGATAATTTTATTAATTATGTATAATGAGTCAAATAAATAATTGTGTCTAGCAAATATTATTCTTTGAAATAATGGAGTAATTATATGAATACACTTTCTATCAAACAATTATTAAAAGAAGACATACTATGCAAAATTAATAATTAAAGATATAGTATTTTACTACCATACATTGTGATTCATGCCACTGTTTATTAAGAAAAAATTATTTTATTCATCATGTATCATTAGTCCAACAAAAAGTATGTCCAATAGGTAATATTAATTGAAATAAGTGGGTCACTACATGTACACACCTTTTATTCAACACAATATCCAAAATTAGTTAAAAATAGTTGCACAAACAAAAATTTATAGTTAAAAAAGTGACATATCACTTTATATACATTGTTATGTATTTTATTATTTATTAATAAAAATTATTTTATTAATTATGTATACCAAATGTAATAAAAGTATGTTTAACAAATAATTTTCCAAAAAATAAGGGAGAAATTGTATGAAAACTCTTTTTGTTAGACATACTATACATAATTAGAATAAAAGGCATACAAACCAAAATTTATATTTAAGGAATTGGTCATTCACTCTTATACAATATAGTCATTGTTTATAAATAAAAGATGATTTCATTAATTTTGTAAAATAAATCAAATAAAAGTGTGTCCAACAAGTATTCCTATTTATAATAAAAGAATAACTACATGGACACACCTTTTGTTAGAGACATTATACATAATTAGTAAAAGATAAAACACAAACCAAAATTTACATAATAATATTTTACTATGATACATAATAATATGTGCCATTATTTCATAATAAAATATTACTTTATTAATATTGCATAATATATTTAACAAAAAATGTATTCAATAAATATTTTATATTGAAATAAGGGAGAAATCATATGAATACAACTTTTTGTTAGATACAACATACACAATTAGTTAAAAAGGTACAAATTCAAATATATTATTAAAGAGAAGTTCTCTTATAATAAATTATGGAATATGACATTATTTATTAATAGAATATTAGTTTAGTAATTCTATATGATGAGTTTAACTAAAAGTGTATCCATCAATTTCTTATTGAAATAAGAGAAAAATTATATGCACACATCATTTTTTAGACACACTATACATAATTAGTAAGAAAAAAACAAAGAAAAAGCACACAAATAAAATTTCTAGTAAAAAAGTTATCTTTCATTGTTATAAATTATACTATATGCAATTGTTTAAAAATAAATGATGATTTTGCTAATTTTTTATAATGAATCAAATAACGAGTGTGTCTAACAACTATTTCCTATTAAAATAAGTGAGTGACCACATGGACACACCTTTTGTTAAATATAAGTAAAGGTGGCAAAAGTTAACTCATTATGAGTAACTTGACTTAAAACTCTTGAAACCAATTCAACTCAATTTGCTTTTATTGAAAAAGCCAATAATTCATAACTAAACTTGACTTAAAATCAAAAAGACCTCAAATTTGAATAACTTATATCCAAAGTGACTTGAAACCTAAATGGCCTAAAACCCAAATAATTCAAATTTGAAATTATCTGAATTCAAAATAACCCAAAACTTGAGCTTAAGTAACTTGAAACCCATAACAATTCAAATTGGTTTAAATTAAATTCAACTTGAAATTTTAATTACAAAAAAATTTGTATATATTATTAATTCAAAAATAATTTTTTATTTGATTTATTTTTAAATTTATTTTCTTTATATTAGCATAGACATTAGTTTACAAATATCAAATATCTATTATTTAATTTAAATTTTATAATGATAAATATGAGATAAAATTTAAAATTTATAATATTATTATTAATCAAAATCATTATAGTAAAATAAATTTGTAAAACTAATTATGTGGTATGTATGTATTTGATTTTCACATTGTAAACACACAATATTTCTATTTATCTTTTGAATTCAAATTGTTCTTTTCCTCTTCTCAATATACTATAATACTTTGCTTCTTTAATTTCATAAACACAATATTTTTACTTCTCGTTTGAGTTTAGATTTTCCTTTTCCTCTTTTCTATAAACCATCACACATTATTTACTCTAAAACAACTTATTTCACTATTTAATTCTTTATATTTGTATAAAAATAATAATCCATTTATACTAAAAATTACTCTTTATCCTCTAATAGTAAGAAAGGGAAATTTTATTATATTAGTATAGTAATAAAGTGAAAATGCTCACAAATGGAAGTAGTATAGGATATTGACACATTATGCCTAACTAGTAAAAAGAAAAAAGTCCATAGCATGAAGGATCAGCATGAGGACACCCCAATTGTAGGTCCTATTGAATAAAAAAATAATATTTTAAATCATTTTTATTGAAATTTTAGTTTTTTCAATTTAAAATTACTAAATATGAAATTGAAATAATAAGATGTGTAACTAAAACAAAAAAATATGTGACTAAAAATTACTGGATATTTTTAAAAGTCATTGCACATTTTATGTTTTTGGTTACATATTTTATTGTTATAGTTATACATCTAATAACTTCAAATGAAAAGAAGAATTCAAAATATTATTTTATATTATATGGGACCTATAATTGGGACATTCTTGTGTTGATTCTTATAGTTAAAAAAGTAAAATTTTAAAAGCACACAAACTAAAATTTATAGTTAAAAAAACTAGTATCTCATTATTCTACTTTATGGTGTGTGCTATCCATTTTGAATTCGAGGGCCAATCAACTCATCATAATGATTTTTAACTATTGTAATTTATGTTTTCTTAGGAACCATTTGCACTAGACTAACTCATTTACTATTTAAGATTAGGTAGATCACACTAAAATTAAGAAGATTGAATACTTCTCTCTTCGTTAAGAAGTTTGAACACGATTTTTATCAATCTCTCTTTCCTATTCAAGGCATTAGTCTTTCACTTTGCATGCATAAAATTTTGTTGAAAAGGACTTCAATCTTACAATTGAAGCATAAAGAAGACTTAATCCAATCATGAAAGAGGTTGTGAAAAGAGAAATCATTAAATGGCTTGAAAATGACATTATTTATTCTATCTCAGATATTACTTGGTTAAGTGTAGTGCAATGTGTGCCAAAAAAAGACATTATTTATCATTAAATCATTCAAGGCATTAGTCTTTCACTTTGTATGCACAAGTTTTTCTTACAAAAGACTTTAATCCTACAATTGAAGACTTAATCCAATAATGAAAGAGGTTGTCAAAAAAGAAATCATTAAATGGCTTAAAAATGACATTATTTATTCTATCTTAAATAGTGTTTGGGTGAGTGCAGTGTAATGTGTGCCATAAAATGGCAATATGACTATGGGGAAAAATGAAAACAATGAACTTATCCCTACTAGAACCATCATTGGGTAGAGGATTTGCATGCATTACTACAAGATCAATAAAGCCAACAGGAAGCACTACTTCCCCTTCTCTTTTATAAACCAAACGTTAAAGCGGTTGGTAGGACATAAGTACTCTCAATAGTTACTATGGATACAATCAGATTGTTATCACTGTAAAAGATCATGGGAAGATGACCTTCACTTGTCTTTATGCATTTTGGGTTAGGCATGCTTTAAGTTGGGTTGCAAGTAAAAGAGCGGAGCATTTTGTTAACAGAGAAAGCAAAGAAATTGTCTATCAATTTTGTTGTAGCTCTGTCATGTTGAATTTTTCAGACATTAAACTCACTTTGATTTTGGAGGTCTTTTGCATTTGCCTTGATTGTTGGACTAAGATGTGGTCAAATTTCAGCCGTTGATTTCACGTAATATGGATAGATTATTCACGTAAATGAAAATTTCTTTCTTTCCTTTTTTTTTTATTAAAATGGATCTACTTGTAAGATAAATTAAGAAAAGGCTTTCAAACATAAAAGTATTTTTCTAGTACAAGATTACTTAAAAGTTCATGTGAATATATATATATATATATATATATATATATATATATATATTCCAACAAAAATACAAGTTCATGTGGATATTGTCGCAATGGGTTCCTAAGATGGGGATTTCAATAGATGTGGAGGAAAATGTCACATTTGATGATTTCATATGTTAAAAATAGTCAGGGTGTTTATTGCATTGTAAGTGAGAAGAATTTGAAGTCACCACCAATCATTTCAGCTATGATCAGAATATTATGAGTGACTTAATCAGCTTTACTCGAACTTTTTAGGATTTAGGAGCATAATTATACTTGATTGAGATTGTAGCTAACTAAAATGTGTATCACATATAACAGTATAGTTGTTCATTGACTTGTACTTTTATGCTTCTCCTATCAAGGCATACACACTGAGGCTTTAATGAGTTGGATAAGTAGTAAAAGGAGATAAATTTTTTTAGAAGTTTTGAAAGAGATTTAGATACTTTTTATGATCTTGTGCACTTAAAAAAGTTGAAAGTTTTTGGAAATTTTTTCTGAAAAGATTTAGATTTCTTTTTATTGTAATCTTGCATATCAAAAAATAAAATGCAATAATTTTTGAAGAAAATTAAAAAGGGTTCAAATTTTTTTTTATGGTGACCGTCTATATTGAAAAATAAAATGAAATTTTTTACAAAATATTTTGAAAAGATTTAGATACCTTTTATAGTGTTCGTGCCTATGGAAAAATAAAATGAGATATGTTTGGATATTTTGAAAGGACTACTAACATCATTTTGTATATGTGGGCTCACCTAATATGTCTAAAATGACACCTTCAATATAAGCTTTGCATCCCTTTTTCTTTTCTTTTTTCTTTCTATTTTCCTTTTTTTCTCTCTCTTTTTTTTTCTTTTTGTTCTTTTTCTTTTTCTTTCTTATCATTTTGGCAAAGCCCCTTATCTCCCTTTTCCTCATTTTCTTTGTCCAAAACTACTCTCCCTCTCTCTCTCTCTATGCCCACCTCCTTCTTTAGCCATTTTCTCTCTTTTTATGCTTTAAGACTCCTTAAACATGAGTCTTAAGCATCATTTATTGTGTGAGAACCCAGATTTGACTACAAAAGTCAAGATTTTTGCTAAGTGTTTGCATTGACTAGTGTTAGTTTCATGCAATGTCAATGATTAACAATGGTGTGTGCTTCGATGAAATAATGGCTGACTTTTCATTTTTCCTTGATTTGTGTATCTCCTAGCCTTTTCTTGATGCATGCCTTCAATAATGTGTAGATCAATGACTAATGGTTGTAGCAATGATGCCTCTTTCACTTTTTAAGGACATCATTGGCTACCAACAGTGATGTTAGTAAGTCTTCTGGGGAAATATCCACCATGAGGTACTTTTTCCACTTCTTTTGTCACTTTCATTTTGATTTCTTATTTTACAACTAATTGATGTATATTATGCAAGAAAAAAAAACAAAAAATAAGAAAAAATCAACATAGTGGTAACCTTTGTTTATTGTTTTTATGTGAGGGGACTCTTGTTGATCTTTTTCTTAAGGGACAAAGACTACAAACAATATTTACAATAAAAGATCTATTGTATTCATAATCTAAGAAGGAACCATATACAAAGCCTTCCTTTCATGATTAATGCAATTGAAAAGGTTACTTTAAACTTACATCAAACCAAGAGAAACCTCGTTTAATGCCATTTGATGCAAAATAAAATCATGAAGATGTGAGATGTATCAAACTAGACAAGTCCAAATGCTAATACTACTTGACTTAGAATGAAAGCTTGAAAAAGAGATAACCAAAGGTCAATACTTCATTGATCCTTTATGGGGTTTATAAATTCTACCAAATAACAAATAATAAGTTTCAAAAGTTGATAACTATTTTGATAATTAGTAAACTATACCTTAGGTTTACAGGCCTATTTAAACCTAACAAAACTAACTGATAAGGAAATCAATAAATAAAAATATTCATATCCTTAAACTTAAGCCTCAAGATAATAACATTTTAAAATCTCTTAAATAGTCTAAAATACTCTAACTAAACAATAAAATGATAATAATAAAAATTACAACCTTAATTGTATAATAATGTAAGATAATTTTGATCACATGTCCTATATCATGACCTTGTCATTAACCTACAAAGAAATGCTCAAAATCCACAAGTTACTTTATCATCTTGACTTAGGGCCCCTTGGGCCTAGTTATGAATTGAACCTAGTATATAGATTTAGGCCTCTTTATTAATAAGAGAAAATTATTGTAACTTGAATATGCTTGATAGCTTTAATCTTTATATGTGCTAGTGTTAGAAACCTTCATTTATTACTTATGTTTTCATTTTATTTTATTTTTAACTAAAAAAAAAAAGGATATCATAGGTATGTTAGTCATTGTATCTACGAGTTGAGATTAAAGGTTATCCATTGATGTCCTTATTTAACCTTTCCCATTTAAAGGAACCATTACTTGAGTAATGATGGCTTCAAGGAGGACTACCCCATACTTGGTGGTGTAATGTGAGCCTTGAAAGGCAAGGCTTAGTGATCTAACACACACAGGGAATCAAACAAGAACTCAAGAGAGTCAAATCAAATTTTAATTATGCAAACTCTAGACCTAATGTTTAAAGGAACATGAATGTGATATATAAAGAAAAATATGGATGACACACTCCAAAAAAGAATGAATTTTAAAGAACAAGTTAGGGTTGAATGACACAAAAAGAGTTAGTTATTGATAAGTCTTTTAATTCTTAAAAGGATCAAGGGAAAAAATGCTCACTTTTTAATTTATATAATTCTTTACCTTTTAACAATGAAATCAAGTCTATTTATAAATTAAATGACAACCCTCAAAATCCTAAAACTAGAGCCAATGATATATTCTTAAAAGATAAGGACATTCTTATTTAACTGTAAACTCCTATTTATAACAAATTTCTATTTTATAAAAAACTCCTACTTAAGAGTGGATTTTATTACCTAACCCTAACTCATTAAGCACTTCAATCATATTAATAAATTCTTAATTTTCTTTTCAAGCTTGAATACATGCCATTGGATGAAATTTATGTCATTTGTAACTTGGTTGGCTTGGATATTCTTAATTAGCTCATTTAGTGCTTCTTTCATTTTTTTAACCCTTAAATGTGTCATTGACCCATCATAAATGGTCAATAGATCCTTAAAAGTCCTTCATGCATTACCTCCTTTATAGATCTCATCATTCTCCTTCTCCTCAAAAGGATTTCTCCTTAAATTATCACTTGTATCAAAAGGAGAAATATTAGAAATATTAAATGTTGCACTCATATTTTACTCATCGACAAGGTTTAACTTATAGGCATTGTCATTAATCCATGCTACCACTTGAAATGGACCATCTCCTCTAGCCTATAGCTTTGAGCACCTCTAAATCTAAAACATTTCCTTATGCATATGCACTCAAACCCAATCACCAGATTTAAATTCTACCTTCTCTTGCCCTTTTTTGTTATAGTTGCATATTACCTAGTTTGTTCTGCAATTTGTTGCCATATCTTCTCATGCAACTTCTTCTCTATTTCAATGTTGCAATCACCATCTAAACTAACATACTTATCAATAGAGAAAGACATTAAATCCAAAGGAGTTAAAGGATTAAAATCATACACAATGAACATTCTTATTATATGTGAACTCTACATGCAACAAATAATCTTCCCACATTTCTAAATTCATTCGAATAATAGCACACAACAAAGTAAAAAGAGTGCAATTAACTACCTTAGTTTACCTATATATTTGTGGATGGCAGGAGTTAGAAACACTAGTTTAGTACCTAATTAACCCACAAAGTCTGTTAGAAGTAGTTTAAGAACTATGTATCTCAATCTAAAAATTATACTCTAAGGCATGTCCTATAAGTATACTATGACTCTAAAGGATAATTCAATCACATTATTTGCATCATTAGTTTTTATGACATAGGATGAAATATGTCATCTTTAAAAATCTATTAACAATAAAAAGTACAAAATCCCTACCCTTTTTTTACTATAGTAGCCCCATCACAAAGCTCATAGATAAATCAACTCAATATTGGTTAAGTATGGGTAAAGAAGTGTATAAGTCATGGGGTAAAACTCTAAATTTAACTTATTTGCATGTTATGCACTTCTTGCACACCCTCTCAATATCTTATTTCATGTGTGGCTAGAGGAAATACTTAGCTCAGAACTAACTTCCTTAAAAAATTCATAAATAAGATACTTTTATACTTATAAAATTCCTAGAAACAACTTCTCACATACGTTATATACATTAGTAAAGTTAGGAATCTTTCAACATAAAAATTTTAATGTACTCAAATCCAAATAATTTCGCATTAAATGTATAGACAAAGGCATACTTACAAGATAATGCATCAACCACCCATTCTCTTTATTAATATTTGATAGCACAAGAAAGGTTGCAATGAATTGACCTGTTTGACATGTTTCCTATTCAACTTTCGCTTGCCTTTAAGTATTTCAAGGATTCATGGTCAATATGGATGACAAACTCTTTGGCCAAAGGTAGTGTTGCCATGTCTCTAAATCTAATACCAATGCATACATATTCTTATCATACGCAAGATATTAAAAGCTGCTCCACTTAGTTTTTCATTGAAATAAGCAATTGGTCACCTTTTAGTGATTTTCTTGGCTATTTTACAACTAATGCATATTCTCCTAGTCTCATCTTTCTTGTATATAAGCAATATTATAACTATATATTAAGATATGTTGTCCCTTGCAATCCCCTTTGTCATAAGCTCATTAACTTGCCTTTGAAACTCCTTTATCTCCTCAAGATTACTTTTATAGCTCAATCAATTTGTAATTGTTGCACCATGGATGAATTTAATATGATATTTTATTTCCCTCAAAGATGGCAAACCACCTAGTTCTTTGGAAAAAACATCACCAAATTCTTACAAAAGAGAAACAACAACACTAGGCAAAGAAGAGTTAAACTCATCAATACTAAAATAAGCCTCTTTGTACAAAAGTACAACAATAAGTTGTGTTGAATATAAACTCTTTTAACATCACTCTCTTTGTATATAAACTGTTAATTTTTTTCTCATGCTCTTTTTCTTCTTTTCTCTTGGTATCATCTCTTTTCTCTCATTTCTTTCCCTCCTTTCCCCTCAGCCTTAATTTCTTTTTCTCCTCTCTCTCTTTTTTAATCCCCAATCATTTTCCATAAACTTTTTTAAGGTGTTAAAAGTATAAGAGTAACAAGTTTATCATTTATTACAAAAAAGTACCTATTCTTAACCTATCAAGTATGACACACTGACCATATTGTCATGGTCTTTCCAACAAAATATACCCATCTTGCAAGGGTACAACATCACACAAGATCTCATTAGTATATCTCCCAATTGTAAACAATACTAACCCCTACTTTTACCTTAATTTCTCCACACATATTCAATTATTAAAACTTATATGAACTAAGGTGTTTCATGGTAAATAAAATAAACTTTTCAACTAAAGTAGTGCTACCTATATTTGTACAACTACCCTTCATCAACGATCATACTACTTACCTTATCTTTGATATGACATCATGTATAAAAGATACTATCTCTTTGCACTTCATCATCTATTTTAGTTTGTATGCTCAATACTTGTCTAGTCACCAACACATCTCCCTTAATTAGGTACTCCTCTCCATCATTTGTATCATCTAATGATGGCATGGAGTCATCATCAAACTCACTTTTAGTCTCAATATCACCATTATCCCACAACACCATGGTATGCTTATTAGGAAACTTAGATGCAATATGTCCCTTTCTTAGGCATTTAAAATATTTAATATCTTTATTTTTATTAGGTTGGAAATTAAAANTCTTTAGCATATCTCCCAATAGTAAACAGTACTAACCCTTCTTATTTACCTTAATTTCACCACACACCATTCAATTATTAAAACTTATATGAGCTAAGGTGTTTCATGGTAAATAAAAAACTTTTCAACTAAAGTAGTGCTAGCTATATTTATACAACTACCCTTATCAACGATCATACTACTTACCTTATCTTTGATATGACATCATGTATAGAGAAATTATTATTTTTGCACTTCATCATCTTGTTTGTTTGTTTGCTCAATACTTGTAGTCACAACATATCTCCCTTAAATTAGGTACTCCTCTCCATCACTTGTATCATTTAATGATGGCATAGAGTCATCATCAAAACTCAATTTAGTCTAATATTACCACTATCCACAACACCATGGTATGCTTATTAGAACACTGAGATGCAATATGTCTCCTTCCTAAATTTAAAACATTTAATATCTCTAATTTTACTAGGATAAAATAAAATTACTTTTTACTTATTATGGCTCACTTCCTTACTCTTATATGATTCAACTTACAATGTAATAAGCCCTCTTTTCCTTTTTACTCCAATTCAGCTTTTAGGATGAAGTAGAAACCCAAATCTATCCAAATCATGTAGAACCTTTTTGTTTAAGTCTCTAAACTTTCATTATCATATACACCATGTCTTTCAACTCCACATAAGTACTACTATTCAACAACATTAACAATATCTTTTATTCAACCCTTGTAAGAACCAAGCCATGGTTACTTCTCTATCCTCCTCCATATTAGCTATATCATGGTAATTCCATCTCCTTGGTAATGCTCCACACTCTTGTGCCTTAAGTGAGCCTTTATACCCTTAAAACAAATCCTATAATAGTGATTAAGGATGAAACCTCTTTATCATGATAGCCTTCATCTCCTCCCATATATTAGTAAACCTTTTGCGATTCCTTCTCCTAGTCATAACAAGTTAATCCTAACAAATAATAACATATCTATACATTAACTACAACAAGTTTCAATTTTCTCTTAAAGTAGTTGTGATAGCTAAGACACAATTCAACCTTCTTCTCTTATTTTAAATAGGTTTGTTGATTATTTTTTTCCTTAGACTAGAGGAATTTTCATTTAATGCTTCCAAAATTACAATCATAGGTGTCTTACTTCTTATGATCTTTTTGACCATTTCTATTATTGACAAATTTGATCAAAGTAGTTGGATCATCAAATTCATTAGCTTCTACATTATTTACATGACCATAGTCTTATCTCTTATACTTTTTGTATTAAGAACTTCACGGCTCCCAAACCTCCTTGGTAATTTTGCTATTGTATTGGCTTGTTTCTTCATCATATCTCTTATATTAGTAAATTTGATCTTTATTCACTTAAATTGTATTTGCATAAATTTGATCATGAATGACACATCATTGCCCTCCTTCTCAGCTCCACCTTTATCTTTCGAAGACATAGTGTTAATTCTACACAACATGGCTAAGATACCTCAACAAAACACTCCTTTATATATTTCATTTAAAAATAGTGTCACACCACCTCATGTTTATACTCTTTAAAGATTTTTTTAAAGATGTGTTTATACTCCTACCTTTTACTACTTAAATTTTCTCTCTCAATTCTTTACTAAATTAAAAAACCTCAATCAAAGTCATTTTATGACTAATTAATTCCAATAAATGAGAATCAAAGAAATTTAGAAAAGCATAATGAATAAAAGTTATGAATAGAAAAAGCAATAAGATTAAATTGCAATAAATAAAAGGAGAATAATTAAATTTGAATTCTTGTAGGAACTAGAAAGCAACAAGGTCTACTCCTTCAACTTAATTAAATAGGGTTTACTTCTCAAATAGGAATAAACCAATTATAATCTTTTGTTCTTTTTTTTTTCTTTCTTCTTTTCTTCCTTCTCTAGTTCTTTTTTTCTTTTTATGTGAATTTAAGAACAAGAAGAGATAAACTAGGGTTTGTAGATTAAAAGAACAAAAGGGAATAAAATGTTGCTAAGAAGAATAACAAGAGAAAAACTTAAATTTTAATAAGAAAACTTGAATTGGAGCCAAACTCTCATATCAACTGATGTGAACCCCAAAAGATGGGTCTTAGGGACTTAACATGTAGAGGAAATTAAGTAAAAATCCAAGAAAGTTAAAACAAATTTCAATCCTCAAACCCTAGACCTAATGTTTAGGAGATCATGAACCTAAAGTATAAAGAAAGATATAGATGTCACACTCTAGAAAAGAATGAATTTAAGAGTAATAAGTCACATTAAACATCATAAAAAGAGTTAGTTCTTGATAAGTTCTTTAGTTCTCAAAAGAATAGAAAGAAAAAATTCTCACTTTTCAATTCACATAATCACCCACCTTTTAACAATGAAATCAAATCTTTTTATAAGTTGAAATAACAACCTTAAAAATTGTAAAATTAGAGACCATGATATATTCCTAAAAATAAGAACACTTTTGTTTTATTATAAACTCTTATTTTAGGATAAACTCTTACTTTATAACAAACTCCTACTTAAAAGTAGGTTTTATTACTTATCCCTGACTCATCAAGCATTTCAATCATATTAATAAAGTTTTGGCCTTCTTTCAAATTTGAATTCACACCATTTGCAACTTGATTAGTTTAAATATTCTCAATCAGCCCATTTAGTACTTTTTTCATTTTTTTAGCCCTCGAACATGTCATTGTCCTTTCATGAATGCCCAATGGATCCTTAGAAGTTGCATCAACTCTTCTATAGATTTCATCACCGTAACGTAGCAAATACAAAACCCAATAGTACCTTAACTATAAATCTCTATAATTTCCTTAAAATCGAAAGGCATGTTGTTAAGGGGATTCAAACTTAAACCAATATGGAAAGAGACATGCCAAATTACCACAAATCTCTTACATTGGGTGGAACTTTTCATTCCTTATTTAAGTTCTCTCTTAGTGTAAAGGCTATTAAACGGACACATTCATGCCAACATCATAGACTTTATTTTTGAATTCATTTACAAATGATTTATTTTAATTATGGCCTCATTTACCAATGATCAATTTTAATTAGGGACAATTTTGCACCATATGGCTCAAAAAATTTTCATTTCAAGACTTATGGTTTGAAATTCATCAATTTAATGTTATATGGTTGTTTTCTGAATTATCAAAAAAAGAAAAAATCTATTTTTGGTCTATTAATTTTTTTTTTAAATCCAATCCACTAAAATTTCTATTAGATCATTAAAGATGGGATCTACAAGTATAACCCTCTTTGGTAGTGTTTTTCAACTTGTATTAAGGTGAGTAAAAACTAGTTTGGAACTAAACAACTAAAAGAGTGTTTGGTTTTACTTTTCAAAAATGTGTTTTACAAACATACACACCACCAAACAAAAAAGGCAAAAACTAATTGTGTTTTTATTTTAATAGAAAAATATATCCTTAATTCTTTCACCATCATTGTTGAAGAGTTTCAAAAAAAAAAAAAGTAAATGTATGTATAACAAACATTGGTTGAAAAACAAAATGTACTAAAAAGGGATTAGAGGCAATGGAAACAACTACATAAAAGAGACCTGATTGAGATGGGATCCCATGAAATGAACAATTCTTGTTATTAAGACATGGTGGTAAGAGCAAATTAAGGTGAGTTTTAACATTATTCTTCTCTACTTAAACACACACTCCTCTTGAAATAGAGGTTTTGGAAAAGCAACAATTTATTGCTTTTAGCCACCACCAAACAAAACAGGTAAACACTAAATTGTATTCTTATTTTAATAGAAAAAAATATCCTTAATTCTTTCACCTTCATTGTTGAAGAGTTAATCAAAATGAAAAAGTAAATGTACGTATAACAAACATTGGTTGGGAAACAAGATGTACTAAAAAGGGATTAAAGGCAATGGAAGGAACTACAAAAAGAGACCTGATTGAGATGGGATCCCATAAAAGGAACAATTCTTGTTATTAAGACACAATGAGAAGAGTGGATTAAGGTGAGTTTTAACATTGTTCTTTTTTACTCAAAAATAATGTTTTTGATAAGTTTAGGATACTAATAATGCCCTTTATTTTACAACAATGTTGGCTAATCTACCTATGAAAGGATTTCAAGAATCTAGTATTGAACTAGAAGTCAAGAAAAAGTTAGATGTCCTATTTAGGGATCTAGTGGCCATAGGAAGATATGTTATTACACCTTCGTCAACTACTTTATGCATTAGTGATGGTGTTGAGACTAATCATCTAACTCAATAAAAAAGTGTTGTATTAGAAGTTTGATGTAAAAGTTAATCTTATTGATTCCATAGATAAATTATTTAAAGGTTCTAAGATACAGCAAGGGAATGTAAATATTAACACAAGTGATGTAGCAAAAAGAAATGAGACCAATAAGAAAAGAGTTATTAAATCAAATTTACATGTGAAAAAAGGATCTAAAGGGTACAAAATGACAATATAAAGGGGTAGCTACTTTTAACGAAACAATTGATTTGTTGATTCATAATGTTGTTAAAAATAGAAAAACAGGGTTGCCAAGATGTTTTTTACGTGATGTTATGAAGAATTTCCATTCTTTACCAAGTGTTGAAGAAGATAGTGGCCTTTTATGGATACCATAGATTTAATCTAAGAGAGTAGAAATAAAGATATTCATTTTGCATTGATGACTAAATAAGCCAAGTTGCATTAGTTGCATTATCAAATTAAGTAGGACAAAACCCAAAAGATGCCTTAGATTAAATAGACATGTTCGTTTCTCTAGTTACTAACATATTTTGATGTACATGACATTACATATTATTGGATATATTTATTAATGATCATTTTTTTTCATTTATTTTTTTTTTAACTAAGCTAAGAAACTTTTGGTACATCTAGTGTTTTACATATTAATATAGATATATTCTTTTCTTTTTTCATAGATATGACTAATGATTATGAAAATCTTTATGGAGAATACAATGATAATGATGCTAACAATGAAGATTGACTCTCACTATTGGAAGTGACTACCATTGGTGTTATTCATACCTATCATTATAAATATATACACAAAGAAAACCTTGTATAACCTTATATCAAATAGGAATAAAATAAGTGATTGAATTAATATAAAACAATGAGGTAGGATGTTTGAATATGTTCAAAATAGATAAAGGAATATTACTTTATTTATGCACTAATCTACAATAGAATTATGGGTTAATGCCTTTATAAAGTATATCTTAAATTGAGAAAGTGTGCATCTTTTTATACATAATTACTATGGTTGAATCCAATAGATCAATTGGCAAATAATTTTAGCACTTGGGGGAAGCAGTTAGCAAAAATTTTGCAAAATCTTATCAATAGTTTTATCACTTGCAAAATATATCATCAAAAATCCTCTATGATAGTAGATATATTCCACCAAAAATCCTCTATGATAGTAGATATATGTTGCATTTCAAGGCACTTTTTTGATAATATTTTTATAATAGCAAATAATTAACTTTTGTTTAAACTTCTTGTAATCTAAATTTAATTTTATCAATTAGATATAAGCATGAGTATTTTTAATAATAGGATTGCACTAGAGTACTAGATGGAACAGATGTATGTACAAGTATTCCTATGGAAGATAAAGTATGATTTATTGAAAGAAAAGTCATACTAATATAGAATATCATGGTAGCATGTTATTTTGATATGCAGTTCACTTTCATGTTAGCTTGATAGGAGGATAAAACACTTGATGTACACATTTTTATTTCAACTATTAATAATCTAGATCTTAATTCCCATGCCCCCTAACAAGTACTAATCATAACATATTTTTTTCTTTTCAAATAAATATTTTATATAAGAAATTATTGATTTCAAAATTCTTTTTATAAATAAATATAAGAAAATATTATCTTATTGATGGATATTATAAAAGTATAAAATATCATTTACCTAAATTTCAAAACAGTTGACCACTAAGAGGATGTAATGAAATCTTTAATTATGCATATTTATCATTATGAAGTTGTATTGAAAGAGCATTTGGAGTATGAAAGAGAAGATGGAAGATATCTTATTTAATGTTATGTTATTTATTTAAAGTGCAAAGAAATATTGTTATTATGACAATGACATTACATAATTATATTCATAAAAAATTCAGAAATGTTCCAATTTTTTATCATCATCTTGATATTATACCATATGATATTTTTTTTTATGTTAACAGAATTTCACGAGATGGATTCCTCAAAGATAGTAAAATAACATAAATTATTTTTCTTTGTGAGCAAATTACTTTTGGTTTGATGAATTAGAATTTTTTTTTGTAATGTAATGACAATGCGATATCTTTTGCCATCTTCACTTTATAATTCTAATTTACTGCTCCAATTTGCTTTATTGCTTGAACTTCCTTCTTTTCTAGAGCTGCAACAATAATAAAACCTTTAAGAAACTCGTAATGATGAAGAGATAATCAAGAGCTAATTCAAAATCCAATATAGTATCACTTGTGATAAGTCCATGTGAGAATCATTTAAACGAGCTCAAAAAGTAATCTTACATGTAGTCCTATGATTTCATGCTGGAGATATGCCATCAAATTCAACTGCATCCATAAAATGATAGTTAGAAAATGAAAAAACAACCAAAAGGTTGACAAGTCTCTCTCTTTATAAAAGATAAACGGTAGACATGTTATATTTTAATCTCACATATATGTTATTGAAAACTAAAAAAATTTTTCGAGTAAATTTGAAATTGTTACTGTGACATCTGTCATTGCAATACCCACTTTAAATATAGAAGACACCCAAAGAAAGGTGAACATGGGACTGTGTGCCTAACCTACTCAATTTCCAATTTATCTCTACCACAAGATTAATTATGAATAGTTTTCATATTTTATCTTTATAAAATTTACCTTTCATTATTATTTTTCTATATATATATATATATATATATATATATGCTATACATTTTATCCATTTATTACTCTCATATAAGAGATGGGTCCAAATTTGTTTATTACATTTTGATCCTTCAAAGTAAAAAAGAAATACTAGTGGTTAGTTTTGAGAAAACCTGTTGGTGGTGGTTTCGTACCACACCGCTCAACACATAGAGAAAGACATGTCGCTTCACTGCCACATCCAAGAATACAATTTTGTACACAGCTTAAGGCCTGAATTTTAGTTGTAGATTGTATGAGTATGAGTGCAAATGCTAACACCAAAAGTCTCCCAATTACAATATTTCTAGCCATGTTTACCTAATGCTTGCTTTAGTTTCTTCTCACCCTATTATTTGTTTTTACACCCTTTGATTTGCTATATATATGTTTTGGGAAATGTTGGTCAAACACTCTTTAAGGTTATTAAATGTTTAGTTTAATTAATACATCATTTAATGAGATAAAAATAACTGAGGAGTTTACAACATTTTTATATTAATTTTGGAAAATAGATTATTAAAAGCTATGAGGTAATTAAGTATAAAAATAAAAATTAAGGTTAAAGATAACTAATTTTGTAGGTGTTAACCTATACAAAATCTTAGTCTAAGTTAGTAAGATAAGGTGAAGGTTCCTAATGTATTAACCTTTAAGAAGAAAATGATGTATAAAAAAATAAGATATATATATATTATTGAAGCATTTATATATAATTGTACTAAATCTTTTCTTGAAAATTAGGTGTGTACAACTATTTGTACCTAAAGTAGTCAATTAATTGAATTTTTAGACTTTAGAAAGTTTACTTTTTTTTTTTTCCTTTTTCTTCAGCTCTTTTCTCTCTTCTTTCTCCTTTTCTTTCTTATCTTCTTTATCATTTTCAAGTACTTAGTTGGAGAGGAACGTATGATCTAAAATCGAGTGAAAAGTTCCTTTCCTTATATCCATGAATAATAAAAATAATATTGCAAAAATACGGGCATGTTATGTCACATGGTAGCTCAACATGGTCATATGCGGTACGACTATAATCTTTTATACTTTTTACATGTAAGCATATTAAATGGCATTAAAAAAATAAGAGGAAATTTTTGATATTTTAATTTATAAAATTAATTTATATATTTGTAAAAATCATTTACATATTAGGTTTTTTGTATAAATATTTTCTAAATAGTTGGTTAGTAAAAAAATAATACATTTGATAAATGTCTTTTATTTTAATTATTATATTAGATATTTTAAATTGTCATTTATTAAAAATTATGTTATGTATAATATATACTTTTAACTTTGTTATTAAAAATATTCATAAATGATTGTAAGAGGTCCATTGAACTAGAAGTTATACCATATGTATAACACTTTTCAATTTCAAAAATTTTATTCTCCTTTCCAACAACTAGAACACAAAAACTTAGATTTTAAAAATAAAAGTCTAACTTTTCAACCAACAAAATATTCCCAAAAAATTTATGTCTTAATTTATTTGGACTTTGTATATTGTCATGTCCGATTCTTATCACACATTAGAATGTTTATTTATGATAGTTCTAAAAAATGTGGGAAAGAGTGCCATTAGGTAACATCTCTTGAGTAAGAAGGTAATTACGAGAAAGGAGTACAATAATTGTTTTATATCTAACTTTATTTGTTTATGAGTTGAAATAAAATATAATTGGTCCATGTCTTTTACTATTCTTTTTGTACACTATATTTGGTACAAGTTAATTCTTTTCTGCAAGAAATATTAGGAAGCATGTTTCTCTCCGATCTCCTTTCTGAAGGATTTCTCTTAAAGCTAGTGAATGATGATGTCATAATGATGTTTGTTAGTGGTTAACGTGACTCCTCTTGTCAATAATCTTTATAGTTCGTGAAAGAATTATAACTCATTCTATTTTCTTTGTTTATATAATTAGAAATAATAATTCTATGACGAAGGAAAATGACAAGGGAATGAAATCATTTGTTGTAAGACAAAATAAAATTATACAAGGTGAAGAAAATAAAAATAAGAATCTTATATATTGGGATGTAAATGGAGAGGAAAATATGTGAACACACTTATTGCTTATTTTCTAAATAATGCTTAATATTATAATTGGGTTGATATCATAATTAAAATTTCAGAATTTAAGGAAATTGTTTTTTTTTTTCAAGTCTATAATTGATACTACTTTGTTTGTCTCATTGTTAGGCCCTAAAAATCATAAGATTGTCCTATATTTCATGTTTAATTAGTGTGGACTACATATTGAGCCTAAAGATTCCTTAATCCTGAACTGAAATTTTAGGCCGAAGGTAAATAAGCCCAACTATTACCTTATTCATGCATGATATGGCCTTGTCGATTGAAACTGGCCCAGATTGACATCACACCATTTGAAATTATGACGATTTTGTTTACTTCCAAGTAGGCAATAACTGACATGCTTTCTTGAATTGACAAGACTATGGGTGTGTATGGAGAAACTATTTTTTGCCTTTAGGAGGAAGTTTCATCTGTGTTTTTTTTTTTTAAATTAGAAATGTATAAATTTCAGAAACTGATTTACAAACACACATTAGATAATTATTAGATGTGCCGAAGTATATATTATAAAAAAGCAACGAAAAACAAAAAATTTAATGATAAACACACTAGTGAAAAATCATTTGGCACATTTTAAATTATTTTAGAACATAACCTTTTTATTTCATAGAACCATATGTAAAAACAAAAGAGATGTTGTGTAACATAATGACAATGTGATATCTTTTGCCATCTTCACTTAATAATTCTAATTTACTGCTCCAGTTTGCTTTATTACTTGAACTTCCTTCTTTTCTACAACTGCAATGATAATAAAATCCTTAAGAAACTCATAATGATGAAGAGATAATCAAGAGCTAATTCAAAATCCAATATAGTATTACTTGTGATAAGTCAATGTGAGAATCATTTAAACAAGCTCCAAAAGTAATCTTACATTTAGTCCTATGATTTCATGCTGGAGATATGCCATCAAATTCAACTGCATCCATAAAATGATTGCTAGAGAATGAAAAAACAACCCAAAGGTTGACAAGTCTCTCTCTTTATAAAGATAAATGACAGGCATATTATATTTTAATCTCACATTTATGTTCTTAAAAACCAAAGAACTTTTTCGAGTACATTTGAAATTGTAACTGTGACGTCCGTCATTGCAATTCCCACTTTAAATACAGAACACATTGGAAGAAAGGTGAACATGGGATAGTATGCCTAACCTATATGATTTCAAATTTATCTATACCATAAGATTAATTATGGATAGTTTTCATATTTTATATTCATGCAGTTTACCTTTCATTAATTTTTTTCTATATATATATGCTATACATTTTATCCATTAATTACTCTCATACAGGAGATGAGTCCAAATTTGTTTATTACTTTTTGATCCTTCAAAACAAAAAGGAAATACTAGAGGTTAGTTTTTGAGAAAACCTGTTGGTGGTGGTTTCATACCACACCTCTCAACACATATAGCAAGACATGTCTCTTCACCACCGCATCCAAGAATACAATTTTGTACACAACTTAAGGCCTGAACTTCAGTTGCAGATTGTATGAGTATGACTGCAAATGCTAGCACCAAAAGTCTCCCAATTACAATATTGCTAGCCATGTTAACCTAATGCTTGCTTTAGTTTCTTCTCACCCTATTATTTGTTTATACACCCTTTGATTTGCTATATATATCTTTAGGAAAATGTTGGTAAAACCCTCTTTAAGGTTATTAAATGTTTAGTTTAATTAATACATCATTTAATGAGATAAAAATAACTGAGGAGTTTACAACGTTTTTATATTGATTTTATATATATTTTATTCGTCATTTTATATATATTGTTAGAGAGTTTATATATAATTGTACTAAATCTTCCTGGACTTTAGAAAGTTTACTTTTTTTTTCTTTTTTTCCTTTGCTCTCTTCTCTCTACTTTCACTTTATCTTTCTTATCTTCTTTATCTTTTTCAAGTACTGAGTGGAAGAAGAACATATGATCTAAAAGTGAGTGAAAAGTTCCTTTTCTTATATCTAAGAATAATAATAACAAAATTGCAAAAATACGGGCATGTTATATCACATGGTAGCTCAGCATGGTCATATGCAGTATGACTCTTATCTTTTATATTTTTAACATGTAAGCATATTAAAAGTCATTAAAAAAAATAAAAGTATAATTTTGATATTGTAATTTATAAAATAAATTTATATATTTGTAAAAATCGTTTATATATTAGGTTTTTTGTATAAATATTTTCTAAATAGTTGGTTAGTAAAAAAGTAACGCAATTGATAAATATCTTTTATTTTAATTATTATATTAGATTTTTTAGCTTGTCATTTATTAAAAATTGTGTTATGTATTATTCTTTTAAATCTCTTATTAAAAATATTCATATATGATTGTGTGAGGTCTATTGAACTACAAGTTATACCACATGTATAACACTTTACATTTTCACAAATTTTATTCTTTTTTCTAACTACTAAAATATGAAAACTTAGATTTTAAAAATACAAGTCTAACTTTTCATCCAATGAAATATTTCCAAAAAAATTATGTCTTAATTTTTTTGGACTTTGTATATTGTCATGTCCGATCCTCATCACACATTAGAATGTTTATTTATAGTAGTTCCAAAAAATATGGGAAAGATTACCATTATGTAACACCTCTTGCGTAAGAAGGTAATTATAGGAGAACAATACAATAATTGTTTTATATTTGACTTTATTTGTTTATGAGTTAAAATAAAATATAATTGGTCCATGTCTTTTACTATTCTTTTTGTACACTATATTTGGTACGACCTAATTCTTTTCTGCAATAAATATTAGGGGGCATGTTTCTCTCCCATCTTGTTTCCGAAGGTTTTCTCTTAAGGCTAGTGAATGATCTTGTCATAATGATGTTTGTTAGTGGTTAATGTGACTCCTCTTGTTAATAATCTATTTTCTCCATTTATATAATTAGAAATAATAATACTATGACGAAGGAAAATGACAAGGGAATGAAATCATTTCTGTCAAGACCAAATAAAATTATACAAGGTGAAGAAAATAAAAATAAGAATCTTATATATTGGGATGTAAATGGAGAGGAAAATATGTAAACACCCTTATTGCTTATTTTCTAAATAATGGTTAATATTTTAATTGGGTTCATATCATAATTAAAATTTGAGAACTTAAGGCAATTGTTTTTTTTTTTTAAGTCCATAATTGATACTACTTTGTTTGTCTCATTGTTAGGCACTAAAAATCATAAGATTGTCCCATATTTCATGTTTAATTAGTGTGCATTACATATTGAGCCCGAAGATTCCTCAATCTCGAACTGAAATTTTAGTCCAAAGGTAAATAAGCCCAATTATTACCTCAGTCATGCATGATATGGCTCCGTCAATAGAAACTGGCCCAGATTGACCTTAAACCATTTGAAATTATAAGGATTTAGTTTACTTCCAGGTGAGCAATGATTGACATGCTTTCTTGAATTGACAAGACAATGGGTGTGTATGGAGAAAGTATTTTTTGCCTCTTGAAGGAAGTTTCCTCTGTGTATTTTTTTTTTTAAATTAGAAATGTATAAATTTGAGAAACTTATTTACCAACATGCATTAGATAGTTATTAGATGTGTCGAAGTAAATCTTATAAAAATGCAATAGAAAACAAAAAATTTAATGATAAACACACTAATGAAAAATCAATTGGCGCATTTTAAATTATTTCAGGACATACTTTTTTATTTCATAGAACCATATGTAAACACAAAAGAGATGTTTTGTAATGTAATGACAATGCGATATCTTTTGCCACCTTCACTTTATAATTCTAATTTACTGCTCCAGTTTGCTTTATTGCTTGAACTTCCTTCTTTTCTAGAGCTGCAACAATAATAAAATCTTTAAGAAACTCGTAATGATGAAGAGATAATCAAGAGCTAATTCAAAATCCAATATAGTATCACTTGTGATAAGTCCATGTGAGAATCATTTAAACGAGCTCAAAAAGTAATCTTACATGTAGTCCTATGATTTCATGCTGGAGATATGCCATCAAATTCAATTGCATCCATAAAATGATAGTTAGAAAATGAAAAAACAACCAAAAGGTTGACAAGTCTCTCTCTTTATAAAAGATAAATGGTAGACATATTATATTTTAATCTCACATATATGTTATTGAAAACTAAAAAAATTTTTCGAGTAAATTTGAAATTGTTACTGTGACATCTGTCATTGCAATACCCACTTTAAATATAGAAGACACCCAAAGAAAGGTGAAACATGGGATTGTGTGCCTAACCTACTCGATAAAATATCCATTTATGAAGATAAATATGAAAACTATTCATAATTAATCTTGTGGTAGAGATAAATATGCTATACATTTTATCCATTTATTACTCTCATATAAGAGATGGGTCCAAATTTGTTTATTACATTTTGATCCTTCAAAGTAAAAAGAAATACTAGTGGTTAGTTTTTGAGAAAACCTGTTGGTGGTGGTTTCGTACCACACCGCTCAACACATAGAGAAAGACATGTCGGTTCACTGCCACATCCAAGAATACAATTTTGTACACAGCTTAAGGCCTAAACTTCAGTTGTAGATTGTATGAGTATGAGTGCAAATGCTAACACCAAAAGTCTCCCAATTACAATATTTCTAGCCATGTTTACCTAATGCTTGCTTTAGTTTCTTCTCACCCTATTATTTGTTTTTACACCCTTTGATTTGCTATATATATGTTTTGGGAAATGTTGGTCAAACACTCTTTAAGGTTATTAAATGTTTAGTTTAATTAATACATCATTTAATGAGATAAAAATAACTGAGGAGTTTACAACATTTCTATATTAATTTTGGAAAACAGATTATTAAAAGCTATGCGGTAATTAAGTATAAAAGTAAAATTAAGGTTAAAGATAACTGATTTTGTAGTGTTAACCTATACAAAATCTTAGTCTAAGTTAGTAAGATAAGGTGAAGGTTCCTAATGTATTAACCTTTAAGAAGAAATGATGTATAAAAAATAAGATATATATATTATTGAAGCATTTATATATAATTGTACTAAATCTTTTCTTGAAAATTAGGTGTGTACAACTATTTGTACCTAAAGTAGTCAATTAATTGAATTTTTAGACTTTAGAAAGTTTACTTTTTTTTTTCCTTTTTCTTCAACTCTTTTCTCTCTTCTTTCTCTTTTCTTTCTTATCTTCTTCATCATTTTCAAGTACTTAATTGGAGATGAACGTATGATCTAAAATCGAGTGAAAAGTTCCTTTTCTTATATCCAAGAATAATAAAAATAATATTGCAAAAATACCGGCACGTTATGTCACATGTTTATCAACTTATTGGAAGAGGTTGTTAAATTGATCAAACTAATTGTTACATGAAATTACATACTCTGGCTATTTTTCATTATCAATTGCACTATTGAATTTACTTCTTATATACTTGAGGTTTAGCAACATTGCCAGCATTACCAACTTTTAAGTAAAAATGATTTGCGGCAATTTTAGTACTTAGTAAGTTTAGTTCAATTCTTTGTGGGATCGATCTTTAAAGAAATTCTTCACTGTACTACTTCTTTGATTGTGTATACTTGCATGTGTGCTGAAGTATTTAAATTCTAACAATAAGTTTATGGTGTCGTTATTAAGGAATTGTTCATTATTCTTACTTATATTAATATCACTAATGATTAGTCTTAATTTGGATTTACATTCTTAATTTTTAGGTACAATTTCTGCTCTTGCATATCAAGTTCAAAAAGTTGAATTAGTACCATTTGATAAGGAGATTGAGAGGACCATCTCTCAATAAGAAGAAACAAGAAAAAGTAAGCTTCAACTTTTATCATGTTTGAGGTTAATGCAAATGAGGAGCAAAAGGAGCTTAAAGATTATTTTGTTCCTCTTGTAAATGGAATCCATTCTATTATAAGGGGGTTAGCTATACAAGCCAATAATTGTGAAATCAAATTGGCTATCATTCAAATGATCCTAATAGTTATTCAATTTGATGACCTTCCAAATGATTATTTAAACCTCCATCTTACAAGTTTTTTTTGAGATTATGATTCATTCAAACATAATGGTGTTTGAATCATGCATCAGGTTTAGGCTATTTCCTTCACATAAGACAAGGCAAGTTAGCTAAATTCATTACCATTTGGTTCACATCACCCCACCTGGATGAGTTGCACAAAATTTCTTGCAAATTCTTCTTACCTACCAAGATACAAGGATTATTCAAAGATGTTCACACATGGTCTAGCCCTAAATAGCTTCAGGTTCAAACATTCCACAATAGACTCATTAGTTCCACTTGAACTACCATGATGTTGCAATTAGAGGAGTTTTACAAGCAAGACTATTAATGAGACATATAACCTACTTAAAGAGATGGCTTCAAACAATCATCAGTGGAATTCACAGAGGATGGTCAAAGGAGAGTAGCTAGAGTTTATGGGCTTAATGCCATTCAATCATCACTACAAAAGTGGTAGCCCTACAAATAAATTCAACCCAATGGAAGTTAATGTTGTGCAAGGTGTAATGAGTTGTAAGCTTATGTGGTGGTAGCTAATCTAGTGAAAGATGTTCTATGAATAATAAAGTGTTCAATATGTTGCCAATTACAATCGTTAACAAGACTTCAACAAGTACAAAGATGGAGGATTCACCTTAATTTTCATAAAACAACGACATGAGTCAAACAACCACCAACCAAGAAATTGATTTTATGCTATCCAGAATTCTTAACCAAGCAACCTTAAGAAAAGAAATCAACATTGGAAGAGATGTTTATGCAATACATGGGGAAGACCAACTTTAAAAGTCAAGTAGCTTCAATAAGAAACTTGGAACATTTAAGGGGGTAACTAAAGATGTCCTTATGAAGTTTGTAAACCTAATTTACCTAAAATTTTATTAGCTTGGACATGGTAGAGATTGTGAAATTCCTATTATTTGTAAAAGGCCAATTCTAGCTATTTGGGAACTTTGATAGATGTGCAAAAGGGTGAACTCACCATATTAAGTGCAAGATCAAAATGTTCAATGTATTTCAAAGTCATGAAATCCTAGTAACTTGATGGTTGCTTATAATTGTTATGGTAGAAAAACTTGTGGAAGACTTCCTTTAAATGATTATCCAACAAATCCTCAAGAANCTAAATCTTTTCTTGCAAATTAGGTGTGTACAACTTTTGTACCTAAAGTAGTCAATTAATTGAATTTTTAGACTTTAGAAAACGTTTACTTTTTTTTTTTTTCCTTTTCTTCAACTCTTTTGTCTCTTCTTTCTCTTTTTCTTTCTTATCTTCTTTATCATTTTCAAGGTACTTAGTTGGAGAGGAACGTATGATCAAAAATCGAGTGAAAAGTCCTTTTCTTATATCCAAAGAATAATAAAAATAATATTTGCAGAAAATACCGGCACGTTATGTCACATGTTTATCAACTTATTGGAAGAGGTTTGTTAAATTGATCAAACTAATTGTTACATGTGAATTACATACTCTGGGCCTATTTTCATTATCAATGTGCACTATTGAATTTACTTCTTATATACTTTAGGTTTAGCAACATTGCCAAGCATTACCAACTTTTAAGTAAAAAATGATTTACGGCAATTTTAGTACTAGTAAGTGTAGTTTAATTCTTTGTGGGATCGATCTTTAAAGAAATTCTTCACTGTACTACTTCTTTGATTGTGTATACTTGCATGTGTGCTGAAGTATTTAAATTCTAACAATAAGTTTATGGTGTCATTATTAAGGAATTGTTCATTATTCTTACTTATATTAATATCACTAATGATTAGTCTTAATTTGGATTTACATTCTTAATTTTTAGGTACAATTTCTGCTCTTGCATATCAAGTTCAAAAAGTTGAATTAGTACCATTTGATAAGGAGATTGAGAGGACCATCTCTCAAATAAGAAGAAACAAGAAAAATAAGCTTCAACTTTTATCATGTTTGAGGTTAATGCAAATGAGGAGCAAAAGGAGCTTAAAGATTATTTTGTTCCTCTTGTAAATGGAATCCATTCTATTATAAGGGGGTTAGCTATACAAGCCAATAATTGTGAAATCAAATTGGCTATCATTCAAATGATCCCAATAGTTATTCAATTTGATGACCTTCCAAATGATGATTTAAACCTCCATCTTACAAGTTTTTTTGGAGATTTATGATTCATTCATCAAATAATGGTGTTTGAATCATGCAATCAGGTTTAGGCTATTTCCTTTCTCACATAAAGACAAGGCAAAGTTAGCTAATTCATTACCATTTGGTTCCATCACCCCACTGGATGAGTTCGCACAAAAATTTCTTGCTAAATTCTTCTTTACCTACCAAGATACAAGGATTTATTTCAAAGATGTTCACCACCATGGTCTACCTAAATAGCTCAGGTTCAAACATTCCACAATAGACTCATTAGTTCCACTCGAACTACCAATCATGTTGCAATTAGAGGAGTTTTGACAAGCAAGACTATTAATGAGACATATAACCTACTTAAAGTGATGGCTTCAAACAATTATCAGTGGAATTCAAAGAGGATGGCTCAAAGGAGAGTAGCTAGAGTTTATGGGCTCAATGCCATTTCAATCATCACTACAAAAGTGGTAGCCCTACAAAATAAATTCAACCCAATGGAAGTTAATGTTGTGCAAGGTGTAATGAGTTGTAAGCTTGTGGTGGTAGCTAATCTAGTGAAAGATGTTCCATGAATAATAAAAGTGTTCATATGTGCCAATTACAACATGTAGCAACACAATCCTTACACAAACTTCAACAATACAAGATGGAGGATTCACCTTAATTTTCGTAAAACAACGACATGAGTCAACAACCACCAACCAAGAAATTGATTTTATGCTATCTAGGAATTTCTTAACCCAAGCAACCTCCAGAAAAGAAATCAACATTGGAAGAGATGTTTATGCAATACATGGCAAAGAACCAATCTTTAAAGTCAAGTAGCTTCAATAAGAAACTTGGAACATTTAAGGGGGTAACTAAAGATGTCCTTATGAAGGTTGTAAACCTAATTTACCTATAAATTTTATTATCTTGGACATGGTAGAGGATTGTGAAATTCCTATTATTCGTAAAAGGCCTATTCTAGCTATTGGGAACTTTGATAGATGTGCAAAAGGGTGAACTCACCATATAAGTGCAAGATCAAAATGTTCAATGTATTCAAAGTCATGAAATTCCCTAGTAAGCTTGGTGATTGCTTTATAATTGTTATGGTAGAAAACCTTGTGGAAGACTTTCCTTTAAATGATCATCCAACAAATCCTCAAGAAGGAGCCATTATAAGTGTACATATTGTTGATGATTTGGAGGTAATTAAATATGTTAGCTTGTTAAATGCACCATCAAAATTATTTAGGATAAAAACAAAGTTTGTATCCTTAAAAGTCCTTCATGCATTACCGCCTCCATAGATCTCATCATTCCCCCTCTCCTCAAAAAGATTTCTCCTCAAAATATCACTTGTTTCAAAAGGAGAAAGATTAGAAATATTAAATGTTACACTCACATTTTACTCATTGACAAGGTCTAACTTATAGGCATTGTCATTAATCCATGCTACCACTTGAAATGGACTATCTCCTTTAGCTTGTAGCTTTAATCACCTCTAAATCTGGAACATTTCCTTATGCATATGCACTCAAACCCAATCACCAGATTTAAATACTACCTTCTCTTGCCCTTTTTTGGTTTAAGTTGCATATTACTTAGTTTGTTTTGCAATTTGTTGGCACATCTTCCCGTGCAACTTCTTCTCTATTTCAACCTTGCAATCACCATCTAAACTAACATACTTATCAATAGAGAAAAATGTCAAATCCAAAGGAGTTAAAGGATTACAACCATACACGATTTCAAATGAAGGGTAACTAGTAGCAAAATGAACATTCTTATTATATATGAACTCTACTTGCAACAAATAATCTTCCCACATTTCTAAATTCATTCGAATAATAGCACACAACAAAGTAAAAGGAGTTCAATTAACTACCTTGGTTTAACCATATATTTGTAGATGGCAAATGGTTGAGAACACTAGTTTAGTACCTAATTTAACCCACAAAGTGTTTTAGAAGTAGTTCAAGAACTATGTATCTCAATCTAAAATGATACTCTAAGGCATGTCCTGTAAGTATACTATGACTCTAAAGGATAAATCAATCGCATTATTTGGAATATGTCATCTTTAAACATCTATTAACAATATCAAGTATAGAATTTCTACCCTTTCTTGACTATAGCAGCCCTATCACAAAGCTCATAGATAAATCAACTTAGTATTGGTTAAGTATAGGTAAATAGGTGTGTGAGTCATGGATAAAACTCTAAATTTAACTTATTTGCATGTTATGCACTTCTTGCTCACCCTCTCAATATCTCATTTCATGTGTGGCCAAAAGAAATACTCAGCTAAGAACTAACTTCCTTAAAAAAGTCATAGGTACACGTAAATGATTTTCCCAAAATAAGATACTCTTATACTTATAAAATTTCCTAGAAGCTGACTTCTCACATACGCTATACACATTAGTAAAGTTAGGATCTTTGACATAAAAATTTTTAATGTACTTAAATCCAAATAATTTCACATTAAGTGCAGACACAAAGGCATAATTACAAGATAATGCATCAACTACCACAGTCTCCTTGTTAATATTTGATAGCACAAGGAAAAGTTGCAATGAATTTGACCTATTTAGCATGTTTCCTATTCAACTTTCCTTGCCCTTCAAGTATTTCAAGGATTCATGGTCAGTATGGATGACAAACTCTTTTGGCCAAAGGTAGTGTTACCATGTCTCTAAATCTAATTCCAATGTATACATGTCCTTATCATAAGCAAGATATGAAGAGCTGCTCCACTTAGTTTTTCATTGAAATAAGCAATTGGTCAACTTTTAGTGATTTTGTTGGCTATTTTACAACCAATGCACATTCTCCAAGTCTCATCTTTCATGGATACAACCAATATTATAATTATACATTAACACATGTTGTCCCTCACATATCCTTTTGTCATAAGTTCATCAACTTGCCTTTCAAACTCTTTTGTCTCCTTAAGATTACTTATATAGCTCAATCAATTTGGAATTGTTGCACCATGGATGAATTTAATCTAATATTTTGTTTCCCTCAAAGGTGGCAAACCACCTAGTTCTTGGGAAAAAAACATCACCAAATTCTTGCAAAAGAGAAACAATAACACTAGGTAAAGAAGAGTTAAACTCATTAATGCTAAAATAAGTCTTTGTGTACATAAGTACTACAATAAGTTATGTTGAATAGAAAACTCTTTTAACATCACTCCCTTTTGTATATAAACTCTTAATTTTTTTTCTCGTGCTGTTTTTTCTTTCTCTTGGTATCATCTCTTTCTCTCATTCCTTTCCCTCCTTTCCCCTCTCAACCTTAATTTTTTTTTCTCCTCTCTCTCTTTTTTAATCCCCAATCAATTTTCATAAACTTTTTAAGGTGTTAAAAGTCTAAGAGTAATAGGTTTATCATTTATTACAAAAAAGTACCTATTCTTAAACTTATCAAGTATGACATGCTAACCATATTGTCATGGTCTTTCCAACAAAATATACCCAACTTTTAAGGGTACAACATCACACAAGACCTCTTTAACATATCTCCTAATAGTAAACAATACTAACCCCTACTTATTTACCTTAATTTCACCACACCCATTCAGTTATTAAAACTTATATGAGCTAAGGTGTTTCATGGTAATTAAAATAAACTTTTCAACTAAAGTAGTGCTAGCTATATTTATACAATTACCCTTATCAATGATCATACTACTTACCTTATCTTTGATAAGACATCATGTATAGAAGATATTATCTTTTTGCACTTCATCATCTTGTTTTGTTTGTTTGCTCAATACTTGTCTAGTCACCAACATATCTCTCTCAATTAGGTACTCCTCTCCATCACTTGTATCATTTAATGATGGCATAGAGTCATCATCAAACTCAATTTTAGTCTTAATATTACCACTATCCCACAACACCATGGTATGCTTATTAGAACACTGAGATGCAATATGTCCCCTTCCTAGACATTTAAAACATTTAATATCTCTAATTTTACTAGGATTGAAATTAAAATTACTTTTTTACTTATTATGGCTCACTTCCTTACTCTTATATGATTCAACCTTACAATTGTAATAAGCCCTCTTTTCCTTTTTACTCCAATTCAGCTTTTAGGATGAAGTAGAACCCAAATTCTATCCAAATCATGTAGAACCTTTTTGTTTAAGTTGCCTCTAAACTTTCATTATCATATGCACCATGTCTTCCAACTCCACATAATACTACTATTCAATAACATTAACAATTTCTTTATTCAACCCTTGTAAGAACCAATCCATGGTTACTTCTCTATCCTCCTCCATATTAGCTTATATCATGGTAATTTCCATCTCCTTGTGGTAATGCTCCACACTCTTGGTGCCTTAAATGAGCCCTTATACCCTTTAAAACAATTCCCTATAATAGTGATTAAGGATGAAACCTCTTTATCATGATAGCCTTCATCTCCTCCCATGTATTAGTAAACCTTTCGTGATTCCTTCTCCTAGTCATAACAAGTTAATCCTAGCAAATAATAACATAATCTATACATTTAACTACAACAAGTTTCAATTTTTCTCTTTAAAGTAGTTGTGATAGCTAAAGACCAATTCAACTTTCTTCTCCCATTTTAAATAGATTTGTTGATCATTTTTTCCTCAAACTAGAGGAATTTTCATTTAATGCTTCCAAAATTACAATCATAGGTGTCTTACTTCTTATTATCTCTTTGACCATTTCTATTATTGACAAATTTGATCAAAGTTGTTGGATCATCAAATTCATTAGCTTTTACATTATTTACATGACCATAGTCTTATCTCTTATACTTTTTTGTATTAAGAACCTCACGGCTCCCAAACCTCCTTGGTAATTTCGCTATTATATTGGCTTGTTTCTTCATCATATCTCTTATATTAGTAAATTTGATCTTCATTCACTTAAATTGTATTTGCATAAATTTGATCATGAATGACACATCATTGCCCTCCTTCTTAGCTCCACCTTTATCTTTCGAAGACATAGTGTTAATTCTACACAACATGGCTAAGATACCTCAACAAAACACTCCTTTATATATTTCACTTAAAAATAGTGTCACACCACTTCATGTTTATACTCTTTAAAGATTTCTTTTAATATGTGTTTATACTCCCACCTTTTACTACTTAAATTTTCTCTCTCAATTCTTTACTAAATTAAAAAACCTCAGTCAAAGTCATTTTATGACTAATTAATTCCAATAAATTAGAATGAAAGAAATTTAGAAAAGCATAATGAATAAAAGTTGTGAATAGAAAAAAGCAATAAGATTAAATTGCAATAAATAAAAGGAGAATAATTAAATTTGAATTCTTGTGGGAACTAGAAAGCAACAAGGTCTACTCCTTTAACTTAATTAAATAGGGTTTACTTCTTAAATAGGAATAAACCAATTATAATCTTTTGTTCCTTTTTTTTTCTTTCTTCTTTTCTTCCTTCTCTAGTTCTTTTTTTTTTATGTGAATTTAAGAACAAAAGAGATAAACTAGGGTTTGTAGATTAAAAGAACAAAAGGGTGTAAAATGTTGCTAAGAAGAATAACAAGAGAAAAACTTAAATTTTAATAAGAAAACTTGAATTGGAGCCAAACTCTCATATCAACTGATGTAAACCCCAAAAGATGGGTCTTCGAGACTTAACATGTAAAGGAAATTGAGTAAAAATCCAAGAAAGTTAAATCAAATTTCAATCCTCAAACCCTAGACCTAATGTTGAAAGGATCATGAACCTAAAGTATAAAGAAAGATATAGATGTCACACTCTAGAAAAGAATGAATTTAAGAGTAATAAGTCAAGTTAAACATCATAAAAAGAGTTAGTTCTTGATTATTTCTTTACTTCTTAAAAGAATATAAAGAAAAAATTCTCACTTTTCAATTCACATAATCGCCTACCTTTTAACAATGAAATCAAATCTTTTTATAAGTTGAAATAACAACCTTAAAAATTGTAAAATTAGAGACCATGATATATTCCTAAAAAATAAGAAAACTTTTGTTTTATTATAAACTCTTATTTTAGGACAAACTCTTACTTTATAACAAACTCCTACTTAAAAGTAGGTTTTATTACTTATCCCTGACTCATCAAGCATTCCAATCATATTAATAAAGTTTTGGTCTTCTTTCAAATTTGAATTCACACCGTTTGCAACTTGATTAGTTTGAATATTCTCAATCAGCCCATTTAGTACTTTTTTCATTTTTTTAGCCCTCGAACATGTCATTGTCCTTTCATGAATGCCCAATGGATCCTTAAAAGTCATCCATGCATCAACTCTTCTATAGATTTCATCACCATAATGTAGCAAATACAAAACCCAATAGTACCTTAACTATAAATCTCTATAATTTCCTTAAAATCGAAGGGGATGTTGTTAAGGGGATTCAAACTTAAACTAATATGGAATGAGACATTGCAAATTACCACAAATCTCTTACATTGGGTGGAACTTTTCATTCCTTATTTAAGTTCTCTCTTAGTGTAAAGGCTATTAAACGGACACATTCATGCCAACATCATAGACTTTATTTATGAATTCATTTACAAATGATTTATTTTAATTATGGCCTCATTTACCAATGATCAATTTTAATTAGGGACAATTTTGCACCATATGGCTCAAAAAATTTTCATTTCAAGACTTAGGACTTGAAATTCATCAATTTAATGTTATAGGGTTGTTTTTTGAATTATCAAAAAAAGAAAAAATCTATTTTTGTTCTATTAATTTTTTTTTTAAATCCAATCCACTAAATTTCTATTAGATCATTAAAGATGGGATCTACAAGTATAACCCTCTTTGGTAGTGTTTTTCAACTTGTATTAAGGTGAGTAAAAACTAGTTTGGACCTAAACAACTAAAAGAGTGTTTGGTTTTACTTTTCAAAAATGTGTTTTATAGACATACACACCACCTAAAATCGAGGTTTTGGAAAAGCAACAATTTGTTGCTTTTAGCCACCACCAAACAAAAAAGGCAAAAACTAATTGTGTTTTTATTTTAATAGAAAAATATATCCTTAATTCTTTCACCATCATTGTTGAAGAGTTTCAAAAAAAAAAAAAAGTAAATGTATGTATAACAAACATTGGTTGAAAAACAAAATGTACTAAAAAGGGATTAAAGGCAATGGAAACAACTACATAAAAGAGGCCTGATTGAGATGGGATCCCATGAAATGAACAATTCTTGTTATTAAGACATGGTGGTAAGAGCAAATTAAGGTGAGTTTTAACATTATTCTTCTTTACTTAAACACACACACATCTTGAAATAGAGGTTTTGGAAAAGCAACAAATTGTTGCTTTTAGCCACCACCAAACAAAAAAGGCAAACACTGAATTGTATTTTTATTTTAATAGAAAAAAATATCCTTAATTCTTTCACCTTCATTGTTGAAGAGTTAAAAAAATAAAAAAGTAAATGTAAGTATAACAAACATTGGTTGAAAAACAAGATGTACTAAAAAGGGATTAAAGGCAATGGAAGGAACTACAAAAAAGAGACTTGATTGAGATGGGATCCCATAAAAGGAACAATTCTTGTTATTAAGACACGGTAAGAAGAGTGGATTAAGCTGAGTTTTAACATTGTTCTTTTTACTCAAAAATAATGTTTTTGATAAGTTTAGGATACTAACAATGCCCTTTATTTTACAATAATGTTGGCTAATCTACCTATGAAAGGATTTCAAGAATCTAGTATTGAACTAGAAGTCAAGAAAAAGTTAGATGTCCTATTTAGGGATCTAGTGGCCATAGGAAGATATGTTATTGCACCTTCGTGAACTACTTTCTGCATTAGTGATGGTGTTGAGACTAATCATCTAACTCAATAAAAAAGTGTTGTATTAAAAGTTAGATGTAAAAGTTAACCTTATTGATTCCATAGATAAATTATTTAAAGGTTCTAAGATACAGCAAGGGAATGTAAATATTAACACAAGTGATGTAGCAAAAAGAAATGAGACCAATAAGAAAAGAGTTATTAAATCAAATTTACATGTGAAAAAAGGATGTAAAGGGTACAAAATGACAATATAAAGGGGTAGCTACTTTTAACGAAACAATTGGTTTGTTGGTTCATAATGTTATTAAAGATAGGAAAATAAAGTTGCCAAGATGTTTTTTACGTGATGTTATGAAAGATTTCCATTCTTTAACAAGTGTTGAAGAAGATAGTGACCTTTTATGGATACCATAGATTTAATCTAAGAGAGTAGAAATAAAGATATTCATTTTGCATTGATGACTAAATAAGCCAAGTTGCGTTAGTTGCATTATCAAATTAAGTAGCACAAAACCCAAAAGATGCCTTAGATTAAATAGACATGTTCATTTCTCTAGTTACTAACATATTGTGATGTACATGACATTACATATTATTGGATATATTTATTAATGATCATTTTTTTCATTTATTTTTTTTTAACTAAGCTAAGAAACTTTTGGTACATCTAGTGTTTTACATATTAAGATAGATATATTCTTTTTTTTTCATAGATATGACTAATGATTATGAAAATCTTTATGGAGAATACAATGATAATGATGCTAACAATGAAGATTGACTCTGACTATTGGAAGTGACTACCATTGGTGTTATTCATACCTATCATTATAAATATATACACAAAAAAAACCTTGTATAACCTTACATCAAATAGGGATAAAATAGGTGATTGAATTAATATAAAATAATGAGGTAGGATGTTTGAATATGTTCAAAATAGATAAAGGAATATTACTTTATTTATGCACTAATCTACAATAGAATTATGGGTTAATGCCTTTGTAGAGTATATCTTAAATTGAGAAAGTGTGCATCTTTTTATACATAATTACTATGGTTGAATCCAATAGATCAATTGGCAAATAATTTTAGCACTTGGGGGAAGCAGTTAACAAAAATTTTACAAAATCTTATCAATAGTTTTATCACTTGCAAAAGATATCATCAAAAATCCTCTATGATAGTAGATATATCCCACCAAAAATCCTCTATGATAGTAGATATATGTTGCATTTCAAGGCACTTTTTTTGATAATATTTTTATAATAGCAAATAATTAACTTTTGTTTAAACTTCTTGTAATCTAAATTTAATTTTATCAATTAGATATAAGCATGAGTATGTTTTAATAATAGGATTGCACTAGAGTAATAGATGGAACAGATGTATGTACAAGTATTCCTATGGAAGATAAAGTATGATTTATTGAAAGAAAAGTCATACTAATATAGAATATCATGGTAGCATGTTATTTTGATATGCAGTTCACTTTCATGTTAGCTTGATATGAGGATAAAACACTTGATGTACACATTTTTATTTCAACTATTAATAATCTAGATCTTAATTCCCACACCCCCTAACAAGTACTAATCATAACATATTTTTTTCTTTTCAAATAAATATTTTACTTAAGAAATTATTGATTTCAAAATTCTTTTTATAAATAAATATAAGAAAATATTATCTTATTGATGGATATTATAAAAGTATAAAATATCATTTACCTAAATTTCAAAACAGTTGACCACTAAGAGGATGTAATGAAATCTTTAATTATGCATATTTATCATTATAAAGTTATATTGAAAGAGCATTTGGAGTATGAAAGAGAAGATGGAAGATATCTTATTTGATGTTATGTTATTTATTTAAAGTGCAAAGAAATATTGTTATTATGACAACGACATTACATAATTATATTCATAAAAAATTTATAAATGTTCCAATTTTTTATCATCATCTTGATATTGTACCATATGATATTTTTTTTTATGTTAATAGAATTTCATGATATGGATTCCTTAAAGATAGTAAAATGACATAAATTATTTTTCTTTGTGAGCAAATTACTTTTAGTTTGATGAATCAGAATTGTTTTTTTTTGTTTTTTATTTTGGTCTCTTTTTTGTCAAGTTTTTTTTTAAACAAGTATATTTTTTATATTTGATAAATATAATATTTATTTTAATTATAGTCAATTAAATTAGTATAATATAGAAAATGAATTGTATAAGTCATTGGTAAGGTATAATATTTAATTCATAAATTTAAATAAGAAATTAGTAATTAAGTTATTAAGAATAAAATAAATTATTAATCACATCTTTTATAATCATTTTACATACTAACAATTATTTTAACAACAATTTTACTAAACATTAAGAATTCTTTTGGATTTTCCTCACCTTATTGTCACCATTATTATCAAACAACTTGCAACTTCGGGTGACATAATTTTTAGTTTTAATATTCTTGTTTACACCACTTTATCTCATAGTATTGCCAAAAATGATTTATATTGAAAATCAAATCTATGTTGAAAATACCCTTACATGTGACAAATACCTAACCAAGAATAAGAGATGTAAACAAAATTATATAAAAAGAATCCTTTCTCTAACTTTTAACTTGTCAATCAAATCAACTCCTTTGGTAGTTCCCAAAGTTCAAAAGGATAAGCATTAAGCATTTATTGTATGGTATAATAACATCTTGTAATTCAAAGAAAATTAACAAGCTAAGTTAGTGCCAAGCACAGTCAATGTATCTTGACAAAAGAGAAAAGTTCAAAATTAAAACTTTAAAGTCAGAAAAGATAAAATGGGAAGAAAAATCATTTCCAAATATTCGCTCTTTAGACACTAAATAAAGGATTTCTTTTCCCTTTCATTTAGAGACACTATAACCAATTGGCAAGAATGAAGAAGAAAAAAATGGGAAAGGAATGGTGAATACAACTAAAAAAAGGAAAAAAATTATACGTTGAATTCAATTCACATTCTATACAATAAATAATAAGTTGTGGGATAAAGTGAGGTATATAAACCTTCAAGCAACCAAAAGAAAATGGAGAAGAAGTTTGTGACATGTTTTGAAGTTACTCACCATAAAGTCGTCCTTCAGCTCATCATCCTTCATCTTCTCCACTTTTATCTTCTCCTTAACTTTTTCATCCTTCTCCTTCATTGATGAAGCAAACCTTGTGTATTTGGGGCAAGGTAAGTATTTTCTCCTTCATTGATGAAGTAAACCTTGCATATTTGGGGCAAGGTAAGTATTCTTAAAGGCTCAAAGATGGGAAGTAAATCTCTAAAGTAGTGTAATCACATAACATCTTGACTTCTGCTTCACTCATAGCTTGGGTTGCCACCCTGGCCATTTCTTCACAACAAGGTTTGCCTAGACCATTAAAAACTTATGCATGTAGGGGTTGTATGGGATGATCAGTTCACTTTATGATTAGGAGAAATGTTTGTCTTACAAATGTTACACAATATGATTAGGAGAAAGCAAAAGAAAGTATAAGCTCCGTCAGAACATAAGGAGTTAAAGAGATAAACCTTTAGCGTCCTAAAGAAAGGGAAAAATGTGCTTGTATATAGCCTCAACTGTCTTTCATATCTATATAATATTTTTAATTCTATAACATAAAGATGCCACATGACATACTTTATCTTCATTTGAGTCTAATTTTAGAGGAGAAGGTTAAGGTTTTTTTCTTTTAAGCTCTTTTTATTTTTTTTTTCTTCGATTAGAGATTCAATCATTCTCTTTTTCATTTATTTTCCTCATATTTACAATTTTTCATCTCATTTAAGGAAATTAATTTCCTAGAGCTGTTGAGAATTCTTGCAGCCATCACCATCAATAATTCTCTATTATCTCTCCTTTTATGGGTATTTATTGATTTTTTTATACTCAATATTACCTCTTTTCAAACTTTTCATTTTCTTCCATAACTTACAAAGATTACAATTATTGCATTTATTATTGTATTACTCACTTTTTAGTGTAATATATTTTTAGATTGATTGCATATGAAAATTAGAGACAAATGCAAAGGTGCAATCACTATATTTCCCTTTCCAGCTTCCCTCTATTTACATCTCCATCATCCTTTCTTTTTCTTTTTTTTTCATTTAATATTTAATTTTTATTTTATATTTCTCTTATCTATGCAGAATCATAATTATTAACAAATTTCATAAGGTCACCTTTTTTTTTTTCTTGGTTTTTATTGCCTTTATGATGTAATAAGTCTTTGTTAAATGATTATTATTTTGCATTTAGATTTCAACATTTACTGTAGCTGGTGATTAGAAGAGAATCAATTGATATTTGAGAAGGTAATTTCTTTTTGCCTATTTTCTATTTAATTGATTTAGGTTATTAATTTTGGGATGTTGAGAATTAAGTTAATTTATGAAATAAAATATTTAGTTGCTACAATTTACATTCTTTGACATTTATTGCATGGACAATTTATAAAATCAAACTCTTTTTTTTTTTATAAAAATAAGAAACATAAATATTATCATGAATTTAACAAAAAAGGATTGTGTAGCATAAGTATAAATATAGTATGTCTTATCACTTTATTAAAATAATCATTATTTATTTATATTTATGTACATAATTATTTAAATGTTTAGATGATATTTTTTTTATAACATCAAATTTAATGTAGATCCATGCGTATTACAAATCGAAAAGCTAGTTTATAATATGATTGCAAACAAGAATTTTACCTTCCCTTTGGTGGCCATGTATTACCAATGGGGACAACCAAGTTGAAATGCCCATTCTTGCCTCACTAATTTTAATCGATTAAATAATGTCTAACATGGATAGTTTTGTCTTTTCCTTTAGTGCCTTTCTAAATCAATATGCTTTTCATTCTTCTCCCTAATTCTCTTCCAAAAGTTAATAATTTACAAACCAAAAAGAATGTTAAACTTCAAAAGAGATGTTGAAGGGAAAGTTGCTCAATATTTTCCTACTATTAGTTACCTTTTTCTTCTTTCCTAGTTACTTATATTTGACTCCTCGAATATCTCTATGACATCTTACGAGTTATGAGGAAAATATTTACTAAGTATGTATTGATACATAGGATGCACATGGTCCCAATAATGTGGAGACCATAATATGGTTTATAAGAAATTTAGATTGTTGGGATTTGAGGACTCATGTTGTTCCACTTGGACTACCAATGATGTAGCAATTAGAGGAGCTTTGACAAGTAAGACTATTAATGAGGCATATAACTACTTAAAGGGATGGCTTCAAATAGTTATCAGTGGAATTCATACAGGATGGCTCAAAGGAGAGTAGCTAGAGTTTATAAGCTCAATGCCATTTCAATCATCACTACAAAAGTTTTAGCCTTACCAAATAAATTCAACCTAATGGAAGTTAATGTTGTGTGAGGTGTAATGAGTTGTAAGCTTTGTGGTGGTAGCTAATCTAGTGAAAGATGTTCTATGAATAATAAAAGTGTTCAATATGTTGCCAATTACAACATGTAGCAACACAATCCTTACACTAACTTCAACAATACAAGATGGAAAGTTCACCTTAATTTTTCATAAAGCAGCAACATGAGTCAACAACCACCAACCATAAAACTGATGTTAAGCTATCTTGGAATTTCTTAACCCATGCAACCTTAAGAAAAGAAATCAACATTGGAAGAGAAGTTTATGCAATACATGGCAAAGAACCAATCTTTAAAGTCAAGTAGCTTCAATAAGAAACTTGGAATATTTAAGGGGGGTAACTAAAGATGACTTTATGAAGGTTGTAAAACTAATTCTACCTATAAATTTTATTATCTTATACATGGTAAAGGATTGTGAAATTCCTATTATTCTTAAAAGGCCATTTCTAGCTATTGGGGGAACTTTGATAGGTGTGCAAAAGGTTGAACTCACCATATAAGTTCAAGATCAAAAGGTCAAGTTAAATGTATTTAAAGTCATGAAATTCCTTATTAAGCTTGATGATTGCTTCATAATTGATATGGGGGACAAGCTTGTGGAAGACTTTCCTTTAAATGATCATTGAACAAATCCTCTAGAAGGAGCCATTATAAGTGTACACATTATGGATGATTTGGAGGTAATTAAATATGCTAGCTTGTTAAATGCACCATCAAAATTATTTGGGATAAAAACGAAGTTTGATTCATTGGATTCTTCATCAAGCCAAGACATAATCAAGCCATTTATAGTGGAGTCACTAATGTTGAAGCTCAAGTCACTACCAAATCACCTTTATTAGCCTTTCTTAAGGGAATCATCATCACTATTGATGATAATCAACTATACACTTGATGATGTGCAAGAAGACAAGCGAGCAATGGGTTGGTCTATAGCTAACATTCAAGGCATTAGCCTTTCATTTTATTTGCACAAAATTTTACTAGTGAAAGACTTCAATCCTACAATGAAAGCATAAAAAAGACCTAATCTAAACGCGAAAGAGGTTGTGAAAAAAGAAATCATCAAATGGCTTGAAAATGACATTATTTATCTTATCTCATATAGTACTTGGTTAAGTGTAGTGCAATATGTGCCAAAAAGCATTATTTATCATTAAATCATTCAAGGCATTAGTCTTTAACTTTGTATGCATAAAATGTTTTTAAAAAAGACTTAAATCTTACAATTAAAGCATAAAGAAGACTTAATCCAATCATGAAAGAGGTTGTGAAAAAAGATATCATTAAATGACTTGAAAATGACATTATTTATCCTATCTCAAATATTACTTGGTTAAGTGTAGTGCAATGTGTGCCAAAAAAAGTCATTATATATCATTAAATGATTCAAGGCATCAGTCTTTCACTTTGAATGCACAAGATTTTGTTAGAAAAGACTTTAATCCTACAATTGAAGCATAAAGAAGACTTAATCCAATCATGAAAGAGGTTGTAAAAAAAGAAATCATTAAATGGCTTGAAATGACATTATTTATTTTATCTCAAATAGTGTTTGGGTAAGTGTAGTGTAATGTATGCCATAAAATGGTGGTATAACTATAAGGAAAAATGAAAATAATGAACTTATCCCTACTAAAACCATCATTGGATGGAGGATTTGCATGCAGTATCGCAAGATCAATAAAGCCAATAGAAAGCACTACTTCCCCTTCCCTTTTATAAACCAAATGTTAGATCAGTTGGCAGGACATAAGCACTCTCAATAGTTACTACAGATACAATGAGATTGTTATCACTGTAAAAGATCATGGGAAGATGACCTTCACTTGTCTTTATGCGTTTTGGGTTAGGTGTGCTTTAAGTTGGGTTGTTGGCAAAAGAGTGGAGCATGTTGTTAGCAAAGAAAGCAAAGAAATTGTCTATCAATTTTGTTGTAGCTCTATCGTGTTGCATTTTTCTAAACATCAAACTTGCTTTGTTGTTAGAGGTCTTCTGCCTTTGCCTCAATTGTTGGACTAAGATGTGGCCAAATTTCAGCGGTAGATTTCACGTAATATGGATAGATTATTCATGTAAAGGAAATTTTTTTTTTTTTTATTAAAATGGATCTGCTTGTAAGATAAATTAAGAAAAGGTTTTTAAACGTAAAAGTATTTTTTTAGTACAAGATTACTTAAAAGTTCATATGAATATATATATATATATATATATTTATTTATTTATGTATATTCCAATAAAAATACAAGTTCATGTGGATATTGTTGTGATGGGTTCCTGAGACAAGGATTTCAACAGACGTGGAGGAAAATGTCACATTTGATGATTTCAAATGTTAAAAATAGTCAGGGTGATTATGGAATTGTAAGTGAGATGAATTTGAAGTCACCACTAATTATTTTAGGTGTGATTAGAATATTATGAGTGACTTAATCAGCTTCACTTGAATTTTTCAGGATTTAGGAGCATAATTATGCTTGGTTGAGACTATAGCTAACTCAAACACATATCACATGAAACAGTATAACTGTTCATTGACTTGTACTTTTATGCTTCTCCTATCAAGACATACACATCGAGGCTTTAATGTGTTTGGATAAGTAGTAAAAGCAAATAAATTTTTTAGAAGTTTTTAAAGAGATTTAGATACTTTTTATGATATTGTGCACTAAAAAAAATTGAAACTTTTTGGAAATTTTTTATGAAAGGATTTAGATCTTTTTTTACTGTAATCTTGCATATCAAAAAATAAAATGGGATATTTTTTGAAGAAAATTAAAAGGAGTTCAAATTTTTTTTACAATGACTATCTACATTGAAAAATAAAACGAAATGTTTTGGAAAATATTTTGAAAGGATTTAGACACCTTTTACAGTGTTCTTGCCTACCAAAAAATAAAATGAGATATATTTGGGCATTTTGAAAGGACTGTTGACATCGTTTTGTATATGTGGGCTCACCCAATATGTCTAAAATGACACCTTCAATGGATGCTTTGCATTCCTTTTTCTTTTTTTTTTCTTTCTTTTTTTCCTTTTTTTCTCTTCTTTTTTCTTTTCTTTCATTTTCTTTTTCTTTCTTTTCTTTTTGGCAAAGCCCCTTATCTTCCTTTTATTCATTTTCTTTGTCCAAAACTACTCTCTCTCTATGCCCACCTCCTTCTTTAGCCATTTTCTCTCTTTTTGTGCTTCAAGAGTCCTTAAACATGAGTCTTCAAAATCAGTTATTGTGTGAGAACCTAGATTTGACTTTAAAAGTCAAGATTTTTGCTGAGTGTTTAGGTTGACTAGTGTTAGTTTCATGCAACGTCAATGACTAACAATGGTGTGTGCTTCAATGAAACGATGGCTGACTTTTTTTTTTCCTTGATTTTTGTATCTCCTAGCCTTTTCTTGACGCATGACCTTCAATAATGTGTAGATCAATGACTAATGGTTGCACTAATGGTGCCCCTTTCTCTTTTTAGGGACATCATTGTCTACTAGCAGTGATGTTAGTAAGTTTTTTGGGGGAAATACCCACCATGAGGTACTTTTTCCACTTCTTTTGTCACTTTCATTTTGATTTCTTATTTTACAACTAATTGATGTGTATTATGCAAGAAAAAAAAAACAAAAAATAAGGAAAAATCAACATAGTGGTAACTTGTGTTTATTGTTTTTATTTGAGGGGACTTTTGTTGATCTTTCTCTTAATGGACAAAGATAATAATACTCAAGTCTTTTCAGCCAATTTTTGGGTGTATGGTTGTATGTGTTCTTGTTTTAGCTTTTTGGTACTAGATGTACTATTTTTACTTTGTTTATGGATATGTTTGTGTTTGTTGCATTTGGTTATTTTATGCCAAATAAATTATAGCAAATTGTGTTTAATAGTTACTGATGACAATATTAGTGGGTGAAATAGTGTTTATAATTGGATATTTGACCATTAACGCTTGAATTTAATTTTTTTCTTCTTAATATGATTGTGGTTTTAAGCTTATCTTAGATCATTTATATGAGTGATTATATTTTTAAAATTATTACTTAGCTTTCTTTTACTATAATAACTTATTAGCTCACTAAAAGAGCATTCATTATATTGCCTTTTAAAAGCTTAAATTTAAGCTAAATAAGTTCGTTTTTTTTTTTTGCTTTAATTGAAAGTATTAAGTGCAATGTTTAATAAAAATAGAAGAAAACATCAAAAGAGGCTTATAATCTTATTGTGAGTATTTTTATTTCCACCATTGAGATGTACAAGGGTAGCAATATCACTTTTCATCTAACTTAAACTCTTCACCTTGTAATCATATAAGAAAGGAATCTAATAGTTGGGGCTAATACTAGTCAACGTCAATATCTGGATGCATATCCTTAAGTTTGTTCCTCTTGGTGTCAAAAAACAATTTGGGAATCATCAAGAAAATGGTCAAGGCCACTTTGTGTATTCCTAGTAAAAGGAGTAGACAGACCTTCCTTGGAGACTATAAGTTCTTCTTCTAGAACCTTCTCCCAGAAGTGGGCTACCTATTCTCTACCTTATTGGCTTGACATTCTGACTCTTTTGCCTTTATGTCCACATCTTTAAACTTTCTACTCCAATGGGCACTATTTCTCTTCAAAAGTTTTCTATTATGTCTAGCATTTTGAAAACCCAATGACCCTTGTTCAAGCTAGAGATCCTCCTAAAAAGGGGGAGACACTCTGCTTCTATCTCTCTGTAATTAAACACATTTTATTTCTTTTGAGAGAATGTGGCTTCACTTATGGGTTGCTTTTCCACATCTTTGGCTGCATAAGAACTCTCTTCAATATGAACCCTTGGGCCAGTATTATGGTTTGAAGGCTCTAAGAAAATTAGCTTAGAAATAAACCTTGTAGTAGCCTTTTTGGAACTTAGCTTCTTAAGCCATTTGAGAATAACAAAGTAGTTATCTCTCAAGGCTGAACATTTCTTCCCTTGGGCCTTATGATTCCATACAAATGGGTAGGATGTAGGGTTAAGATCCTTAAAATACTTAAACATGTCTTTGAACTCCTGCTTGGAAGAATCTTCACCCAACCTCATTTTACACTTAGCCTAGTGTGGTAAGTGGTACAATCCATTACAATTTTGTATCTTCTTTAAATCATGAAGATACAACAAGACCTAAACATTAAGAGCTCAACCAACTTAATAGGTAGCTTTTTATACCTTGATTAAATTCAACTCATCGTTAAGGTGTAATTGCCTAGGTGTAATCCTATAATGCTCAGGGAATTTTTGAAAAACCTTTAGAATGGGCAAATTTAACCCTAAAGCTAAGATCCTAGTATAGAGGAAAGTAAACCCTTTAAGTGCCCGGTAAATTTACTTGGAGGAGTCAAGAAGACAAATATAAAAGTTTGTAGGGGGTAGTGAGATTATTAATATTAGTCTTAGCACATAGGATGGGATAAACTAGCCCATAAATATTGAAGGGATAGTATGATCGCATGACCATAGGATAACTAGCAAAGGTCATACTATCATATACTAGCCAACGTAACAAATGCTCTTTAGTTGAACAATTTGTTTAAACTTTTGTTAAAATTTTAGATTGAGTATAGATCCAATGAACCTCAAATCTATCACATTTGTAGCAAATAGATATATGAAATAAATTTAATGGAAGTACAATTGCAACAAAAGCATCTAGACACAACTAGAAAGAAAATAAAAGATTATCAAAATAAGATCATATGCAATTGCAATACAATGATAAAAAAAGCAACCATAAGTAGAGAAGTAGATAATTACCTTAAAGAAAAAGTTACTAGTGAATTAAGTAAAAATATGTTACAAGAAATTAAAGATGTGATCTAGATTCTTCTACAAATGTCTTATATAAGTTAGGGGAGTGGGTTGTAAGTAAGACAAGTTAAGCAAATCAATCAAAGCATTTCGAGGAAACTTTCTTAAATCTCTCTTAATCACTCTCTCGTTAAAAAACTTAGCAACCTAAACACTCTATAAGCAATATCAAAGTAGTATCAAAGCTTATTGACCTTAAAGAGGCTAGATCTATAAAAAAAAAAAAAAAACTCTAGCCCTCATAAATTTCAGCGACAGTAGACATGAAAACTCCAATAGCAATAAGTGCAAACACAACTGTAACTAGTGCAGCAGCTTCCACAATTGTTGCAACAAATTCACTCACAACCAAGTCATGTTCCTAACACCACCAATCTTTGCTAAAAAAGAAACTATGACTGCTGGGTAGTGAGAATTAAAGCTTTCTAGATGACCTATGATCTCTAGGAAGTTTTCCAAGTGGGATATGAGGCCCTAGTTGCAACTAATGAGCTAATTGATATAGAAAGGAGACAGAACAAAGAAATGGCAACCAAAAACATCAAGGCCCTAACCTTTATTCACTCCATAGTTTTAGAAACTATATTCCCAAGGATTGTAGCAGCATCATTAGTGAAAGAAGCATGGGAGGCATTGCAACTCAAGTTCAAGGGCACAAATGAGACCCAAGCCATCAAATTGCAAACCCTAAGAAGAGAATTCGAGAATCTCCAATTGTTGTAGAGAAAATAAAAATTCAAGGAATTTACAGCAAAAGTGCAAGACATTGTTAATCAAATGAAGTTGTATGGAGAGAACATCAAGGGGCAAAGAGTAGTCAAGAAAGTGTTAAGAAGCTTACCTTAAAAATTTGATGGAGTAGTACTTGCCATTAAGCAATCAAGAGATCTCTCAGCTCTCTTATTCTCCAAAATGATGGGATCACTCGAAACACATGAGCAGAGGATCTTAAGGAGAAATGAAGAAGTTATTGAAGGAGCCTGTAGGCCAGATTCAAGTAAAAACCCTCAATCCCCAGTCAGCCGAAAGATCAAAAAGCTATCACCAATGATTCAAGAGAGAAGAAAGAAAACTTTCCACCGTATAGGATTTGCAAGAAAGCCAACCATTTGGAGGAGGATTGTTGGCGCAAAGGCAACCCACAATACAAATTCTGCAACAGATTTGGGCATTTCAGAAAAGATTTCTAGAATAAAAAACAAAGAGGTCAAGAGAAACAACTTGCCCAGCAATTGCAATAGCAAAGAAATTAACAACAATACATGCCATATCAACAGTTACAAAGGCATCACCAATAGAGTCAGTAAGAAAATTTCACTAAAGGAAGGGAACAATTGTTTGCTACTGACCACAAAGCAAGGGCAAGTGAAAACACAAATGATGTTTGGTACATTGATAATACTTGCTCAAGCCACATGACCAATATAATAGAGATCTTGATAAAGATCGATCCAAATTACAAAGGAAGAGTGAAGATGGAAATAGAGCATCTGTTAAAGTCGCAGACAAGGTAGTAAATAAATGTTTGATGGGTTTTTAGTGTCGAAAGTAAATCAGGAGGAACAGTCATCACAAGTGTTCAAGACATAACAAGTCTCTTCAGTATCAACATAGTCAGCGAAAGCACCAGCACCAGCACAAGAAAAAAACATCACAGCAGAAAAAATTCAATGAAACTGAAAGAACACTTACAAAAGGAAGCACAAAGCTCACACCTATTTAGTCATTAAAGTACAAGGTTAAGAATTCAAACTCCAACAACCAAAGAAGAATGTTGAAGTGTGATGTTGGATTTTGTGTTTGGATCCAATGTACCTAAGATCTGTCACCTTTACAGTAGATAAATCTATGTAATAAATCTAACGGAAGTACAACTACAACAAAAGGAGACACTTGCAAACATAGAATAGAAGATTCTAAAAACAAGATTGTATACAACTACAACAAATGAACAAGAACTGTTAGAAGCAGAGAAGTAGATAATGAGCTTCCAGAAATATATCAATCTAGCTTTAACTTGAAGAAAAAGTTACTTGTAAATTATGTAAAAATATGTGGCTAGAAAATAAAGATGTAATCTAGTTTTCTTGGAATGCTTCGATTAATTTGCTTAAGACTTTAAATTCCAACAAGTAAGGAAGAATGTTGAAGTGTGATATTGAATTTTAAGTCTAGATCCAAGGAACCTAAGATCTATCACCTTTGTAGTAGACAAATCTATGAAATAAATCTAACAAAAGTACAACTGCAACTTAAGGATCAAGACATTGCCAAAAATAAAATAGAATATTCTAAAAACAATATCATATACAACTGCAACAAAATGATTAAGAAGTTGTCCGAAGCAAAGTAGACAATGAGCTTCTAGAACATTGCAGTCCGCAATGCTCTAACATTGAATGCTGCAGCCCACTCGTTTCCTAAATCGCTTAAGAACCTAAACACTCTACAATCAATGTCAAACCAGCGCCCAAATCCTATAACTTTGGACTATTTGTCTCTTGCAGACTAACAATGACTTTGATATCAAACCCAAGGTTATTCTAATCGTTCAATACTCCAATGGGAAAACAACAGTCATCAAACATGTATTGAAAAGTAGTTATCCAGATAATTTCCTCCTCTTCCTACCAAAAACTCTCTCTCTTTAGAACTTGATGTCTTATTAAAAGACTTTACATCCCTACTAAAAACTTATTTTCTTTAAAACATGATATCTCGTAAGTCTATTTTGATCACATTCTTACATTCTCGCTTATTAGTGAACACAATGTCTTGTAGTAGTATTCATATTACATGTTTTGCATATTTGTACACAAGTTTTGTACACAACTTTAGTGAAATTTATGTACAACAGCAACTAACTGTTAGAGTTATAAACTACTTAGATCAAACTTCTTGCTTGTTTTAACTCATAAGATAGGGAATAGTTAAATTTAAGGCACAAGATCAAACATATATAATGCACTCTCTTATGCATCTTATAATCATGATATTAGCAGGTTTCATCCTTATGTTATCATTGAACTTATAGACTTTTACAACTTACTATTCCTCACACTACAATACCTTCTTATTGCAAAGTTACTTGAATACCTAATGGCCTCATTTCTTTCTTTCAGTATAGAGCTCTTTGAAATGTTCAAATAGATGAACACATATTTGGTCAATCTCCCATATTAATTTGCCTTATTTGATATTGTTCTAAATCTTAACCTCTCCAATTTGTCGAAAAGCAATTTATTAGACATGTGGGAGATTATATATATAACCAAATGCTTCAAGTCATCTATAAATATAATAAAAATATAGATTTCAAACCTTGTCTTAACAATCATTAGCTCATAGATATCATAATGTATTCATAGAAATAAAAGTATTGCCTCTCAAATAGATTTATTTTATTTTTCAATTAGGTCATACTCATATATGGGTTAATCATCATAAATGAGTAAGCCTAATAGACTTTTCTCTAGTTTGCTCTCAATCTCTTGTTGCATAATATGATCTAATCTCTCATATTAAATTTTAACAGTAATACTCTTTATGAGATAATGTAATTGAGAAAAAATAATCAATATTATGAATTTCATTGTCCATATAATTGATTTATTTAGCAAAAACTGTAGTAAACAGTATCATCTTTAACATTTATATCACTATAAAATTAAGAAGGGTTACAAAAGGCCAAATATCACCAAATTTGGCATGCAAAGGATATCATGTAAGAATTGAATTTACTATTATACAATTTCACTTATAGGCAATAATACCCTTTTTTATTCAAACAATTTATATATTCATTACATCTCAATAACATTAATTTATACTTTATTGATGCTTTAAATTCTTATACTATACACTTTATTACTCGTGAATCAACCATCTACATAGCATAAGATCTAATGGAAAGGTCAATTAAGAATCTTAAGCATAAGTAAAAAGTAGGTTACGGGTCATTTTTTTTTACCAACTTAATGCATTCAATGCGTTTACAAATATTTGGTCCTATTTGTCATAAGCTTAACAATTGGTCTTGCCCTTCTATTCATTAACATGTTCACATTTCATGCCAATGAGTTTTGCTGTTTTTTTTTTTAACTCTTTTTTTCCAAATACTTGTACTAATGAACTCACCACTTAATCATATAGAAATACTAAACTCTTGTATAATGCGTTAAGTTGAATAGAAGAAGACCTAGCAACCTATAAATGTTTATCTTTAGGCACATATGATATTTGGTGTCATAAATTTACCGTACGCAATCATTATGTATCATGGTTCATATTTGCTCTTTTTTTTTTAAATTATTAAATTACAACTCATATTTACTGCTTAAATGGATTTCTGAATCGATTTCAATCAATTTTAACTTCACACCCTTTTTAATGCTATCACATAAATGTTTAGTGAAAATTTAATATTTATATTAAGTCTTTTAGCTCAAGCAAAATATACTTCCAAATTTCTTTTTATTATTAGGGCAAACAATGACATTTGTTAAGTGAAATACTTCTCAAACCCTTTAATGAAATTGATTATCATAATTTTGACATTGTTATGTGAGTAATATCAACTTTAATTTTCTTTAAGGCTTAATAAATCTCTTAATTTTTTTATGATGAGTAATAATTTCACTTTCAAATTTTAAATATGGTGCAGTATAAAATTTTTCAATACATTTCTCTTAAAAATATTGGTAAATTTTATGGAATCAAACTTCTTAACATGCTTCCTTCATATCCAATGTATTTATTGCAATGCTACTTGCCATGACTCTGAGTAGTTCAAAAGGTCATTAGTGCATAATGATGTGAAAATAACCACATATATAAATTAATTTTGCGACGAGTTCAACTAAATCTCGACAACCTAATAAAGGATATGAGATCAAAAAATCATTATGCTTGCAATCATCTGCCATATTTCAATATCTAATTATCTTTATTTAAGTTGATTATCATAACATTTTAACTCTATAGATGAGAATTCTTCCCAATTCTTCCAATTTATGAACTCCTACTAAAATCAAGATCTTTCACTTAGATTAAGATTCTTCTTGTCATTTTTAACATACATATTACTTAACATAGACAATTTCATCTGTCAATTATATCATAACAAAATTTAACTCACATAATATTAGTAATGATTCTAAAGCAAATAATTTATTATTTTTAAAAAAATTTCATTACTCAACTAATACAGCATAGCACGCTCAAGTCATTTACAGGGACATTAAATAAAGCATGACACATCATGTACATTTCTTATAAATTTAGATAAGAATGCCATTATAAATTTTAACACATTCAATTCATGTAATAGTATGTATTTGTGTAAGGCATATTAATAATGGCATAATACAATCATGTAATTCCTTATAAACATAGCATGCCCAAAAAAGGTGCAATTTCATAATATGTCTCACACTATATTATGATTCCTAGATAACATAACAAAGTTATATCACTTAATTTACTGGCATTAATGAGATAGAGCTTTAAAATGAAAAATAACATTTTTGAGCTCCTAATGAACGATGGTGGCATCACATTAAAGAACCACTCTGTAGATTAAAGGTGGACACTCCAAAGAAAACAAGTCCAACTAAGACCCACTTTGCTGCAACATCTTGCTAAAGGTTTATTAGATAAGTAGCCTCACTTGTCCAACTAAAAACTTCTATTTTCACGTGGCAGTGAGCATAAACAAAAATGGGTTAAAGCACCTGCCTAAAGAAGTCTTTAACTTTTCGGTTATATTGTCTGTTCGGTGTCCGCAAGAATTTTGAAAGACAGTTTCCACATAGAATTAGAAAACTAGCTAGCCATGACCCGTAACATTCTTCTATCATGTAACTGACGTGCACATGGGAAGACCATTAACAAAGCAGGTTAGAGGAGCACGTGTAACCGCCCACGGAGACGAGAGCCAAAGCCTTGTACAATTCTACCGACACTTCTACTTCTACCGTTCCAAAATTTCAGTTTATTAACAGAAATTTTAACCTTTAAATTCTGTCAACTTTCAGAGAATCAGAACTCCATATTTTGCAGTTTTATTCGGCTACACATGGGCTACATTCATGCAAAATTTCAGATCTTATACAAGGAGCTGCCATTAAGGGACTTAAAGTCTTGTTTTCACAAAAATAAACAATAAAACCGTGCATTTTCTACCAAAAATGTATACAAACAAACCCATGCACACTTGATACAAAATTAAAAGGTATAAATTTCCATACAAAATTACTGTAAAATTATCAATACCTCAACCAGAATTTTTTACAGTCAAAAATTTTGAATTACTAGACTCTATATAGCATCATGACCCATGCATGGTCATAATGCAATCATATAGTAGTCACCCTTATACTGTCCTTTCAACTGTCCGTTAATTTATATTATTTTTATCGAGTCGGCTCAAATTAATTAATTCACCATGAATGAAAATCTCGGACCCGTGAATGAACAAGAGGACAGAAATGAGCGACTCAATTTTGACTAATTCCGAGAACAAAGAGAAGATCGCCCAATAAAAATGTGAGAGGATAAAAACAATGTTTCATAAAGAAGCAAAAATGGCGGTAGGAAATGACTACATAAACTAGATTCAGATAAAGGAAAATTACTTGGGTTGCTTAGAACAAGAGCTTACGAAAAGTTTATTGAGAAGTTCATGCATGCGTCTTAGGAAGAGGAGGCTACAACAAGTTCATTGAGGAATCACAACAAGTTCATGGATGTGCTTTCTTGACAATGTAGGTCAAAGATTTAAAAAAACCTTGAAGAATTGTTGAACTGAAATGTGCTAGAAAATTTTGCTATATACAAGACATCTTTTATTCTTTCCTATAGTGATGCACATGTGAATCCATAACTATCTTTTTTTTTTTTTAACACTAATTATGCATATAATTAAGGCTTGCATTGTTGGTTTTCTTCAATATCATAGTAAAGTAACTATTATGTTGATAAGAAATTTAGAATAATTTTTTTTTTTGACAAGTGTGAATTTTAAAATAATGAACATGGCAAAGAAAATTTATTAGTGATGAGCTATTTACCAAGGAGGATACCAAACTTAAAATTGACTTGATTTTAGGTTTTGAGTAGATCTAAGTCTTATAAAATAACACATGATTAAGTCATTAAGAAAACACAAGAGACCTAAATGTAAAAGTAAAGATGGTGTGAGAGCAATTGCATTTGGATTGATAAGGCATGGGTCTATTTATATATTACTTGGGTATTATAGTGAGTAAATTTTAATAATGATAGAATAGGTGAGGAGGCCTAATCCTCAAGGTATGAGCTAAGTGAGACACTGGTCTATAGACTAATGATAGGAATCATTAAGAGATCTCAACTTGATGCAGGAAGAAAGAGTGTAAAATAGAATATGAAAGGCTAATACTCGATTAAGTCTTTATAAGGTTTCAAGATTTTGCTAGAGCAAAATAATAAGTTTCAAGAGAGCTTTTCTTGATAGTTGGCAATTGATATGATAATTGATAAACAAGTCCTTAGGATTATAGGTCTATTTATAATAGTTTTTAACCTTAATACAACCAATTGATAAAAAAACAAATAAATAAAAATATTTAAAGTCCTTAAACTTAAATCTTAAGGAAACTCCTTAATAATATCTTAAAATCTCCTAGTTAGTCTAAAATATTCTAAATAAACAATAAAAATTACAACATTAATTAGGGTTATGGGTTTATGTCATGTCTCTCTACTTGAAAGAAACTCATATTTGAATTTATAATAAAGAACTAATGTCTCCTATATCACCTGAAGAAACACTTTGATTCTATTGAACTCTTTAATTATTTAGACTTACACATGGACCATTGCTTATGAATCTTCTTTGGACTAATGACCTCACTAATAAGGACATTGAAATGGTATTAAATTTTTCTACCAAATAAAATTAACATTATGTGGCAATGGAAGTAAATAATCAACAAGATTTTAAAACCTATAAGTTATGGGTTCACCTCATGGGTTAATTGAATATATTGATAAATTAATCTTTTGACTATCACAATCTCTTAGCTCTTTAATACCTTCATCGAAATACAAATTAACTTTCTAAGTCTTGTTGCGATCAATAATAAGTATTTCCACTTCTTTTGACCTCTCTTATTGAATTATTGATACTTCGCCAACATTAAACTCCAAAGATAGTACTTTTTGGACATGAAGTTGACTTTGGTGGAAGACTAAGAAAGCAAATCTTCATTATTTAAAGATGAATCCACAAACTCAATATTTGGTAGAAAATAAGAATTAAATCTCTTTTCAACTTGATCTAAAATTGTATCAAATTTATATTGCCATAAAATTCGATGACCAATAAATTTCTCATTTTTACCCATAAGCAAATTTTTGACTCACTAGATCTAAATTGGTAATTTGAGTATAGTTCCACCAATTAACTTCACCATTTTGTAATTTTGAATATGAAAATTTCATCATTTTCTCCTCCAAAACATCTTTATATTTGAACCAAACCTTAAGTCCACCAAAGCATATGAAAAAATCCTTAATGAAGAAATTTCCATTGTAAACAAAAATATCTTCAAACTCATGAACTTGTGTACAAACAAATTGACTAGAAGCAATATTTACAATAAAAGATTTGTTGTATTCATAATTTAAAAAGGCACCTTATAAAAAGCCTTCCTTTCATGATCAATGTAATTGAAATGGTTACTTCAAACTTCATAGGACGACATCAAGCTAAGAGAAACCTAGTTTTAATGCCATTTGATGCAAAATAGAATCATGAAGATGTGAGATGTATCAAACAAGACAAATCTAAATTCTAATACTACTTGACGTAGAATGAAAGCCTGAAAAAGAGATAACCAAAGGTCAATACTTCATTGATCCTTTATGGGGTTTATAAATTCTACTAGAAAACCAATAACAAGTTTCAAAAGTTGATAACTATTCTGATAATTAATAAACTATACGTTAGGTTTACAAGCCTATTGAACCCTAACAAAACTAACTCATAAGGAAACAAATAAATAAAAATATTCATATCCTTAAACTTAAGCCTAAAGATAATAATATTTTAAAATCTCCTAAATAGTCTAAAATACTCTAAATAAACAATAAAATGAGAATAATAAAAATTACAATATTAATTGTATAATAATATAAGATAATTTTCATCATGTGTCCTATATTATGACCTTGTCATTAACCCACAAAGAAATGCTCAAAATTCACAAGTTAGTTCATCACCTTGACTTAGGGCCCCTTGGGCCTAATTATGAATTGAACCTACAATATAGATTTAGGCCTCCTTATTAATAAGGGAAAATTATTGTAACTTGAATATGTTTGATAGCTTTAATCTTTATATGTGCTAGTACTAGAAACCTTCATTTATTACTTATGTTTTTAATTTTGTTTTCTTTGAACTAAAAAAAACGGATATCATAAGCATGTTAGTCATTGTATCTATGAGTTGAGATTAAGGGTTAAGTCTTGGCAAAAGTCAAAAGATCATATGCTTGTTGGCTTGAATCTAGTCTTTTATATAGGGGAGCTTTTGGTTAGACTCTTCAATAGGCATATAAGTCTACAACACAAGTCATATAAGGGTACAATCATAAGAAAACAAATTCATTAAATAATCAATCCCTGACAATGATGCCAAAATTTGATGTTTGGTGAATACACCAAAATTAATATAAATCACTCAATTAAAAAGTTTGTAATTAGGGTGCATAAACATCAAATTCACAAAAATTGAGTTTTGATTAATTAGTTAATTAGGTATTATTGATAACATTAAAATAAGAAAAATAGATGAAATTAAAAAATAAATTATCTTAACAATCAAATAATATAATTATGAATAATAATTATAATAAAAGAATATGAGAATTCAAAGTAAAGAATCATATTAGAAATAAAAACCAATAAATTTCACAATGCTTCCTCTAGTTACTTTAATCCTTATAATTGAAAATAAAACCTTAACTTTGTATATCATAGGTGTGTGCACAATAAAAAAAAAAAAGAAAAGAGAGGTATATGTATATCTTTGCCTTTGGTACCTTAACATGTCTAATTATAACTTTAAAGGGAAACAAAAATAACCTAAAGACAACTGGACACCTCCTCTTTAGAAGCAACTTAGCTTAGTTAGAGAACTCTTAATTGAATTAGAACACTCAATTAACAAGTTTGTAATTAGGGTAAGTAAACATCAAATTCACAAAAATTGAGTTTTGATTAATTAATTAATTAGTGATTTATTGATAACATTAAAATAAGAAAGATAGCCAAATTTAACAAATAAATTCACAAGTTGATTTTTTAATTCTAGACCATGTTTTTCATAAAAATTTGGCAAAGATTTAATCATGATTATCAATTTCTATTTGCTACTTAGTGTTAGAATTATCAAACAATTGCTGACTTAAATTTTAAACTAGCATTAAATCATAAAGTATAATTACTAAGTATATATCTTAACAATCAAATAATATAATTATAAATAATAATTATAATAGAAGAATATGAGAACTCAAAGTAAAGAATCATATTAGAAATAAAAACCAATAAATCTTACAATGCTTCCTCCAATTACTTTAATCCTTATGACTAAAAATAAAACCCTAGCTTTGTATGTCATATGCGTGTGCACAAGAAAGAAAGAAAAGAGGGGTCTATGTATATCTTTGCCTTTGTTACCCTAACATGTCTAATTATAACTTTGAAGGGAAATAAAAATAACCCAAAGAAATTGGCCACTTCCTTTTTAGAACCAACTTTGCTTAGTTAAAGAACTCCTAATTAAATTAGAATAGCTTTGATTAGCTTATATGCTAGATTAAGGACATCTCTACAAATAAACACATTTTGGAAAGTTCAAGATGACTATTTTAATTCTTTTGAAGGCCCTAAATCCGTCCAATAATGTTTAAAATGTGAAATTTCCAAAATGCTCTCAAGTGGTTAAATTTACTTAAAACCCTGTCTTTAAACTTCCAAATAGCATCAATCCATTTAGTCTTCTCCTCAAACCTAAAATCATCTCCAATAAGTACATTTAGGAAGAAAATACACTAAAAAAGTTAAATATAAGAGAATAAATATAATGCACATAACATACTTATTAGATTTCAATGGATTTGGACAACCTAAAACATAATACCATATACAATCGAATTAGTGATTAGTGTATACTTTTTAAATTCATTTCAATTTTCTCATTTCTAGATGAAAAATAGTTAAAACTATTAAAATTATATATTAACTAAAAATAAATCATTAATAACTTAATTACTTTCCTAAAAAAAAAGAGGGATCAATTTGAAACGAATTTAAAAAATATAAAGTCAAATGGAAATATAAAAAATAAAGATTTAAAACTAATATTTTTTATGTTCCTTTTTTAACTATAAATTTTGGTTTATGTGTTTTTTTTTTTTTTACTCATTGTGTATAGTGTGTAACAAAACATGTCTTTCTATATTTGCTTACTTATTTGAATGAAGAATAGTTGTTAGACACACTTGTTGTTAGACTCATCATAGAAATTTTATAACCTAATCTTTTATTTATAAACAATGTCATTTACTTTAATGTCAATACCACTTTTTAAACTATAATTTTGATTTGTGTTTTATTTTTCATTTTTTTTACTAATTGTTTATAATGTGTTTGAGAAAAGGTTTATCCATATAATTACTCTCTTATTTCAATAGAGAATAGTTGTTTGACACACTTTTTGTTGGACTCATTATACAAAATTAATAAAATAATCTTCTATTAATAAATAATAGAAAGTACCACAACATATAATAGTAAAATACCACTTTTAACAATTAAATTTTGTTAGTGTTTGTTTTTTAACTAATTGTGCATAGTTTTTTTATTAAAAAATGTCCATATAATTTTCCCTTATTTCAATTCATGAATGGTTTGCCAAAATATACTAACTTGCATCTAAGTAATTGAATTAAATAGTGAACTTCACTTCCAAAAAGAAAGAAGTTATTTGTATAATAAGTTCTAAGGGCCAAATTTGTATAATAAGTTCTAAGGGCCAAACTTCACAACCATCTAAGAAGTTATTTTTATATAAAAATATACTTTTTTCAACAAAAAAAAAAAACTTGTGAAAAAAGAGACCAAAATAAAAAACAAAAAAATTCTAATTCATCAAACTAAAAGTAATTTGCTCACAAAGAAAAATAAATTATGTCATTTTACTATCTTTGAGGAATCCATCTTATGAAATTCTGTCAACATAAAAAAAATATCATGTGGTATAATATCGAGATGATGATAAAAAATTGGAACATTTATAAATTTTTTACGAATATAATTATGTAATATCATTGTCATAATAACAATATTTTTTTGCACTTGAAATAAATAACATAACATCAAATAAGATATCTTCATCTTCTCTTTCATACTCCCAATGCTCTTTCAATACAACTTCTTAATGATAAATGTGCATAATTAAAGATTTCATTACATCCTCTTAGTGGTCAACCGTTTTGAAATTTAGGTAAATGATATTTTGTACTTTTATAATATCCATCAACAAAAGATAATATTTCTTATATTTATTTATAAAAAGAATTTTGAAGTGAATAATTTCTTATATAAAATATTTATTTGAAAAAAAAATATATGTTATGATTAGTACTTGATGGGGGGTGTGGGAATTAAGATCTAGATTATTAATAGTTGAAATAAAAATGTGTACATCATGTGTTTTATCCTCCTATCAAGTTAACACAAAAGTGAATTGCATATCAAAATTATATGCTACCATGATATTTATATTAGTATGACTTTTCTTTCAATAAGTCATACTTTATCTTCCATAAGAATACTTGTACATAAATCTATTCCATTTATTACTCTAGTGCAATCCTATTATTAAAACATAATCATGCTTATATCTAATTGATAAAATTAAATTTAGTGGAGAAGAAGTTTAAACCAAAGTTCATTATTTGCAATTATAAAAATATTATAAAAAAAGTGCCTTGAAATGTAGCATATATCTATTATCATAAAGAATTTGTGGTGGGATATTTTTATAATTAAGGTCACAAGGTTTGATAATATCTTTTGCAAGTGATAAAACTATTGATAAGATTTTCGCAAAATTTTTGCTAACTACTTCCCTCAAGTGCTAAAAATATTTGCCGATTGATNTCATCTCCAATAAGTACATTTAGGAAGAAAATACACTAAAAAAGTTAAATATAAGAGAATAAATATAATGCACATAACATACTTATTAGATTTCAATGGATTTGGACAACCTAAAACATAATACCATATACAATCGAATTAGTGATTAGTGTATACTTTTTAAATTCATTTCAAATTTCTCATTTCTAGATGAAAAATAGTTAAAACTATTAAAATTATATATTAACTAAAAATAAATCATTAATAACTTAATTACTTTCCTAAAAGAAAGAGGGATCAATTTGAAATGAATTTAAAAAATATAAAGTCAAATGGAAATATAAAAAATAAAAATTTAAAACTAATATATTTTATGTTCTTTTTTAACTATAAATTTTGGTTTATGTGTTTTTTTTTTTTACTCATTGTGTGTGTATAGTGTGTAACAAAACATGTCTTTCTATATTTGCTTACTTATTTGAATGAAGAATAGTTGTTAGACACACTTGTTAGACTCATCATAGAAAATTTATAACCTAATCTTTTATTTATAAACAATGTCATTTACTTCAATGTCAATACCACTTTTAAACTATAATTTTGATTTGTGTTTGTTTTTCAATTTTTTTACTAATTGTTTATAATGTGTTTGAGAAAAGGTTTATTCATATAATTACTCTCTTATTTCAATAGAGAATAGTTGTTTGACACACTTTTTGTTGGACTCATCATACAAAATTAATAAAATAATCTTCTATTAATAAATAATAGATAAGTACCAACATATAATAGTAAAATACCACTTTTAACAATTTAAATTTTGTTAGATGTTTTTTATTTAAACTAATTGTGCCATAGTTTTTTTAATTAAAATGTCCATATATTTCCCCTATTTCAATTCATGAATGGTTTGGCAAAATATACTAACTGCATCTAAGTAATTAAATTAAATAGTGAACTTCACTTCCAAAAAGAAAGAAGTATTTGTATAATAAGTTCTAAGGAGCCAAATTTGTATAATAAGTTCTAAGGCCAAACTTCACAACCATCTAAGAAGTTATTTTTATATAAAAAATATACTTTTTTCAAAAAAAAAACAAACTTGTCAAAAAAAGAGACCAAAATAAAAAACAAAAAAAAAATTCTAATTCATCAAACTAAATGTAATTTGCTCACAAAGAAAAATAAATTATGTCATTTTACTATCTTTTGAGGAATCCATCTCATGAAATTCTGTCAACATAAAAAAAAATATCATGTGGTATAATATCGAGATGATGATAAAAAATTGCAACATTTATAAATTTTTATGAATATAATTATGTAATGTCATTGTCATAATAACATATTTTTTTGCACTTGAAAATAAATAACATAACATCAAATAAGATATCTTCCATCTTCTCTTTCATACTCCACAATGCTCTTTCAATACAACTTCTTAATGATAAATGTGCATAATTAAAGATTCATTACATCCTCTTAGTGGTCAACCGTTTTGAATTTAGGTAAATGATATTTTGTACTTTTATAATATCCATCAACAAAAGATAATATTTTCTTATATTATTTATAAAAAGAATTTTGAAGTGAATAATTTCTTATATAAAATATTTATTTGAAAAAAAAATATATGTTATGATTAGTACTTGATGGGGGGTGTGGGAATTAAGATCTAGATTATTAATAGTTGAAATAAAAATGTGTACATCATGTGTTTTATCCTCCTATCAAGTTAACACAAAAGTGAATTGCATATCAAAATTATATGCTACCATGATATTTTATATTAGTATGACTTTTCTTTCAATAATAATACTTTATCTTCCATAAGAATACTTGTACATACATCTATTCCATTTATTACTCTAGTGCAATCCTATTATTAAAACATAATCATGCTTATATCTAATTGATAAAATTAATTTAGTGCAGAAGAAGTTTAAACCAAAGTTCATTATTTGCAATTATAAAAATATTATAAAAAAAGTGCCTTGAAATGTAGCATATATCTATTATCATAAAGAATTTGTGGTGGGATATTTCTATAATTAAGGTCACAAGGTTTGATAATATCTTTTGCAAGTGATAAAACTATTGATAAGATTTTCGCAAAATTTTTGCTAACTACTTCCCTCAAGTGCTAAAAATATTTGCCGATTGATCTATTGGATTCAACCATAGTAATTATGTATAGAAAGATGCACACTTTCTCAATGTAAGACATTCTCTATGAAGGCATTAACCCATAATTCTATTGTAGATTAGTGCATAACTAAAGTAATGTTCCTTTATCTATTTTGAACATATTCAGACATCGTACCTCATTGTCTTATATTAATTCAATCACTTATTTTATCCCTATTTGATATAAGGTTATACAAGGTTTTTTGTATATATATGTATAATGATAGGTATGAATAGCACCAATGGTAGTCACTTCCAATAGTAGGAGTCTATCTTCATTGTTAGCATCATTATCATTGTATTCTCCATAAAGATTTTCATAATCATTAGTCATATCTATGAAAAAAAAAGAATATATCTATATTAATATGTAAAACACTAGATGTACCAAATGTTTCTTAGCTCGGTAAAAAAGAAAAAATTATAACTAATAAATATATCCAATAATATGTAATGTCATGTACACCAAAATATGTTAGTAACTAGAGAAACTAACATGTCTCTTTAATCTATGGCATCTATTGGGTTTTGTGCTACTTAATTTGATAATGCAACTAACGCAACTTGGCTTATTTAGTCATAGATGCAAAATAATATCTTTATTTCTATTCTTTTAGATTAAATCTATGGCATCCATAAAAAGGTCACTATCTTCTTCAACACTTGTTAAAGAATGGAAATCCTTCATAACATCACGTAGAAAACATCTTGGCAACTCTATTTTCCTATTTTCAACAACATTATGAACCAATAGATCAATTGTTTCTTTATAAGTAGCTACCCCTCTATATTGTCATTTTGTACCCTTTAGAACCTTTTCTCACATGTAAATTTGATTTAACAACTCTTTTCTTATTGTTCTCATTTCTTCTCGCTACATCACTTATACTAATATTTACATTCCCTTGTTGTATCTTAGAACCTTTAAATAATTTATCTATGGAATCAATAAGATTAAGTTTAACATCTAACTTCTAATACAACACTTTTGTGTTAAGTTAGATGATTAGTCTCAACACCATCACTAATTCATAAAGTAGTTGACGAAGGTGCAACAACATATCTTTCTATGGCCACTAGATCCCTAAATAAGGCATCTAACTTTTTCTTGACTTCTAGTTCAATACTAGATTCTTGAAATCTTTTCATACATAGATTAGCCAACAGTATTGTAAAATAAAGGGAATTCTTAATATCCTAAACTTATCAAAAACATTATTTTTAAGTAAAAAAGAACAATGTTAAAACTCACCTTATTCCACTGTTCTCACCATGTCTTAATAACAAGAATTGTTCCTTTTATGGGATCCTATCTCAATCAAGTCTCTTTTGTGTAATTCTTTCCATTGCCTTTAATCCCTTTTTAGTACATCTTGTTTTTCAACCAATGTTTGTTATACTTATATTTACCTTTTTTTTTTTTAACTCTTTAACAATATAGGTGAAAGAATTAAGGATATTCTTTTCTATTAAAATAAAAACACAATTTAGTGTTTGCCTTTTTTGTTTGGTGGTGGCTAAAAGCAACAAATTGTTGCTTTTTCAAAACCTCCATTTTAGGAGGTGTGTGTGTTAAGTAAAGAAGAATAATGTTAAAACTCACCTTAATCTGCTCTTCCCACCATGTCTTAGTAACAAGAATTGTTCCTTTCATGGGATCCATCTCAATCAAGTCTTTTTTTTTTTTTTGAAACTCTTCAACAATGATGGTGAAAGAATTAAGGATATTTTTTTTCTATTAAAATAAAAACACAATTCAGTGTTTGCCTTTTTTGTTTGGTGGTGGCTAAAAGCAACAAATTGTTGCTTTTCCAAAACCTCCATTTTAAGAGGTGTGTGTGTTTAAGTAAAGAAGAATAATGTTAAAATTCACCTTAATCTACTTTTCCCACCACGTCTTAATAACAAGAATTGTTCCTTTCATGGGATCCCATCTCAATCAAGTCTCTTTTATGTAGTTGTTCCATTGTCTCTTTTCCAAAACCTCTGTTTTAGGTGGTATATGTGTTTGTAAAACACATTTTTAAAAAGTAAAACCAAACACTCTTTTAGTTATTTAGGTCCAAACTAGTTTTACTCACCTTAATACAAGTTGAAATTCACTACCAAAGAGGGTATACTTGTAGATGCCATCTTTAATGATGTAATAGACATTTTAGTGGATTGGATTAAAAAAGTTTAATAGAACAAACATAGAATTTTTTTTTTTATAACTCAAAAACAACCATATAACATTAAATTGATGAATTTGATGCCATAAGTCTTGAAATGAAAATTTTTTGAGCCACATGGTGCAAAATTGTCCCTAAATAAAATTGATCATTGGTAAATGAGGCCATAATTAAAATAAACCATTTGTAAATGAATTCATAAATAAAGTCTATCATGTTGGCATGAATGTGTCCTTTTAATAGCCTTTACACAAAGAGAGAACTTAAATAAAGAATGAAAAGTACCACCCAATGTAAGAGATTGGTGGTAATTTGGCATGTCTCATTCCATATTGGTTAAAGTTTGAATCCCCTTAGCAACATCACCTTTGATTTTAAGGAAATTATAGAGATTTATAGGTAATGTACTATTGGGTTTTGTATTTGATACATTACGGTGATGAGATCTATAGAAGAGTTGAAGCATGGATGACTTCTAAGGATCCATTGGGCATTCATGAAAGGCCAATGACATGTTTGAGGGCTAAAAGAATGAAAGAAGCACTAAATGGGCTGATTGAGAATATTTAGGCAAATCATGTTGCAAATGGTGTGAATTCAAATTTGAAAGAAGGCCAAAACTTTATTAATATGATTGGAATGCTTAATAAGTTAGGGATAAGTAATAAAACCTACTTTTAAGTAGGAATTTGTTATAAAGTAAGAGTTTGTCATAAAATAAGAGTTTATAATAAAATAAAAGTGTTCTTATTTTCTAGGAATATATCATGGTCTCTAATTTTACAATTTTTAAGGTTGTTAATTCAACTTATAAATAGATTTGATTTCACTGTTAAAAGGTAGGTGATTATGTGAATTGAAAAGTGAGAGTTTTTTCTTTTTATTCTTTTAAGAACTAAAGAACTTATTAATAACTAACTCTTTTTATGATGTTTAACTTGACATATTACTCTTAAATTCATTCTTTTCTAGAGTGTGACATCCATATCTTTTTTTATACTTTAGGTTCATGATCCTTTAAACATTAGGTCTAGGGTTTGAGGATTGAAATTTGATTTAACTTTCTTGGATTTTTACTCAATTCAAAAAAAAAAAAGAAATAAAGAAAGAAGAAAAGAAGAAAGGAAAAAAAAGGAACAAAAGATTATAATTGATTTATTCCTATTTGAAAAGTAAACCCTATTTAATTAAGTTAAAGGAGTAGACCTTATTGCTTACTAGTTCCTACAAGAATTCAAATTTAATTATTCTCTTTTTATGTGTTGCAATTTAATCTTATTGCTTTTTTCTAACCCACAACTTTTATTCATTATGTTTTTCTAAATTTCTTTGATTCTAATTTATTGGAATTAATTAGTCATAAAATGACTTTGATTGAGGTTTTTTAATTTAATAAAGAATTGAAAGAGAAAATTTAAGTGGTAAAAGGTAGGAGTATAAACACATATTAAAAAAAATCTTTAAAGAGTATAAACATGACGTGGTGTGACATTATTTTTGAGTCAAACACATAAGGAGTGTTTTGTTGAGGTATCTTAGCCATTTTATGTAGAATTAACTCTAAGTCTTCCAAAGACAAAGGTGGACTTGAGAAGGAGGGTAGTGATGTGTCATTCATGATCAAATTTATGCAACAATAATTTAAGTGAATGAACATCAAATTTACTACTATGAGAGATATGATAAAGAAAGAAGCCACTACAATAGCAAAATTGTCAAGGAGGTATGCGGGCCATGAGGTTCCTAATACAAAAAAGTATACAAGATAAGACTATGGTCATGTAAATAATGTAAAAGATAATGAATTTGATGATCTAACTACTTTGGTCAGAAATGTCAATAATATAAATGGTCAAAGAGATCATAAGAAGTGAGACACCTATAATTGTAATTTTGGTAGCATTAAATGAAAATTCCTCTAGTTCGAGGAAAAAATGATCAATAAACCTATTTAAAATGGGAGAAGAAGGTTGGATTGGTCTTTAGTTGTCACAACGACTTTGAAGAGAAAAATTGAAACTTATTGTAGTTGAATGTACATATTATGCTATTATTTGTTGGGATCAACTTGTTTTGACTAAGAGAAGGAATTGCAAAAGGTTTACTAATACATGGGAGGAGATGAAGACTATCATGATGAAGAGGTTTTATCCTTAATCACTAATATAGGGATTTGTATTAAAGGCTATAAGGGCTCACTTAAGGCACCAAGAGTGTGGAGAATTACTATAAAGAGATGGAAATTACCATGATTTGGGCTAATATGGAGGGAGATAGAGAAGTAACCATTGTTTAGTTCTTATAAGGGCTTAATAGAGATATTGTTAATGTTGTTGAATAGTAGTTTTATGTGGAGTTGGAAGACATGGTGCATATGATAATGAAAGTTTAGACACAACTTAAACGAAAGGGTTCTACATGATTTGGATAGAATTTGGGTTCCACTTCATCCTAAAAGCTGAATTGGAGTAAAAGGGAAAAGAGGGCTTATTACAATCATAAGGTTGAATCAATAATAATGAGGAAGTGAGCCATAATAAGTAAAAAAGTAATTTTAATTTCTAACCTAGTAAAAATAGAGATATTAAATGTTTTAAATGTCTAAGAATGGGACATATTGCATCTCAATGTTCTAATAAGCATACCATGGTGTTGTGGGATAGTGGTAATATTGAGACTAAAAGTGAGTTTGATGATGACTCCATGCCATCATTAGACGATACAAGTGATGGAGAGGAGTACCTAATTAAGGGAGATGTGTTGGTGACTAGACAAGTATTGAGCATACAAACTAAAATAGATGATGAAGTGCAAAGAGATAGTATCTTTTATACATGATGTCATATCAAAGATAAGGTAAGTAGTATGATCGTTGATAAGGGTAGTTGTACAAATATAGGTAGCATTACTTTAGTTGAAAAGTTTATTTTATTTACCATGAAACACCTTAGTTCATATAAGTTTTAATAATTGAATATGTGTGGAGAAATTAAGGTAAATAAGTAGGGGTTAGTATTGTTTACAATTGGGAGATATACTAATGAGATCTTGTGTGATGTTGTACCTTTGCAAGATGGGTATATTTTGTTGGAAAGACTATGACAATATGGTCAGTGTGTCATACTTGATAGGTTTAAGAAGAGGTACTTTTTTGTAATAAATGATAAACTTGTTACTCTTATACTTTTAACACCTTAAAAAAGTTTATGGAAAATGATTGGAGATTAAAAAAGAGAGAGAGAGGAGAAAAGAAATTAAGGCTGAGAGGGGAAAGGAGGGAAAGAAATGAGAGAAAAGAGATGATACCAAGAGAAAAGAAGAAAAAGAGCATGAGAAAAAAAATTAACAGTTTATATACAAAAGAGAGTGATGTTAAAAGAGTTTCTATTCAACACAACTTATTGTTGTACTTTTGTACAAAGAGGCTTATTTTAGTATTAATGAGTTTAACTCTTCTTTGCCTAGTGTTGTTGTTTCTCTTTTGTAAGAATTTGGTGATGTTTTTTCCAAAGAACTATGTGGTTTGCCATCTTTGAGGGAAATAAAATATCATATTAAATTCATCCATGGTGCAACAATTACAAATTGATTGAGCTATAAAAGTAATCTTGAGGAGATAAAGGAGTTTCAAAGGCAAGTTAATGAGCTTATGACAAAGGGATATGCAAGGGACAACATATCTTAATATATAGTTATAATATTGCTTATATACAAGAAAGATGAGACTAGGAGAATATGCATTAGTTGTAAAATAGCCAAGAAAATCACTAAAAGGTGACCAATTGCTTATTTCAATGAAAAACTAAGTGGAGCAGCTTTTAATATCTTACGTATGATAAAAATATGTATGCATTGGTATTAGATTTAGAGACATGGCAACACTACCTTTGGCCCAAAAAGTTTGTCATCCATATTGACCATGAATCCTTGAAATACTTAAAGGGCAAGGAAAGTTGAATAGGAAACATGGCAAACAGGTCAAATTCATTGCAACCTTTCCTTGTGCTATCAAATATTAATAAAGAGAATGTAGTGGTTGATGCATTATCTTGTAAGTATGCCTTTATCTATACATTTAATGCGAAATTATTTGGATTTGAGTACATTAAAAATTTTTATGTGAAAGATCCTAACTTTACTAATGTATATAACGTATGTGAGAAGTTGGTTTCTAGGAAATTTTATAAGTATAAAAGTATCTTATTTTGGGAAAGTCGTTTATGTGTACCTATGAATTTTTTAAGGAAGTTAGTTCTTAGCTAAGTATTTCCTTTAGCCACACATGAAATAAGATATTGAGAGGGTGTGCAAGAAGTGCATAACATGCAAATAAGTTAAATTTAGAGTTTTACCCCATGACTTATACACTTCTTTACCCATGCTTAACCAATACTAAGTTGATTTATCTATGAGCTTTGTGATGGGGCTACTATAGTAAAAAAAGGGTAGGGATTTTGTACTTTTTATTGTTAATAGATTTTTAAAGATGACATATTTCATCTTATGTCATAAAAACTAATGATGCAAATAATGTAATTGAATTATCCTTTAGAGTCGTAGTATACTTATAGGACATGCCTTAGAGTATAATTTTAGATTGAGATACATAGTTCTTGAACTACTTCTAATAGACTTTGTGGGTTAAATTAGGTACTAAACTAGTGTTCTCAACTCCTTGCCATCCATAAATATATGGGTAAACTAAGGTAGTTAATTGCACTCTTTTTACTTTGTTGTGTGCTATTATTCGAATGAATTTAGAAATGTGGGAAGATTATTTGTTGCATGTAAAGTTCACATATAATAAGAATGTTCATTGTGTATGATTTTAATCCTTTAACTCCTTTGGATTTAACGTCTTTCTCTATTGATAAGTATGTTAGTTTAGATGGTGATTGCAACGTTGAAATAGAGAAAAAGTTGCATGAGAAGATATGGCAACAAATTGCGGAACAAACTAGGTAATATGCAACTTATAACAAAAAAGGGCAAGAAAAGGTAGAATTTAAATCTGGTGATTGGGTTTGAGTGCATATGCATAAGGAAATGTTTCAGATTTAGAGGTGTTCAAAGCTATAGGCTAGAGGAGATGGTCCATTTTAAGTGGTAGCATGGATTAATGACAATGCCTATAAGTTAAACCTTGTTGATGAGTAAAATATGAGTGCAACATTTAATATTTCTAATATTTCTCCTTTTGATACAAGTGATAATTTAAGGAGAAATCCTTTTGAGGAGAGGGAGAATGATGAGATCTATAAAGGAGGTAATGCATGAAGGACTTTTAAGGATCTATTGACCATTTATGATGGGTCGATGACACATTTAAGGGTTAAAAAAAATGAAAGAGGCACTAAATGAGCTAATTGAGAATATCCGAGCCAACCAAGTTACAAATGACATAAATTTCATCCAATGGCATGTATTCAAGCTTGAAAGAAAATTAAGAATTTATTAATATGATTGAGGTGCTTAATGAGTTAGGGTTAGGTAATAAAATCCACTCTTAAGTAGGAGTTTTTTATAAAATAAAAATTTGTTATAAATAGGAGTTTACAGTTAAATAAGAATGTCCTTATCTTTTAAGAGTATATCATTGGCTCTAGTTTTAGGATTTTGACGGTTGTCATTCAATTTATAAATAGACTTGATTCCATTGTTCAAAGGTAAACAATTATATAAATTAAAAAGTGAGCATTTTTTCCCTTGATCCTTTTAAGAATTAAAAGACTTATCAACTAACTCTTTTTGTGTCATTCAACCCTAACTTGTTTCGTTAAAATTCATTCTTTTTTGGAGTGTGTCATCCATATTTTTCTTTATATATCACATTCATGTTCCTTTAAACATTAGGTCTAGAGTTTGCATAATTAAAATTTGATTTAACTCTTTTGAGTTCTTGTTTGATTCCCTGTGTGTGTTAAATCACTAAGCCTTGCCTTTCAGGGCTCACATTACACCACCAAGTATGGGGTAGTCCTCCTTGAAGCCACCATTACTCAAGTAATGGTTCCTTTAAATGGGAAAGGTTAAATAAGGACATCAATGGATAACCTTTAATCTCAACTCGTAGATACAATGACTAACATACCTATGATTTCCTTTTTTGTTTTAGTTAAAAAAAATAAAATGAAAACATAAGTAATAAATGAAGGTTTCTAACACTAGCACATATAAAGATTAAAGCTATCAAGCATATTCAAGTTACAATAATTTTCTCTTATTAATAAAGAGGCCTAAATCTATATACTAGGTTCAATTCATAACTAGGCCCAAAGGGCCCTAAGTCAAGGTGATAAAGTAACTTGTGGATTTTGAGCATTTCTTTGTAGGTTAATGACAAGGTCATGATATAGGACATGTGATCAAAATTATCTTACATTATTATACAATTAAGGTTGTAATTTTTTTTTATCAATTTATTGTTTAGTTAGAGTATTTTAGACTATTTAAGAGATTTTAAAATATTATTATCTTGAGGCTAAAGTTTAAGAATATGAATATTTTCATTTATTGGTTTCCTTATCAATTAGTTTCCTTATCAAAATAGTTATTAACTTTTGAAACTTATTATTTGTTGTTTGGTAGAATTTATAAACCCCATAAAGGATCAATGAAGTATTGACCTTTGGTTATCTCTTTTTCAAGCTTTCATTCTAAGTCAAGTAGTATTAGCATTTGGACTTGTCTAGTTTGATACATCTCACATCTTCATGATTTTATTTTGCATCAAATGGCATTAAACGAGGTTTCTCTTGGTTTGATGTAAGTTTAAAGTAACCTTTTCAATTGCATTAATCATGAAAGGAAGGCTTTGTATATGGTTCCTTCTTAGATTATGAATACAACAGATCTTCTATTATAAATATTGTTTGTAGTCTTTGTCCCTTAAGAAAAAGATCAACAAGAGTCCCCTCACATAAAAACAATAAACAAAGGTTACCACTATGTTGATTTTTTCTTATTTTTTGTTTTTTTTTCTTGCATAATATACATCAATTAGTTGTAAAATAAGAAATCAAAATGAAAGTGACAAAAAAAGTGGAAAAAGTACCTCATGGTGGGTATTTCCCCAGAAGACTTACTAACATCATTGTTGGTAGCCAATGATGTCCCTAAAAAGTGAAAGAGGCATCATTACTACAACCATTAGTCATTGATCTACACATTATTGAAGGCCATGCGTCAAGAAAAGGCTAGGAGATACACAAATCAAGGAAAAATGAAAAGTCAGCCATTATTTCATCGAAGCACACACCATTGTTAATCATTGATGTTGCATGAAACTAACACTAGTCAATGTAAACACTCAGCAAAAATCTTGACTTTTGTAGTCAAATCTCTGGGTTCTCACACAATAAATGATGCTTAAGACTCATGTTTAAGGAGTCTTAAAGCATAAAAAGAGAGAAAATGGCTAAAGAAGGAGGTGGGCGTAGAGAGAGAGAGAGGGAGAGTAGTTTTGGACAAAGAAAATGAGGAAAAGGGAGATAAGGGGCTTTGTCAAAAAGATAAGAAAGAAAAAGAAAAAGAACAAAAAGAAATAAAAAAGAGAGAGAAAAAAAGGAAAATTGAAAGAAAAAAAAAAAGAAAAAGGGATGCAAAGCTTCTATTGAAGGTGTCATTTTAGACATATTAGGTGAGCCCACATATACAAAATGATGTTAGCAGTCCTTTCAATAATATATCTCATTTTATTTTTCCATAGGCACGAACACTATAAAATGTATCTAAATCTTTTCAAAATATTTTGCAAAAAATTTCATTTTATTTTTCAATATAGACGGTCACCAAAAAAAAAATTTGAACCCTTTTTAATTTTCTTCAAAAATTATTGCATTTTATTTTTTGATATGCAAGATTACAATAAAAAGAAATCTAAATCTTTTCAGAAAAAATTTCCAAAAACTTTCAACTTTTTTAAGTGCACAAGATCATAAAAAGTATCTAAATCTCTTTCAAATCTTCTAAAAAAATTTATCTCCTTTTACTACTTATCCAAACTCATTAAAGCCTCACTGTGTATGCCTTGATAGGAGAAGCATAAAAGTACAAGTCAATGAACAACTATATTGTTATATGTGATACACATTTTAGTTAGCTACAATCTCAATCAAGTATAATTATGCTCCTAAATCCTAAAAAATTTGAGTAAAGCTGATTAAGTCACTCATAATATTCTGATCATAGCTGAAATGATTGGTGGTGACTTCAAATTCTTCTCACTTACAATGCAATAAACGCCCTGACTATTTTTAACATATGAAATCATCAAATGTGACATTTTCCTCCACGTCTATTGAAATCCCCATCTTAGGAACCCATTGCGACAATATCCACATGAACTTGTATTTTTGTTGGAATATATATATATATTCACATGAACTTTTAAGTAATCTTGTACTGGAAAAATACTTTTATGTTTGAAAGCCTTTTCTTAATTTATCTTACAAGTAGATCCATTTTAATAAAAAAAAAGAAAGAAAGAAAGAAATTTTCATTTACGTGAAAAATCTATCCATATTACGTGAAATCAACGGTTGAAATTTGACCACATCTTAGTCCAACAATCGAGGCAAATGCAAAAGACCTCCAAAATCAAAGCGAGTTTAATGTCTAAAAAATTCAACATGATAGAGCTACAACAAAATTGATAGACAATTTCTTTGCTTTCTCTGTTAACAACATGCTCCGCTCTTTTACTTGCAACCTAACTTAAAGCACGCCTCACCCAAAATGCATAAAGACAAGTGAAGGTCATCTTCCCATGATCTTTTACAGTGATAACAATCTGATTGTATCCGTAGTAACTATTGAGAGTACTTATGTCCTGCCAACCACTTTAACGTTTGGTTTATAAAAGGGAAGGGGAAGTAGTGCTTCCTGTTGGCTTTATTGATCTTGTAGTAATGCATGCAAATCCTCTATCCAATGATGGTTCTAGTAGGGATAAGTTCATTGTTTTCATTTTTCCCCATAGTCATATTGCCATTTTATGGCACACATTACACTGCACTCACCCAAACACTATTTAAGATAGAATAAATAATGTCATTTTCAAGCCATTTAATGATTTCTTTTTTGACAACCTCTTTCATTATTGGATTAAGTCTTCGATTGTAGGATTAAAGTCTTTTTTAAGAAAAACTTGTGCATACAAAGTGAAAGACTAATGCCTTGAATGATTTAATGATAAATAATGTCTTTTTTTTGGCACACATTGCACTACACTTAACCAAGTAATATTTGAGATAGGATAAATAATGTCATTTTCAAGCCATTTAATGATTTCTTTTTTCACAACCTCTTTCATGATTGGATTAAGTCTTCTTTATGCTTCAATTGTAAGATTGAAGTCTTTTTCAACAAAATTTTATCCATGCAAAGTGAAAGACTAATGCCTTGAATAGGAAAGAGAGATTGATAAAAATCATATTCAAACTTCTTAATGAAGAGAGAAGTATTCAATCTTCTTAATTTTAGTGTGATCTACCTAATATTAAATAGTAAATGAGTTGGTCTAGTGCAAATGGTTCCTAAGAAAACATAAATTACAATAGTTAAAAATCATTATGATGAGTTGATTGGCCCTCGAATTCAAAATGGATAGCACACACCATAAAGTAGAATAATGGGATACTAGTTTTTTTAACTATAAATTTTAGTTTGTGTGCTTTTAAAATTTTACTTTTTTAACTATAAGAATCAACACAAGAATGTCCCAATTATAGGTCCCATATAATATAAAATAATATTTTGAATTCTTCTTTTTCATTTGAAGTTATTAGATGTATAACTATAACAATAAAATATGTAACCAAAAACATAAAATGTGCAACGACTTTTAAAAATATCCAGTAATTTTTAGTCACATATTGTTTTGTTTTAGTTACACATCTTATTATTTCAATTTCATATTTAGTAATTTTAAATTGAAAAAACTACAATTTCAATAAAAAATGATTTAAAATATTATTTTTTTTATTCAATAGGACCTACAATTGGGGTGTCCTCATGCTAATCCTTCATGCTATGGACTTTTTTCTTTTTACTAGTTAGGCATAATGTGTCAATATCCTACACTACTTCCATTTGTGAGCATTTCCACTTTATTACTATACTAATATAATAAAATTTCCCTTTCTTACTATTGGAGGATAAAGAGTAATTTTTAGTATAAATGGATTATTATTTTTATACAAATATAAAGAATTAAATAGTGAAATAAGTTGTTTTAGAGTAAATAATGTGTGATGGTTTATAGAAAAGAGGAAAAGGAAAATCTAAACTCAAAAGAGAAGTAAAAATATTGTGTTTATGAAATTAAAGAAGCAAAGTATTATAGTATATTGAGGAGAGGAAAAGAACAATTTGAATTCAAAAGATAAATAGAAATATTATGTGTTTAAAATGTGAAAATCAAATACATACATACCACACAATTAGTTTTACAAATTTAGTTTACTATAATGATTTTGATTAATAATAATATTATAAATTTTAAATTTTATCTCATATTTATCATTATAAAATTTAAATTAAATAATAGATATTTGATATTTGTAAACTAATGTCTATGCTAATATAAAGAAAATAAATTTAAAAATAATTACTATTTATAAATAAAAATAAATCAAATAAAAAATTATTTTTGAATTAATAATATATACAAATTTTTTTTGTAATTAAAATTTCAAGTTGAATTTAATTTAAACCAATTTGAATTGTTATGGGTTTCAAGTTAATCTCAAGTTTTGGGTTATTTTGAATTCAGATAATTTCAAATTTGAATTATTTGGGTTTTAGGCCATTTAAATTTTGAATTATTTAGGTTTCAAGTCACTTTGGATATAGGTTATTCAAATTTGAGGTCTTTTTGATTTTAAGTCAAGTTTAGTTATGAATTATTGGCTTTTTCAATAAAAGCAAATTGAGTTGAATTGGTTTCAAGAGTTTTAAGTCAAGTTACTCATAGTGAGTTCACTTTTGCCACCTTTACTTATATTTAACAAAAGGTGTGTCCATGTGGTCACTCACTTATTTTAATAGGAAATAGTTGTTAGGCACACTCGTTATTTGATTCATTATAAAAAATTAGCAAAATCATCATTTATTTTTAAACAATTGCATATTGTATAATTTATAACAATGAAAGATAACTTTTTTACTAGAAATTTTATTTGTGTGCTTTTTCTTTGTTTTTTTCTTACTAATTATGTATAGTGTGTCTAAAAAATGATGTGTGCATATAATTTTTCTCTTATTTCAATAAGAAATTGTTGGATACACTTTTAGTTAAACTCCTCATATAGAATTACTAAACTAATATTCTATTAATAAATAATGTCACATTCCATAATTTATTATAAGAGAACTTCTCTTTAATAATAGATTTGAATTTGTACCTTTTTAACTAATTGTGTATGTTGTATCTAACAAAAAGTTGTATTCATATGATTTCTCCCTTATTTTAATATAAAATATTTATTGAATACATTTTTTGTTAAATATATTATGCAATATTAATAAAGTAATATTTTATTATGAAATAATGGCACATATTATTATGTATCATAGTAAAATATTATTATGTAAATTTTGGTTTGTGTTTTATCTTTTACTAATTATGTATAATGTCTCTAACAAAAGGTGTGTCCATGTAGTTATTCTTTTATTATAAATAGGAATACTTGTTGGACACACTTTTATTTGATTTATTTTACAAAATTAATGAAATCATCTTTTATTTATAAACAATGACTATATTGTATAAGAGTGAATGACCAATTCCTTAAATATAAATTTTGGTTTGTATGTCTTTTATTCTAATTATGTATGGTATGTCTAACAAAAAGAGTTTTCATACAATTTCTCCCTTATTTTTTGGAAAATTATTTGTTAAACATACTTTTATTACATTTGGTATACATAATTAATAAAATAATTTTTATTAATAAATAATAAAATACATAACAATGTATATAAAGTGATATGTCACTTTTTTAACTATAAATTTTTGTTTGTGTAACTATTTTTAACTAATTTTGGATATTGTGTTGAATAAAAGGTGTGTACATGTAGTGACCCACTTATTTCAATTAAGATTACCTATTGGACATACTTTTTGTTGGACTAATGATACATGATGAATAAAATAATTTTTTATTAATAAACAATGGCATGAATCATAATGTATGGTTGTAAAATACTATATCTTTAATTATTAATTTTGCATAGTATGTCTTCTTTTAATTATTTGCAAAATTTTTGCTAAGTGCTAAAAATACTAATGATACAATTTTTGCAAAATTTTTGCTAAGTGCTTCCCTTAAGTGCTAAAAATATTTGTCGATTGATCTATTGGATTGAACCATAGTAATTATGTATAAAAAGATGCACACTTTCTCAATGTAAGACATTCTTTATGAAGGCATTAACCCATAATTCTATTATAGATTAGTGCATAACTAAACTAATGTTCTTTTATCAATTTTGAACATATTTAGACATTGTACCTAATTATCTTATATTAATTCAATCACTTATTTTATCCCTATTTGATATAAGGTTATACAAGGTTTTTTTTGGGTATATATGTATAATGATAGGTATGAATAACACCAATGGTAGTCACTTCTAATAGTCAGAGCCTATCTTCATTGTTAGCATCATTATCATTGTATTCTCCATAAAGATTTTCATAATCATTAGTCATATTTATGAAAAAAAAGAATATATCTATATTAATATGTAAACCACTAGATGTACTGAAGTTCCCAACTTCACCCTAGGATCTACTAGTTTGTGATACTGAGAGGGGGGTGAATCAGTATCACCACAATTCGCAATTCGCAGGAAAGTGAACAACTTCAATCTCTTCGTAAAAGCGAACTCTTTCTCAGATTCAACTAAGGTAGATCTATTGCTACCTACTAATCACAATAGTCTCCAAAGTCACCTTTCAAACACCTTGCCTAATAGACAATTCGGATGTTCTTGTTTAGGTTTTCGTTAGGTTATGGGTTGGCTGATACTTTAGCTGCGTTCACAACTCAATTCAAAATACAGAACGTAAAGCAAATTAAGGACACACGAGATTTACGTGGTTCCGTCAGCGTGACGTATATCCACGGTGGTTGGGACTCTCCCTTACCGAGACTATCCACTATACTTGAGAATTCCAGTTACAATGGATGTCTTAATCTTCTGCTCCTTTCACTATTGCAATTACTAAGCAAGTACAATACAAAGAGTGTCACTTATTGTGTCTACCCTTCTTCTAGCTTGTCTTGCCTCTGTTGAATTGAAAGGCTGCTCCACTACCGCTTAGAAGTTCACCACAATGCTCTCTATCCTCTCTTGAAGAAATCTGGAAATACGTTGAGTTCTTTCTGATACTTCTCCGAATTCCTTCTCTAGGTTGTTTCACACAACTCCTGCTTTCACTATCTCACAGTCTCACCTGTCTCCTCTTTCATGGTCTTACTGTTTCACGGCCTGTCCTCACACTTCTGGTCTGTCACACCGTTGCACATTCTGGTCTCACGCCGTCTCCTGACATACACCCACGCTTCTGGTATGCTGTTTCACGTCTCTTGGCCTGCCTCACACTACTGGTTTTTCTGGTTCATGTCTCTCAGCCTGCCTCACGCTTCTAGTCTACTGTCTTCTCTTCTGGGTGGTCTCACGGATACCAGGTCTGCTGTCTTCTCTTCCAGGTGGTCTGTTTCTTATTTCTCCTCTAGCTGGTTGTGCATTTCTGGTTTGCTTGCAGGACGTGTTTCTGGTTTCCTTGCAGGAGGCGTTTCTGGTTTGCCTGCAGGATGTGTTTCTGGTTTGCTTGCAGGAGGCGTTTCTGGTTTGCTTGCAGGAGGTGTTTCTGGTTTGCTTGCAGGACGTGTTTCTGGTTTGCTTTCCCGGTGGTGACGTTTCTGGTTTGCTCTCCTGATGGTGTCGTTTCTGATCTCTTGCCGTTCTGCTCTCTCTTCCTTTTTGGCCAGTTGTTGTAGGGTTGCTGTTTTTCAATTGTGTTGGCCCTATGCCCTAGTTTTGTCTTCCAAGGCCTTTATATACTCTCTTCCATGAAACCCTAACAGGGCTTACATGGCAGATTTACGTTCTTGCCCTTACGCGGCAGATTTACTTTCTTACCCTTCCATGTGACTTTACTGCCCTTCCATGTGACTTTACTCTCTTGCACACTTAACCCTAGTTGACAACAATTACAACCCATACAAGGCTGTGGGAACAACATGTACCAAATGTTTCTTAGCTCGGTAAAAGAAAATAAATGAAAAAAATGATAACTAATAAATATATCCAATAATATCCATTGTCATGTACACCAAAATATGTTAGTAACTAGAGAAACTAATGTGTTTATTTAATCTAAGGCATCTATTGGGTTTTGTCCTACTTAATTTAATAATGCAACTAATGCAACTTGGCCTATTTAGTCATCAAAGCAAAATAAATATCTTTGTTTATACTTTCTTAGATTAAATCTATGACATCCATAAAAAGGTCACTATCTTCTTTAACACTTGTTAAAGAATGGAAATCCTTCATAACATCACGTAAAAAACATCTTGGCAACTCTGTTTGCCTATTTTCAACAACATTATGAACCAATAGATCAATTGTTTCTTTAAAAGTAGCTACCCCTCTATATTGTCATTTTGTACCCTTTAGAACCTTTTTTCACATGTAAATTTGATTTAACAACTCTTTTCTTATTGGTCTCATTTCTTCTTGCTACATCACTTGTACTAAAATTTACATTCCCCTATTGTATCTTAGAACCTTTAAATAATTTATCTATGGAATCAATAAGCTTAAGTTTTGCATCTAACTTCTAACACAACACTTTTGTATAAAGTTAGATGGTTAGTCTCAACACCATCACTAATGCAGAAAGTAGTTGGCAAAGGTGTAACAACATATCTTCCTATGGCCACTAGATCCCTAAACAAGGCATCAAACTTTTTCTTGACTTCTAGTTCAATACTTCTTGAAATCTTTTCATAGGTAGATTAGCCAACATTATTGTAAAATAAAGGGCATTGTTAGTATCCTAAACTTATCAAAAACATTATTTAAGTTAAAACTCACCTTATTCCACTATTCTCACCATGTCTTAATAACAAGAATTATTCCTTTTATGGGATCCCATCTCAATTAGGTCTCTTTTGTGTAGTTCTTTCCATTGCCTCTCATCCCTTTTTAGTACATCTTGTTTTTCAACCGATGTTTGTTATACTTACATTTACTTTTTTTTTTTAACTCTTCAACAATAAAGGTGAAAGAATTAAGGATATTTTTTTCCATTAAAATAAAAACACAATTTAGTGTTTGCCTTTTTTGTTTGGTGGAGGCTAAAAGCAACAAATTGTTGCTTTTCCAAAACCTCCATTTTAGGAGGCATGTGTGTTTAAGTAAAGAAGAATAATGTTAAAACTCACCTTAATCTACTCTTCCCACCATGTCTTAATAACAAGAATTGTTCCTTTTATGGGATCCCATCTCAATCAAGTCTTTTTTTTTTTTTTTGAAACTCTTCAACAATGATGGTGAAAGAATTAAGGATATTTTTTTTTATTAAAATAAAAACACAATTCAATGTTTGCCTTTTTTGTTTGGTGGTGGCTAAAAGCAATAAATTGTTGCTTTTCCAAAACCTCCATTTTAGGAGGTGTGTGTGTTTAAGTAAAGAAGAATAATGTTAAAACTCACCTTAATTTGCTCTTCCCACCATGCCTTAATAACAAGAATTGTTCCTTTAGGATCCCATCTCAACCAAGTCTTTTTTTTTTTTGTGAAACTCTTCAATAATGATGGTGAAAGAATTAAGGATATTTTATTTCTATTAAAATAAAAATACAATTCAGTGTTTTCCTTTTTCGTTTAGTGGTGGCTAAAAGCAACAAATTGTTGCTTTTCCAAAACCTCCATTTCAGGTGGTATGTGTGTTTAAGTAAAAAAGAATAATGTTAAAACTCACCTTAATCTGCTCTTCCTACCATATCTTAATAACAAGAATTATTCGTTTCATGGGATCTCATCTCAATCAGGTCTCTTTTACGTAGTTGTTTCCATTGCCTCTAATCCCTTTTTAGTAAATTTTGTTTTTCAACCGATGTTTGTTTTACGTACACTTACTTCTGTTTTTTTTAAACTCTTCAACAATTAAGGTGAAAGAATTAAGGATATTTTTTTCTATTAAAATAAAAACACAATTTAGTGTTTGCCTTTTTTGTTTGGTGGTGACTAAAAGCAACAATTTGTTGCTTTTCCAAAACCTCCATTTTAGGAGGTGTGTGTGTTTGTAAAACACATTTTTGAAAGTAAAACCAAACACTCTTTTGGTTATTTAGGTCCAAACCAGTTTTTACTCACCTTAATACAAGTTGAAATACACTACCAAAGAGGGCTATACTTGTAGATCCCATCTTTAATGATCTAATAGAAATTTTAGTGGATTGGATTTAAAAAAATTAATAGAACAAACATAGACTTTTTTTTGGATAAGTCAAAAACAACCATATAACATTAAATTGATGAATTTAAAGCCATAAGTCTTAAAATGAAAATTTTTAGAGCCACGTGGTGCAAGATTGTCCCTAAATAAAATTGATCGTTGGTAAATGAGGCCATAATTAAAATAAAACATTTCTAAATGAATTCATAAATAAAGTTTATCATGTTGGCATGAGTGTGTCCTTTTAATAGTCTTTACACAAAGAGAGAACTTAAATAAGGAATGGAAAGTGCCACCCAATGTAAGAGATTGGTGGTAATTTGGCATGTCTCTTTCCATATTGGTTCAAGTTTGAATCCCCTTAACAACATCCCCTTTGATTTTAAGGAAATTATAGTGATTTATAGTTAACGTACTATTGGGTTTTGTATTTGATACATTACGGTGATGAGATCTATAGAAGAGTTGATGCATGGATGACTTTTAAGGATCCATTGTGCATTCATGAAAGGCCAATGACATGTTTGAGGGCTAAAAAAATGAAAGAAGTACTAAATGAGTTGATTAAGAATATTCAAGCTAATCAAGTTACAAATGGTGTGAATTCAAATTTGAAATAAAGCCAAAACTTTATTAATATGATTAGAATGCTTGATGAGTCAGGGATATGTAATAAAACCTACTTTTAAGTAGGAGTTTGTTATAAATTAAGAGTTTGTCATAAAATAAGAGTTTATAATAAAATAAAAGTGTTCTTATTTTTTAGGAATATATCATGGTCTCTAATTTTACAATTTTTAAGGTTGTTATTTCAACTTATAAATAGATTTGATTTCATTGTTAAAAGGTAGGTGATTATGCGAATTGAAAGTGAGAACTTTTTCTTTCTATTCTTTTAAGAACTAAAGAACTTATCAAGAACTAACTCTTTTTATGATGTTTAACTTGACTTATTACTCTTAAATTCATTCTTTTGTAAAGTGTGACATCCATATCTTTCTTTATACTTTAAATTCATGATCCTTTAAACATTAGGTCTAGGGTTTGAGGATTGAAATTTGATTTAACTTTCTTTGATTTTTACTCAATTCCCTCTATAAATTAAGTCCCTAAGCTCCATCTTTTGGAGTTCACATCAATTGATATTAGAGTTTGGCTCCAACTTAAGTTTTCTTAGCAACATTTTATACCCTTTTGTTCGTTTAATCTACAAACCCTAGTTTATCTCTTTTTGTTCTTAAATTCACATAAACAAAAAAAAAAAAGAAATAAAGAAAGAAGAAAAGAAGAAAAGAAAAAAAAAAGGAACAAAAGATTATAATTGATTTATTCCTATTTGAGAAATAAAGCCTGTTTAATTAGGTTAGAGTAGACCTTGTTACTTTCTAATTCCTACAAGAATTCAACTTTAATTATTCTCTTTTTATGTATTGCAATTTAATCTTATTGCTTTTTTCTAACCCACAACTTTTATTCATTATGCTTTTCTAAATTTCTTTGATTCTAATTTATTGGAATTAATTAGTCATAAAATGACTTTGATTGAGGTTTTTTAATTTAATAAATAATTGAGTGAGGAAATTTAAGTGGTAAAAGGTAGTAGTATAAACACATATTAAAAAAAATCTTTAAAGAGTACAAACATGGGGTGGTGTGACACTATTTTTTAGTGAAACACATAAAGGAGTGTTTTGTAGAGGTATTTTAGCCATTTTGTGTAGAATTAACACTATGTCTTCCAAAGATGAAGGTAGAGCTAAGAAGGAGGGTAGTGATGTGTCATTTATGATCAAATTTATGCAACTAAAATTTAAGTGAATGAACATCAAATTTACTAATATGAGAGATATGATGAAGAAACAAACCAATACGATAGTAAAATTGCCAAGGAGGTATAAGGGCTATGAGGTTCCTAATACAAAAAGTATAAAAGATAAGACTATGACCATGTAAATATTGTAGAAGATAATGAATTTGATGATACTTTGGTCAGAATTGTCAATAATAGAAATGGTCAAAGAGATCATAAGAAGTGAGACACCTATGATTGTAATTTTGGTAGCATTAAATGAAAATTCCTTTAGTCTGAGGAAAAAATGATCAATAAACTTATTTAAAATGGGAGAAGAAGGTTGAATTGTTCTTTAGCTGTCACAACTACTTTGAAGAGAAAAATTGAAACTTGTTGTAGTTGAATGTACAAATTATGCTATTATTTGTTGGGATCAACTTGTTTTGACTAGGAGAAGGAATCGTGAAAGGTTTACTAATACATGGTCAGCTTGTCATACTTGATAGGTTTAAGAATAGGTACTCTTTCATAATAAATGATAAACTTGTTACTCTTGTACTTTTAACACCTTAAAAAGTTTATGAAAATTGATTAGGTATTAAAAAAAGAGAGAGAGAGAGGAGAAAAAAAATTAAGGCTTAGAAAGGAAAGGAGGGAAAGAAATAAGAGAAAAGAGATGATACCAAGAGAAAAGAAGAAAAAGAGCACAAGAAAAAAAATTAAGAGTTTATATACAAAAGTGAGTGACATTAAAGGAGTTTTCTATTCAACACAACTTATTGTTGTACTTTTGTACAAAGAGGCTTATTTTAGTATTGATGACTTTAACTCTTCTTTGCCTAATGTTGTTTCTCTTTTGCAAGAATTTGGTGATTTTTTTTCTAAAGAACTAAGTGGTTTGCCACCTTTAAGGGAAATAAAATATCAGATTAAATTCATCCATGGTGAAACAATTCTAAATTGATTGAGCTATAAAAGTAATCTTAAGGAGACAAAGGCGTTTCAAAGGCAAGTTGATGAACTTATGACAAAGGGATGTGTGAGGGATAACGTGTGTTAATGTATAGATATTGCTTGTATCCAAGAAAGATGAGACTTAAAGAATGTGTATTGATTGTAAAATAGCCAACAAAACCAATTGCTTATTTCAATGAAAAACTTAGTGGAATAGCTCTTAATATCTTGCTTATGATAAGGACATGTATGCATTGGTATTAGATTTAGAGACATGGCAACACTTCCTTTGGCCTAAAGAGTTTGTCATCCATACTAACTATGAATCCTTGAAATACTTAAAGGACAAGGAAAGTTGAATAGGAAACATGTCAAATAGGTCGAATTTATTACAACATTTCCTTGTGCTATCAAATATTAACAAGGAGAATGCGTTAGTTGATGCATTATCTTGTAAGTATGCCTTTATCTCTACACTTAATGTGAAGTTATTTGGATTTGAGTACGTTAAAAATTTTTATGTGAAAGATCCTAACTTTATTAATGTGTATAGCGTATGTAGGAAGTTGACTTTTAGGAAATATTATAAGTATAAGAGTATCCTATTTTGGGAAAATCATTTATGTGTACCTATGAATTTTTTAAGGAAGTTAGTTCTTAGCTGAGTATTTCCTTTGGCCACACATGAAATGATATATTGAGAGGGTCTGCAAGAAGTGCATAACATGCAAATAAGTTAAATTTAGAGTTTTACCCCATAACTCATACACCTCTTTACCCATACTTAACCAATACTAAGTTGATTTATCTATGAGTTTTGTGATAGGGCTACTATAGTCAAAAAAGGGTAAAGATTCTGTACTTATTATTGTTAATAGATTTTTAAAGATGACCTATTTCATCTTATGTCATAAAAACTAACGATACAAATAATGTGATTGAATTACCCTTTAAAGTCATAGTATACTTATAGAACATACCTTAAAGTATCATTTTAGATTGAGATACATAGTTTTTGAATTACTTCTAAAAGACTTTGTGGGTTAAATTAGGTACTAAACTAGTATTCTCAACTACTTTCCATCCACAAATATATGGGTAAACTAAGGTAGTTAATTGAACTCTTTTTACTTTGTTGTGTGCTATTATTCAAATGAATTTAGAAATGTGAGAAGATTATTTGTTGCATGTAGAGTTCACATGTAATAAGAATGTTCATTATGCTATTAGTTACTCTCCATTCGAAATTGTGTATGGTTTTAATCCTTTAGCCCCTTTGGATTTGATGTCTTTCTCTATTGATAAGTATGTCAGTTTAGATGGTGATTGCAAGGCTGAAATAGAGAAGAAGTTGCATGAGAAGATGTGGTAACAAATTGCAAAACAAACTAAGTAATAAGCAACTTATACCAAAAGAAGGGAAAAAAAGGTAGTATTTAAATTTAGTGATTGGGTTTGAGTGCATATGCATAAGGAAATGTTTCAGATTTAGAGGAGCTCAAAGCTACAGGCTAAAGGAGATGGTCTATTTCAAGTGGTAGCATGGATTAATGACAATGCCTATATGTTAGACCTTGTCGATGAGTAAAATATGAGTTCAACATTTAATATTTCTAATCTTTCTCCTTTTGATACAAGTGATAATTTGAGGAGAAATCCTTTTGAGGAGAGGGGGAGTGATGAGATCTATGGAGGAGGTAATGTATGAACGAATTTCAAGGATCTATTAACCATTTATGAAGGGTTAATGACACATTCAAAGGTTAAAAAAAAATGAAAGAAGCATTAAATGTGCTAATTGAGAATATCTAAGCCAACCAAGTTACAAATGACATAAATTCATCCAATGACATGTATTCAAGCTTGAAAGAAGATTAAGAATTTATTAATATAATTGAAGTGCTTAATGAGTTAGGGTTAGGTAGTAAAATTCACTCTTAAGTAGGAGTTTTTTTATAAATAGAAATTTGTTATAAAATAGGGGTTTACAGTAAAATAGAATGTCCCTATCTTTTAAGAGTATATCATTGGCTCTAGTTTTAGGATTTTGAGGGTTGTTTTTTCAATGTATAAATAGACTTGATTTCATTGTTAAATGGTAAACAATTATATAAATCAAAAAGTGAACATTTTTTCCTTTGATTCTTTTAAGAATTAAAAAACTTATCAACAACTAACTCTTCTTGTATCGTTCAACCTTAACTTATTACTTTAAAATTCGTTCTTTTTTGGAATGCGTCATCCATATCCATATTTTTCTTTATATCTTACATTCGTGTTCCTTTAAACATTTGGTCTAGAGTTTGCATAATTAAAATTTGATTCGACTCCCTTGAGTTCTTGTTTGATTCCCTGTGTGTTTTAGATCACTAAGCCTCGCCTTTTAGGGTTCACATTACACGACCAAGTATAGGGTTGTCCTCTTTGAAACCATCATTACTCAAGTAATGGTTCCTTCCAATGGGAAAGGTTAAATAAAGATATTAATGGATAACCTTTAATCTTAACTCGTAGATATAATGGCTAACATACTTATGATATCCTTGTTTTTTTAGTTCAAATAAATAAAATAAAAATATAAGTAATAAATGAAGATTTTTAGCACTAGCATATATAAAAATTAAAGCTATCAAGCATATTCAAGTTACAATAATTTTCTCTTATTAATAAGGAGGCCCAAATCTATATATTAGGTTCAATTCATAACTAGGCCCAAAGGGCCCTAAGTTAAGGTGATGAAGTAACTTGTGGATTTTGAGCATTTCTTTGTGAGTTAATGACAAGGTCATGATTTGTGATGAAAATTATCTTATATTATTATACAATTAAGGTTGTAATTTTTATTATTATCATTTTATTGTTTATTTAAAGTATTGTAGACTATTTAGGAGATTTTAAAATATTATTATCTTTAGGCTTAAGTTTAAGGATATGAATATTTTTATTTATTTGTTTCCTTATCAATTAGTTTTGTTAGGGTTAAATAGGCCTGTAAACCTAAGGTACAGTTTATTAATTATTAGAATAGTTATCAACTTTTGAAATTTATTATTTGTTGTCTAGTAGAATTTATAAACCCCATAAAGAATCAATGAAGTATTGACTTTTGGTTATCTCTTTTTTAGGCTTTCACTCTACATCAAGTAGTATCAGAATTTAGATTTGTCTAGTTTGATACATCTCACATCTTGATGATTCTATTTTGCATCAAATGGCATTAAACCAGGTTTCTCTTGGTTTGATGTCATCCTATGGAGTTTGTAGTAACCTTTTCAATTACATTGATCATGAAAGGAAGGATTTTTATAAGGTGCCTTTTTAGATTGTGAATACAACAGATCTTCTCTTCATTAAGGATTTTTTAAGATGCTTTGGTGGACTTAAGGTCGGGTTCAAATATAAAGATGTTTTGGAGGTGAAAATGATGAAATTTTCACATTCAAAATTACAAGATGGTGGAGTTGATTGGTGGAACTATACTTGAATTACCAATTTAGATCTAATGAGTCAAAAATTTGCTCATGGGTAAATATGAAAAATTGATTGGTCATTGAATTTTATGGCAATATAAATTTGATACAATTTTAGATTAAGTTGAAAGGAGATTTAATTCTTGTTTTCTACCAAATATTGAGTTTGTGGATTCATCTTTAAATAATGAAGATTTGCTTTCTTAGTCCTCCACCAATGTCAATTTTTATGTCCAAAAAGTACTATCTTTGGAGTTCAATGTTGGCAAAGTATCAATAATTCAATAGGAGATGGGTCAAAAGAAGTGGAAATACTTATTATTGATCACAACATGATTTAGAAAGTTAATTTGTGTTCCAATGAAGGTATTAAAGAGCTAAAAGATTGTGATAGTCAAAAGATTAATTTATCAGTATATTCAATTAACCTGTGAGGTGAACCCATAACTTCTAGGTTCTAAAATCTTGTTGATTATTTACTTCCATTGCCAAATAATGTTGATTTTACTTGGTAGAGAAATTCAATACCATTTCAATGTCCTCTTTAGCGAGGTCAATAGTCCAATGAAGACTTATAAGCAATGGTCCATGTGTAAGTCTAAATAATTGAAGAGTTCAATAAAATGAAAGTATTTCTTCGTGTGACATAGAATATGTCAGTTCCTCATTATAAATTCAAATATGAGTTTCTTTTGAGTAGAGAGACATGACATAAACCCATAACCCTAATTAATGTTGTAATTTGTATTGTTTATTTTCAATATTTTAGACTAATTAGGAGATTTTAAAATATTATTAAGGAGTTTCCTTAAGTTTTAAGTTTAAGAACTTGAATATTTTTATTTATTTGTTTTTTTATCAGTTGGTTGTATTAGGGTTAAAAACTATTATAAATAGACCTATAATCCTAAGGGCTAGTTTGTTAATTATCATATCAATTGCCAACTATCAAAAAAAGCTCTCTTGAAACTTATTATTTTACTTTAGCAAAATCTTGAAACCTTATAAAGACTCAGTCGAGTATGGGCCTTTCATATTCTATTTTACACTCTTTCTTCCTACATCAAGTTGTGATCTCCTAATGATTTCTATCATTAGTCTATGGACCAGTGTCTCACTTATCTCATACCTTGAGGATTGGGTCTCTTCACCTATTTTATCATTATTAAAATTTACTCACTATAACACCCCAAAAATATATCAATAGACCCAAGTCGTATCAATCTAAATGCAACTGCTCTCACATCATCTCTTCTTTTACATTTAGGTCTCTTGTGTTTTCTTAATGACTTAATCACCTGAGTGTTAGCACTGAAAGCTCCCTTCAATCCTTAATCTTTGTTATTTTATAGGACTTAGATCTACTAAAAACCTAAACTCAAGTCTATTTTAAGTTTGGTATCTTTCTCAGTAAATATCTCATCACTAATTAATTTTCTTTGCCATGTTCATTATTTTAAAATTCACACTTGTCAAAAGAAAAAAAAGATTATTCTAAATTTCTTGCCAACATAATAGTTATTTTACTATGATATTGAAGAAAACCAACAATGCATGCCTTAATTATACGCATAATTAGAGTAAAAAAAAATGATAGTTACAGATTTGCATGTGCATCGCTATAGGAAAGAAAAGAAGATGTCTTGTATATAGAAAAATTTTCTAACACATTTCAGCTCAACGATTCTTCAAGGTTTTTAAAATCTTTGACCTACATTGTCAAGAAAGCACATCCATGAACTTGTTGCAATTCCTCAATAAACTTTTCCTAAGCTCTTGTTCTAAGCAACCCAAGTAATTTTCCTTTATCTGAATTTAGTTTATGTAGTCATTTCCTTCTGCCGTTGTTGCTTCTTTATGAAACATTGTTTTTGTCCTCTCGCATTTTTATTGGGCGATCTTCTCTTTGTTCTCGGTGTTAGTCAAAATTGAGTCTCTCATTTCTCTCTTCTTGTTCATTCACGGGTCCGACATTTTCATTCATGGTGAGTTAATTAGTTTGAACCGACTCGATAAAAAATAATATAAATTAATGGACAGTTGAAAGGACAGTATAAGGGTGACTACTATATGACTACATTATGACCATGCATGGGTCATGATGCTATGGAGAGTCTAGTAATTCAATCCGAAATTTTGGACTGTAGAAAAATTCTGGTCAAGGTATTGATAATTTTACAGTAATTTTGAATGGAAATTTATACCTTTTAATTTCGTACCAAGTGTGCATGGGTTTGTTTTCTAGCTTGTTTGTATACATTTTTGGTAGAAAATGCACGGTTTTATGGTTTATTTTTGTGAAAACGAGACTTTAAGCCCCTTAATGGCAGCTCCATGTATAAGAGGAATCAAGATCTGAAATTTTGAATGAATGTAGTTCATGTGCAGCCGAATAAAACTGCAAAATATGGAGTTCTGATTCTCTGAAAGTTGAGAGAATTTAAAGGCATAAATTTTTGTGAATAAACTAAAATTTTGGAACGGTAGAAGTTGAAGCGTCGGTAGAATTGTACAAGGCTTTGGCTCTCGTCTCCGTGGGCGGTTACTGTTTTTTTTTTTTTTCCAGGTACACGTGCTCTACAGAGGACATTTTTTTGTTTTCTCTTTTCATTTCTGTAAAAGAAAAGAAAAATAAAAAGGAGTGGCTGCCTTGGGCTGCTCCTCTAACCTGCTTTGCTAATGGTCTTCCCATGTGCACATCAGATACATGATAGAAGAATGTTACGGGTCATGCCTAGCCAGTTTTCTAATTCTTTGTGGAAACTGTCTTTCAAAATTCTAGCGGACACCGAACAGACAATATAACCGAAAAGTTAAAGACTTCTTTAACCCATTTTTGTTTATGCTCACTGCCACGTGAAAGTAGAAGTTATTAGTTGGACCAGTGAGGCTACTTATCTAATAGACCTTAAAAATGACAAGAGGAAGAATTGTAATATGTATGTTAAGTAATACGTATGTTAAAAATGACAAGAAGAATCTTAATTTTAGTGAAAGATCTTGACTTTAGTAGGAGTTCATAAATTGGAAGAATTGGGAAAAATTCTCATCTATAGAGTTAAAATTTTGTGGGAATCAATATGGCAGATGATTGCAAGCATAATGATTTTTTGATCTCATATCCTTTGTTACTTTATCAAGATTTAGTTGAATTTGTTGCAAAATTAATGTATGTATGTGGTTATGTTCTCATCATTATGCACTAGTGGCCTTTTGAATTACTCAAGGTCATGGCAAGTAGCATTGCAATAAATACATTGGATATGAATGAAGCATATTAGGAGGTTTGACTCCATAAAATTTACCATAATTTTAAGAGAAATGTATTGAAAAATTTTATATCACACTATATTTAAAATTTGAAAGTAAAATTATTACTCATCATAAAAAGATTAAGAGATTTATTGAGACCTAAATAAAATTAAAGTTAATATTACTCATAACAATGTCATTGTTTACCCTAATAATAAAAAGAAATTTGGAGGTATATTTTGCTTGAGTTGAAAGACTTAATATAAATATGAAGTTTTCACTAAACATTTATGTGATAGCATTAAAAAGGGTGTGAAGTTAAAATTAATTGATATCGATCTAGAAATCTATTTAAGTAGTAAATATGAGTTGCAATTTAATATTTTTCAAAATAAAAATTATGAGCACATATGAACCATGATACACAATGATTGTGTATGGTAAGATTATGACATTAAATATCATATGTGCTTGAAGATAAACATTTATAGGTTGCTAAGTCTTCTTCTATAGGGCTTAACTTATTATGCAAGAGTTCAGTATTTCTATATGATTTAAATGGTGAATTCATTAGTACAAGTATTTGGAAAAAAAGAGTTTAAAAAAAATGGCAAAACTAATTGGCATGAAATGTGAACATGTTAATGAATAGAAAGACAAGACCAATTGTTAAGCTTATGACAAATAGGACCAAATATTCATAAATGCATTAAGTTGGTAAAAAAAATGACCTATAGCTTACTTTTTACTTATGCTTAAGATTCTCAATTGACCTTTCCATTGGATCTTATGCTATATAAATGGTTGATTCATGAGTAATAGAGTGGATAGTATAAGAACTTAAAGCTTCAATAAAGTATCAATTAATGTTAATGAGATGTAATATATATATGTAAAAATTTGTTTCAATAAAAAAAAGTATTATTACCTGTAAGTGAAATTGTATAATGGTAAAATTCAATTCTTACATGATATCCTTTGCATGCCAAATTTTGTGCGATTTGGCCTTTTGTAGCCTTTCTTAATTTTATAGTGGTATAAATGTTTAACATGATATTGTATGGTGGTTAAATTCAATTCTTACATGATATCCTCTGTGTGTCAAATTTGGTGAGATTTGGCCTTTTGTAACCCTTCTTAATTTTATAGTGGCATAAATGTTTAAGATGATATTGTTTACTACAATTTTTGCTAAATAGATTCAATTATATGGACAATGAAGTTCATAATATTGATTATTTTTTCTCAATTACATTATCTCATAAAGAGTTTTGTTGTTAACATTTAGTATGAGAGATTAGGTCATATTATGCAACAAAAGATTGAGAGCAAACTAGAGAAAAGTCTATTAGGCTTACTCATTTATGATGATTAACCCATATACAAGTATGACCTAATTGAAAAATAAAATAAATCTATTTGAAAGGCAATACTTCTATTTTTATGAATACATTATGATATCTATGAGCTAAAGATTGTTAAGACAAGGTTTGAAATCTGTATTTTCATTATATTTATAGATGACTTAAAGCATTTGATTATATGTATAATCTCCCACATGTCTAATAAATTGCTTTTCGACAGATTGGAGAGGTTGAGATTCAGAACAATATAAAATGAGCAAATTAATATGAGAGATTGGCCAAATATGTTTTCATCTATTTGAGCATTTCAAAGAGCTCTATAACGAAAGAAAGAAATGAGGCCATTAGGTATTCAAGTAACTTTGCAATAAGAAGTTATTGTACTGCGAAGAATAGTAAGTTGTAAAAATCTATAAGTTTAATGATAACATAAGGAAGAAACCTGCATCATGATTATAAGATGCATAAGAGAGTGCATCATATATGTTTGATCTTGTGCCTTAAATTTAACTAGTCCCTATCCTATGAGTTAAAACAAGCAAGAAGTTTGATCTAAGTAGTTTATAACTCTAACAGTTAGTTGCTGTTGTTCATAACTTTTCACTAAAGTGTGAAACTTGTGTACAAAACTTGTGTACAAATATACAAAACATGTAATATGGATACTACTACAAGGCATTGTGATCACTAATAAGCGATGATGTAAGAATGTGATCAAAATAGACTTATGAGATATCATGTTTTAAAGAAAATGAGTTTTTAGTAGGAATGTTAAGTCTTTTAATGAGATGACAAGTTCTAAAGAGAAAGAGTTTTTGGTAGGAAGAGGGGAAAAGTATCTGGATAACTACTTTTCAATACATGTTTGATGACTGTTGTTTTCCCATTGGAGTATTGAACGATTAGAATAACCATGGGTTTGACATCCAAGTCATTGTTAGTCTGCAAGAGACAAAAAGTCCGAAGTTATAGGATTTGGGTGCTGGTTTAGGAAACGAGTGGGTAAGCAGCATTTAATGTTAGAGCATTGCGTACTGCAATGTTCTAGAAGCTCATTGTTTACTTTGCTTCTGACAACTTCTTAATCATTTTGTTGCAGTTGTATATGATATTGTTTTCAGAATATTCGTTTTTTTTTAAGCAATGTCTAGATCCTGTTGTTGCAGTTGTACTTTCGTTAGATTTATTTCATAGATTTGTCTACTACAAAGGTGATAGATCTTAGGTTCCTCAAATCTAGACTTAAAATTCAATATCTCACTTCAACATTTTTCCTTGCTTGTTGGAATTTAAAGTCTTAAGCAAATCAATCGAAGCGTTTCAAGAAAACTCAATTACATCTTTATTTTCTAGCCACATATTTTTACATAATTTACAAGTAAGTTTTTCTTCAAGCTAAAGCTAGATTGATCTATTTCTGGAAGCTCATTATCTACTTCTCTGCTTCTAACAGCTTCTTGATCATTTTGTTGTAGTTGTATACAATCTTGTTTCTAGAATCATCTATTCTATTACATAGATTTATCTACTGTAGTTGTTCCAAACACAAAATCCAACATCACACTTCAACATTCCTCTTTGGTTGTTGGAATTTGAATTCTTAGCCTTGTACTTTAATGACTAAATAGGTGTGAGCTTTCTGCTTCCTTTTGTAAGTGTTCTTTCACTTTCATTGGATTTTTTCTGCTGTGGTGTTTTTTTCTTGTGCTGGTGCTGGTGCTTTTGCTGACTATGTTGATACTGAAGAGACTTGTTATGTCTTGAACACTTGTGATGACTGTTCCTCTTGATTTCTTCATCATCCTTATTCTGCCCTTTCATTCTGATTTCTTTCTTCTTGTCTTGTCTCCATTTCATATGGTTGGAAGCCTCTTGAAATCTTTAAAGTTTAAATATTGCATGTTTGCAAACATCTACTCAGTTTTCAACTTGATATATGTCGGCCAGTGGTCTGGTCCTCAGTATTGGAGATTCTAGTAATAAAACTGCAACTCATGATGATTATGGTGCTTTTGATGTTGCGTCTAGAGAGAAGTCATCATGATTATCATCACCTTAACTTTTGGTATTGCTACTACAACTGTTGTTGTTTTTGCTAATACCGTTGCTCTGTTGGCCTGTTGTCACTAAAAATAGAGAGAATATCCTTTCCGTATCATCTATGCAACGCTAAGCAAGTTATGATTTACTTTAGACACTAAATCAAACATTTATTTACTACCTCTCTTTGGTTTAGACTCCTATTGTCCCCTTGTCTGTGACTTTAACAGATGCTCTATTTCCCATCTTCACTCTTCCTTTGTAATTTGGATCCATCTTGATCAAGATCTCTATTATATTGGTCATGTGGCTTGAGCAAGTATTATCAATGTACCAGACATCATTTTTCTTTTCACTTGCCCTTGCTTTGTGGTAAGTAGCAAACAATTGTTCCCTTCCTTCAGTGAAATTTGCTTACTGACTCTATTGGTGATGCCTTTGTAACTGTTGATATGGCATGTATTGCTATTAATTTCATTGCTATTGCAATTTCTGTGCAAGTTGTTGCTGTTGACCTCTTAGTTTTTTATTCTAGTAATCTTTTTTGAAATGCCCAAATCTGTTGCAGAATTTGTATTGTGGGTTGCCTTTGTGCCAACAATCCTCCTCCAAATGGTTAGCTTTCTTGCAAATCCTATAAGGTGGAAAGTTTTCTTTCTTCTCTCTTGAATAGTTGGTGATAGCTTTTGATCTTTTGGCTTACTGGAGATTGAGGTTTTTTACTTGAATCTGGCCTACAAGGCTCCTTCAATACCTTCTTCATTTCTCCTTAAGATCCTCTGCTCATGTGTTTCAAGTGATCCCATCATTTTGGAGAATAAGAGAGTTGATAGATCTCTTGATTGCTAGTTGTGATCTTATTTTTAGAATCTTTTATTTTGTTTCTAGTTGTGTCTAGATGCTTTTGTTGCAATTGTACTTCCATTAAATTTATTTCATATATCTATTTGCTACAAATGTGATAGATCTGAGGTTCATTGGATCTATACTCAAAATCTAAAGGTTCATTCTAAAGGTTTTTCAAAAGTTCCTTGAGCATTATAAGATTACCTAGGCAATTACACCTTAACAATGAGTTGAATTTAGTCAAGGTATAAAAGGCTACTTATCAAGTTGGTAGAGCTCTTAATGTTTGGGTCTTGTTGTATCTTCATGACTTAAAGAAAATACAAAACTGTAATGGATTGTACCAATTACCACACTAGGCTAAGTGTAAAATGAGGTTGGGTAAAGATCCTTCCAAGCAAGAGTTCAAAGACATGTTTAAGTATTTTAAGGATCTTAACCCTACATCGTATCTATTTGTATGTTCAGCCTTAAGAGATAACTACTTTGTCATTCTTAAATGGCTTAAGAAGCTAAGTACCAAAAAGGTTGCTACAAGGGCAATTTCTAAGCTAATTTCCTTAGAGCCTTCAAACCATAATACTTGCCCAAGGGTTTACATTGAAGAGAGTTCTCATGCAGCCAAATATGTGGAAAAGCAACCCATAAGTGAAGCCACATTCTCTCAAAAGAAACAAAATGTGTTTAATTACAAAGAGGTAGAAGTAGAGTGTCTCCCCCTTTTTAGGAGGATCTTTAGCTTGAACAGGGGTCATTGGCTTTACAAAATGCTAGAATAGGGGATTTGGTCAAGAAGTTAAGACATGATAGAACTCTTTTGAAGAGAAATAGTGCCCATTAGAGTAGAAAGTTTAAAGATATGGACATAAAAGCAAAAGAGTCTAACTGTCAAGCCAATATGGTAAAGAAATAGGTAGCCCACCTATGGGAGAAGGTTTAAAGCATGAAAGAGCTTCAAAAGAAAAGTTTAGAATTTAGAAGAAAAGCTTATAGTCTCCAAGGAAGGTTTGCCTGCTCCTTTTACTAGGAATACACAAAGTGGCATTGACCATTTTCTTGAACTTATATGGTGAGTTCACCCTTTTGCACATCTATTAAAGTTCCCCCAATAGCTATAATTGGCCTTTTAAGAATAATAGGAATTTCACAATCCTCTACCATGTCCAAGATAATAAAATTTGTAAGTAGAATTAGGTTTACAACCTTTATAAGGACATCTTTAGTTACCCCCCTTAAATGTTCAAAGTTTCTTTGCCATGTATTGCATAGACATCTCTTCCAATGTTGATTTCTTTTCTTGAGGCTGCATGGGTTAAGAAATTCCAAGATAGGTTAACATCAATTTCTTGGTTGGTGGTTGATGACTAATGTCGTTGTTTTATGAATAATTAACGTGAATCTTCCATCTTGTATTGTTGAAGTTAGTGTGAGGATTGTGCTGCTACATGTTGTAATTGGCAACATATTGAACACTTTTATTATTCATAAAACATCTTTCATTAGATTTGCTACCACCACAAAGCTTACAACTCATTACACCTTCCACAACATTAACTTCCATTGGGTTGAATTTATTTGGTAAGGCTACCACTTTTGTAGTGATGATTGAAATGGCATTGAGCTCATAAACTCTAGCTACTCTCCTTTGAGCCATCCTTTATGAATTCCACTGATAATTGTTTGAAGCCATCTCTTTAAGTAGGTTAAATGCCTCATTAATAGTCTTACTTGTGAAAACTCCTCTAATTGCTACATCATTGGTAGTCCAAGTGGAACTAATGAGTCTATTGTGGAATGTTTGAACCTAAATGTCACGGAGTTAGGCTTTGGACGTGCTAACCTGCACGGCACTTAGTCGATCTTGCGTGTGAAGACGAGCTAAGTAAGCCTTGGAGAGTTTGAGAGAATCAGCGGAAAGCGTTGGGCGGCAAGTAAGGACTTGGAATTGCAAGAGGAAGAGAGAGAGCACAAGAGAGATTTGCAAGTGAGCTTGTATTGAGTATGCAAAGGTGTGTCTTTACAAGTGAGAGGAGTGGCCTATTTATAGTGTCTCTACCTCCTTAATATGTGGCTACAATTGTGCATCTAGAATATTTACAAGGAAAGTTCTAGAGAGAGCATCTAAGAGGATCCTTCAAGAAGGTTCTAGTGAGTGTCCTTGCTGGACATTGCTGGAAGTCTCTAGATGGGGCACTTCCACACTCTTCTAGGACCTTCCTCTTGCTGGATTTGGGCTGCAAAGGGGGCTGGACAATGTTGGCAGCCCGCAGAGGTTTATTTTGGCCCCCAATTCTTGTTTCCTCACTTGCTGGATGGGCTGGACTTAGTGTCCACGTGACACCCTCCCCCACTTAATCCTGCGACGTCCTCGTCGCATTCTCAGCCTTATATTGCCGAATGTGGTCGGCAAATTGCCAAAGCTGGTCCTCTCGTTCCCAACTAGCCTCTTGGTCCGGCAAATCTTTCCATTTCACCAAATACTCATGGTAGTTGGGAACTCCTCTTCTCCGGATCACTTGGTCAGCAAGGATTTGTTCCACCTCCTTGTTGAATTCGGTGACCACAGCCGTTGGCGCACGCTTGGACTCGCTTCGACTTGGATCCTCGTCATCTCCATGAAAAGGCTTTAGAAGGCTTACATGGAATACGTTGTGGATCCTCAGCTTTGGAGGGAGTTGGACTTGGTAGGCAGCCTTTCCCACATGCTTGATCACAGGGAATGGCCCCTCGTACTTCCTTACTAAGTCTTTGTGGACCTTGCGTAGAGACTTGAATTGGTTGGGTAGTAACTTCACCATCACCATGTCTCCCGCTGCGTAGTCCTTTGGGCGTCGTTTGGTGTCAGCCCACCGTTTCATTCTCTTGGCCGCTTTGTCAAGGCAAGCCCTCGTTATGTCTGCTTCCTCGTGCCATTCTCTCGCAAACTTAAAGGCAGACGGGTTGTTGCCAGTGTAGGGAGAGGCAAGTGCACTTGGCATGAGCGGCTGTTGTCCCATGACAATCTCGAATGGGCTTTTGTTCGTGGCCTCGCTCCTCTGGAGGTTGTATGAGAATTGGGCAGTGTCGAGTAGCTTCGCCCAATCTCGTTGGTGAGCACTAACGTAGTGCCTCAGGTATTGCTCGAGCAAGGCATTCACTCGCTCGGTCTGCCCGTCACTTTGGGGATGGAAACTTGTTGAAAAGTTTAGGTCGGTTCCCAGCAACTTGAATAGCTCGCGCCAGAATTTGCCTGTAAAGCGGGGGTCTCTGTCGCTGATTATGCTCTTTGGTACACCCCACAACTTCACTATGTTCTTGAAGAACAAGTGAGTAGCTTCGTCCACCTTGCAATCAGCAGGGGCTGGAATGAAGGTGTCATACTTGCTGAACTTGTCAACCACGACCATGATGCTTCCTCATCCCTCTGACTTTGGTAGAGCTACAATGAAGTCCATTGAGACACTTTCCCATGGCTTTTCGGGGATGGGTAGTGGCTCAAGTAGACCTGCTGGTTGTTGTTGTTCTACCTTGTCTTGTTGGCAAACCAAGCAAGTCCGCACATAGGCCTCGACATCTGTATGCATATGCGGCCAGAAATAATGTTGTTGGACAAGAGCAAGGGTTCGTGCCATACCTGGGTGACCAGCCCATAGGGAATCGTGACATTCCTTGAGGATCTCCTTCCGCAAGTTTCCCCACTTAGGCACGAAGACTCGGTTCCCGATTGTCATGAGGACTCCGTCGTCTACCCAAAATCGACGAGTCTTCCCTTCGCTGGCCAATCTCAGCAGGTTGTTGGCCAGGTTGTCTTGTCCCGTACCTTCCTTGATTCATTCAAGGAGGTTGCTCTTAGGCGTACTAGTCGAGAGGGCAGCTAGCTCTGCCTTTCTGCTCAGCGCATCAGCAACAACGTTGGCTTGCCCCGGCTTATACCGCAAAGTGTAGTCGAATTCTGCCAGGAAGTCTTGCCAACGAGCTTGTTTGGGGCTGAGTTTCTTTTGTGTTTGGAAGTAGCTCGTTGCAACATTGTCGGTCATGATCACGAACTTACTTCCCAGGAGGTAATGTCTCCATGTGCGCAAGCAATGGATGACGGCAGTCATCTCCTTGTCTTGGATGGTGTACCGTCTCTCCGTGTCGTTGAGCTTGCGACTTTCATAGGCAATGGGATGCCTATCTTGCATTAGGACTCCACCGATGGCAAAGTTGGATGCATCGGTGTGGACTTCGAAAGGTCTTTCGTAGTCTGGGAGCACCATAACAGGTTCTTCGGAGATTGCTTGCTTCAATCTCTCGAAGGAAGCTTGGCATTCACTCGTCCAATGCCAAGTGTGGTTTTTCTTCAGCAGGTCGGTTAGGGGTGCTGCTATGGCAGAGTATCCCTTGATGAACCGACAGTAGTAATTGACAAGCCCCAGGAAAGATCGCATCTCCGGGACCTTGGTTAGAGGTTCCCACTGTTGGATCGCTTGCACCTTCGCTGGATCCATCAACAATTTGCCATCCTTGATCCGGTGACCAAGGAAATCCACCTCTTGCTTGGCGAACGAGCACTTCTCCTTCTTGATGTACAACTTGTTTTGCCGCAGAACTTGGAAGACTTGCTTGAGGTGCTCAACGTGCTCCTCAAGTGTGTTGCTGTATACAATGATATCGTCCAAGTAAACTACTACGAATTTGTCAAGGAATGAATGCAGTACCTTGTTCATGAGTGTGCAGAAAGTGGCTGGTGCGTTGGTGAGGCCAAAGGGCATTACTAGGAACTCGAATGCTCCGTAGCGTGTTACGCAGGTTGTCTTTGGCTCGTCACCTTGTGCAATTCGGACTTGGTAGTATCCCGAACGCAAATCCAGCTTGGTGAAGTACCTTGCCTTGCCAAGTTGGTCAAAAAGATCAGCTATCAAGGGTATTGGATACTTGTTCTTGATAGTGACCTTGTTCAAGGCTCGGTAGTCGATACACATCCGCAACGATCCGTCCTTCTTCTTCTGGAAGAGGACAGGGGCACCGTAAGGGGCTTTCGATGGTCGAATGTAGCCCGAATCGATCAGATCGTGGAGCTGCTTCCTTAGTTCAGCGAGCTCCAGGGGTGCCATGCGATAAGGGGCCATGGCAGGAGGTTTGGCACCGGGTTCCAGCTCAATGTGGTGATCCACATCTCGCTTTGGTGGAAGCTTCTTTGGCAGCTTGGACGGCATGACGTCCTTGAATTTGGTAAGGACGGTCTGAATGGGTTGCGGCAGTGTGGGAGTTGGTGCTGCTACGTCATCCCCTTCGCTTAGCTCCCTTATGATAGCCATATAGCTTGGACCCGACTTTAGACCCCGCTTGAATTGCAAGGCAGAAATCATCGATGGTTGAGACTTCTCCTTACGCTTCAAGGGGACTACACGGATCTTGTGATCGTGGACAACCACAAGAGATCTTGAGGCAGGAACGGGAAAAGCCAAAGCTTCGCAGAAAAATGCAAGACCTAACACCACTTTAAAGTCATCCATGGGGACGACGGTAAAGTCCAACTTACCAGTCCATTCGCCAATTTGGACAGCTACTCCTTGTGCTATGCCTTGGACAGGTTTTGCCTCCGAGTTCACCGCTTTGATGGTGCCGATTCCCTTCATTAGTTTGAGGCCTAGTCGGTTGGCCTCTTGCACGTCCATAAAGTTGTGCGTTGCCCCTGTATCTAGCATCGCACTGGCTGCTTTGTCGTTGATGGCAATGTCAGCGTACAGCAGTCCCTTCTCCTTAGCAACTGCTGGCGAGGTATGTTTTGTGAGATTACCCAATCGTTGGATACATCCCATATCAGCTTGGGGCTCTTCATTGGCCTTCTCCGGGTGAAATACCGCCATCATAGCGTTCATTGCTTTCCGTTTGGGGCAGTCTTTCACCCAGTGTGGTCCATCACAAATGAAACAGGGCCTAGGGGGATCACTTGAGTTGTGCTTACCCGCAGACTTCTTCTCATGCTTGGGACGGCCACCTGAGGGTCTCTGCTGTCCACCCTCATTGCGGCCAGAATCCTGCTTCTTCTGCCCAGTTTTCTCTCCCCCACTTTTGCCAGAGTTTGGCTTCTTGCTCTTGGAGTGGGCGGAGTAGTCGACGAAGGTCTCTGCAGCAGCAATGGCAGCGTCCAGGGTCTGCACATCACGCCTCTCCAACTCGGCTCTCGCCCAGTCTTTCAAGCTGTCTTTAAAGTAGAAGAGAAGTTCCCTGTCGGACATCTCGATTTCAAGCATAAGGGTAGTAAATTCCTTGATGTAGTCAGAAATACTACCTGTCTGGCTTAGGCGACGCAACTTTCCCCTCGCTTCGCTGTCTACATTGTGAGGGACGAAGTACCTACGTACCTCAGCCTTGAATTGCTCCCAAGTGTCGATGATGCACAAGCCCTTCTCCCTCTCGGAGTGCTTACGTCTCCACCAGAGTTGGGCAGCATCTCTTAAGAAGATTGGGGTGTTGCCCACCTTGGCAAGGTCGTCGACAACCCCCATGGCCTCGAAGTACTGCTCAAGGCCGAACAGAAAGTTCTCCACGACAGTGGCGTTACGTGTGCCATTGTACATGGCAGGCTTTGGGACCTTCAAGCCACGTACTGTCGTGGCGCTAGTAGTAGCAGCTGTACTAGCGTATGAGTTGTTCCGGCGCAGCGAATCCATCTCCCTACGCAGGTCGTGAATCTCCCCTTCAACAAACTCGTGTAAGTTGGACAGATCTTGATTGAGGGAGCGTAGTTCTCCCTTAAATGAGCGACCAAACTCTTCGATCATGATTTTGGCAGCCCGCGTGATCTCTGCATTCTCATGGATCAAGTTGTCGACTTGATCGCTGAGGTCGCCCACAACGGAGCTTATATCGGTGATGCTCCGCTCCAAACCAGCAACACGAGTGTCCATGGTCTCCTTCGCTGGAGCCTTGGACCTGCTACGCTTGGCAGGGGCACGCTGCACCTCACGCCCACGAATTTGTTCCCCTGCTTGTTGCTCCTCTATGGTGGTTGCAACAAATCCTTCTTCGCTTGCCATGCTTGCAATCTCAGCAAACAACGAACAGACAGGTTTGGACCTTTGCTCTGATACCACCTGTCACGGAGTTAGGCTTTGGACGTGCTAACCCGTGCAGCACTTAGTCGATCTTGCGTGTGAAGACGAGCTAAGTAAGCCTTGGAGAGTTTGAGAGAATCAGTGGAAAGCATTGGGTGGTAAGTAAGGACTTGGAATTGCAAGAGGAAGAGAGAGAGCACAAGAGAGATTTGCAAGTGAGCTTGTATTGAGTATGCAAAGGTGTGTCTTTACAAGTGAGAGGAGTGGCCTATTTATAGTGTCTCTACCTCCTTAATATGTGGCTACAATTGTGCATCTAGAATATTTACAAGGAAAGTTCTAGAGAGAGCATCTAAGAGGATCCTTCAAGAAGGTTCTAGTGAGTGTCCTTGCTGGACATTGCTGGAAGTCTCTAGATGGGGCACTTCCACACTCTTCTAGGACCTTCCTCTTGCTGGATTTGGGCTGCAAAGGGGGCTGGACAATGTTGGCAGCCCGCAGAGGTTTATTTTGGCCCCCAATTCTTGTTTCCTCACTTGCTGGATGGGCTGGACTTAATGTCCACGTGACATAAAGCTATTTAGGTAGACCATGGTGTGAACATCTTTGAAATAAATCCTTGTATCTTGGTAGGTAAGAAGAATTTAGCAAGAAATTTTTGTGCCAACTCATCCAATGGGATGATGGAACCAAATGGTAATGAATTCAGCTAACTTTGACTTGTCTTTAATTGAGAAAGGAAATAGCCTAAACCTGATTGCATGATTCAAACACCATTATGTTTGAATGAATCATAAATCTCCAAAAAAACTTGTAAGATAGAGGTTTAAATCATCATTTGGAAGGCCTTCAAATTGAATAGCTATTAGGATCATTTGAATGGTAGCCAATTTGATTTCACAATTATTGGTTTGTATAGCTAACCCCCTTATAATCGAATGGATTCCATTTACAAGAGGAACAAAATAATCTTTAAGCTCCTTTTGCTCCTCATTTGCATTAACCTCAACCATTATAAAAGTTAAAACTTACTTTTTCTTGTTTCTCCTTATTTGAGAGATGGTCCCCTCAATCCCCTTATCAAATGGTTCTAATTCAACACTTTTTGAACTTGATATGCAAGAGCAGAAATTGTACCTAAAAAATAAGAATGTAAATCCAAATTAAGACTAATCATTAGTGGTATTAATATAAGTAAGAATAATGAACAATTCCTTAATAATGACACCATAAACTTATTGTTAGAATTTAAATACTGTGGCACATGTGCAAGTATGCACAATCAAAGAAGTAGTACAATGAAGAATTTCTTTAAGATCAATTCCACAAAGAATTGAACTAAACTTACTAAGTACTAAAATTGTAGAGAATCATTTTTACTTGGAATACAAAATGTTGGCAATGTTGGCAATGTTGCTAAACCCTAAGTATATAAGAATTAAATTCAATAGTGCAATTGATAATGAAAAATAGCCTAGAGTATGCCATTTCATGTAACAATTAGTTTGATCAATTTAACAACCTCTTCCAATAAGTTGATAAACAAACTCCATTAAATTGAAACATTGTATTCCTATGTAAATTCATTTAAAGAAGCTCATTAATATTGAACATTCCTTCATAGTTTCACATCTTGCAAAGGTATATTCCTATCCAATGTAATGATATATCACTTTATTCATTTGCCTTAATTTAGGTTATCTCTTATAAGAATCATCTAAATCCTACCATTCATTCAATTGTTAATTTGACAATAAAAGCTTTATGAACAAAATAAAGCAAACAATCAATAATGTGATGTAGTTAACCAAGATTGAAAAATCATGTAAACTTCAAGCTCAAGATCCATTACAATCTTAGAAAATGAATTCAATCCATGTTTGACATATTGAAATTCAACATGAACATCAATGAATATGAAAAAAGGTTGAAAATAGAGTTAAAGGCACCAATGTTTTTGCCTATAACATAAAGACTAAAAATTTTTCAACATTTTGATCCAAATCCTTCTAACATGTTCTACTCCTTCAAGTTTCCAAGTCCCAGCTCTTTCTTTGACCACTATGTTTTTCTTTTTTCAAATTAATTGCTAGATGCCCTAGAACTCTACTACTCTTTTCCTATTATCCCCATCTTGAATCTAATATTTACTTTTCAAATTCAAATGTTAAAATCAGTTATTGCATGGAATTTAAAAGAAGATTCCCCTAAATTTTAGCAATACTAGATCACCTTTCTTTCCTTTACATGCCATTTGCCATAAACTTATAACTTGTAGCCAAATTTGCTCCAAGATATTAGAGGAATTAGGCTTAGCTTTCAAATAGGAGTTGTACTTTTATCTCTTATCTTCAATGTTCCACTAGAATCTAATCAATCCAAATTATAGGTAGAAAGTTATGCCCATAATTTACTAGTATGTCAAATCTAGATATCTCCCTTCATTTTGGTTCTTGGTCCCTAAATTTTCAATATCCTTTTATTGCATGCATCATGGGCATGCATGAATGCATGGATTGTACTTTTGAATGCCATCTCTATAGTGCTTGACAATAAGAATTCTCTTGTAATTTGAATCCATTGGAATCCATTAAGTAGAAGAGCTATTACTCTTAATTGGCTTTCCATACAAGGAGAGAATCTTTTAGTGCATGAAATTTCAAACCATCACCTAATTCCTAGAAAATAAGACTTCTCCTTTTATTACAATGAATCAATCCCACAAAATAATTAGGAAAGTAACATCCATGTCTACAATGAACATTAATTTTGTTAAAAAGAAGCACATTAATTCACTTTGGGTAGTCTAAATAATTTAAATTTTATCAAACAAAATGATTGTGCTTTATTTTTTATATGGATAAAATGGTTTATTGTGTAAAAGATGAGATTGGCTCTTCATTTCTTGCTAATAAAGCTTTTCCTCTCTTCCATAGAGTCATTCACACATAAAAATCATGAAATTAGATTAAATGTTTACACCTAAAACTAATTACATTGCAAGATGCACATTATTATGTTTTGGCTAATCTGTATCCATTAAAGTTTATCCATCAAATAAAATTTTACTCTTAATTAGCTTTCTTTACTATAAAATAATTATTCATTGCTTGAAATATGAGATCGTTGCTTGATTACATGATAATAGGACTTCTCCTCTAGGTACTCTTAAATCCATTGAAGTCCATCAAATAAAGGAGTTATTACCCTTGATTAGCATTCTTTACTAAAAGAGAATTGTTCATTTTTTTGGAACTTAAGATTGTCAATTGATTCCTTACTAATAAGGGTTTTCTTTTGGTTGCATGGAATCATTCACACAAAATTATCATTCAATGAGTTGTTGCCCTTAATGAGCATTCTTTGTCAAGAGAGAATTATTCATTACTTGGAACTTGAGACTGTCAATAAATTCCTTGGCAATATGGTTTCTCCTTTCGTTCAAAAGAATAATTCACACAAAATAATCATGCAACTAACATGCATGATTACACTAAATATTAATTTCATTGCAGCAAGCACTTAGAAACGCCTTTAGTAGTTTAAATTCTTTAAAGTTTGTCAAATAAAGGAGCCATTTATCTTAAATACCTTTTAATATTTGTATATAATGGTTCATTATTGGAAATATGTACCTAACACTTTAGTTTTAGCTAATAAGGCTTCTCCCTTCATCACAATGAGTCATTCGCTAAAAGAAATCATGGAATTACTTTGAAGGTTCACACTAATTGCTAGTTTCACTCTGAGATGCACATTTTATGTCCATTTTAGTCCAACCAATAGAGAAACTATTATTCTTCATAGCTTTCTTTATTATGAAAGAACCATTCATTACTTGAAATATAAGAACTTCTCTTGATTAATTAACCATAATACTTCTCCTCTAAATGGTTTGGCTACATTGAAGTCCATCAAATAAAGGAGAAGTGCTCTTAAATAATTTTCTTTACCAAGTGAGAATCCTTTAATGTTTGTAACATGAGGTTGTTGACAAATTACTTGACAAGAAGGCTTTTCCTTTGGTTACAATCATTCACACACAATGACCATGCAATTAACATCTATGTTTATGCTGAACTTTAATTTTGTTGTGACATTCGTATTAATACACCTTGATTAGTCAATTGAACTTTATTAAAAAAAAGAGTTATTCATTTTTAATAGCTTTTCCTACTAGCTAGAATGGTCCATTACCTAAAAAATGAGACAAACACTTCATTTCTAGCTAATAAGGCTTCCCTTTTTATTCAAATGAGTCATTTGCAGAAAGAAATCATTAAATTACTTTAAATATGTACACTAATCATTGATTTCACTATAAGATGCACGTTATTATTTCTTGGGTTATATGATTCCATCAAAGTCCATTCAATAAAAAAGCTATTATTCTTGATTAGCTTTTTTTAACTATGAAATAACCATTTATTACTTGAAATATAAGGTTGTCTCTTGATTATTTGATAGTTGGACTTCTCTTCTGGGTTATCTAAATGAATTGAAGTTCATAAAAGAAATAAGCTAATCATCTTGAATAGCTTTCTTAATTAGAAAAGTATCCTCCATTGCTTACAACTTGAGACCATCAATTAATTTGTTGACAATAAAGTTTCTCCTTTCATTATATGGAATCATTCACACAAAATGAGTTTGCAATTGACATTGGATAAATTTGCTAATGGGTCAATAACTAATTTTTCAAATCCCAATCACAAACTTCAAAAAAAAAAAAGGTCTAATCAAGGTCAAAATTGTTAGAAATAACTAATTTTTCAAATCCCAATCACAAACTTAAAAAAAAAAAAAGGTCTAATCAAGGTCAAAATTGTTAGAAACGATTAGGTTAGAAACATTACTCAATTCAAATTTGTCATTAACTACCAACATGTAGCCTAACTAAAGGCTATATGGCCAATTAGCTTCATCCCTAATCAGATTTTTAATCTAAATATAACTTTATTTTTCTCTCTCACTATAAGGTAGACTTTTTCTCTCTTTTCCTTCTTATTCTTTCTCTCTTCCATCTTCATTTTCTCTCTCTCTCTCTCTCTCTCTTTCCCACTCTCACTCCTTTTTTGATTTGGTAGCAAACCCAAAGGAAAATCCCACTCAAGTAAGAGAGCTTATAATCTTAAACCTAAAAGAGAAATAAAAGTATAAACAAGTATTATTTACACCAAAGGACCATAAATATTAAATTAAAATCATGTCTTACTACTACTATGACTATCCTTTAAGTGCGAAGTCTTCATGGACTAACATTAACCTAGGTCAAAATTTTAGGGATTGTGCCTTATTTTAATAAGCTAAAAGTAGTCCATGCTAAAAATTTTCTTAGTAATTTTTAGGTAAAAATTCGGCTAGTTTTGCTAGAATTTTGAATTGATAGAGATAAGAAACATGTGATTCCTTCTTAATGGATAAATTCCCCACTCTATTCTAAGGTGAGAAAGATTATTCCTGAATTGTTAAGAAGGATTTCCATTTTTGACAATGCAACTAAGAAGAAGGGTGGTGATCACAGTGCCTATGGGTCTGTTTAGTTCTCATATGGGTGTTGTTCCTTATTACAATTTGAGAGAGCAGTCGAGCTAGTGGAGATGAATCTAGGATAAAAGCTAAAATAGATAAGGGAAAGGAGGATGGAAAGTAAAAATTAGGAATTTTTATATCTCTAAGATGGGTATAAGGCTAGAAAGCAAAGTAAGCTTAATATAGGTAGGATGTTGAGTGGTTTGGCTATTATAAATTTTCTACTTCTAGCTTATAGAAATAGAATTAAGCAATTATTGCACTAATTAATTTAATAAAGATGTAAAATCAATGAAATATCTAGTGGGAACCAAAATTCATCTTCATTGTTTATAAGATAATCAATGCAATATAAAAAACAAATAGCTCAAAGTGAACAAAGTAGCCATTGTCCATTTCAAAGCAAAACACCATTGTCATATACATAGAATTTATCTTAGTATACCTAATATACTAAGTATACTAATTTTCCTAAAGTATTAAAATGTAGTTAAAAGGTTTGTACTAAATAAAGTAATTCGTTCTATGTTGCTCCAATATACACACACAAAAAAAAAAAAAACTTTGGTAATAGGTCATAAATGTTTGTAACAAGAAAAGAAAAAAGGTACATAAGACAATGTGATCAACCAAAAGGGTAAACAAGTCAATTATAGATAGTAAGAGTGCACACACCATGCTTTAGATATGCTACAAATATGGATCCATTTATTGCTCTAGTACCTCTTGCCATCTTTTGGCACCTCTTATTATATGGTTCTTGAGGATTGATAATATTAGGATCTTTTCACTATGTAGGCTTCTAGGGAATCACCTTTTTTAATCTTTTATGGTGACATGGCAAAATAAAGATAGATGTTAATGGTAATTATTGTGTATAATTAACAAATATTCAAGTCACTCACTAGTCTTGGCATCTTAAGAGGTCAAGTAACTAAGGTATTATTGTAACTCCTCTTGTTATGGTCTGCTTTATGCCATATGTTGCAAGTTAAAATGGCACCTGTCTTACTGAGCTTGCTAATATGGCTATAAGCCTTACCCTTAGTTTTAATTCTCTCTGTTTTTTTTTTAGGTCTTCCTAATACCCTCTTTATAAGTAGTGGATCAATTGAATCCTTACTAGTTTTCATCCCAAAGTGTTAACCCTGAATGAGATTCATCATGACTAAATAACTTTGTAAGTATTTTTGCTTAGTGTCCTTAATGGTGGAGAAAATTTATAGTGTATGCCTAGATGCATCCTAAGACTTACATGAATATGTCCTTTTTTCCAATTCCACTATATACCTAATACCCCAATGCACTATCTCATACCCATTTGCTCCATTAAAAACAAGTTTACAATCAAAATTGTCCTTTCCTCCAACATTTAATTTTCTCCTAATCCTATTATTGATTTTAATGTGACGACTTTTCATGGTCTAGCAAGTGAAGTTCTGCATAAGCATCTAAAAGAATTTCTTGGAGCCTATTCAAGCATGAAACCTACTAAGATATCTAAAAAAGCAAATTAAGTTAAGGGCTTTCCCATTATCCTTGGCAGACTAACAAGGGATTGGCTTTATTACTTACCTTTGGGATCCATTACCACATAGAATGAGATAACGAGGTTATTCTCAAAGAAGTACTTTCCAACTTTTAGAGTAGCTACAATTTGAAGGGAGATTTAGGGTATTCAACAATATAATGAAGAGTTCTTACATGAATATTAAGAACATTTTAAGAATCTTTGCATGAATTAACCCTATCATCAAATTAGTGATCAACTCCTAATCCAATAGTTATATGAAGGACTTCTTCCCATAGATAAAAGTATGATAGACACAATTAAAGGATGAGTATTAGTGGATAACAACCCAAAAGCCATAAAAAATTTGATAGCAAACATATCTGCAAATTCCCAACAATTTAGCACTTGATATAACTCACAATCTAACAATATTAATAAAGTAAGTACATCTTTCTTTCAACAACAAATTAATAATTTGACTTCTCTTATATGTCAAATCAGTGTAGAAAACATGCAATAAGTCTAGGTATGTGACATTTGCTCAAATTAAGGACATATAACTGATATGTGTCCAACACTTTAAAATCATCCAATAAAGCAAGCCAATGCCATGAGAGGATTTTCAAGGGGAATCACAATGCAAGGATGATCCTTTCTCCAACACTAACAATCCTGAATAAAGAGGTCATCTTAACTTTAGTTATGGAAATCAAGAAGTGGTCCATAATGCCCCTAATTGATAATTTCAACAAGTGTCATCACCCTCTAATACTAGACAAATGCACCCTAAAACTTAAGCATGTCTCTTGATGAAATGGTTAAGCCTTTTATTAATAACATCAAACAATTTCAACAAGAAATAAGTACAAGCATTCCAAATTTAGTGAATCAAATAAGAAAACTTATCACAGGCATAAGTAGATTAAAGGTGTAAGGATCAAACAAATTACCTTCTTAAACCATGTTAAATCCAAAGAAGAACACAAGTGTCATAGTCTTGAAGAGTAGAAAAGAAATGGAAGCACCAATAAAGGCACCTCTCATAAAAAAAGAAGAGGCCATCAAATGTTAAGCTGTGCCTACCAACTATAAACCCATCAAAGCCCAACCATCATCACTTAGGGTAAATCCTTTACCCCCTATTTCCTCTAATATTATCATACCTCCTTTCCTAAGTAGATTTTAAAAATCTAAAAAAAGGAGGAAGAAAAAGAGATTTTGGAGATGTTTTGGAAATGTGCAATGACTTTTAAAAATATCCAATAATGTTTGGTCACATATTGTTTTGTTTTAGTTACACATCTTGTTATTTCAATTGCATATTTAGTAATTTTAAATTGAAAAAACCAAAATTTCAATAAAAAAAATGAATTTAAAATATTATTTTTTTATTCAATAGGACCCACAATTAGGGTGTCCTCATGTTGATCCTTCATGCTATAGACTTTTTCCTTTTTACTAATTGGACATAATGTGTCCATGTAGTTGCTCACTTGTTTCAATAGAAAATACTTTTTAACACACTTTTTATTGTACTCATTTTAAGAAATTAAAAAAATAATTTTTATTAATAAATTTTGACAAGTACTATAATGTATAACTTCAAAATATTACATTTTTAAGTATAAAGTTTAGATAGTGTGTCTTTTTTATACTAATTGTGTCTTGATTCTCACACAAAGTGTATCTATATAGTTATTTTTTTATTTTAATGAGAAATATTTATTGGAACACACTTTTTGTTTAAGTCATTATACACAATTTATAAAATAATAACATGTACCACGATGTATAATAATGAAATATCAATTTTTTAATTATAAATTTTGTATTGTGTCTTTTTTGAATAATTGCAAATATTTTCCTGTAGAAAGTGTATTCATGTGCTTGCTCCATTATTTCAATGAAAAATACCTATTAGACACACTTTTTCTTTGACTCATTACACATCACAATGAAATACTACTTTTTTGTATATGTTTATATTTTTTTAACTCATTATGAATCATGTGTCTATGGGTGGCCAACAAGTAGATCGAGTTAATTTTGAATTGAATTATTTAAGGTTTTAAGTTATTTAGATATAAACTCATTTAAATTTTAGGTCATTTAGATTTTAGATATCTAAGGTTTTGAATCATTTAGATTTTGGTTTTATTAGGTTTCAGATATCTTAAATTACAGGTTATTTAGGTTTTGAATCATTTCAAATACCGGGCATTTAAGTTTTGGTTATTTTAGTTTTGGGTTGAATCATGTTATCAATCATTTACTTTAAAGTTAATGCAAATTGGATCGGTACAAATTTCTTGTGGGTTAAGTCAAATTATTCAAATTAAGTCAATTTTTAATACTTCCATTTGTGAGCATTTCCACTTTATTACTATACTAATATAATAAAATTTCCCTTTCTTACTATCAGAGGATAAGAAGTAATTTTTAGTATAAATGGATTATTATTTATATACAAATATAATGAATTAAATAGTGAAATAAGTTCTTTTAGAGTAAATAATGTGTGATGGTTTATAAAAAGAGGAAAAGGAAAATCTAAACTTAAAAGAGAAGTAAAAATATTGTATTTATGATATTGGAGAAGCAAAGTATTATAGTATATTGAGAAGCGAAAAAGAACAATTTGAATTTAAAAGATAAATAGAAATATTGTGTGTTTAAAATGTGAAAATCAAATACATACATACCACACAATTAGTTTTACAAATTTATTTTACTATAGCGATTTTGATTAATAATTATATTATAAATTTTAAATTGTATCTCATATTTGTCATTAAAAAATTTAAATTAAATAATAGATATTTGATATTTGTAAACTAATGTCTATACTAATGTAAAGAAAATAATTTTAAAAATAATTACTATTTATAAATAAAAATAAATCAAATAAAAAATTATTTTTGAATTAATAATATCTACAAATTTTAGTTGTCATTAAAATAAATTAAAATTTCAAGTTGAATTTAATTTAAACTAATTTAAATTGTTGTGAGTTTCAACTTACTTAAGCTCAAATTTTTGGTTATTTTCAATTCAGATAATTTCAAATTTAAATTATTTGGGTTTCTAGCCATTTAAGATTTGAATTATTTAGGTTTCAAGTCACTTTGGATATAAGTTATTCAAATTTAAGGTGTTTTTTATTTTGAGTCAAGTTTAGTTATGAATTATTGGCTTTTTCAATCAAAGCAAATTGAGTTGAATTGGTTTTAAGAGTTTTAAGTCGAGTTACTCATAGTGAGTTAACTTTTGCCACCTTTACTTATATTTAACAAAAAGTGTGTCCATGTGGTTACTCACTTATTTTAATGGGAAATAGTTGTTAGACACATTCATTATTAGATTCATTATAAAAAATTAATAAGATCATCTTTTATTTTTAAACAATTGCATATAGCACATATTATAATAATGAAAGATAACTTTTTTACTAGAAATTTTATTTCCGTGCTTTTTTTGTTTTACTGATTGTGTATAGTGTGTCTAAAAAAGGATATGTCCATATAATTTTTCTCTTATTTCAATAAGAAATTGTTGGATACACTTGTAGTTAAACTCATCATATAGAATTAATAAACTAATATTCTATTAATAAATAATGTCACATTCCATAATTTATTATAATAGAACCTCTCTTTTAACAATAGATTTGAATTTATACCTTTTTAACTAATTGTGTATGTTTCATCTAACAAAAAATGTATCCGTATGATTTCTCCCTTATTTCAATATAAAATATTTATTGAACACATTTTTTTGTTAAATATATTATGCAATATTAATAAAGTAATATTTTATTATGAAATAGTGGCACATATTATAATTTATCACAATAAAATATTATTTTTTCCTTGTGAATTTTGGTTTGTGTTTTTTCTTTTACTAATTATGTATAATGTGTCTAACAAAAGGTGTGCCCATGTAGTTGTTCTTTTATTATAAATAGGAATACTTGTTAAACACACTTTTTATCTGATTTATTTTACAAAATTAATGAAATCATCTAGCAAATTGTGGTGATTATCATACAGGCATAACACACATGCACATAAAAGATTATTTGTGGATAAAAAGACAACAAGTCCTAAAAAGGAAGAAAAAATGAAATCTAAAGAAACAATTCATTAAGGGATTTGTTACATGCAACTGAATTAAGAGAACAAATTAATGAGGAATAATTTTGACACCTTCTCTAAAATTTTGTGGACAATATAGAAGTAGGCTTTTATAATATTTGCCTTCTCTTTGGTTCTCGTGATCTCTTTTCCCAAGAGAATAAATAGATAAGGTGTTCATATCTTGCATCTATATTTTTGCTCCTAATTAGGGGAAGAAAATTGATCTTGTAAGAAGAGCTAGTTATGGTAATTCAACTCTCATATACACATTTGAATTGTAGAAAATGCAATTGGCCATACTTTGAATGATGATAGGAATATTTCGTCAATTGGACCACATGATTTGTTAGTCTTGATTAGGGATTATTCCTTAAGATCCAATTATGTGTGAGGGGATAGTTAAAGGGTACACAAATTGTTGGACTCCAAAGATCTTCTAGTCTAGGTGATGTCCCAGCCATTTAGTCCATAGAATTGAAATTGAGTGCCTAAAATGGACTATTTCTTCCACCCTCACTCTTCACCTTCTTCTTCTTCTCTTCCTCTTCCTGCTCCCCCTTCTCTTACTCCTTCTCACTCTTTTTTGTACTCTTATCCTTTTCACTTGGAAGCTATTAATAAGCTTCCATTTGCTCACTTATTCGATCATGTTTTCTATAGTCGATTGGTCCTTAACTGATGGAGGGATATGGATAGTTCTAGGTCTTTGAGCTTCTCCTTTGGTTGTCCTCTCATTTTAGTTAACCCCTTTGTTGTCCTTTTCTTTGTCTCTCCAACAATCTTTACAACTCTACTCTTATAAAGAGAGAATTGTGCTACCGCAATTTAGGAACAACTTTCCTACTAATTGTCCTATTGTAAATGGCAGACAAATTGGTGAACTTAAGACAAAATCATGAAATGGGAGTGAACATTATTGCTTATGGGACAATGTGGCTTGCATGGCTCAACCGTTCATGTTATTAGCATTGAACTTGACGATTCACCTCGTCTGGTTCCAAATACTTTTACCAACCTTTAAGAATTAACTAATTTATTTCTATCTTATAATAATTTCAATGGTCAGATATCATTTTTAGTCTTTAATCTCACATAACTTGATGGTTTGGCTTTTGAAAAATTAGAAACTAAGATCATTGATTATTGTTTAATTTAGAAGAGGGCTATTATTAATAAATCTACACAATTAATAAAATAATTTTTTATTAATAAACAAAGACAAGTACCAAAATGTATAATAGTAAAATATCACATTTTTAATTATAAATTTTGTTTTGTGTCCTATTTTTATGAATTGTGTGTAATGTGTCTAACAAAGTTATGTTCACGTAATTGCCCCCTTATTTTAATTGGAAACACATGTTAGATGTTTTTTGTTAGACTCATTATAAATAAATAATAGCACACACCATAAAGTATAATAATGAGATAGTAGTTTTTTAACTATAAATTTTAGTTTGTGTGCTTTTAAAATTTTACTTTTTTAACTATAACAATCAGAACAAGAATGTCCCAATTATGGACCCCATATAATAGAAAATAATATTTTGAATTCTTTTTTTCATTTTAATTTTTTCATCTAAACAACTATACCAATAAAATATGTAACCAAACACATAAAATGTGCAATGACTTTTAAAAATATCTAATAATTTTTGGTCACATATTGTTTTGTTTTAATTGCATATCTTGTTATTTCAATTGCATATTTAGTAATTTTAAATTGAAAAAACTAAAACATCAATAAAAAAATGAATTTAAAATATTATTTTTTTATTTAATAAGACACACAATTAAGGTGTCCTTATATTAAACCTTCATGCTATAGACTTTTTTCTTTTTACTAATTGGGCATAGTGCATCCATGTAATTGCTTACTTGTTTTAATAAAAAATACTTTTTGACACACTTTTTATTGTACTAAATATAAACAATTAAAAAAATATTTTTTTATTAAAAAAGTTTGACACGTACTATAATGTATAACTTCAAAATATTACATTTTTAACTATAAAATTTAGATAGTGTGTCTTTTTTATATTAATTGTGTCTTGATTCTCACACAAAGTGTATCTATATAGTTATTTTGTTATTTCAATCAGAAATATTTATCGGAACACACTTTTTGTTTAAGTCATTATACATAATTGATTTTTCCTTATTTTTTGTTCTTTATGTTCTTGCATAATACACATCAATTAGTTGTAAAATAAGAAATCAAAATGAAAATGACAAAAAAAGTGGAAAAAGTACCTCATGGTGGGTATTTCCCCAAGAAGACTTACTAACATCACTACTGGTAGCCAATGATGTACCTAAAAAGAGAAAGGGGCACCATTGCTACAACCATTAGTCATTAATCTACACATTATTGAAGGTCATGTGTCAAGAAAAGGCTAGGAGATACATAAATCAAGGAAAAACAAAAAGTCAGTCGTTGTTTCATTAAAGCACACACCATTGTTAGTCATTGACATTGCATGAAACTAACACTAGTCAACCTAAACACTTAGCAAAAATCTTAACTTTTATAGTCAAATCTGGGTTCTCACACAATAAATGATACTTAAGACTCATGTTTAAGGAGTCTTAAAGCACAAAAAGAGAGAAAATGGCTAAAGAAGGAGGTAGGTGTAGAGCGAGAGTAGTTTTGGACAAAGAAAATGAGGAAAGGGGAGAGAAGGGGCAAAAAAGGGAAAAAAGAAAGAAAAAAGAAAAGAAAAAGGGATGCAAAGCTTCCATTGAAGGTGTCATTTTAGCCATATTAGGTAAGCCCACATATACAAAATGATGTCAACAGTCCTTTCAAAATACCCAAATATATCTCATTTTATTTTTTGATAGGCAAGAACACTATAAAAGGTATCTAAATCCTTTCAAAATATTTTCCAAAACATTTCATTTTATTTTTCAAGGTAGACAGTCACATCTTGCAAAGGTATATTCCTATCCAATGTAATGATATATCACTTTATTCATTTGCCTTAATTTAGGGTCTCTCTTATAAAAATCATCTAAATCTTGTAATTCATTCCATTGTTGATTTGACAACAAAAGCTTTATGAACAAAATAAAGCAAACAATCAATAATGCGATGTAGTTAACCAAGAGTGAAAAATCATGCAAACTTCAAGCTAAAGATCCATTACAATCTTAGAAAATGAATTCAATCCATGTTTGACATATTGAAATTAAACATGAACATCAATGAATATGAAAAAGGGTTGAAAATAGAGTTAAAGGCATCAATGTTTGTTGCCTAAAACATAAACACTAAAAATTTTTCAACATTTTGAACCAAATCCTTGTAACATGTTCTACTCCTTCAAGTTTCCAAGTCTTAGCTCTATCTTTGACCACTATGTTTTTCTTTTTTCAAATTAGTTGCCAGATGCCCTGGAACTCTACTACTCTTTTCCTATTATCCCCATCTTAAATCTAATCTTTACTTTTCAAATTCAAATGTAGAAAATCAGATATTGCATGAAATTTAAAAGAAGATTCCCTCAAATTTTAGCAAGACTAGATCACTGTTCTTTCCTCTACATGCCATTTGTCATAAACTTATAACTTGTAGCCAAATTTGCTCTAAGATATTAGAGGAATTAGGCTTAGCTTTCAAATAGGAGTTGTACTTTTATCTCTTATCTTCAATTTTCCACTAGAATCTAATCAATCCAAATTATAGGTAGAAAGTTAGGCCCATAATTTACTAGTATGTGAAATCTAGATATTTCCCTTCATTTTGGTTCTTGGTGCCTAAATTTTCAATATCCTCTTATTGCATGAATTATGGGCATGCATGAATGCATGGATTGTACTTTCAAATGCCATCTCTATAATTCTTTAAGTCTTTTATAAGATCTCTTACTCCTTTTTCTTGAATTCTCACAATTAAGCTCCAATTAATCTTACAAGACAATTTCACAATATTTAATCCAAAACCATGCTCTTTGAGATACTATCATCATGAAAATCACTAATTTAGAGATGTAAATTTGTGTATAAAAATGAGCTCATCACATTTCTAGCTAGGAAGGCTTTTCCTTTCATTCCAATCAGTCATTCACACAAAGGAACCATGAAATTATGTCAAAAGACTCAACACTAATCCTTGATTTCAAGGCAATGTGCATGTTATTATGTCTAATCCTAAATGTATTTTCACATGAACTTTTAAGTAATCTTGTACTAGAAAAATACTTTTACGTTTGAAAGCCTTTTCTTAATTTATCTTACAAGCAGATTGATTTTAATAAAAAAGAAAGAAAGAAATTTTCCTTTACATGAATAATCTATCCATTTTATGTGAAATCTATGGCTAAAATCTGACCACATCTTAGTCCAACAATTGAGGCAAAGGCAAAAGACCTCCATAAACAAAGTGAGTTTGATGTTTGAAAAATGCAACAAGAAAAAAATACAACAAAATTGATAGACAATTTCCTTGCTTTCTCTGCTAACAACATGCTCCACTTTTTTGCCTATAACCCAACTTAAAGCACACCTAACCCAAAACGCATAAAGACAAGTGAAGGTCATCTTCCTATGATCTTTTTCAAGGATAACAATGTGATTGTATCCATAGTAACTATCGAGAGTACCTATGTCCTGCCAATTGATCTAACATTTGTTTTATAAAAGGGAAGGGGAAGTAGTGCTTTTTGTTGGCTTTATTGATCTTGTAGTAGTGCATGCAAATCCTCCATCCAATGACGGTTTTAGTAGGGATAAGTTCATTATTTTCATTTTTCCCCATAGGTATACCACCATTTTATGACACACATACACTCACCCAAACATTATTTGAAATAGAATAAATAATGTCATTTTCAAGTCATTTAATGATTTCTTTTTTCACAACCTCTTTTATGATTGGATTAAGTATTTTTTATGATTCAATTATAGGATTGAAGTCTTTTTTAACAAAATTTTGTGCATACAAAGTGAGAGACTAATGCCTTGAATGATGTTATGATAAAAAATGCCTTTTTTTGGCACACATTGCACTACACTTAACCAAGTACTATCTGAGATAGGATAAATAATGTCATTGTCAAGCCATTTAATGATTTCCTTTTTCACAACCTCTTTCATAATTAGATTAGGTCTTCTTTTTGCTTTAATTGTAGGATTGAAGTCTTTTGCTAGTAAAATTTTGTGCACATAAAATAAAAGACCAATGCCTTGAAAGTTAGCTATAAACCAACCCATTGCTCGCTTGTACTCTCTTAACACCATTAGTAGCTTGTCTTCTTGCACATCATCAAGTGTATAGGTGATTATCATCAATAGTGTTGATGATTCCCTTAGGAAAGGATATTAAAGGTGATTAGGTAGTGACTTGAGCATCAACATTAGTGACTGCTCTATAAATGGCTTGATTATGTCTTAGTTTGATGAAAAATCCAATCAATCAAACTTTGTTTTTAGGCCAAATAATTTTTGATGGTGCATTTAGCAAGCTAGCATATTTAATTGCCTTGAAATCATCCACAATGTGTATACTTATAATGGCTCCTTCTAGAGGATTTGTTGGATGATCATTTAAGGGAAAGTCTTCCACAAGCTTGTCCACCATATCAACTTTGAAGCAAGCATTAAGCTTACTAGGGAATTTCATGACTTTGAATACATTGAACTTAACCTTTTGATCTTAAACTTATATGGTGAGTTCACCTTTTTCCACATCTATCAAAGTTCCCTTAATTGCTAGAATTGGCCTTTTAAGAATAATAGGAATTTCACAATCTTGTACCATGTCCAAGATAATAAAATTTATAGGTAGAATTAGGTTTACAACCTTTATAAGGACATCTTTAGTTACCCCCCTTAAATGTTTCAAGTTTCTTATTGAAGCTACTTGACTTTAAAGATTGGTTCTTTGCCATGTATTGCATAAACATCTTTTCCAATGTTGATTTTTTTTCTTAAGGTTGCATGGGTTAAAAAATTCCAAGATAGCTTAACGTCAATGTCTTGGTTGGTGGTTGTTGACTCATGTTATTGTTTCATGAAAAATTAAGGTAAATCTTCCATCTTGTATTGTTGAAGTTAGTGTGAGGATTGTGTGGCTACATGTTGTAATTGTCAACATATTGAACACTTTTATTATTTGTAGAACATCTTTCACTAGATTAGCTACCACTACAAAGCTTACAATTCATTACACCTTGCATAACATTAACTTCCATTGGGTTGAATTTATTTGGTAAGGTTACCACTTTTTTAGTGATGATTGAAATGGCATTGAGCTTGTAAATTCTAGCTAAAGGTTACCACTTTTTTAGTGATGATTGAAATGGCATTGAGCTTGTAAATTCTAGCTAAAGGTTACCACTTTTTTAGTGATGATTGAAATGGCATTGAGCTTGTAAACTCTAGCTACTCTCCTTTAAGCCATCCGTTATGAATTCCACTGATAATTGTTTGAAGCCATCTCTTTAAGTAGGTTATATGCCTCATTAATAGTCTTATTTGTCAAAACTTCTTTAATTGCTACGTCATTGGTAGTCTGAGTTGAACTAATGAGTATATTATGGAATGTTTGAACCGAAAGCTATTTAGGTAGACCATGGTGTGAACATCTTTGAAATAAATCCTTGTATCTTGGTAGGTAAGAAGAATTTAACAAGAAATTTTTGTGCCAACTCATCTAATGGGGTGATGGAACCAAATGGTAATCAATTCAGCTAACTTTGCCTTGTCTTTAAGTGAGAAAGGAAATAGCCTTAACCTGATTGCATGATTCAAACACCATTATGTTTGAATGAATCATAAATCTCCAAAAAAAACTTGTAAGATGGAGGTTTAAATCATCATTTGGAAGGCCTTCAACTTGAATAGCTATTAGGATCATTTGAATGATAGCCAATTTGATTTCACAATAATTAGCTTGTATAGCTAACCCACTTATAATAGAATGGATTCCATTTACAAAAGGAACAAAATAATCTTTAAGCTCCTTTTGCTCCTCATTTACATTAACCTCAACCATTATAAAAGTTGAAGCTTACTTTTTCTAGTTTCTCCTTATTTGAGATATGGTCCTCTCAATCTCCTTATCAAATGATACTAATTCAACACTTTTAGAACTTAATATGCAAGAGTGGAAATTGTACCTAAGAAATAAGAATGTAAGTCCAAATTAAGACTAATCATTAGTGGTATTAATATAAGTAAGAATAATGAACAATTCCTTAAAAATGACACCATAAACTCATTGTTAGATTTTAAATACTTCGTCACACATGCAAGTATACACAATCAAAGGAGTAGTACAATAAGGAATTTCTTTAAAGATTGATCCCACAACGAATTGAACTAAACTTACTAAGTACTAAAATTGCAGTGAATCATTTTTACTTGGAATACCAAATGTTGACAATGTTGGCAATGTTGCTAAACCCTAAGTATATAAGAAGTAAATTCAATAGTGCAATTAATAATGAAAAATAACCTAGAGTATGTAATTTCATGTAACAATTAGTTTGATCAATTTAATAACCTCTTCCAATAAGTTGATAAACAAACTCCATTAAATTGAAACATTATATTCCTATGTAAATTCATTTAAAGAAGCCCATTAATATTGAACATTCTTTCATAGTTTCACATCTTCCAAAGGTATATTCCTATCCAATGTAATGATATATCACTTTATTCATTTGCCTTAATTTTGGTTATCTCGTATAAGAATCATTTAAATCTTGCAATTCATTCAATTGTTGATCTGACAACAAAAGCTTTATGAACAAAATAAAGCAAACAATCAATAATGTGATGTAGTTAACCAAGAGTGAAAAATCATGCAAAGTTCAAGCTAAAGATCCATTACAATCTTAGAAAATGAATTCAATCCATGTTTGACATATTGAAATTAAACATGAACATCAATGAATATGAAAAAAGGTTGAAAATAGACTTAATGGCATCAATGTTTGTTGCCTAGAACATAAAGACTAAAAATTTTTCAACATTTTGATCCAAATCCTTGTAACATGTTCTACTCCTCCAAGTTTTCATGTCCCAACTATCTCTTTGACCATTATGTTTTTCTTTTTTCAAATATGTTGCTAGATGCCCTAGAACTCCATTACTCTTTTCCTATTATCCCCATCTTGAATCTAATCTCTACTTTCAAAATTCAAATGTAGAAAATCAGATATTAGATGAAATTTAAAAGAAAATACCCCTAAATTTTAGCAAGACTAGATCACCTTTCTTTCCTTTACATGCCATTTGTCATAAACTTATAACTTGTAGCCAAATTTGCTCCAAGATATTAGAGGAATTAGGCTTAGCTTTCAAATAGGAGTTGTACTTTTATCTCGTATCTTTAATTTTCCACCATAATCTAATCAATCCAAATTATAGGTAGAAAGTTATGCCTATAATTTACTAGTATGTGAAATCTAGATATCTCCTTTCTTTTTGGTTCTTGGTGCTTAAATTTTTAATATCCTCTTATTGCTTGCATTATGGGCATGCATGAATGCATGGATTGTCCTTTTGCATGCCATCTCTATAGTTCTTTAAGTCTCTTATAAGATCTCTGACTCCTTTTTCTTAAATTGCCATGATTAAGATCCAATTAATCTTACAAGAAAATTTCACAATATTTAATCCAAAACCATGCTCTTTGAGATACTATCATCATTAATATCACAAATTTAGAGATGTAAAATTGTGTATAAAAATGAGCTCATCATATTTCTAGCTAGGAAGGCTTTTCCTTTAATTCCAATGAGTCATTCACACAAAGGAACCATGAAATTATGTTAAAAGACTACACCACTAATCCTTGATTTCAAGGCAATGTGCATGTTAATATGTCTAATACTAAATGTATTTGAGTTCATCCAATTAAAAAACTATTACTGTGGGTTAGCTTTCTCTAATATGAGAAAATTATTCACTTGTTTGAAATATGATACCATCGTTTAATTGCTTGACATTAAGAATTCTCTTGTAATTTGAATCCATTAAATAGAAGAGCTATTACTTTTGATTAGTTTTGCTCCAAGGAAAGAATCTTTCAATGCATGAAATTTCAAACCATCGCCTAATTCCTAAAAAATAAGACTCCTCCTTTTATTAGAATGAATCAATCCCACAAAATAATTAGGAAAATAACATCCATGTCTATAATGAACATTAATTTTGTTAAAAACAAGCACATTAATTCACTTTGGGTAGTCTAAATAATTTAAATTTCATCAAACAAAATGATTGTGCTTTATTTTTTATATGGGTAAAATGGTTTATTATGTAAAAGATGAGATTGACTCTTCATTTCTTGCTAAGAAAGCTTTTCCTCTCTTCCATAGAGTCATTCACACATAAAAATCATGAAATTAGCTTAAATGTTTACACCTAAAACTAATTGCATTGCAAGATGCACATTATTATGTTTTAGCTAATCTGTATCCATTAAAGTTTATCCATCAAATAAAATTTTACTCTTAATTAGCTTTCTTTACTATAACATAATTATTCATTGCTTGAAATATAAGAACATTTTTTGATTACATGATAATAGGACTTCTCCTTTAGGTACTCTTAAATCCATTGAAGTCCATGAAATAAAGGAGCTATTACCTTTGATTAGCATTCTTTACTAAAAAAGAATTGTTCATTTTTTGGAACTTAAGATTGTCAACTAATTCCTTATTAATAAGACTTTTCTTTTGGTTGCATGGAATCATTTACACAAAATTATCATTCAATAAGTTGTTGCCCTATGTTAGCATTCTTTGTTGAGAGAGAATTATTCATTACTTGAAACTTGAGACTATCAATAAACTCCTTGGCAATATGGTTTCTCCTTTTGCTCAAAAGAATAATTCACACAAAATGATCATGCAACTAACATGCATGATTACACCAAATATTAATGTCATTGCAACATGCACTTAGATACACTTTTGGTAGTTTAAATCCTTTGAAGTTTGTCAAATAAAGGAGCCATTTATCCTAAATACCTTTTGATATTTGTATATAATGGTTCATTATGGGAAATATGTACCTAACACTCTAGTTTTATCTAATAAGGCTTCTCCCTTCATCACAAGGAGTCATTTGCTAAAAGAAATCATGAAATTACTTTAAAGGTTTACACTGATTGCTAGTTTCACCCCGAGATGCACATTTTATGTCCATTTTAGTCCAACCAATAGAGAAAGTATTATTCTTCATTAGCTATCCTTATTATGAAAGAACCATTCATTACTTGAAATATAAGAACTTCTTTTGATTAATTAACCTTAAGACTTCTCCTTTAAATAGTTTGGCTACATTGAAGTCCATCAAATAAAGGAGTTATTGCTCTTAAATAATTTTCTTTACCAAGTGAGAATCCTTTAATGTTTGTAACATGAGGTTGTTAACAAATTACTTGACAAGAAGGCTTTTCCTTTGGTTACAATCATTCACACACAATGGCCATGCAATTAACATCTATGTCTATGCAGAACTTTAATTTTGTTGTGACATTCGTATTAATACACCTTGATTACTCAATTGAACTCTATCAAAAGAAAAAGAGTTATCCATTTTTAATAGCTTTTCCTATTAGCTAGAATGGTCTATTACCTAAAAAATGAGACAAACACTTCATTTCTAGCTAATAAGGCTTCCCCTTTTATTCAAATGAGTCATTTGCAAAAAGAAATCGTTAAATTACTTTAAATATGTACACTAATCATTGATTTCACTACCAGAAGCACGTTATTATGTCTTGGGTTATGTGAATCCATCAAAGTCCATTCAATAAAAAAGCAATTATTCTTGATTAGCTTTTTTTTTAACTATGAAATAACCATTTATTACTTGAAATATAAGATTGTCTCTTGATTATTTGATAGTTGGACTTCTCATCGGGGTTATCTAGATGAATTGAAGTTCATAAAAGAAATAAGCTAATCATTTTGAATAACTTTCTTAATTAGAAAAGAATGCTTCATTTCTTACAACTTTAGACCATTAATTGATTTGTTGATAAGATTTTTGCAAAATTTTGCTAATTGCTTCCCCCAAGTGCTAAAAATATTTGCCAATTGACCTATTGGATTCAACCATAGTAATTATGTATAAAAAGATGCACACTTTCCCAATCTAAGACATTCTCTGCAAAGGCATTAACCCATAATTCTATCATAGATTAGTGCATGACTAAAGTAATGTTCCTTTATCTATTTTGAACATATTGAGACATTGTACCTCATTGTCTTATATTAATTCGATCACTTATTTTATCCCTATTTGATAAAAGGTTATACAAGGTTTTGTTTTTTGTGTGTATATATGCATAATGATAGGTATGAATAGCACCAATGGTAGTCACTTCCAATAGTCGGAGTCTATCTTCATTGTTAGCATCATTATCATTGTATTCTCCATAAAGATTTTCATAATCATTAGTCATATTTATGATAAAAAAAAGAATATATCTATATTAATATGTAAAACACTAGATATATCAAATGTTTCTTAGCTTGGTAAAAAAAAATGAAAAAAAATGATAACTAATAAATATATCCAATAATATGTAATGTCATGTACACAAAAAAATGTTAGTAACTAGAGAAACTAACATGCCTATTTAATCTAAGGCATCTATTGGGTTTTGTGCTACTTAATTTGATAATGCAACTAACACAACTTGGCTTATTTAGTCATCAATGCAAAATAAATATCTTTATTTCTACTCTCTTAGATTAAATCTATGGCATCCATAAAAAGGTCATTATCTTCTTTAACACTTGTTAAAGAATGGAAATCCTTCATAACATCACGTAAAAAACATCTTGGCAACTCTGTTTTCCTATTTTTAACAACATTATAAACCAACAAATCAATTGTTTCTTTAAAAGTAGCTACCCCTCTATATTGTCATTTTGTACCCCCTTATAACCTTTTTTCACAAGTAAATTTGATTTTATAGCTCTTTTCTTATTAGTCTCATTTCTTCTTGCTACATCACTTGTGCTAATATTTACATTCCCCTATTGTATCTTAGAACCTTTAAATAATTTATCTATGGAATCAATAAGGTTCAGTCTTACATCTAACTTCTAATACAATACTTTTGTATTAAGTTAGATGATTAGTCTCAACACCATCATTAATGCATAAAGTAGTTGGAGAAGGTGTAACAACATATCTTCCTATGGCCAGTAGATCCCTAAATAAGACATGTAATTTTTTCTTGACTTCTAATTCAATACTAGATTCTTGAAATCTTTTCATAGGTAGATAAGCCAACATTATTGTAAAATAAAGGGCATTGTTAGTATCCTAAACTTATCAAAAATATTATTTTTGAGTAAAAATGAACAATGTTAAAACTCACCTTAATCCACTCCTCTCACCACATCTTAATAACAAGAATTGTTCCTTTTATTGGATCCCATCTCAATCAGGTCTCTTTGGTGTAGTTCATTCTATTGGCTCTAATCCCTTTTTGGTACATCTTGTTTTTCAATTGATGTTTGTTATACTTACATTTACTTTTTTGTTTTTTTTTAACTCTTCAATAATAGAGGTGAAAGAATCAAGGATATTTTTTTTATTAAAATAAAAACAAATTTTAGTTTTTGCCTTTTTTGTTTAATGGTGGTTAAAAGCAACAAATTGTTGCTTTTCCAAAACCTCTATTTTAGGTGGTGGTGTGTGTTTGTAAAACACATTTTTGAAAAGTAAAACCAAACACTATTTTAGTTATTTAGGTCCAAACTAGTTTTTACTCATCGTAATACAAGTTGAAATACACTACCAAAAAGGGTTATACTTGTAGATCCTATCTTTAATAATATAATAGGAATTTTAGTGGATTGGATTTAAAAAAAATTAATAGAACAAACAAAGATTTTTGTTTTTTTTTTTTTTTTGATAAGTGAAAAACAACCATATAACATTAAATTGATGAATTTAAAGCCATAAGTCTTGAAATGAAAATTTTTTGAGCCACATGGTGCAAAATTGTCCCTAAATAAAATTGATCATTGGTAAATGAGGCCATAATTAAAATAAACCATTTGTAAATGAATTCATAAATATAGCCCATCATGATGGCATGAATGTGTCCTTTTAATAGCCTTTACACAAAGAGAGAACTTCAATAAGGAATGAAAAGTACCACCTAATGTATGAGATTGGTGGTAATTTGGCATGTCTCTTTCCATATTGGTTCAAGTTTAAATCCCTTTAGCAACATCCCCTTCGATTTTAAGGAAATTATAGAGATTTATAGCTAACGTACTATTGGGTTTTGTATTTGATACATTACAGTGATGAGATCTATAAAAGAGTTGATGCATGGATGACTTCTAAGGATCCATTGGGATTCATGAAAGGCCAATGACATGTTCAAGGGCTACAAAAATGAAAGAAACACTAAATGGGTTAATTAAGAATATTCAGGCTAATCAAGTTGCAAATGGTGGGAATTCAAATTTGAAAGAAGGCCCAAAACTTTATTAATATGATTGGAATGCTTGATAAGTCAAGGATAAGTAATAAAAAACTACTTTTAAGTAAGAGTTTGTTATAAAGTAAGAGATTGTCGTAAAATAAGAGTTTATAATAAAATAAAAGTGTTCTTAGTTTTTAGGAATATATCATGGTCTCTACTTTTACAATTTTTAAGGTTGTTATTTCAACTTATAAATAGATTTGATTTCATTGTTAAAAGGTAGGTGATTATATGAATTGAAAGGTGAGAATTTTTTCTTTCTATTCTTTTAAGAACTAAAGAACTTATTAGGAGCTAACTCTTTTTATGATGTTTAACTTGACTTATTACTCTTAAATTCATTCTTTTCTAGAGTGTGACATCCATATCTTTCTTTATACTTTAGGTTCATGATCCTTTAAACATTAGTTCTAGGGATTGAGGATTGAAATTTGATTTAACTTTCTTTGATTTTTACTCAATTCCTTGTACGTGTTAAGTCCCTAAGTCCCATCGTTTGGGGTTCACATCAGTTGATATTAGAGTTTGGCTCCAACTCAAGTCTTTTTATTAAACTTTAAGTTTTTCTCTTGTTATTCTTCTTGGCAACATTTTATACCCTTTTGTTCTTTTAATCTACAAACCCTAGTTTATCTCTTCTTGTTTTTAAATTCGCATAAAAAAAAAAAGAACTAGGAAAAGAAGAAAAGAAGAAAGAAAAAAAAAAGGAACGAAAGATTATAATTGATTTATTCCTATTTAAGGAGTAAACCCTGTTTAATTAGGTTAAAGAGTAGACCTTATTGCTTTTTAGTTCCTACAAGAATTCAAATTTAATTATTCTTTTTTTATGTATTACAATTTAATCTTATTGCTTTTTTCTAACCTATAACTTATGTTCATTATGATTTTTAAATTTCTTTGATTCTAATTTATTGGAATTAATTAGTAATAAAATGACTTTGATTGAGGTTTTTTAATTTAATAAAGAATTAAGAAAGAAAATTTAAGTGGTAAAAGGTAGGAGTATAAACACATATTAAAAAAAATCTTTAAAGGCTATAAACATGAGGTGGTGTGACACTATTTTTGGGTGAAACACATAAAGGAGTGTTTTGTTGAGGTATCTTAGCCATTTTGTGTAGAATTAACACTATATCTTCCAAAGACAAAGGTGAAGTTGAGAAGGAGGGTAGTGATGTGTCATTTATGATCGAATTTATGCAACTACAATTTAAGTGAATGAACATCAAATTTACTAATATAAGAGGTATGACAAAGAAACAAGCCAATACAATAGCAAAAGTGCCAAGGAGGTATGGGGGTCGTGAGGTTCCTAATACAAAAAAGTATGAGATAAGACTATGGCCATGTAAATAATGTAGAAGATAATGAATTTGATGATCTAACTACTTTCGTCAGAATTGCCAATAATAGAAATGGTCAAAGAGATCATAAGAAGTGAGACACCTATGATTGTAATTTTGGTAGCATTAAATGAAAATTCCTTCAGTTCAAGGAAAAAATGAGCAATAAACCTATTTAAAATGGGAGAAGAAGGTTGATTTGGTCTTTAGCTATCACAACTACTTTGAAGAGAAAAAGTGAAACTTGTTGTAGTTGAATGTACTAATTATGCTATTATTTGCTAGGATCAACTTGTTTTGTCTAGGAGAAGGAATCATGAAAGGTTTACTAATACATGGGAGGAGATGAAGGCTATCATAATGAAGAGGTTCCATCCCTAATCACTATTATAGGGATTTGTACTAAAGGCTCTAAAGGCTCACTTAAGGCACCAAGAGTATGGAGGATTACCCCAAGGAGATGGAAATTACCATGATTTAGGCTAATATGGAGAAGGATAGAAAAGTAACCATAGCTTGTTTCTTACAAGGGCTAATAGAGATATAATTAATGTAGTTGAATAGTAGTATTATGCGGAGTTAGAAGACATCGTGCACATGATAATGAAAGTTGAGAGGATAGAATTTGGGTTCCGTATGATTTGGATAGAATTTGGGTTCCATATGATTTAGATAGAATTTGGGTTCCACTTCATCCTAAAAGCCGATTTGGAGAAAAAAGGAAGAGAGGGCTTATTACAATTCTAAGGTTAAATCATATGAGAGTAAGGAAGTAAGCCATAATAAGTAAAAAAGTAATTTTAATTTCCAACCTAGTAAAAATAGAGATATTAAATGTTTTAAATGTCTAAGAAAGGGACATATTGCATCTCAGTGTTCTAATAAGCATACCATGGTGTTGTGGGAGAATGGTGATATGCAGACTAAAGGTGTGTTTGATGATGACTTCATGCCATCATTTGATGATACAAGTGATGGAAAGGAGTATCTAATTGAGGGAGATGTGTTGGTGACTAGACAAGTATTGAGCATACAAACCAAGAAAGATGATGAAGTGCCAAGAGATAGTATCTTCTATACACGATGTCATATCAAAGATAAGGTATGTAGTATGATTGTTGATAAGGGTAGTTGTACAAATATAGCTAGCATTACTTTAGTTGAAAAGTTTAATTTATTTACCATGAAACACCTTAGCTCATATAAGTTTTAATAATTGAATGGGTGTGGTGAAATTAAGGTGAATAAGTAAAGGTTAGTACTATTTACAATTGGGAGATATACTAATAAGGTCTTGTATGATGTTGTACCCTTCCAAGCTAGGTATATTTTGTTGGAAAGACCATGGCAATATGGTCAGTGTGTCATATTTGATAGGTTTAAGAATAAGTACACTTTTGTAATAAATGATAAACTTGTTACTCTTACACTTTTAACACCTTAAAAAGTTTATGAAAATTGATTGGGGAAAGGAGGGAAAGAAAGGAGGGAAAAGAGATGATACCAAGAGAAAAGAGTTTTCTATTCAACACAACTTATTGTTGTACTTTTGTACAAAGAGGCTTATTTTAGTATTAATGAGTTTAACTCTTCTTTGCCTAGTGTTGTTTCTCTTTTGTAAGAATTTGGTTATTTTTTTCAAAGAACTAGGTGGATTACCACCTTTGAGGGAAATAAAATATCAAATTAAATTCATCCATGGTGCAACAATTTCAAATTGATTGAGCTATAAAAGTAATCTTGAGGAGACAAAAGAGTTTCAAAGGCAAGTTGATGAGCTTATGACAAAGGGATATTTAAGGGACAACATGTGTTAATGTATAGTTACAATATTGCTTGTATCTAAGAAAGATGATGAGACTTGGAGAATGTGCATTGATTGTAAAATAGCCAATAAAATCACTAAAAGGTGACCAATTGCTTATTTCAGTGAAAACTAAATGGAGCAACTTTTAGTATCCTACTTATGATAAGGACATGTATGCATTGGTATTAGATTTAGAGATATGGCAACACTACCTTTGGTTAAAGAGTTTGTCATCCATACTCACTATGAATCCTTGAAATACTTGAAGGGCAAGGAAGGTTGAACAAGAAACATGCCAAATAGGTTGAATTCATTGCAACCTTTCCTTGCGCAATTAAATATTAACAAGGAGAATGTGGTAGTTAATGCATTATCTTGTAAGTATACCTTTGTCTTTACACTTAATGCAAAATTATTCGGATTTGAATATATTAAAAATTTATATGTGAAAGATCCTAACTTTACAAATGTGTATAGCATATATGAGAAGTCACATTCTAGGAAATTTTATAAGTATAAGAGTATCTTCTTTTAGGGAAATCATTTATGTGTACCTATGAAATTTTTAAGGAAGTTAGTTCTTAGTTGAGTATTTCTTTTGGCCACACATGAAACAAGATATTTAGAGGGTGTGCAAGAAGTGCATAACATGCAAATAAGTTAAATTTAGAGTTTTACCCCATGACTCATACACCCCTTTACCCATGCCTAACCAATATTGAGTTGATTTATCTATGAGCTTTTTGATAAAGCTATTATAGTCAAAAAAGGGTAGGGATTCTTTACTTGTTATTGTTAATAGATTTTTAAAGATGACCTATTCCATCTTATGTCATAAAAACTAACAATGCAAATAATGTGATTGAATTATCCTTTAGAGTCGTAGTATACTTACAAGACATGCCTTAGAGTATCATTTTAGATTGAGATACATAGTTCTTCAACTACTTCTAAAAGACTTTGTGGGTTAAATTAGGTACTAAACTAGTGTTCTTAATTACTTTCCATCCACAAATATATGGGTAAACTAAGGTAGTTAATTGAACTCTTTTTACTTTGTTGTGTGTTATTATTCAATGAATTTAGAAAAGTGGGAAGATTATTTGTTGCATGTAAAGTTCACATATAATAAGAATGTTCATTCTGCTACTAGTTACTCTCAATTTGAAATTGTGTATGGTTTTAATCCTTTAACTCCTTTGGATTTGACACCTTTCTCTATTGATAAGTATGCTAGTTTAAATGGTGATTGCAATGTTGAAATAGAGAAGAAGTTGCATGAGAAGATGTGGTAACAAATTGCAAAACAAACTAAGTAATATGCAACTTATACAAAAAAAGAACAAGAGAAGGTAGTATTTAAATCTGATGATTAGGTTTGAGTGCATATGCATAAGGAAATGTTTCAGATTTAAAGGTGCTCAAAGCTATAAGCTAAAGGAGATGGTCCATTTCAAGTGGTAGCATGGATTAATGACAATGCCTAAATGTTAGACCTTGTTGATGAGTAAAATGTGAGTGCAACATTTAATATTTCTCATCTTTCTCCTTTTGATACAAATGATAATCTAGGGAGAAATCCTTTTGAAGAGAGGGGGAATGATGAGATCTATGGAGGAGGTAATGCATGAACGACTTTTAAGGATCTATTGAGCATTTATGAAGGGTTAATGACACGTTCAAGGGTTAAAAAAAAAATGAAAGAAGCACTAAATGAGCTAATTGAGAATATTTGAGCTAACCAAGTTACAAATGGCATAAATTCATCCAATGGCATATATTCAAGCTTGAAAGAAGATTAAGACTTTATTAATATGATTGAAGTACTTAATGAATTAAGGTTATGTAATAAAATTCACTCTCAAGTAGGAGTTTTTTATAAAATAGAAAGTTGTTATAAAATAGGAGTTTACAGTAAAATAGGAATGTTCCTATCTTTTAAGAGTATATCATTGGCTCTAGTTTTAGGATTTTGAGGGTTGTTATTTCAATGTATAAATAGACTTGATTTCATTATTAAAAGGTAAACAATTATATAAATTAAAAAGTCAACATTTTTTCCTTTGATTCTTTTAAGAACTAAAAACCTTATTAACAACTAACTCTTTTTGTATCATTCAACCTTAACTCATTACTTTAAAATTCGTTCTTTTTTGGAGTGTGTTATGCATATTTTTATTTATACCTTACATTCATGTTCCATTAAACGCTGGGTCTAAAGTTTGCATAATTAAAATTTGACTTGACACTTTTGGGTTCTTGTTTGATTCCCTATGTGTGTTAGATCACTAAGTCTCACCTTTTAGGGTTCACATTACACCACCAAGTATGGGGTAGTCCTCCTTGAAGCCTTCATTACTCAAGTAATGGTTCCTTCCTATGGGAAAGGTTAAATAAGGATATCAATGGATAACCCTTAATCTCAACTCGTAGATACAATGACTAACATACTTATGATATCCTTTTTTTTAGTTCAAAAACAAAAAAGAAATTAAAAACATAAGTAATAAATGAAGGTTTCTAACACTAGCACATATAAAGATTAAAGCTATCAAGCATATTCAAGTTACAACAATTTGCTCTTATTAATAAGGAGGCCCAAATCTATATACTAGGTTCAATTCATAACAAGGCCCAAGGGGCCCTAAGTCAAGGTGATGAAGTAACTTGTGAATTTTAAGCATTTCTTTGTGAGTTAATGACAAGGTCATGATATAGGACACGTGATGAAAATTATCTTATATTATTATACAATTATTATTGTAATTTTTATTATTATCATTTTATTGTTTATTTAGAGTATTTTAGACTATTTAAGAGATTTTAAAAGATTATTATCTTTAGGCTTAAGTTTAAGGATATGAATATTTTTATTTATTTGTTTCCTTATCAGTTAGTTTTGTTAGGGTTAAATAGGCTTGTAAACCTAAGGTATAGTTTATTAATTATCAGAATAGTTATCAACTTTTGAAACTTCTTATATGTTGTTTGGTAGAATTTATAAACCCCATAAAGGATCAATGAAGTATTGACCTTTGGTTATCTCCTTTTTAGGCTTTCATTCTACGTCAAGTAGTATCAAAATTTAGATTTGTCTAGTTTGATACATCTCACATCTTTATGATTCTATTTTGCATCAAATGACATTAAACTAGGTTTCTCTTGGTTTGATGTCATCCTATGGAGTTTGAAGTAACCTTTTCAATTACATTGATCGTGAAAGGAAGGCTTTTTGTAAGGTTCCTTTTTAGATTGTGAATACAATAGATCTTTTATTGTAAATATTGCTTGTAGTCAGTTTGTTTGTACACACATTCATGAGTTTGAAGATATTTTTGTTTGCAATGGAAATTTCTTGATTAAGGATTTTTTAAGATGCTTTTGTGGTCTTAAGGTCTAGTTCAAATATAAAGATGTTTTGGAGGAGAAAATGATGAAATTTTCATATTCAAAATTACAAGATGGTGGAGTTGATTGGTGGAACTACACTTAAATTACAAATTTAGATCTAGTGAATCAAAAATTTCCTTATGGGTAAAGATGAGAAATTTATTGGTCATTGAATTTTATGGCGATATAAATTTGATACACTTTTAGATCAAGTTAAAAAGAGATTTAATTCTTATTTTCTACCAAATATTGAGTTTATGGATTCATCTTTAAATAATGAAGATTTGCTTTCTTAGTCTTCCACTAATGTTAGTTTCATGTCCAAAAAGTACTATCTTTGGAGTTTAATGTTGGCAAAGTATCAATCATTCAATAGGACATGGGTCAAAAAAAAGTGGAAATACTTATTACTGATTGCAACATGATTTAGAAAGTTAATTTGTGTTCCAATGAAGGTATTAAAGATTTAAAAGATTGTGATAGTCAAAAGATTAATTTATCAATATATTCAATTAACCTATAAGGTGAACCCATAACTTATAGGTTTTAAAATCTTGTTGATTATTTACTTCCATTGCCACATAATGTTGATTTTATTTGGTAGAGAAATTCAATACCATTTCAATGTCCTTATTATTGAGGTCATTAGTCCAAAGAAGATTCATAAGCAATGGTCTATGTGTAAGTCTAAATAATTGAAGTGCTCAATAGTCCAAAAAAGATTAAAGAGTTGTAACGGATGCTCTATTTCCCATCTTCACTCTTGAATACCCTAGGTTCATGTTCCTTCAAATATTAGGTCTAGGGTTTGTCTTATTAAACTTTGATTTAGCATTCCTAGTTGTTCTTTGATTCCTTGTGTGTGTTGGGTCCTTATGCCATGTCTTTTTGGGGTTTTCTGCATCAATTTTCAAGCCATTTAATGATTTCCTTTTTCATAACCTCTTTCATGATTGGATTAAGTCTTCTCTATGTTTCGATTGTAGGATTAAAGTCTTTTCTAACAAAATCTTGTCCATACAAAGTGAAAGATTGATGCCTTGAATGATTTAATGATAAATAATGCTTTTTTTGACACACATTGCACTACACTTAACCAAGTAATATCTGAGATAGGATAAATAATGTCATTTTCAATCAATTTAATGATTTCTTTTTTCACAACCTCTTTCATGATTGGATTAAGTCTTCATTATGCTTCAATTGTAGGATTGAAGTCTTTTTTAACAATATTTTGTGCATACAAAGTGAAAGACTAGTGCCTTGAATGATTTAATGATAAATAATGCCTTTTTTTGGCACACATTGCACTACACTTAACCAAGTACTATCTGAGATAGGATAAATAATGTCATTTTCAAGCCATTTAGCGATTTCTTTTTTCACAACCTCTTTCATGATTAGATTAGGTCTTCTTTCTACCTTGAAAGACTAATGCCTTGAATGTTATCTATAGACCAACCCATTGCTTGCTTGTACTCTCTCAACACCATTAGTAGCTTCTCTTCTTGCACATCATCAAGTGTATAGGTGATTATCATCAATAGTGTTGATGATTCCCTTAAGAAAGGATATTAAAGGTGATTAGGTAGTGACTTGAGCTTTAACATTAGTGACTCCTCTATAAATGGCTTGATTATGTCTTAGCTTGATGAAGAATCCTAGGAATCAAACTTTGTTTTTATCCCAAATAATTTTGATTGTGCTTTTAACAAGCTAGCATATTTAATTACCTCCAACTCATCCACAATGTGTACATTTATAATGGCTCCTTCTAGAGGATTTGTTAGATGATCATTTAAAGGAAAGTCTTCCACAAGCTTGTCCCCCACATCAATTATGAAGCAATTGTCAAGCTTAATAGGGAATTTCATGACTTTGAATACATTGAACTTGACCTTTTGATCTTGAACTTATATGGGGAGTTCACCCTTTTGCACATCTATCAAAGTTCCCCTAACAGCTAGAATTGGTCTTTTAAGAATAATAGGAATTCCACAATCCTTTACCATGTCCAAGATAATAAAATTTATAGGTAGAATTAGTTTTACAACCTTCATAAGGACATCTTTAGTTACCCCCCTTAAATGTTCCAAATTTCTTATTGAAGCTACTTGACTTTAAAGATTAGTTCTTTTCCATGTATTGCATAAACATCTCTTTTAATGTTGATTTCTTTTCTTGAGATTGCATGGGTTAAGAAATTCCAAGATAGCTTAACATCAGTTTCGTGGTTGGTGGTTGTTGACTCATGTCGTTGCTTTATGAAAAATTAAGGTGAATTTTCCATCTTGTATTGTTGAAGTTAGTGTGAGGATTGTGTTGCTACATGTTGTAATTAGCAACATATTGAACACTTTTATTATTCATAGAACATCTTTCACTAGATTAGCTACCACCACAAAGCTTACAACTCATTACACCTTGCACAACATTGACTTCCATTTGGTTAAATTTATTTGGTAAGGCTACCACTTTTGTAGTGATGATTGAAATGGCATTGAGCTCATAAACTCTAGCTACTCTCCTTTGAGCCATCCTCTATGAATTCCACTTATACTTGTTTGAAGCCGTCTCATTAATTAGGTTATATACCTCATTAATAGTCTTACTTGTCAAAGCTCCTATAATTACTACATCATTGGTAGTTTGAGTGGAACTAATGAGTCTATTGTGGAATGTTTGAACCTAAAGCTATTTAGGTAGACCATGGTGAGAACGTCTTTGAAATAAATCCTTATATCTTGGTAGGCAAGAAGAATTTAGAAAGAAATTTTTGTGTCAACTCATCCAATGGGGTGATGGAACCAAATGGTAATGAATTCAGCAAATTTTGCCTTGTCTCTAAGTAAGAAAGGAAATACCCTTAGCCTGATTGCATGATTCAAACACCATTAGGTTTGAATGAATCATAAATCTCCTAAAAAACTTGTAAGATGGAAGTTTAAATCATCATTTGGAAGGCCTTCAAATTGAATAGCTATTGGGATCATTTGAAGCCAATTTGATTTCACAATTATTGGCTTATATAGCTACCCTCTTATAATAGAATGGATTCCATTTACAAGAGGGACAAAATAATCTTTAAGCTCATTTTGCTCCTAATTTGCAATAACCTCAACCATTATAAAAGTTAAAGCCTACTTTTTCTTGTTTCTCCTTATTTGAGAGATGGTCCTCTCAATAATGGCACTAATTCAACACTTTTTGAACTTGATATGCAAGAGCGGAAATTGTACCTAAAAAATAAGAATGTAAATCCAAATTAAGACTAATCATTAGTGGTAATAATATAAGTGAGAATAATGAGCAATTCCTTAATAATGGTGCCACAAACTTATTGTTAGAATTTAAATACTTCGGCACTCGTGCAAGTATACACAATCAAAGAAGTAGTACAATGAAGAATTTCTTTAAAGATCGATCCCATAAGTAAATTCAATAGTGCAATTGATAATGAAAAATAGCCTAGAGTATGTAGTTTCAAGTAACAATTAGTTTGATCAATTTAACAACCTCTTCCAATAAGTTGATAAACAAACTCCATTAAATTGAAACATTATATTCCTATGTAAATTCATTTAAAGAAGCTCATTAATATTGAACATTCTTTAATAGTTTCACATCTTGCAAAGGCATATTCTTATCCAATGTAATGATATATCATTTTATTCATTTGCCTTAATTTAGGTTATCTCATATAAGAATCATCTAAATCTTGCAATTCATTCAATTGTTGATCTAACAACAAAAGCTTTATGAACAAAATAAAGCAAACAATCAATAATGTGATGTAGTTAACCAAGAGTGAAAAATCATGCCAACTTCAACCTAAAGATCCATTACAATCTTAGACAATCAATTCAATCCATGTTTGACATATTGAAATTAAACATGAACATCAATGAATATGGAAAAAGGTTGAAAATAGAGTTAAGGGCACCAATGTTTGTTGCCTAGAACATAAAGACTAAAAATTTTTCAACATTTTGATCCAAATCCTTGCAACATGTTCTACTCCTTCAAGTGTCCAAGTCCTAACTCTCTCTTTGACCACTATGTTTTTCTTTTTTCAAATTAGTTGCTAGATGCCCTGGAACTCCACTACTCTTTTCCTATTATCCTCATCTTGAATCTAATCTTTACATTTCAAATTCAAATGTAGAAAATCAGATATTGCATGAAATTTAAAAGAAGATTCCCCTAAATTTTAGCAAGAATAGATCACCTTTCTTTCCTTTACATTCCATTTGTCATAAACTTATATCTTATAGCCAAGTTTGCTCCAAGATATTAGAGGAATTGGGCTTAGCTTTCAAATAAGAGTTGTACTTTTATCTCTTATCTTTAATTTTCCATGAGAATCTAATCAATCAAAATTATAGGTAGAAAGTTATGCCCATAATTTACTAATATGTCAAATCTAGATATCTCCCTTCTTGTTGGTTCTTGGTGCCTAAATTTTCAATAATCATTTGTTGCATGCATTATGGGCATGGATGGATTGTCCTTTTGAATGCCATCTCTATAGTTCTTTAAGTCTTTTATAAGATCTTTGACTCCCTTTTCTTGAATTCCCACCATTAAGCTCCAATTAATCTTACAAGACAATTTCATAATATTTAATCCAAAACCATGCTCTTTGAGATACTATCATCATGAAAATCACTAATTTAGAGATGTAAAATTGTGTATAAAAATGAGCTCATCACATTTCTAGCTAGGAAGGCTTTTCCTTTCATTCTAATGAGTCATTCACACAAAGGAACCATGAAATTATGTTAAAAGACTGCACCACTAATCCATGATTTCTAGGCAATGTGCATGTTATTATGTCTAATACTAAATGTATTTTAGTTCATCTAATAAAAAAGCTATTACTGTTGGTTAGCTTTCTCTAATATGAGAAAATTATTCACTTGTTTGAAATATGATACCATCTTTTAATTGCTTGACAATAAGAATTCTCTTCTAATTTAAATCCATCGGAGTCCATTAAATAAAAGAGCTATTACTCTTAATTTGCTTTCTTTACAAGGAGAGAATCTTTTAGTGCATGAAATTTCAGTCCATCACCTAATTCCTAGAAAATAAGACTTCTTCTTTTATTACAATGAATCCATCCCAAAAAATAATTAGGAAAATAACATCCATGTCTACAATGAACATTAATTTTGTTAAAAACAAGCACATCAATTCACTTTAGGTAGTCTAAATAATTTAAATTTCATCAAACAAAATGATTGTGCTTTATTTTTTATATGGATAAATTGGTTTATTATGTAAAAGATGAGATTGACTCTTCATTTCTTGCTAGTAAAGCTTTTCCTCTCTTCCATAGAGTCATTCACACATAAAAATCATGAAATTAGCTTAAATGTTTACACCGAAAACTAATTACATTGCAAGATGCACATTATTATGTTTTGGCTAATCTGTATCCATTAAAGTTTATCCATCAAATAAAATTTTACTCTTAATTAGCTTTCTTCACTATAAAATAATTATTCATTGCTTGAAATATGAGAACATTTCTTGATTACATGATAATAAGACTTCCTCTCTAGGTACCCTTAAATCCATTGAAGTTCGTCAAATAAAGGAGCTATTACCCTTGATTAGCATTCTTTACTAAAAGAGAATTGTTCATTTTTTTTGGAACTTAAGATTGTCAATTGATTCCTTACTAATAAGGCTTTTCTTTTGGTTGCATGAAATCATTCACAAAAAATTATCATTCAATGAGTTATTGCCCTTAATTAGCATTCTTTGTTAAGAGAGAATTATTCTTTACTCAAAACTTAAGAATGTCAATTAATTCCTTGGCAATATGGTTTCTCCTTTCATTCAAAAGAATAATTCACACAAAATGATCATGCAACTAACATGCATGATTACACCAAATATTAATTTCATTGCAACATGCACTTAGATACACCTTTGGTAGTTTAAATCCTTTGAAGTTTGTCAAATAAAGGAGCCATTTATCCTAAATACCTCTTGATATTTGTATATAATGGTTCATTGTTGGAAATATGTACCTAACACTTTAGTTTTAGCAAATAAGGCTTCTCCCTTCATCACAAGGAGTCATTTGCTAAAAGAAATCATGGAATTACTTTAAGGTTTACACTGATTGCTAATTTCACTCCGAGATGCACATTTTATGTCCATTTTAGTCCAAGCAATAGAGAAACTATTATTCTTTATTAGCTTTCTTTATTATGAGAGAACCATTCGTTACTTAAAATATAGGAACTTCTCTTGATTAATTAACCTTAAGACTTCCCCTCTCAATAGTTTGGCTACATTAAAGTCCATCAAATAAAGGAGTTATTGCTCTTAAATAATTTTCTTTACCGAGTGAGAATCCTTTAATGTTTGTAACATGAGGTTGTTGACAAATTACTTGATAAGAAGGCTTATCCTTTTGTTACAATCATTCACACACATTGATCATGCAATTAACATTTATGTCTATATTGGACTTTAATTTTGTTGTGACATTTGTATTAATACACCTTGATTAGTCAATTGAACTCTATATATAGATATATATATATATATATAAAGAGTTATTCATTTTTAATAGCTTTTCCTACTAGCTAGAATGGTCCATTACCTAAAAAATGAGACAAACACTTCATTTCTAGCTAATAAGGCTTCCCCTTTTATTCAAATGAGTCATTTGCAAAATGAAATCATTAAATTACTTTAAATATGTACACTAATCATTGCTTTCACTACGAGATGCACATTATTATGTCTTGGGTTATGTGAATCCATGAAAGTCCATTCAATAAAAAAGTTATTATTCTTGATTAGGTTTTTTTAACTATGAAATAACCATTTATTTACAACTTAAGACCATTAATTGATTCGTTGACAACAAGGTTTCTCCTTTCATTGTATGGAATCATTCACACAAAATGAGTTTGCACCTAACATTGGATAAGTTTGCTAATGGGTCAATAACTAATTTTTCAAATCCTAATCACAAACTTAAAAAAAAAAAAGGTCTAATCAAAGTCAAAATTGTTAGAAATAACGCATGATTAGGTTAAAAACATTATTCAATTCAAATTTTTCACTAATTGCCAACATGTAGCCCAACTAAAGGCTATATGGCCAATTAGCTTTATCCCTAATCAGATTTTTAATCTACATAGAACCTTATTTTTCTCTCTCATTATAAGGTAGATTTGTTGTCTCTTTTCCTTCTTTTTCTTTCTCTCTTCCATCTTCATTCTCTCTCTCTCTCTCTCTCTCTCTCTCTCTCTCCCTCCCATTCTCACTCCCTTTTTGATTTGGTAGCAAACTCCCTTTTTGATTTGGTAGCAAACCCAAAGGAAAATCCCACTCAAGTAAGAGAGCTTATAATCTTAAACCTAAAAGAGAAATAAAAGTAGAAACAAGTATTATCTAGACCAAAGGACCAAAAATATTAAATTAAAATCATGTCTTGCTACTAGTGTGACTATCCTTTATGTGTGAAGACTTCATGGACTAATATTAACCTAGGTCAAAATTTTAGGGATTGTGCCTTATTTTAATAAGCTAAAAGTAGTCCATGCTAAAATTTTTCTTGGTAATTTTAAGGTAAAAATTTGGCTAGTTTTGCTGGAATTTTGAATTGATAGAGATAAGAAGCATATGATTCCTTCTTAATGGATAGATTTCCCACTATAGTCTAAGGTGAGCAATATTATTCCTGAATTGTTAAGAATGATTTCCATTTCTGACAATGCAACTAAGAAAAATGGAGGTGATCACAATGCCTATGGGTCTATTTGGTTCTCATATGGGCGTTGTTGTTCCTTATTACAATTAGAGAGAGTGTTGGAGCTAGTGGAGATGAATCTAGGATAAAAGCTAAAATAGATAAGGGAAAGGAGGATGGAAAGTAAAAATTAGGAATTTTTATATCTCTAAGATGGGTATAAGGCTAGAAAGCAAAGTAAGCTTAATATGGGTAGGATGTTGAGTGGTTTAGCTATTTTAAATTTTCTACTTCTAGCTTATAGAAATGGAATTAAGCAATTATTACACTAAGTAATTTAATAAAGATGTAAAATCAATGAAATATCTAGTGGGAACAAAAATTCATCTTCATTGTTTATAAGATAATCAATGCAATATAAAAAACAAATAGCTCAAAAGTGAACAAAGTAAGTAGCCATTGTCCATTTCAAAGCAAAACACCATTGTCATATACACAAAATTTATCTTAATATACCTAATATACTAAGTATACTAATTTTCCTAAAGTATCAAAATTTAGCTAAAAGGTTTGTACCAAAGAAAGTAATTCGTACTATATTGCTCTAATATTCAAAAAAAAAAAAAAACTTTGGTAACAGGTCATAAATGCTTGTAACAAGAAAAGAAAAAAGGTACATATGACAATGTGCTTAACCAAAAGGGTAAACAAGTCAATTATAAATAGTAAACTCTTGAGTGCCCACACCATGCTTTAGATCTGCTACAAATGTGGATCCATTTATTGCTTTAGTACCTTTTGCTGTCTTTTGTACCTCTCATTGTGTGGTTCTTAAGGATTGATGATATTAGGCCCTTTTCACTTTGTAGGCTTCTAGGGAATCACTTTTTTTTCTCAAAACATGACAAATTAAAGATAGATGCTAATGGTAATTATTGTGCATAATTAACAAATATTTAGGTCACTAACTAGTCTTGGAATCTTAAGAGGTCAAGTAACTAAGGTATTATTGTAAGTCCTCTTGTTATGGTATGCTTTATGCCATATGTTGCAAGTTAAATTGACACCCCTCTTACTGAGCTTGCCAATATGGCTATGAGCCTTACCATTAGTTCTAATTCTCTCTATATTTTTTTTAGGTCTTCCTAACACCCTCCTTATAGGTAGTGGATTAATTGGATCCTTACTAGTTTTCATCTAAAAGTGTTGATCCTAAATGAGATTCTTCATGACTAAATAACTTTATAAGTATTTTTGCTTAGTGTACCTAATGGTGGAGAAAATTTAGAGTGTATACCTAGATGCATCCCAAGACTTACATGAATACGTCCTTTTTTCCAATTCCACTATATACCTGATACCCTATGAACTATCTCATACCCATTTGCTCCATTAAAAACAAGTTAACAATCAAAATTGTCCTTTCCTCCAACATTTAATTTTCTCCTAATCCTATTATTGATTTTAATGGGAGATGCTCATTCTTATATCTTAAGTAGTTTAAATCCACTAAATTTCATTAAATAAGAGAGTTATTGCTCTTAGTTTGTTTTATTTACCATGACAAAACCATTCATTGCTTGGAAATTGAGACCATGAATAAATTCCTTAGAAATAAGGCTTATTTCATTACATAGAATCATTCACACAAAATGATCATACAATTAACATTCATGTCTACACTAAACATTAATTTTATGGTGACATACACATCTATAAACCATAGGTAATTTGAATCCTTTGAATTAAGTCAAACAAAAGAGTCTTTCATCTTGATTTGCTTTTATTACATGAATAGAATGTTTTAGTGCCTAAAATATGAGATCAACACTTCATTTCAAGCTAATAAGGCATCTCTTTTCTTTCTCAGGTGTTATTCATAGACAGGAATCATGAAATTACTTTAAATGTCTATACTGATCACTAATTCCATTATGAAAAGTATGTTGTTACGTCTTAGGTTGTTCAAATCCATTAAAGTACATCCAAAAAGGAGCTATTACTATTGATTAGATTTCTTTACTATGAGAGAACTCATTGCTCAAAATATGAGATCATCTCTTGATTACTTGACAATATGACATCTCTTCTAAGTAATTTAAATACATTGAAGTCCATCTAATAAAAGAGATATTACTCTTGAATAACTTTCCTTATTAGAATAAAATCCTTCATTGCTTACAACTTAAGATCATCAACTAATTTCTTGAAAATAAGGCTTGTCATTTCATTATAAGGAATAATTCACACAAAATTTTCACAAAATTAACATCTATGTCTACAAAAAACATTAAGATTATTGTCATATGTGCATCAATAAACCTTAGGCAGATTAAATCTTTTGAATTCCTTCAAGCAAAGGAGTCATTCATCTCGACTAGCTTTTCTCACATTAATAATATGACTCATTGTCTTAAAGATGATACTGTCACATCATTTTTAACTAATAAGGCTTCTCTGTTTATTCAAAGAAGTTATCCACACAACAAAATTATGAAATTTACTTAAATGTTTACCCTAATCACTAATTCCACTGTATATGGTATTATGTTTTAAGTTGTCCAAATCCATTGAAATCTAATAAGTATGTTATGTGCATTATATTTATTCTCTTATATTTAACTTTTTTAGTGTCTTTTCTTCCTAAAATGTACTTATTGGAGATGAATTTATGTTTGAGGAGAAGACTAAATGGATTGGAGCTAATTGGAAATTTAAAGATGTGGTTTCGAGTAAATATGACCACTTGAGAGCAATTTGGAAATTCATATTTTAAACATTATTGAATGGATTTAGGGCCTTCAAAAGAATTAAAATAGTCATCTTGAACTTTCCAAAATATGTTGTAGAGATCTAGATAGAGTTGGGTCATGAACTATTGTCCTTAATCTAGCATATAGGCTAGTCAAAGCTATTCTAATTTAATTAGGAGTTCTTTAACTAAGCTAAGTTGGTTCTAAAGAGGAAATGGCCAATTGTCTTTTAGTTATTTTTGTTTCCCTTCAAAGTTAAAATAGACATGTTAGGGTACCAAAAGGCAAAGATATACATAGACCTCTCTTCTCTTTCTTTCTTGTGCACACTCATATGATATACAAAGCTAAGGTTTTATTTTCAATTATAAGGATTAAAGTAACTAGAGGAAGCATTGTAAGATTTATTGGTTTTTATTTCTAATATGATTCTTTACTTTAAATTCTCATATTCTTCTATTATAATTATTATTCATAATTATATTATTTGGTTGTTAAGATATATACTTAATAATTATACTTTATAATCTAGTGCTAATTTACAATTTAAGTGAGCAATTGTTTGATAATTCTAATACTAAGTAGCAAATAGAAATTGATAATCATCACAAATTTTTGCCTAATTTCAATGAAAAACATGGTCTAAAATTGAAAAATAAACTTGTGAATTTATTCTTTATATTTGGCTATCTTTCTTATTTTAATGTTATTAATAAATCACTAATTAATTAAACTCAATTTTTGTGAATTTGACATTTACTTACCCTAATTACAAACTTGTTAATTGAGTGTTCTAATTCAATTAGAAGTTCTCTAACTAAGCTAAGTTGCTTCTAAAAAGGAGGTGTCTAGTTGTCTTTAGGTTATTTTTGTTTCCCTTTAAAGTTATAATTAGACATGTTAAGGAACTAAAGGCAGAGATATACATAGACCTCTCTTTTCTTTTTCCTTCTTTTTTTATTGTGCACACACCTATGATATGCAAAGTTAAGGTTTTATTTTCAATTATAAGGATTAAAGTAATTAGAGGAAGCATTGTGAGATTTAATGGATTTTATTTCTAATATGATTCTTTACTTTGAATTCTCATATTCTTCTATTATAATTATTATTTATAATTATATTATTTGATTGTGAAGATGTATAATTGACAATTATTCTTTACAAGCTAATGCTAGTTTGAAATTTAAGTTTACAATTGTTTGATAATTTTAACACTAAAGTAGCAAATAGAACTTGATATTCATGATTAAATCTTTGCCTAATTTCTATGAAAAACATGGTCTAAACTTAAAATATTAATTTGTAAATTTATTCTTTAAATTTGTCTATTTTTCTTATTTTAATCTTATCAATAATCACCAATTAACTAATTAATCAAAACTCAATTTTTGTGAATTTGATATTTACTCACCTTAATTACAAACTTTTCAATTGAGTGATTTATATTAATTTTGGTGTATTCACCAAACATCAAATTTTGGCATCATTGTTAGGGATTGATTATTTAACAAATTTGTTTTCTTATGATTGTACCCTTATATAACTTGTGTTGTAGACTTATAAGTTTGTTGAAGAGTCTAGCCAAAAGCTCCCTTGAATAAAAGACTACATTTAAGCCAACAAGCCTATGATCTTTCAACTTTTGCCAAGACTTAAACTCACACCAAGCCTTACATCATCATCAAGCTCATCAAGTGGCACTAAGACAAAAATCATGGCTGTAAATGCCAATAACAATAGTCAAACTCTTAAAGAGTTGGTGGCTCCTAATATAAACAAATAACCCTTTTGCATAGGTATCCTAATGTAGGTGTTGCATTTAAGTTAAAATCTGGCCTAATTCATCTCTTGTCAACTTTTCATAGTCTAGCAAATGAAGTTCCACATAAGCATCTAAAAGAATTCCATGTACCCTCTTCAAGCATGAAACCTACTGAGATATCTAAAAAAACAAATCAAGTTGAGGGCTTTCCCATTATCCTTAGCAAACTAACAAGGGATTGGCTTTATTAATTACCATTGGGATCCATTACCACAAAGAATGAGATAACAAGGTTATTCTCAAAGAAGTACTTTCCAAATTTTAGAGCAGCTACAATTTGAAGGGAGATTTAGGGTATTTAGCAATATAATAAAGAGTTTTTATATGAATATTAAGAACATTATAAGAAGCTTGACATGAATTAACCCTATCATCAAATCAATGATCAACTCTTAATCCAATACTTCTATGAAGGAATTCTTCCCATAGATAAAAGTATGATAGACACGACTAAAGGATGAGCATTAGTGGACAAAAACCCAAAAGCCATAAAAAATTTGATAGCGAACATGTCTGCAAATTCCCAACAATTTAGCACTCGATATAATTCACTATCTAACAATATAAAAAATGTAAGTACATCTTTCTTTCAACAACTTAATAATTTGACTTCTCTTATATGTCAAATGAGTGTAGGAAATATGCAACAAGTTTAGGTATGTGACGTTTGCTCAAATTAAGGACATATAACTAATATGTGTCAAACACTTTTAGATCATCCAATAAAGCAAGCCAATGCCATAGGAAGATTAAAGGGAATCACAATGCAAGTATAATCCTTTCTCCGACACTAACAATCCTGAATAAAGAGGTCATCCAAACTATAGTTATGGAAATCAACAAATGGTCCATAATAACTCTAATTGCCAATTTCAACAAGTGTTATCACCCTTTAATACCAACAAATGCACCCTAAAACTTAGGTATGTCTCTCGATGAAATTGTTAAGTCTCTTATTAATAACATCAAACAATTTCAACAAGAAATGAGGCCCTCGAATATTAAGCTATGCCCACCAACTATAAACCCATCAAAGCCCAACCATCACCACTTAAGGTAAGTCCTTTACCTCCTATTTCCTTTAATATTACCATACCTGCTTTCCCAAGTAGATTTTCAAAATCTAAAAAAGAGGAGCAAGAAAAAGAGATTTTGGAGATGTTTTGGAAAGGTGTAAGTAAACATACCCCTTATTGATGCAATTAAACAAGTATCTCAATATGCAAGGTTTCTTAAGAAATTGTGCACCTTTAAGAGAAAGCTCAAAGGTGATGAGAAAGTAAGTGTTGGAGAGAATATCTTGGTTATTATTCAAAGAAAAATTCCACCTAAATGCAAAGACTATGATACATTCACTATCCTTTACATAATAGGCAACACTAAATTTGAAAGAGTCATGCTAGATTTAAGAGCATAAATTAATGTTATTACGTCATACTTTATTTGTACTTTTATAAATATCAGTTTGTTAAAAGAAACTAGTGTGATTATACAACTTGCTAATTGATTTAATGCCTATCCTAAGATAGTTGTTAAGAATTTTCTTGTATAGGTTAATGAGTTAGCTTTTCTAGTAGATTTTTTACATTTTTGACATAAAGAATGACAATTTCCCAATTGGTCTAATGCAAATGGTTCCTAAGAAAACATAAATTACAATAGTTAAAAATCATTATGATGAGTTGATTTGCCCTCTAACTCAAAATGGATAGAGGATTTATATTGATTATTGTAACTTAAATGCTACAACTCATAAAGATTATTTTCCTTTAACTTTTATTGATCAAATGCTTAAAAGGTAATTGGTCGATCTCACTATTGTTTTCTTGATGGTTATTTAGATTACAACCAAATTGTGAATGCATTGGAAGATAAGGAGAATACAATATTTTTATGTCCATTTGGTACCTTTGCCTATCAAAGTATGCCTTTTGGAGTTTTCAATACTCTAACCATATTTCAAAGATATATAGTTCTTATATTTTTTTATTATATTGAAAAAATCATTAAATTTTTTATGGGTGATTATACCATTTATGGAGACTCTTTTGATGCATATTTGGACAACCTTATACTTAAAAAAATGCATAAAAATTAACCTTGTATTAAATTTGAAAAAATGTCACTTTATGGTAGAATAAGGTATAATTTTGGAGCATGTTCTTTCATCTAAGGGAATTGAAATTGACAAAGCTAAGATAAATCTTGATCAATCCACACCTTACCTTACAAGTGTCCAGGGAACTTGCTTTCTTCTTAGTATTGAAAGTTTATATTAGCGATTTATCAAAATAATTTTCAAAAATTGCATTGTCCTTATGTAAATTATTACAAAACATAATAGATAGATCTTCTAGTTTATGGAAAGAAAACAAAAAGGAAAACATAAATTTGGCATATGGTAATCATTGTTGTCATTGCTCCTAACAATAAAAACAATCTTGGAATTATTTACTGTAGTTTTTGACCATTCTTTTAAATGCAATGACCATAGCTAAAGATGGTTGTGTCTATATAATCCTTTTTTTAAAATAATATATTGTACCAAAAGAAAATGTATATTATTTTATAAAAACGTATTATATTATAGAAAATAAACTGTATTTTTTCAATTACAACAAAATTATTCATTATTGTTAATGGATCTAACCAAAAATTGTTAGTGTATCATGATTATAACCATAATGGTTAATTAGCAAAGGCATCACTGACTTTCAATTTTAGCAAATTGTGGTGATTATCATACAGGCATGACACTTATGCACATAAAAGATTATTTGTGGATAAAAAGGCAACAAGTCCTAAAAAGGAAGAAAAAATGAAATCTAAAGAAAAAATTCATTAAGGGATTTGTTACATGCAACTGAATTAAGAGAACAAATTGATGAGGAATAATTTTGACACCTTCTCTAAAATTTTGTGGACGATATAGAAGTAGGCTTTTATAATTCTTGCCTTCTCTTTGTTTTTGTGGTCTCTTTTCCTAAGAGAATAAATAGGTAAGGTGTTCATGTCTTGCATCTATATTTTTTGTCCTAATTGGGAGAATAAAATTGATCTTGTAAGAAGAGCTAGTCATGGTAAATCAACTCTCACATACACATTTGAATTGTGGAAAATGCAACTAGCCATCCTTTGAATGATGACATGAATATTTCATCAATTAGACCGCATGATTTGTTAGTCTAGATTAGGGATTATTCCTTAAGATCCAATTATGTGTGAGGGGATAGTAGGAAGCAACCTGAACCACTTAAAGGGTACACAAATTGTTAGACTCCAAAGATCTTCTAGTTTAGGTCATGTCCCAACCATTTAGTCCATAGAATTGAAATTGGGTGCTAAAATAGACTCTCTCTTCAACTAGTCCTAAAGAGTCGAAAGAATTAGTACATGTAATTCCACCCTCACTCTTCACCTTCTTCTTCTTCTCTTCCCCTTCCTCCTCCCCCTTCTCCTACTCCTTCACACTCTTTTTTGTACTCTTATCCTTTTCACTTGGAAGCTATTAATAAGCTTCCATTTGCTCACTTATTCAGTCGTGTTTTCTATAGTCGGTTGGTCCTTAACTGACGAAAGGATGTGGATAGTTTTAGGTCTTTGAGCTTCACCTTTGGTTGTCCTCTCATTTTAGTTAACCCCTTCATTGTCCTTTTCTTTGTATCTCCTACAATCTTTACAACTTTACTCTCATGAAGAGAGAATTGCATTGCTGCAATTCAGGAACAACTTTCCTACTAATTGTCCTATCAAAGTTGGTGAACAAATTGGTAAACCTAAGACAGAATCATAAAATGAGAGTGAACATTACTACTTATGGGATGGTATGGCTTATCATGGCTCAACTGTTCATGTTATTGGCATTAAACTCGACAATTCGCCTTGTCTGGTTCCAAATACTTTTACCAACCTTCAAGAATTAACTAATTTATTTCTATCTTATAATAATTTCAATGGTCATATATCATTTTTAGTCTTTAATCTCAAGTAACTTAATGGTTTGGCTTTTGAAAAATTAGAAACTAAGATCATTAATTATAGTTCAATTTAGATGAGGCTATTATTAATAAATTAATAAAATAATTGTTTATGAGCCTATGAAGCTTTAGGGAGTTAAAGATTGAATCCCTCACCTCCTAAAACTTCCACATTAATTTATATTTAATTAGGGTGAATTCATCCTTTCTAAGATATCTTCAAACTTACATAATCTCCTTCCTCTAACAACCAGCAACTATTAACTAAATATTTCACACTTCAAAAAAAAAAAAACCAAAGGTCAATGAGAACTATGTTCAATAATCCTCTTTCAAAAGACAAGCATGGTCATTCTTATTAGAGGACAATTTATCAATATCAACTAAATATTAACTATTAACTATTACACATTTTAAAATAAATACATAGAAGTTAATGGAGACAATATTCAATAACCCTCTTTCAAAAGACAAGCATCATCTTTTCTATTAGTGGATAATTTATAGCTTAATTTGTAATTGATGTATTTTATACCAATTTGCATACAATAATTCTAGCATGAGCAGAAATTTGGCAAAATAACATTTCCCAAGGTCTTCCACCCTATTACATAGAAACACACACTCTTTTAATGCACCTATTCACAAAAGTAAAATTTTAGAAAGAACTAAAATGAAAGCAATAAAAATAAAAAAGGTAAATAAAATATATAATGCAACAATAATTAAGAAGTACATTATATGTGTATGAGAAAGAGTTGTGATATATGGGAGAAAGAGAGACATGAGGTGGGCAAAATGTTATACGGTAAAGCCGATCTCAGGTGAGTCTAAATCTTCTTATTTCAATTGGCAAAATTACAACAATGCCTATTTTTCATTTGATTCAATAGAAGAATTAAGGACAAAAATATTAATTTTACAATAATGGTGTTCCTTTTCTCATTTTTCTACTTATTTCCTACCAAAAGTCGTATGAAAAATTTTCCTCCTCTTTCCATCATCAAATTGTGTAATTTAATCAAGAGAAAATATCAATAATTTATACAAGGAAAAATATTAATAATTTATAAAGATTGATTTGGGTTTATATTTTGATGTATAATTCAATGTTTGTTCTATATAAAATCAATAACCATACTTACTTATTTAAGACTATTATCTATTTAACAAAAAAGATATATATGTCTATAAATTAACTTTTCTTTTCAAATATAGTTTGATAAATACATTTAAAATATATAAATAGAATTGCAAATTACAATTTAGTCTAACTACAAAATTTCCAAAATTCATATCTAAAACTCTGAAATATAACTAATAAAAATCACATGTAAAAAATATATGTAAATGTACAAATATGATTGTAGATTATAATTTAGTTTTGTACACCAAACATCATTAACCATCAATTTTAAAAAACAAAAACAAGATCATTAATTATAGTTTCATTTTGTTTGATTTATAAGTTAAATCAAAGTGTTCACACTACTACTTGTTGATGTTCTTGTTTTTTTGTTTACTAAAAAACTTATTAAATGTGGATTATATAATAACAATAGTTCTTCTCATCCCATAAGCTTTATATCTTTTATCAAGATTAGAAACTAAAACTTCAAAATAAAGATTTAATTTTTTAACTACTAAAAGACTTTACATTCTAATTACATAGATCCCAATAATATTCACACTACTACTCCCGTAGATGTCCTCAAATCCGAACAATCTAAATTTCTTATAAACCATATTATGGTCTCCACATTTTCAGGACCATGTGCATCCTATGTATCAACACATACTTACTAAATATTTTCCTCATAACTTGTAAGATGTCATAGAGACATTTGAGGAGTCTAATATAAGTAACTAGGAAAGAAGAAAAGGGTAACAAATAGTAGGAAAATATTGAGCAACTTTCCCTTCAACATCTCCTTTGAAGTTTAACATTCTTTTTGGTTTGTAAATTATTAACTTTTGGAAGACAATTAGTCAGAAGAATGAAAAGCATATTGATTTAGAAAGACACCAAAGGAAAAGAAAAAATTATCCATCTTAGACATTATTTAATTGATTAAAATTAGCAAGGCAAGAATAGGCATTTCAACTTAGTTATCCCCATCGGTAATACATGGCCACCAAAGGGATAGTAAAATTCTTATCTACAATCATATTGTAAACTAGCTTTTCGATTCATAATATGCGTGGATCTACATTAAATTTGATCTTATAGAAAAAATATCATCCCAACATTCAAATAATTATGTACACAAATATAAATAAATAATGCTTATTTTAATAAAGTGATAAGACATACTATATTTATACTTATGCTTCCCAATCCTTTCTTTGTTAAATTCATACTAATATTTAAGTTTCTAGTTTTTATAAGAAAAAAAGTTTGATTTTATAAATTGTCCATGCAATAAGTGTCAAAGAATGTAAATTGTAGCGACTAAATATTTTATAAAATCCCAAAATTCTCAACATCCTAAAATTAATAACCCAAATCAATTAAATAGAAATTAGGCAAAAAGAAATTACCTTCTCAAATATCAATTGCTTTTCTTCTAGTCCCCAACTACAATAAAGGTTGAAATCTAAAAGCTCATTCTATGGAAAAATAATAATCATTTAACAAATACTTATTACGTCATAGAGGCAATAAAAACGGAAAAAAAAAGTGACCTTATGAAATTTCTTAACAATTATGATTTTGCATAGATAAGAGAAATGTAAACTAAAAAATAAATATTAAATGAAAAAAAAAGGAGAGGATGATGGAGATGTAAATAGAGGGAAGCTAGAGAGTGAAATATAGTGATTGCACCTTGGCCTCTCTCTCTCTAATTTTCATATGCAATCAATTTGAAAATGTATTACACTAAAAAGTGAGTAATAATCTATATTTAAACCTAGAAAGAAGAAAAGACTTAAATCTTCATCAATTTCTTTTTAAGTAATACAATAATAAATGAAATAATTGTAATCTTTGTAAGTTGTGGAAGAAAATGAAAACTTTGAAAAGAGGTAAGATAATAATGAGTATAAAAAAATCAATAAATATCCATAAAAGGAGAGATAATAGAGAATCATTGACAGTGATGGTTGCAAGAATTCTTAACGGCTCTAGAAAAGTAATTTCCTTAAATGAGATGGAAAATTATAAATATAAGGAAAATAAATGAAAAAGAGAATGAGTGAATCTCTATTTGAAGAAAAAAAAAATTAAAAATAGCTTAAAAGAAAAAATCCCTTAACCTTCTCCTCTAAAATTAGACTCAAATGAAGATGAAGTATGTCACATGGCATCTTCATGTTATAGAATTAATAATATTATATAGATATGAAAGACAATTGAGGCTATATACAAGCACGATCTTCCCTTTCTCTAATAGAGCTTTATACTTTCTTTTGCTTTCTCCTAATCATATCATGCAACATTTGTAAGGCAAACTACATCCCTACCATGCTAAACTATAAGATGTGGTTGCATAACGTGAACTGATCATCCCATGCAACCCTTACATGCATAAGTTTTTAATGGTTCAGGAAAACCTTGTTGCAAAGCAATGGCTAGGGTGGCAATCGAAGCTATGAGTGAAGTAGAAGTCAAGATGTTATGTGATTGCTCTATTGTAGAGATTTACTTCCCATCTTTGAGCCGTTAAGAATACTTACCTTTCCCTAAATATGCAAGGTTTGCTTCATCAATGAAGGAGAAGGATGAAAATGTTAGGCAGAAGATAAGTGGAGAAAATGAAGGATGATGAGCTAAAGGACGACTTTACAGTGAGTAACTTCGAAATGTGTCACAGCCTTTTTCTCCATTTGTTTTTTGGTTGCTTAAAGGCTTATATACCTCACTTTATCCCACAACTTATTATTTATTTTATAGAATGTGAATTGAATTCAGCATATAATTTTTTTTCTTTTTTTTAGTTGTATTTACCATTCCTTTTCCATTTTTTTCTTCTTCTTTCTTGCCAATTGGTTATAGTGTCTCTAAATGAAAGGGAAAAGAAATCCTCTATTTAGTGTCTAAAGAGCGAATATTTGGATACAATTCTCCTTCCCATTTTATCTTTTCTGACATTAAAGTTTCAATTTTAAACTTTTCTCTTTTGTCAAGATACATTGACTATCCTCTGCACTACCCCAACTTGTTACTTTTCCTTGAATTATAAGATGTTATTATACCATGCAATAAATGCTTAATGCTTATCCTTATGAACTTTGGGAACTACTAAAGGAGTTGATTTGGTTGGCTAGTTAAAAGTTAGAGAAAGGATTCTTTTTTATATAATTTTGTTTCCATTTCTTATTCTTGGTTAGGTATATGTCACATGTAAGGGTATTTTCAACATAGATTTTATTTTCAATATAAATCATGTTTGGAAATACTATGAGATTAAGTGGTGTAAACAAGAATATTAAAACTAAAAATTATGTTACCTAAAGTTGCAAGTTGTTTGATAATAATGGTGACAATAAGGTGAGGAAAATCCAAAAGAATTCATAATATTTAGTAAATTTGTTGTTAAAATAATTGTTAGCATGTAAAATGATTATAGAAGATGTGATTAATAATTTATTTTATTCTCAATAACTTAATTACTAATTTCTTATTTCAATTTATGAATTAAATATTAGACCTTACTAATGACTTATACGATTCATTTTTTATATTGTACTATTTTATTAAAAAATAAAATATTAATTTAATTGACTATAAATAAAGTAATTTATTTGAAGTGATAATTAATTCAGAAAATAACTTAAAAAATAAATATTATATTTATCAAATATAAAAAATATACTCTTTTTCAAAAAAAAAAAAACCTTGTCAAAAAATAGACTAAAATAAAAAACAAAAAAAAATTCTAATTCATCAAACTAGAAGTAATTTGCTCACAAAGAAAAATAATTTATGTCATTTTACTATCATTGAGGAATCCGTGTCATGAAATTCTGTCAACATAAAAAGAAAATATCATGTGGTACAATATTAGGATGATGATAAAAAATTGGAACTTTTATAAATTTTTTATGAATATAATTAGGTAATGTTGTTGTCATAATAACAATATTTCTTTGCACTTTAAATAAATAACATAACATCAAATAAGATATCTTCCATCTTCTCTTTCATACTCCAAATGCTCTTTCCATACAACTTCTTAATGATAAATGTGCATAATTAAAGATTTCATTACATCCTCTTGGTGGTCAACCATTTTGAAACTTAGGTAAATGATATTTTATACTTTTATAATATCCATCAACAAGATAATATTTTCTTATATTTATTTATAAAAAGAATTTTGAAGTGAATAATTTCTTATATAAAATATTTATTTGAAAAGAAAAAAATATGTTATGATTAGTACTTGTTAGGGGGTGTGGGAATTAAGATCTAGATTATTAATAGTTGAAATAAAAATGTTTACATCATGTGTTTTATCTTCCTATCAAGCTAAGGCAAAAGTGAATTGCATATCAAAATTACATGCTACCATGATATTCTATATTAGTATGACTTTTCTTTCAATAAATCATACTTCATCTTCCATAGGAATACTTATACATACATTTGTTCCATCTATTGCTCTAGTGTAATCTTATTATTAAAACATACTCATGCTTATATTTAATTGATAAAATTAAATTTAGTGTACAAGAAGTTTAAACAAAAGTTAATTATTTGCTAATATAAAAATATTATCAAAAAAGTTAGACTTTGTCAATGAGTAAAATGTAAGTGCAACATTTATTATTTCTAATTTTTCTCCTTTTGATACAAGTGATAATTTGAGGAGAAATCCTTTTAAGGAGAGGGGGAATGATGAGATCTATGAAGGATGTAATGCATGAAGGACTTTTAAGGATTTATTGACCATTTATGAAGGGTCAATGACACATTCAAGGGTTAAAAAAAATGAAAGAAGCATTAAATGAGCTAATTGAGAATATCCGAGCCAACCAAGTTACAAATGACATAAATTCATCCAATTGCATGTATTCAAGCTTGAAAGAAGATTAAGAATTTATTAATATGATTGAAGTGCTTAATAAGTTAGGGTTAGGAAATAATATTCACTCTTAAGTAGAAGTTTTTTATAAAATAGAAATTTGTTATAAAATAGGAGTTTACAGTAAAATAAGAATGTCCCTATCTTTTAAGAGTATATCATTGGCTCTAGTTTTAAGATTTTGAGGGTTGTTATTTCATTGTATAAATAGACTTGATTTCATTCTTAAAAGGTAAACAATTATATAAATTAAAAAGTGAGCATTTTTTCCCTCAATTCTTTTAAGAACTAAAAAACTTATCAATAACTAACTCTTCTTGTGTCGTTCAACCTTAACTTATTACTTTAAAATTCGTTCTTTTTTGGAGTGTGTCATCCATATTTTTCTTGATATCTTACATTCATGTTCCTTTAAACATTAGGTCTAGAGTTTGCATAATTAAAATTTGATTTGACTCTTTTGAGTTCTTGTTTGATTCCTTGTGTGTGATAGATCACTAAGCCTCACCTTTTAGGGTTTACATTACACAACCAAGTATGGGGCAGTTCTCCTCAAAGCCATCATTACTCAAGTAATGGTTCCTTCCAATGGGAAAGGTTAAATAAGGATATCAATGGATAACCCTTAATCTCAACTCGTAGGTACAATGACTAACATACTTATGGTATCCTTTTTTTTTAGTTCAAAAAAAAAGAAATTAAAAACATAAGTAATAAATAAAGGTTTCTAGCACTAGCATATATAAAGATTAAAGCTATCAAGCATATTTAAGTTACAATAATTTTCTATTATTAATAAGGAGGCCCCAATCTATATACTAAGTTTAATTCATAACTAGGCCCAAGGGGCCATAAGTCAAGGTGATAAGGTAACTTGTGAATTTTGAGCATTTCTTTATGGGTTAATGACAAGGTCGTGATATAGGACACATGATGAAAATTATCCTATATTATTATACAATTAATGTTGTAATTTTTATTATTATCTAAAGAAGGAGGTGGGCGTAGAGAGAGTGAGAGAGAGAGAGACAGAGAATAGTTTTGGACAAAGAAAATGAGGAAAAGGGAGATAAGGGGCCTTGCCAAAAAGAAAAGAAAGAAAAAGAAAATGAAAGAAAAGAAAAAAAGCAAAAAAGAAAGAAAAAAATAAAGAAAAAGGGATGCAAAACTTCCATTAAAGGTGTCATTGTAGACATATTGGGTGAGCCCACATATACAAAACAATGTTGGTAGTCCTTTCAAAATACCCAAATATATCTCATTTTATTTTTCAATAGGCAGAACATTGTAAAAGTTATCTAAATCATTTCAAAATATTTTCCAAAACATTTAATTTTATTTTTCAATATAGACAGTCACCATAAAAAAAATTCGAATCCCTCTTAACTTTCTTAAAAACATTTTCAAAAAATATCCCATTTTATTTTTTGATAGGCAAGATTACAGTAAAAAAAAAATTCTAAATCCTTTCAAAAAAAATTCCAAATAATTTCAATTTTCTTAAGTGCACAAGATCATAAAAAGTATCTAAATCTCTCTCACAACTTCTAAAAAAATTTATTTGCTTTTTCTACTTATCCAAACTCATTAAAGCCTCAGTGTGTATGCCTTGATAGGAGAAGCATAAAAGTACACATCAGTGAACAACTATACTATTCCATGTGATACACATTTGAGTTAACTGCAGTCTCAACCATGCCATAAACACCTTGACTGTTTTTAACATTTGAAATCATCAAATGTGACATTTTCCTCCACATTTGTTGAAATCCCCATCTTAGGAACCCATCGTGACAATATCCACATGAACTTGTATTTTTGTTGGAATATATATATATATTACATGAACTTTTAAGTAATCTTGTACTGGAAAAATACTTTTACATTTGAAAGCTTTTTCTTAATTTATCTTACAAGTAGATCCATTTTAATTAAAAAAAAAGAAAGAAATTTTCCTTTACATGAATAATCTATCCATATTATGTGAAATCTACAACTAAAATCTGACCACATCTTAGTCCAATAATCAAGGCAAAGGCAGAAGACCTCCAAAAACAAAGGGAGTTTGATGTCTAAAAAATGCAACATGATAAAGCTACAACAAAATTGATAGATAATTTCTTTGCTTCTCTGCTAACATGCCTCGCTCTTTTGCCTGCAACCCAACTTAAAGCACATATAACCCAAAACGCATGGAGACAAGTGAAGGTCATCTTCCCATGATCTTTTACAAGGATAACAATTTGATTATATCCGTAGGAACAAAGAATTTAGCAAGAAATTTTTATGCCAACTCATCCAATGGGGTGATGAAACCAAATGGTGATGAATTCAGCTAACTTTGCCTTGTCTTTAAGTCAGAAAGGAAATAACCTTAACCTGATTGAATAATTCAAACACCACTATGTTTGAATGAATCATAAATCTCCAAAAAAACTTGTAAGATGGAGGTTTAAATCATCATTTGGAAGGCCTTCAAATTGAATAGCTATTGGGATCATTTGAATGATAACCAATTTGATTTCACAATTATTGGCTTATATAGCTAACCCCCTTATAATATAATGGATTCCATTTACAAGAGGGACAAAATAATCTTTAAGCTCCTTTTGCTCCTCATTTGTATTAACCTTAACCATTATAAAAATTGAAGCTTACTTTTTCTTATTTCTCCTTATTTAAGAGATGGTCCTCTCAATCTCCTTATCAAATGGTACTAATTCAACACTTTTTGAACTTGATATGCAAGAGTGGAAATTGTACCTAATAAATAAGAATGTAAATCCAAATTAAGACTAATCATTAGTGGTACTAATATAAGAATAATGAACAATTCCATAATAATGACACCATAAACTTATTCTTAGAATCACACGTGCAAGTATACACAATCAAAGAAGTAGTACAATGAAGAATTTCTTTAAAGATCAATCCCACAAAGAATTGAACTAAGCTTACTAAGTACTAAAATTGCAGTGCATCATTTTTACTTGGAATACCAAATGTTGGCAATGTTGCTAAACCCTAAGTATATAAGAAGTAAATTCAATAGGGCAATTGATAATGAAAAATAGCCTAGAGTATGTAATTTCATGTAACAATTAGTTTGATCAATTTAACAACCTCTTCCAATAAGTTGATAAACAAACTCCATTAAACTGAAACATTATATTCCTATGTAAACTCATTTATAGAAGCTCATTAATATTGAACATTCTTTCATAGTTTCACATCTTGCAAACGTATATTCCTATCCAATGTAATGATATATCACTTTATTCATTTGCCTTAATTTAGGTTATCTCTTATAAGAATCATCTAAATCTTGCAATTCATTCAATTGATGATTTGACAACAAAAGCTTTATGAACAAAATAAAGGAAAAAATCAATAATATATGTACCAAGATTGAAAAATCATGCTAACTTCAAGCTAAAGATCGATTACAATCTTAGAAAATGAATTCAATCCATGTTTGACATATTGAAATTAAACATGAACATTAATAAATATGAAAAAAGGTTGAAAATATAGTTAAAGGCATGTTTGTTGCCTAGAACATAAAGACTAAAAATTTTTCAACATTTTGATCCAAATCCTTGTAACATCTTCTACTCCTTCAAGATGCCCTGTAACTCCACTACCCTTTTCCTATTATCCCCATCTTGAATCTAATCTCTACTTTTCAAATTCAAATGTAGAAAATCAGATATTGCATGAAATTTAAAAGAAGATTCCCCTAAATTTTAGCAAGACTAGATCACCTTTCTTTCCTCTGCATGCCATTTGTCATAAACTTATAACTTGTAGCCAATTTTGCTCCAAGATATTAGACGAATTAGGCTTAGCTTTCAAATAAGAGTTGTACTTTTATCTCTTATATTCAATTTTCCATCAGAATCTAATCAATCCAAATTATAGGTAGAAAGTTATAACCATAATTTACTAGTATGTCAGATCTAGATATCTCCTTTCTTTTTGGTTCTTGGTGCCTAAATTTTCCATATCCTCTTATTGCATGCATCATGGGTATGCATGAATGCATGGACTATCCATTGAAATGCCATCTTTATAGTTCTTTAAGTCTTTTATAAGATCTCTGACTCCTTTTTCTTGAATTCCTACCATTAAGCTCCAATTAATCTTACAAGACAATTTCACAATATTTAATCTAAAACCATGCTTTTTGAGATACTATCATCATGAAAATCACTAATTTAGAGATGTAAAATTATGTATAAAAATGTGCTCATCACATTTCTAGCTACGAAGGCTTTTCCTTTCATTCTAATGAGTCATTCACACAAAGGAACCATGAAATTATGTTAAAAGACTGCACCATTAATCCTTGATTTCAAGGTAATATGCATGTTATTATGTCTAATACTAAATGTATTTTAGTTCATCCAATAAAAAAACTATTATAGTTGGTTAGCTTTCTCTAATATGAGAAAATTATTCACTTTTTTTGAAATATGATACCATCGTTTAATTGCTTGACAATAAGAATTCTCTTGTAATTTGAATCCATTGGAATCCATTAAATAAAAGAGCTATTACTCTTGATTAGCTTTCCTTACAAGGAGAGAATCTTTCAATGCATGAAATTTCAGACCATCACCTAATTCCTAGAAAATAAGACTTCTCCTTTTATTATAATGAATCAATCCCACAAAATAATTAGGAAAATAACATCCATGTCTGCAATGGACATTAATTTTGTTAAAAACAAGCACATCAATTCACTTTGGGTAGTCCAAATAATTTAAATTTCATCAAACAAAATGATTGTACTTTATTTTTTATATGGATAAAATGGTTTACTCTTAAATCCGTTAAAGTCCATCAAATAAAGGAGCTATTACCCTTGATTAGCATTCTTTACTAAAAGAGAATTGTTCATTTTTTGGAACTTAAGATTGTCAATTGATTCCTTACTAATAAGGCTTTTCTTTTGGTTGCAAGGAATCATTCACACAAAATTATTGTTCAATGAGTTGTTGCCCTTAATTAGCAATCTTTGTTAAGAGAGAATTATTTATTACTTGAAACTTGAGATTGTCAATTGATTCCTTGGCAATATGGTTTCTCCTTTCATTCAATAGATTAATTCACACAAAATGATCATGCAACTAACATGCATGATTACACCAAATATTAATTTCATTACAAGATGCACTTAGATATGGCTTTGGTAGTTTAAATCCTTTGAAGTTGTCAAATACAGGAGCCATTTATCCTAAATACCTTTTGATATTTGTATATAATGGTTCATTGTTGGAAATATGTACCAAACACTTTAGTTTTAGCTAATAAGGCTTCTCCCTTCATCATAAGGAGTCATTTGCCAAAAGAAATCATAGAATTACTTTAAAGGTTTACACTGATTGCTAATTTCACTTGGAGATGCACATTTTATGTCCATTTTAGTCCAACCAATAGAGAGACTACTATTCTTCATCAGCTTTCTTTATTATGAAAGAACCATTAATTACTTGAGATATAGGAACTTCTCTTCATTAATTAACCTTAAGACTTCTCCTCTAAATAGTTTGGCTACATTAAAGTCCATCAAATAAAGGAGTTATTGCTTTTAAATAATTTTCTTTACCAAGTGAGAATCCTTTAATGTTTGTAACATGAGGTTGTTGACAAATTACTTAACAAGAAGGCTTTTCCTTTCATTACAAGCATTCACACACAATGACCATGCAATTAACATCTATGTCTATGCTGAACTTTAATGTTGTTGTGACATTCATATTAATACACCTTGATTAGTCAATTGAACTCTATAAGAAAAAAACAAAAGAGTTATTCATTTTTAATAGCTTTTCCTACTAGCTAGAATGGTCCATTACCTAAAAAGTGAGACAAACACTTTATTTCTAGCTAATAAGGCTTCCCCTTTATTCAAATGAGTCATTTGCAAAAAGAAATCATTAAATTACTTTAAATATGTACACTAATCATTGATTTCATTATGATATGCACATTATTATGTCTTGGGTTATGTGAATCCATCAAAGTCCATTCAATAAAAAAGCTATTATTCTTGATTAGTTATTTTAACTATGAAAGAACCATTTATTACTTGAAATATAAGGTTTTCTCTTGATTATTTGATAGTTGGACCTCTCTTTTGGGTTATCTAAATGAATTGAAGTTCATAAAAGAAATAAGCTAATCCCTTTGAATAGATTTCTTAATTAGAAAAGAATCCTTCATTGCTTACAACTTAAGACCATCAATTGATTTGTTGACAATAAGGTTTCTCCTTTCATTGTATGGAATCATTCACACAAAATGAGTTTGCAATTGACATTGGATATGTTTGCTAATGGGTCAATAATTAATTTTTCAAATCTCAATCACAAACTTAAAAAAAAAGGTCTAATCAAGGTCAAAATTGTTAGAAATAATGCACGATTAGGTTAGAAACATTACTCAATTCAAATTTTTCATTAATTGCCAACATGTATTCTAACTAAAGACTATATGGCCAACTAGCTTCATCCCCAATCAGATTTTTAATCTACATAGAACTTTATCTTTCTCTCTCATTATAAGACAAACTTTTTTTCTCTTTTCCTTCTTATTCTTTCTCTCTTCCATCTTCATTTTCTCTCTCACTCTCTCCTCCACTCTCACTCCCTTTTTGATTTGGTAGCAAACCCAAAGAAAAATGCCACTCAAGTAAGAGAGTTTATAATCTTAAACCTAAAAGAGAAATAAAAGTAGATACAAGTATTATCTAAACCAAAGGACCATAAATATTAAATTAAAATCATGTCTTACTATTGCTGTGACTATCCTTTAAGTGTGAAGACTTCATGGACTAACATTAAACTAGGTCAAAATTTTAGGGATTATGCCTTATTTTAATAAGCTAAAAGTAGTCCATGCTAAAATTTTTCTTGGTAATTTTTAGGTAACAATTCGGCTAGTTTTGCTAGAATTTGAACTAATAGAGATAAGAAGAATGTGATTCCTTCTTAATAGATAGATTCCCCACTCTATTCTAAGGTAAGAAAGATTATTCCTGAATTGTTAAGAAGGATTTCCATTTTTTACGATGCAACTAAGAAGGGAGGTGATCATAGTACCTATGGGTCTATTTAGTTCTCATATGGGTGTTGTTGTTCCTTATTACAATTAGAGAGAGTGGTGGAGCTAGTGGAGATGAATCTAGGATAAGAGCTAAAATAGATAAGGGAAAGGGGGATGGAAAGTAAAAATTAGGAATTTTTATATCTCTAAGATGGGTATAAGGCTAGAAAGCAAAGTAAGCTTAATATAGGTATGATGTTGAGTGGTTTAGCTATTATAAATTTTCTACTTCTAGCTTATAAAAATAGAATTAAGCAATTATTGCACTAAGTAATTTAATGAAGATGTAAAATTAATGAAATGTCTAGTGGGAACCAAAATTCATCTTCATTGTTTATAAGATAATCAATGCAATATAAAAAACAAATAGCTCAAAACTGAACAAATTAAGTAGCCATAATCCATTTCAAAGCAAAACACAATTGTCGTATACACAGAATTCATCTTTGTATACCTAATATACTAAGTATAGTAATTTTCCTAAAGTATCAAAATGTAGCTAAAAGGTTTGTACTAAATAAAGTAATTCATACTATGTTGCTCCAGTATACACTAAAAAAAAAAAACTTTGGTAATAAGTCGTAAATGCTTGTAACAAGAAAAGAAAAAAGGTACATATGACAATGTGATCAACCAAAAGGGTAAAAAGTCAATTATAGACAGTAAACTCTTGAGTGCACACACTATGCTTTAGATCTGCTACAAATGTGGATCCATCTATTGCTCTAGTACCTCTTTCCATCTTTTGGCACCTCTCATTGTGTGGTTCATAAGGATTGATGATATTAGGACCTTTTTACTTTGTAGACTTCTAGGGAATCACTTTTTTTTCTCTTTTATGGCAACATGACAAAATAAAGATAAATGTTAATGGTAGCAATTGTGCATAATTAACAAATATTCAAGTCACTCACTAGTCTTGGCATCTTAAGAGGTCAAGTAACTAAGGTATTATTGTAAATCTTCTTGTTATGGTCTGCTTTATGCCATATGTTCCAAGTTAAAATGACACTGCTCTTACTGAGCATGCTAATACAACTATAAGCCATACCAAATTTTAATTGCATTGGAAGATTAAGAAAATACAATATTTTTATTTCTGTTTGGTACCTTTTCCTATCAAAGTATGCCTTTTGGATTTTGCAATACTTTGACCATATTTCAAGATATATAGTTCATATATTTTTTTATTATATTGAAAAAATCATTGAATTTTTTGTAAGTGATTATACCATTTATGAAGACTCTTTTGATGCTTATTTAGACAACCTTATACTTAAAAAATGCATAAATCTTGTATTTATGGTAGAATAAGGTATAATTTTGGAGCATGTTCTTTCATCTAAAGGAATTGAAATTGACAAAGCTGAGATAAATCTTGATCAATCCACACCTTACTTTACAAGTGTGTAGGAAACTTGTTTTTACTTAGTCTTGAAAGTTTATATTAGAGATTTATCAAAATAATTTTCAAAAATTGCATTGCCCTTATGCAAATTATTACAAAACATAACAAATAGATCTTCTAGTTCATGGTAAGAAAACAAAAAGGAAAACATAAATTTGGCATATGGTAAACATTGTTGTCCCTACTCCTAACAATAAAAACAATCTTGGAATTATTTACCATAGTTTTTTACTGTTACTCTAAATGCAATGACCATAACTAGAGATGGGTATGTCTATATAATCATTTTTTTAAAATAATATATTGCACCAACATAAAATGAACTATATTTTTTCAATTATAACAAAATTATTCATTATTGTTAATGGATATAACCAAAAAGTGTTATTGTATCATGATTATAACCATAATGGTTAATTAGCAAAGGCATCACTGACTTTCAATTTTAGCAAATTGTGGTGATTATCATACAAGCATGACATTCATGCATATAAAAGATTATTTGTGGATGAAGAGACAACAAGTCCTAAAAAGGAAGAAGAAATGAAATCTAAAGAAACAATTCATTAGGGGATTTGCTAAATATAGTTGAATTAAGAGAACAAATTGATAAGGAATAATTTTGACACCTTCTCTAAAATTTTATGGATGATATAGAAGTAGGCTTTATAATTCTTGCCTTCTCTCCAGTTCTCATGGTCTTTTTTCCTAAGAGAATAAATAGGTAAGGTGTTCATGTCTTTTGTCTATATTTTTCCTCCTAATTAGGGGAACAAAATTGATCTTGTAAGAAGAGTTAGTTATGGTAAATCATCTCTCATATACACATTTGAATTATGGAAAATGCAATTGGCCATACTTTGAATGATGACATGAATATTTCGTCAATTGGACCACATGATTTGTTAGTCTAGACTAGGGATTATTCCTTAAGATCCAATTTTGTGTGAGGGGATAATTGAAGGGTACTCAAATTGTTGGACTCCAAAGATCTTCTAGTCTAGGTCATGTCCCAACCATTTAGTGCATAGAATTGAAATTAGGTGCTAAAATAGACTCTCTCTTCAACTAGTCCTAAAGAGTCAAAAGAATCAATACATGTAATTCCACCCTCACGCTTCACCTTCATCTTCTTCTTTTCCTCCTTCTGATCCCCCTTCTCTTACACCTTCTCACTCTTTTCTGTACTCTTATCCTTTTCACTTGGAAGCTATTAATAAGCTTCCATTTGCTCACTTATTTAGTCATTTTTTCTATAGTCGGTTAGTCTTTAACTGATAGAAAGATGTAGATAGTTTTAGGTCTTTGAGCTTCGCCTTTGGTTGTCCTCTCATTTCAATTAACCCCTTCGTTGTCCTTTTCTTTGTCTCTCCCACGATCTTTACAACTTTACTTTATTGAAGAAAGAATTGCACTGCTGCAATTTAGGAACAACTTTCCTATTAATTGTCCTATCATAGATGGCAAACAAATTGGTGAACCTAAGACGGAATCATGAAATAAGAGTGAACATTACTTCTTATAGGACAGTGTGGCTTGTCATGGCTCAATGGTTCATGTTATTGGCATTGAACTCAATAATTCGCCTCGTCTAGTTCCAAATACTTTTACCAACCTTCAAGAATTAACTAATTTATTTCTATCTTATAATAATTTCAATGGTCATATATCATTTTTAGTCTTTAATCTCATGTAACTTGATGGTTTGGCTTTTGAAAAATTAGAAACTAAGATCATTGATTATAGTTCAATTTAGATGATGGCTATTATTAATAAAACTACACAATTAATAAAATAATTTTTTTGTTAATAAACAAAGACAAAAACCAAAATGTATAACAATAAAATATCACATTTTTAATTATAAATTTTGTTTTATGTCCTATTTTTATGAATTGTGTGTAATGTGTCTGACAAAGTTATTCACGCAATCGCCCCTTTATTTTAATTGGAAATACATGTTAGGCATTTTTTGTTACTCATTATAAATAATTACTTAAAAATTTATTAATAAATAATAGAGCACACCATAAAGTATAATAATGGGATACTAGTTTTTTAACTATAAATTTTAGTTTGTGTGCTTTTAAAATTTTACTTTTTTAACTATAATAATCAACATAAGAATGTCCCAATTGTGGGCTCCATATAATAGAAAATTATATTTTGAATTCTTTTTTTCATTTTAATTTTTTCATATAAATTTATTAGATGTACAACTATGACAATAAAATATGTAACCAAAAACATAAAATGTGCAACGACTTTTAAGAATATTTAATAATTTTTGGTCACATATTGTTTTGTTTTAGTTACACATCTTGTTATTTCAATTGCATATTTAGTAATTTTAAATTGAAAAAACTAAAATTTCAAAAAAAAAAGAATTTAAAATATTATTTTTTTATTCAATAGGACCCACAATTAGGGTGTCCTCTTGCTAATCCTTCATGCTATAGACTTTTTTCTTTTTACTAATTGGGCATAGTGTGTCCATGTAGTTGCTTACTTGTTTTAATAAAAAAAAATACTTTTTGACATATTTTTTATTGTACTCATTTTAAATAATTAAAAAGATATTTTTTATTAATAAAGTTTGACACGTACTATAATGTATAACTTCAAAATATTACATTTTTAAGTATAAAGTTTAGATAGTGTGTCTTTTTTATACTAATTGTATCTTGATTCTCACACAAAGTATAATAATGAAATATCAATTTTTTAATTATAAATTTTGTATTATATCTTTCTTGAATAATTGCAAATATTTTCCTATAGAAAGTGTATTCATGTACTTGCTCTATTATTTCAATTAAAAATACCTATTAGACACACTTTTTGTTTGACTCATTATGAACAATTAAAAAAAATCAGCTTTTATTAATAAACAATAGCACGCGTCACCAAAAAAATACTACTTTTTGGTATATGTCTATATTTTTTTAACTCATTGTCTATCATGTGTCTATGGGTGGCCAACAAGTTGATTGACTTAATTTTGAATTGGATTATTTAGGGTTTTAAGTTATTTAGATATAGACTTATTTAAATTTTAGGTCATTTAGATTTTAGATATTAAAGGTTTTGAATTATTTAGATTTTGGTTTTATTAAGTTTTAGATATCTTAAATTTCAAGTTATTTAGGTTTTGAATCATTTCAAATATAGTTTATTTAAGTTTTGGGTTGAATCATATTATCAATCGTTGACTTTAAAGTTAATGCAAATTGGATTGGTTCAAATTTCTAATGGGTTAAGTCAAATTATTCAAATTAAGTGAATTTTTAATACTTCCATTTGTGAGCATTTCCACTTTATTGCTATACTAATATAATAAAATTTCCCTTTCTTACTATTGGAAGATAAGGAGTATTTTTTAGTATAAATGAATGATTATTTTTATATCAATATAAATAATTAAATAGTGATATAAGTTCTTTTAGAGAAAATAATGTGTGATGGTTTATAAAGAAGAGGAAAAGGAAAATCTAAACTCAAAAGAGAAGAAAAAATATTGTATTTATGAAATTAGAGAAGCAAAGTATTATAGTATATTGAGAAGAGGAAAATAACAATTTGAATTAAAAGGATCAATATAAATATTGTGTGTTTAAAATGTGAAAATCAAATACATAGATATCACACAATTAGTTTGACAAATTTATTTTACTCTAATGATTTTAATTAATAATATTATTATAAATTTTAAATTTTATCTCATATTTATCATTAAAAAATTTAAATTAAATAATAAATATTTGATATTTGTAAACTAATGTCTATACTAATATAAAGAAAATAATTTTAAAAATAATTACTATTTATAAATAAAAATAAATCAAATAAAAAGTTATTTTTGAATTAATAATATCTACAAATTTTAGTTGTTATTAAAATAAATTAAAATTTCAAGTTGAATTTAATTTAAACTAGTTTGAATTGTTGTGGGTTTTAAGTTACTTAAACTTAAGTTTTGGGTTATTTTGAATTCAAATAATTTCAAATTTGAATTATTCGGGTTTCAAGCTATTTGAAATTTGAATTATTTAGGTTTCAAGTCACTTTGGATATAGGTTATTCAAATTCGAGGTCTTTTTGATTTTAAGTTAAGTTTAGTTATTACTGGCTTTTTCAATCAAAACAAATTGAGTTGAATTGGTTTCAAGAGTTTTAAGTTGAGTTACTCATAGTGAATTAACTTTTGCCACTTTTACTTATATTTAACAAAAGGTGTGTCCATGTAGTCACTTATTTTAATGGGAAATAGTTGTTAGACACACTTATTATTAGATTCCTTATAAAAAATTAATAAAATCATCATTTATTTTTAAACAATTGCATATAGTACAATTTATAACAATAAAAGATAACTTTTTTACTAGAAATTTTATTTGTGTACTTTTTTTTGTTTTGTTTTTACTAAACTAATTATGTATGTTATGTCTAACAAAAAATATTTCCATATGATTTCTCCCTTATTTCAATGTAAAATATTTATTGAACACATTTTTTATTAAATATATTATGCAATATTAATAAAGTAATATTTTATTATGAAATAATGACACACATTATAATGTATCATAGTAAAATATTATTTTCTTCCTTATGAATTTTGGTTTGTGTTTTTTCTTTTTACTAATTATGTATAATGTGTCTAACAAAATGTGTATCCATGTAGATGTTTTCTTTTTTATAAATAGGAATACTTATTGGACACACTTTTCATTTGATTTATTTTACAAAATTAATGAAATCATCTTTTATTTATAAATAATGACTATATTGTATAAGAGGGAATGACCAATTCTTTAAATATAAATTTTGGTTTGTATGCCTTTTATATTAATTATGTATTGCATGTCTAACAAAAAGAGTTTCCATACAATTGCTCCTTTATTTTAATGAAAATTATTTGTTAAACATACTTTTTATTACATTTGGTATAAATAATGAATAAAATAATTTTTATCAATAAATAATAAAATGCATAATAATGTATAAAGTGATTTACCACTTTTTTAACTATAAATTTTTGTTTGTGTAATAATTTTTAACTAATTTTGGATATTGTGTTTAATAAAAGATGCGTACATGTAGTGACTCACTTATTTCAATTAAGATTACTTAATGGACATACTTTTTGTTGGACTAATGATACATGATTAATAAAATAATTTTTTATTAATAAAGAGTGGCATGAATTACAATGTATAATAGTAAAATACTATATCTTTAATTATTAATTTTGCATAGTATGTCTTTTTTTAATAATTATATATAATGTTTGATAGAAAGTGTATTCATATAATTACTCCATTATTTCAAAGAATAATATTTGATAGACACAATATTTTGTTTGACTCATTAAATATAATTAATAAAATTATCTTTTATTAAGAAACAATTACACGTATAATAAAATATTACTTTTTTAATAAAATATATAAAAATTATTCTAAATTTTCATGAATTTTTATAATTATACTTTAAATTTTTTACATTTTTATTTGAATTGTATACTTTTTAAATTCATTTCAAATTTTTCATTTCTAGATGAAAAATAGTTAAAACTATTAAAAATTGTATATTAACTAAAAAGAAATCATTAATAGCTTAATTGCTTTTCTAAAAAAAAGGAGGGATCAATTTGAAATAAATTTAAAAAATATAAAATCAAATGAAAATATAAAAAAGTTAACTATTTAATTGTAAACGTCTATAAAGATTTAAGACCAATATTTTTTATATTCCTTTTTTAACTATAAATTTTGGTTTATGTGATTTTTTTTTTACTCATTGTGTATTTTGTGTAACAAAACGTGTCTATCTATGTTTACTTGCCTAATTGAATGAAGAATAGTTGTTAGACACACTTATCGTTAGACTCATCATAGAAAATTTATAAACTAATCTTTTATTTATAAATAATGTCATTTACTTCAATGTCAATACCACTTTTTAAACTATAATTTTGATTTGTGTTTTGTTTTTCATTTTTTTACTAGTTGTATATAATGTGTTTGAGAAAAGATCTATCCATATAATTGCTCTCTTATTTCAATAGAGAGTAGTTGTTTGACATACCTTTTGTTGGACTCATCATATAAAATTAATAAAATAATCTTCTATTAATAAATAATAGAAAGTACCACAACATATAATAGTAAAATACCACTTTTAACAATTAAATTTTGTTTGTGTTTCTTTTTTTACTAATTATGTATATTTTTTTATTAAAAAATGTCCATGTAATTTTCCCCTATTACAATTCATGAATGGTTTGGCAAATATACTAACATGCATCTCAGTAGTTGAATCAAATAGTAAACTTCATTTCCAAAAAGAAAGAAGTTATTTGTATAATAAATTCTAAGGGCCAAATTTTTTTGCCTAATTATGAAATCAAAAGCTATCAAATATTTGTCATTAGTAGTCTCCTTTTATGCAACAACTAGTGTGCACCACTTTTAACTAGCATAATTTGAATTGATGTCACGTCTTGTTATGTCCTTCAAATTTGAATTATTCGCGTTTCAAGCCATTTAAAATTTGAATTATTTATGTTTCAAGTCACTTTGGATATAGGTTATTCAAATTTGAGGTCTTTTTATTTTAAGTCAAGTTTAGTTATGAATTATTGGCTTTTTCAATCAAAGCAAATTGAGTTGAATTGGTTTCAAGAGTTTTATCAAGATTAAAAACTAAAATTTCAAAAATAAAGATTTAATTTTTTAACTACTAAGAGACTCCGCATTTTAATTACACAGATCCCAACAATACGCACACTACTACTCTTGTAGATGTCCTCAGATCCCAACAATCTAAATTTCTTATAAACCATATTATGGTCTCCACATTATCGGGACCATGCGCATCCCATGTATCAACACATACTTAGTAAATATTTTCCTCATAACTCGTAAGATGTTAGAGAGATGTTTGAGGAGTCCAATATAAGTAACTAGGATAGAAGAAAAAGGTAACTAATAGTAGGAAAATATTGAGCAACTTTCCCTTCAACATCTCCTTCGAAGTTTAACATTCTTTTTGGTTTGTAAATTATTAACTTTTAGAAGACAATTAGCAAGAAGAATGAAAAGCATATACCAAAGGAAAAAAAATATTATCTATGTTAGACATTATTTAATCGATTAAAATTAGTGAGGCAATAATGGGCATTTCAACTCGGTTGTCTCCATCGATAATACATAGCCACTAAAGGGATAGTAAAATTCTTGTCTGTAATCATGTTATAAACTAGCTTTTTGATTCGTGATACACATGGATCTACATTAAATTTGATCTTATAAAAAAAATATCATCCCAACATTCAAATAATTATGTACACAAATATAAATAAATAATGCTTATTTTAATAAAGTGATAAGACATACTATATTTATGTACTACACAATCCTTTCTTTTTAAATTCATAATAATATTTAAGTTTCTTATTTTTATAAAAAAAAAGTGTTTGATTTTATAAATTGTCCATGCAACAAGTGTCAAAGAATGTAAATTGTAGCAACTAAATATTTTATTTAATAAATTAACTTAATTCTCAACATCCCAAAATTATTAACCCAAATCAATTAAATAGAAAATAGGTGAAAAGAAATTACCTTCTTGAATATCAATTGATTCTTTTCTAATCACCAACTATAGTAAAGGTTGAAATCTAAATGCAATTTTAGCTCATTATATGGAAAAATAATAATCATTTAACAAAGGCTTATTACATTATAGAGGCAATAAAAACCAAAAAAAAAAAGTGACCTTATGAAATTTGTTAACAATTATGATTTTGCATAGATAAGAGAAATATAAACTAAAAATTAAATATTAAATAAAAAAGAAAAAAAGAGAGGATGATGGAGATGTAAATAGAGGGAAGTTAGTGAGAGAAAGATAATGATTGCACCTTTGCCTCTCTCTCTAATTTTTATATGCAATAAATCTAAAAAATGTATTACACTACGAAGTGTGGAAAGAAGAAAAGAATTAAATCTTCATCAATTTATTTTTAAGTACTACAATAATAAATGCAATATTGTAATCTTTGTAAGTTGTGGAAGAAAATGAAAAGTTTGAAAAGAGGTAATATAATAATGAGTATAAAAGAATCAATAAATATCTATAAAAGGAGAGATAATAGACAATCATTGATGGTACTGGCTGTAAGAATTCTCAACGGCTCCAGGAAATTAATTTCCTTAAATGAGATGGAAATTTGTAAATATAAGGAAAATAAATGAAAAAGAGATTGATTGAATCTTTAATTGAAGAAAAAAAATTAAAAAAAGCTTAAAGAAAAAATCCCTCAACCTTCTTTTTTAAAATTAGACTCAAATGAAGATGAAGTATGTCATGTGGCATCTTCATGCTATAGAATTAATAATATTATATAGATATGAAAGATAGTTAAGGCTATATACAGGTATGTTCTTCCCTTTCTCTAGGATGCTAAAAGTTTATCTCTTTAACTCCCTATCTTCCGATGGAGCTCTATACTTTCTTCTGCTTTCTCTTACTCATATCGTGCAACATTTGTAAGGCAAACTACATCCCTACCATGCTAAACTATAAAATGTAGTTGCACAACATGAACTGATCATCCCATGCAGCCCTTACATGCGTAAGTTTTTAATGGTCCAGGCAAACCTTGTTGTGAAGCAATGGCCAGGGTGGCAACCCAAGCTATGAGTGAAGCAAAAGTCAAGATGTTATGTGATTGCTCTACTGTAGAGGTCTACTTCCCATCTTTGAGCCTTCAAGAATACTTACCTTGCCTCAAATATGGAAGGTTTGCTTCATCAATGAAGGAGAAGGATGAAAAAGTTAGGTAGAAGATAAAAGTGGAGAAGATAAAGGATGATGAGTTGAAGGATGACTTTATGGTGAGTAACTTTGAAATGTGTCACAACCTTCTTCTCCATTTTTTTTTGGTTGCTTGAAGGTTTATATACCTCACTTTATCACGTAACTTATTATTTATTTTATAGAATGTGAATTGAATTTAGCATATAATTTTTTTTCTTTTTCTTGTTGTATTTACCATTCCTTTTCAATTTTTTTCTTCTTCATTCTTGCCAATTGGTTATAGTGTCTCTAAATGAAAGGGAAAAGAAATCCTTTATTTAGTGTCTAAAGAGCAAATATTTGGAAATGATTTTCCTTCCCATTTTATCTTTTCTGACTTTAAAGTTTAAATTTTGAACTTTTCTCTTTTGTTAAGATACATTGACTGTGCTCTGCACTACCTCAACTTATTAATTTTCCTTAAATTATAAGATGTTATTATACCATGCAGTAAATGCTTAATGCTTATCCTTATGAACTTTAGGAACTACCAAAGGAGTTAATTTGGTTGACAAGTTAAAGTTAGAGAAAGGATTCTTTTTATATAATTTTGTTTCCATTTCTTATTCCTGGTTAGGTATTTGTCACATGTAAGGGTATTTTCAACATAGATTTGATTTTCATTACAAATCATGTTTAGCAATACTATGAGATAAAGTGGTGTAAATAAGAATATTGAAACTAAAAATTATGTTACCCAAAGTTGCAAGTTGTTTGATAATAATGGTGACAATAAGGTGAGGAAAATCCAAAAGAATTCTTAATATTTAGTAAACTTGTTGTTAAAATAATTGTTAGCGTGTAAAATGATTATAAAAGATGTGATTAATAATTTATTTTATTTTTAATGACTTAATTACTAATTTCTATATTGTATTATTTTATTAAATAATAAAAATATTAATTTAATTAACTATAATAAAAATAATTTATTTCAATTGATAATTAATTGAGAAAATAACTTAAAAATAAATATTATATTTATCAAATATACTTAAAAAAAACTTGTTAAAAAAGAGACCAAAATAAAAAAAAAAATTCTAATTCATCAAACTAGAAGTAATTTGCTCATAAAGAAAAATAATTTATGTTATTTTACTATCTTCAAGGAATCCATCTCGTGAAATTCTATCAACATTAAAAAAAATATCATGTGGTACAATATCAAGATGAAGATAAAAAATTGGAACATTTATAAATTTTTTATGAATATAATTATGTAATGTCATTGTCATAATAACAATATTTCTTTGCACTTTAAATAAATAATGTAACATCAAATAAGATATCTTCCATCTTCTCTTTCATACTCCAAATACTCTTTCAATACAACTTTTTAATGATGAATCTGCATAATTAAAGATTTCATTACTACCTCTTAGTGGTCAACTGTTTTGAAATTTAGGTAAATGATATTTTATACTTTTATAATATCCATTAATAAGATAATAATTTTCTTATATTTATTTATAAAAAGAATTTTGAAGTGAATAATTTCTTATATAAAATATTTATTTGAAAAGAAAAAAAATATGTTATGATTAGTACTTGTTGGGGGGGTATGGGAATTAAGATCTAGATTATTAATAGTTGAAATAAAAATGTGTACATCATGTGTTTTATTCTCCTATCAAGCTAACACGAAAGTGAATTGCATATCAAAATTAGATGTTACCATGATATTCTATATTAGCATGACTTTTCTTTCAATAAATCATACTTTATCTTCCATAGGAATACTTGTACATACATCTATTCCATCTATTACTCTAGTGCAATCCTATTATTAAAACATACTCATGCTTATATCTAATTGATAAAATTAAATTTAGTGTATAAGAAGTTTAAACAAAAGTTAATTATTTGCTATTATAAAAATATTATCAAAAAAGTACCTTGAAATGCAACATATATCTATTATCATAGAGAATTTGTCGTGGGATATTTCTATAATTAGGGTTATGAGGTTTGATAATATCTTTTGCAAGTGATAAAACTACTAATAAGATTTTTGCAAGATTTTTGCAAAATTTTTGCTAATTGCTTCCTCCAAGTGCTAAAAATATTTGCTGATTGATCTATTGGATTCAACCATAGTAATTATGTATAAAAAGAGGCACACTTTTTCAATGTAGGACATTCTTTACGAAGGCATTAACCCATAATTCTATTGTAGATTAGTGCAGAACTAAAGTAATGTTCCTTTATCTATTTTGAACATATCTAGACATTGTACCTTATTGTCTTATATAATTCAATCACTTATTTTATCCCTAATTGATATAAGGTTATACAAGGTTTTTTCTTTTTTTGTGTATATATGTATAATGATAGGTATGAATAGCACCAATGGTAGTCACTTCCAGTAGTCAGAGTCTATCTTTATTGTTAGCATCATTATCATTATATTCTCTATAAAGATTTTCGTAAGCATTTGTCATATCTATGAAAAAAAGAGAATGTATCTATATCAATATGTAAAACACTAGATGTACCAAATGTTTCTTAGCTAGGTAAAAAAAAAAAAGAAAAAAAATGATAACTAATAAATATATCCAATAATATGTAATGTCATGTACACCAAAATATGTTAATAACTAGAGAAACTAACATGTCTATTTAATCTGAGGCATCTATTGTGTTTTGTGCTACTTTATTTGATAATGCAACTAACGTAACTTCACTTATTTAGTCATCAATGCAAAATGAATATCTTTATTTCTACTCTCTTATTTTAAATCTATGACATCCATAAAAGGTCACTATCTTTTTTAACACTTGTTAAAGAATGGAAATCCTTCATAACATCATGTAAAAAACATCTTGGCAACCCTATTTTCCTATTTTCAACAACATTATGAACCAACAAATCAATTATTTCTTTAAAAGTAGCTACCCTTCTATATTGTCATTTTGAAACCTCTAGAACCTTTCTTTACATGTAAATTTAATTTAACAACTCTTTTCTTATTGGTCTCATTTCTTCTTGATACATCACTTGTGCTAATATTTACATTCCCCTGTTGTATCTTAGAACCTTTAAATAATTTATCTATGGAATCAATAAGGTTAAGTTTTACATCTAACTTCTAATACAACACTTTTTTATTGACTTAGATGATTAGTCTCAACACCATCACTAATGCATAAAGTAGTCAACAAAGGTGCAACAACATATCTTCTTATGGCCACTAGATCCCTAAACAAGACATCAAACTTTTTCTTGACTTCTAGTTCAATACTAGATTCTTGAAATCTTTTCATAGGTAGATTAGCCAAAATTATTGTAAAATAAAGGGCATTGTTAGTATCCTAAACTTATCAAAAACATTGTTTTTGAGTAAAGAAGAACAATGTTAAAACTCACCTTAATCCACTCTTCTCATCATGTCTAAATGACAACAATTGTTCCTTTTATGGGATCCTATCTCAATCAAGTCTCTTTTGTGTAGCTCTTTCCATTGCCTCTAATCCCTTTTTAGTACATCTTATTTTTCAACCGATGTTTGTTATACTTACATTTACTTTTTTTGTTTTTTTTTTGAACTCTTCAATAATGAAGGTGAAAGAATTAAGGATATACTTTTCTATCAAAATAAAAATACAATTTAGTGTTTGCCTTTTTTGTTTGGTGGTGACTAAAAGCAACAAATTGTTGCTTTTCCAAAACCTCCATTTCAGGAGGTGTGTGTGTTTAAGTAAAGAAGAATAATGTTAAAACTCACCTTAATATGCTCTTCCAACCATGTCTTAATAACAAGAATTGTTCCATTTATGAGATCCCATCTCAATCAAGTCTCTTTTATGTTGTTGTTTCCATTGCCTCTAATCCCTTTTTAGTGCATTTTGTTTTTCAATCGATGTTTATACATACATTTACATTTTTTCTTTTTGAAACTCTTCAACAATAAAGGTGAAAGAATTAAGGATTTTTTTTCTATTAAAATAAAAACACAGTTTAGTTGTTCCCTTTTTTGTTCGGTGGTGGCTATGTTGCTTTTCCAAACCCTCTATTTTAGGTGGTGTGTGCGTTTGTAAAACACATTTTTGAAAAGTAAAACCAAACACTCTTTTAGTTATTTAGGTTCAAACTAGTTTTTACTCACCTTAATACAAGTTGATATACACTACTAAAGAGGGTTATACTTGTAGATCCCATTGTTAATCATCTAATAGAAATTTTAGTGGATTGGATTTAAAAAAAAATTAATAGAACAAACATAGATTTTTTTTTGATAAGTCAAAAAAAAAAACCATATAACATTAAATTGATGAATTTGAAGCCATAAGTCTTGAAATGAAAATTTTTTGAGCCATATGGTGGAAAATTGTCCCTAAATAAAATTGATCATTGGTAAATGAGGCCATAATTAAAATAAACCATTTGTAAATGAATTCATAAATAAAGTCTATTATGTTGGCATAAACATGTCCTTTTAATAGCCTTTACACAAAGAGAGAACTTAAATAAGGAATGAAAAGTACCACCCAATATAAGAGATTGGTGGTAATTTGGCATGCCTCTTTCCATATTGGTTCAAGTTTGAATCCCCTTAAGAACATCCCTTTTGATTTTAAGGAAATTATAGGTGATTATGTGAATTGAAAAGTGAGAATTTTTTCTTTTTATTCTTTTAAGAACTAAAGAACTTATCAAGAACTAACTCTTTTTATGATGTTTAACTTGACTTATTACTCTTAAATTCATTCTTTTCTAGAGTGTAACATTTATATCTTTCTTTATACTTTAGGTTCATGATCGTTTAAACATTAGGTCCAGGGTTTAAGGATTGAAATTTGATTTAACTTTCTTGGATTTTTACCCAATTCCCTCTACGTGTTATGTCCCTAAGCCCCATCTTTTAGGGTTTACATTAGTTGATATTAGAGTTTGGCTCCAACTCAAGTTTTCTTATTAAAATTTAAGTTTTTCTCTTGTTCTTTTAATCTATAAACCTTAGTTTATCTCTTCTTGTTCTTAAATTCACATGAAAAAAAAAAAAGGAGGAACTAAAGAAAGAAGAAAAGAAGAAAGAAAGAAAAAAAAGGAACAAAAGATTATAATTGATTTATTCCCATTTGAGAAGTAAACCTTGTTTAATTAGGTTAAAGGAGTAGAACTTATTGCTTTCTAGTTCCTACAAGAATTCAAATTTAATTATTCTTTTTTTATGGATTGCAATTTAATCTTATTGCTTTTTGCTAACCCACAACTTTTATTCATTATACTTTTCTAAATTTCTTTGATTCTAATTTATTGGAATTAATAAGTCATAAAAAAAAAATCTAATTAGGTGATTTTAAGATATTATAAAGGAGTTTCCTATTCTATCATTATTAAAATTTACTCACTATAATACCCGTTTTTGCTTCTTTAAGAAACATTGTTATTGTCCTCTCGCATTTTTATTGGGCGATCTTCTCTTTGTTCTCGGTGTTAGTTAAAATTGAGTCTCTCATTTCTCTCTTCTTGTTCATTCACGGTTACATATAATTCAAGCACACGTTTTGGCCCCTATAACTTTCTTCCTCTTGGTATTGCAGCAGACTAGCAGTTTCAGAAAGAGCAACTGCTTCGGGCTGTTGTGCTTATCCGCGTGTATAGACCTTGTAACTGGACAACACGTTTACGTCTGGGTTTTTGCGGCAACCGTTGCAAGATGCCACGATTATAAATTATTTAACTAACAAGAGAGAGGCAATCGAGAATTGTACAAGGCCTTCTACAGAGGACTTTTTTTTGTTTTTTCTTTTCTTTTCTGTAAAAGAAAAGAAAAATAAAAAGGAGTAGCTGCCTTGGGCTGCTCCTCTAACCTGCTTTGCTAATGGTCTTCCCATGTGCACATCAGATACATGATAGAAGAATGTTACGGTGTTGAAATCTTTAAAGTTTAAATATTGCATGTTTGCAAATTGATATATGTCGGAGATTCTGTAATAAAACTGCAACTCATGATGATTATGGTGCTTTCGAAGTTGCGTCTAGAGAGAAGTCATCATGATTATCATCACCTTAACTTTTGGTATTGCTACTACAACTGTTGTTGTTTTTGCTAATACCGTTGCTCTGTTGGCCTGTTGTCACTGAAAATAGAGAGAATATCCTTTCCGTATCATCTATGCAACGCTAAGCAAGTTATGATTTACTTTAGACACTAAAAACACATCAAACATTTATTTACTACCTCTCTTTGGTTTAGACTCCTATTGTCCCCTGGTCTGCGGCTTTAACAGATGCTCTATTTCCCATCTTCACTCTTCCTTTGTAATTTGGATCCATCTTGATCAAGATCTCTATTATATTGGTCATGTGGCTTGAGCAAGTATTATCAATGTACCAGACATCATTTTTCTTTTCACTTGCCCTTGCTTTGTGGTAAGTAGCAAACAATTGTTCCCTTCCTTAAGTGAAATTTGCTTACTGACTCTATTGGTGATGCCTTTGTAACTGTTGATATGCCATGTATTGCTATTAATTTCTTCGCTATTGCAATTGCTGTGCAAGTTGTTGAAATCTTTTTTATTCTAGCAATCTTTTTTGCAATGCCCAAATCTGTTGCAGAATTTGTATTGTGGGTTGCCTTTGTGCAAACAATCCTCCTCCAACTGGTTGGCTTTCTTGAAAATCCTCTACGGTGGAAAGTTTTCTTTCTTTTCTGTTGAATCATTGGTAATAGGTTTTTGATCTTTTGGCTTACTGGAGATTGAGGCTTTTTACTTGAATCTGGCCTACAAGGCTCCTTCAATAGCTTCTTCATTTCTCCTTAAGATCCTCTGCTCATGTGTCTCAAGTGATCCCATCATTTTGGAGAATAAGAGAGTTGATAGATCTCTTGATTGCTTAATGGCAAGTACTACTGCATCAAATTTTTAAGGTAAGCTTCATAACACTTTCTTGACTACTCTTTGCTCCTTGATGTTCTCTCCATACAACTTCATTTGATTAACAATGTCTTGCACTTTTGCTGAAAATTCTTTGAATTTTTTTTTTTGTTTTTATTCTACAACATTTGGAGATTCTTGAATTCTCTTCTTAGGGTTTGCAATTTGATGACTTGGGTCTCATTTGTGCCCTTGAACTTGAGTTGCAATGTCTCCCATGCTTCTTTCACTGATTACACCGCCACAATCCTTGGCAATATAGTTTCTAAAACTATGGAGTGAATAAAGGTTAGGGCCTTGATGTTTTTGGTTGCCATTTCTTTGTTCTGTCTCCTTTCTATATCAAAGATTGGTGGTGTTAGGAACACGACATGGTTGTGAGAGAATTTGTTGCAACAATTGTCGAAGCTGCTCCACTAGTTACAGTTGTTTTTGCACTTATTGCTATTGGATTTTTCATGTCTGCTGTGGCTGAAATTTATGAGTTCTAGAGATTCTTTTTTTTCATAGATCTAGCCCCTTTAAAGTCAATAAGCTTTGATACTACTTTGATATTGCTTATAGAGTGTTTAGGAGAGAGTGATTAAGAGAGATTTGAGAAAGTTTCCTAGAAATGCTTTGATTGATTTGCTTAACTTGTCTTACTTACAACCCACTCTCCTAACTTATATAAGGCATTTGTAGAAGAATCTAGATCACATCTTTAATTTCTTGTAACATATTTTTACTTAATTCACAAGTAACTTTTTCTTTAAGGTAATTATCTACTTCTCTACTTATGACTGCTTTTTGATCATTTTATTGCAGTTGCATATGATCTTATTTTTAGAATCTTTTATTTTGTTTCTAGTTATGTCTAGATGCTTTTGTTGCAATTGTACTTCCATTAAATTTATTTCATATATCTATTTGCTACAAATGTGATTGATCTAAGGTTCATTGGATCTATACTCAAAATCTAAAATCTTAACAACAGTCTAAACAAATTGTTCAACTAAAGAGCATTTGTTATGCTGGCTAGTATATGATAGTATGGCTTTGGCTAGTTATCCTATGGTCATGCGATCATGCTATCTCTGCAATATTTATAGGCTAGTTTATCCCATCCCATGTGCTAAGACTAATATTAATAAAGTCGCTACCCCTTACAAACTTTTAGATCTATCTTCTTGTACTGGAAAAATACTTTTATGTTTGAAAGCCTTGTCTTAATTTATCTTACAAGCAGATTCCTTTTAATAAAAAAAAAAAAGAAAGAAATTTTCCTTTACATGAATAATCTATCCATATTATGTGAAATTGACGGCTGAAATCTGATCATATCTTAGTCTGACAATCAAGGCAAAGGCAGAAGACCTCCAAAAGCAGAGTGAGTTTGATGTCCAAAAAATGCAACAAGACAGAGCTACAACAAAATCGATAGACAATTTCTTTGCTTTCTCCACTAACAACATGCTCCACTCTTTTACCTACAACCCAACTTAAAGCACACCTAACCCAAAACACATAAAGACAAGTGAAGGTCATCTTCCCATGATCTTTTACAGTAATAACAATCTGATTGTATCCGTAGTAACTATCAAGAGTACTTATGTCCTGCCAACCACTCTAAAATTTGGCTTATAAAAGGGAAGGGGAAGTAGTGCTTCCTATTGGCTTTATTGATCTTGTAGTAGTGCATGCAAATCCTCCATCCAATGATGGTTCTAGTGGGGATAAGTTCATTATTTTCATTTTTACCCATAGTTATACCACCATTTTATGGCACACATTACACTACACTCACCCAAACACTATTTGAGATAGGATAAATAATGTTATTTTCAAGCCATTTAATGATTTGTTTTTTCACAACCTCTTTCATGATTGGATTAAGTCTTCTTTATGCTTCAATTGTAAGATTGAAGTCTTTTTTAACAAAATTTTGTCCATACAAAGTGAAAGACCAATGCCTTGAATGATTGAATGATAAATAATGCCTTTTTTTGGCACACATTGCACTACACTTAACCAAGTACTATCTGAGATAGGATGAATAATGTCATTTTCAAGTCATTTAATGATTTCTTTTTTCATAACCTCTTTCATGATTAGATTAGGTCTTTTTTTTTTGTTTTCTTTAATTGTAGGATTGAAGTCTTTGTCACTAGCAAAATTTTGTGCACATAAAATGAAAGACTAATGCCTTGAATGTTAGCTATAGACCAACCTATTGCTCACTTGTACTCTCTCAACGCCATTAGTAGCTTGTCTTCTTGCACATCATCAAGTGTATGGTGATTATCATCAATAGTGTTGATGATTCCCTTAAGAAAGGATACTAAAGGTGATTAGGTAGGGACTTGAGCTTCAACATTAGTGATTCCTTCATAAATGGCTTGATTATGTCTTAGCTTGATGAAGAATCTAATGAATCAAACTTTGTTTTTATCCTAAATAATTTTGATGGTGCATTTAACAAGCTAGCATATTTAATTACCTCCAAATCATCCACAATGTGTACACTTATAATGGCTCCTTCTAGAGGATTTGTTAGATGATCATTTAAAGGAAAGTCTTCCACAAGCTTGTCTCCTTTATCAATTATGAAGCAATCATCAAGCTTACTAGGGAATTTCATGACTTTGAATACATTGAACTTGACCTTTTGATCATGAACTTATATGGTGAGTTCACCCTTTTGCACATCTATCAAAGTTCCCCCAATAGCTAAAATTGGCCTTTTAAGAATAATAGGAATTTCACAATCCTCTACCATGTCCAAGATAATAAAATTTATGGGTAGAATTAGTTTTACAACCTTCATAAGGACATCTTTAGTTACCCCCCTTAAATGTTCTAACTTTCTTATTGAAGCTACTTGACTTTAAAGATTGGTTCTTTTCCATGTATTGCATAAACATCTCTTCTAATGTTGATTTCTTTTCTTAAGGTTGCATGGGTTAAGAAATTCCAAGATAGCTTAACATCAATTTCATGGTTGGTGGTTGTTGACTCATGTTGTTGCTTTATGAAAAATTAAGGCAAAATTTCCATCTTGTATTGTTGCAGTTAGTGTGAGGATTGTGTTGCTACTTGTTGTAATTGGCAACATATTGAACACTTTTATTATTCATAGAACATCTTTCACTAGATTAGCTACCACCACAGAGCTTACAACTCATTACACCTTGCACAACATTAACTTCCATTGGCTTGAATTTATTTGGTAAGGCTACCACTTTTGTAGTGATGATTGAAATGGCATTGAGCTCATAAACTCTAGCTACTCTCCTTTGAGCCATCCTCTATGAATTCCACTAGTAATTGTTTGAAGCCATCTCTTTAAGTAGGTTATATGCCTCATTAATAGTCTTATTTGTCAAAACTCCTCTAATTGCTACATCATTGGCAGTCTGAGTGGAACGAATGAGTCTATTATGGAATGTTTGAACCTGAAGCTATTTAGGTAGACCATGGTGAGAACATCTTTGAAATAAATCCTTGTATCTTGGTAGGTAAGAAGAATTTAGCAAGAAGTTTTTGTGCCAACTCATCCAATGGGGTGATGAAACCAAATGGTAATGAATTCAGCTAACTTTGCCTTGTCTTTAAGTGAGAAAGGAAATAGCCTTAACCTGATTGCATGATTCAAACTCCATTATGTTCCGAAAAAACTTGTAAGATGGAGGTTTAAATCATCATTTGGAGGGCCTTTAAATTGAATAGCTATTGGGATCATTTGAATGATAGCCAATTTGATTTCACAATTATTGTCTTGTATAACTAACCCCCTTATAATAGAATGGATTCCATTTGCAAGAGGGACAAAATAATCTTTAAGTTCCTTTTACTCCTTATTTGCATTAACCTCAACCGTTATAAAAGTTGAAGCATACTTTTTCTTGTTTCTCCTTATTTGAAAGATGGTCCTCTTAATCTCCTTATCGAATGGTACTAATTCAACACTTTTTGAACTTGATATGCAAGAGGGGAAATTGTACCTAAAAAATAAGAATGTAAATCCAAATTAAGACTAATCATTAGTGGTAATAATGAGCAATTCCTTAATAACGACACCATAAACTTATTCTTAGAATTTAAATACACTGGCACTTGTGCAAGTATACACAATCAAAGAAGTAGTACAATGATGAATTTCTTGAAAGATCGATCCCACAAAGAATTGAACTAAACTTACTAAGTACTAAAATTGCAATGAATCATTTTTATTTGGAATACCAAATGTTGGCAATGTAGCTAAACCCTAAGTATATAAGAAGTAAATTCAACAGTGCAATTGATAATGAAAAATAGCTTAAAGTATATAATTTCATGTAACAATTAGTTTGATCAATTTAACAACCTCTTCCAATAAGTTAACGAACAAACTCCATTAAATTGAAACATTATATTCCTATGTAAATTCATTTAAAGAAGCTCATTAATATTGAACATTCTTTCATAGTTTCACATCTTGCAAAGGTATCATCCTATCCAATGTAATGATATATCACTTTATTCATTTGCCTTAATTTAGGTTATCTCTTATAAAAATCATCTAAATCTTGCAATTCATTCAATTGTTGATCTAACAACAAAGCTCTATGAACAAAATAAAGCAAACAATCAATAATGTGATGTAGTTAACCAAGAGTGAAAATCATGCAAACTTCAAGCTAAAGATCCATTACAATCTTAGAAAATGAATTCAATCCATGTTTCACATATTGAAATTAAACATGAACATCAATGGATATCAAAAAAGGTTGAAAATAGAGTTAAGGGCACCAATGTTTGTTGCCTAGAACATAAACACTAAAAATTTTTCAACATTTTGATCCAAATCCTTGTAACATGTTCTACTCCTTCAAGTTTCCAAGTCCTAGCTCTCTCTTTGACAACTATGTTTTTTGTTTTTCAAATTAGTTGATATATGCCCTGGAACTCCACTACTATTTTCCTATTATCCCCATCTTGAATCTAATCTTTACTTTGCAAATTCAAATGTGGAAAATCAGATATTGCATGAAATTTAAAAGAAGATTCCCCTAAATTTTAGCAAGACTAGATCACCTTTCTTTCCTTTACATGCCATTTGTCATAAACTTATAACTTGTAGCCAAATTTGCTCCAAGATATTAGAGGAATTAGGCTTAGCTTTCAACAAAGAGTTGTACTTTTGTCTTTTATCTTCAATTTTCCACCAGAATCTAATCAATCCAAAATATAGGTAGAAAGTTATGCCCATAATTTACTAGTATGTCAAATCTAGATATCTCCTTTCTTTTTGGTTCTTGGTGCCTAAATTTTCAATATCCTCTTATTGTATGCATTATGGGCATGTACGAATGCATGGATTGTCCTTTTAAGTCTTTTATAAGATCTTTGACTCCTTGTTCTTGAATTTCCACCATTAAGCTCCAATTAATCTCACAAGACAATTTCACAATATTTAATCCAAAACCATGCTCTTTGAGATACTATCATCATGAAAATCACTAATTTAGAGATGTAAATTTGTGTATAAAAATAAGCTCATCACATTTCTAGCTAGGAAAGATTTTCCTTTCATTCCAATGAGTCATTCACACAAAGGAACCATGAAATTATGTTAAAAGACTGCACCACTAATCCTTGATTTCAAGGCAATGTGCATGTTCTTATGTCTAATACTAAATGTATTTTAGTTAATCCAATAAGAAAGCTATTATTGTTGGTTAGCTTTCTCTAATATGAGAAACTTATTCACTTGTTTGAAATATGATACCATCTTTTAATTGCTTGACAATAAGAATTCTTTTGTAATTTGAATCTATTGGAATCCATTAAATAGAAGAGCTATTACTCTTGATTAGCTTTCTTTACAAGGAGAGAATCTTTCAGTGCATGAAATTTCATACCATCAATTAATTCCTAGAAAATAAGACTTCTCCTTTTATTACAATGAATCAATCCCACAAAATAATTAGCAAAATAACATCCATGTCTACAATGAACATTAATTTTGTTAAAAACAAGCACATCAATTCACTTTGGGCAGTCTAAATAATTTAAATTTCATCAAACAAAATGATTGTGCTTTATTTTTTATATGGATAAAATGGTTTATTATGTAAAAGATGATATTGACTCTTCATTTGTTGCTAATAAAGCTTTTCCTCTCTTCCATAGAGTTTCACACATAAAAATCATGAAATTAGCTTAAAAGTTTACACCTAAAACTAATTACATTGCAAGATGCACATTATTTTGTTTTGGCTAATCTGTATCCATTAAAGTTTATCCATCAAATAAAATTTTGCTCTTAATGAGCTTTCTTTACTATAAAATAATTATTCATTGCATGAAATATGAGAACATTTCTTGATTACAGATAATAGGACTTCTCCTTTAGGTACTCTTAAATCTATTGAAGTCCATCAAATAAAGGAGCTATTACCCTTGATTAGCATTCTTTACTAAAAGAGAATTGTTCATTTTTTAGAACTTAAGATTGTCAACTGATACCTTGCTAATAAGGCTTTTCTTTTGGTTGCATGGAACCATTCACATAAAATTATCATTCAATGAGTTCCTGCCCTTAATTAGCATTCTTTATTAAGAGAGAATTAGTCATTACTTGAAACTTGAGACTATCAATTAATTCCTTGGCAATGTGGTTCCTCCTTTCATGTAAAAGAATAATTCACACAAAATGATCATGCAACTAACATGCATGATTACACCAAATATTAATTTCATTGCAACATGCAATTAGATAAGCCTTTGGTAGTTTAAATCCTTTAAAGTTTGTCAAATAAAGGAGCCATTTATCCTAAATACCTTTTGATATTTGTATATAATGGTTTATTGTTGGAAATATGTACCTAACACTTTAGTTTTAGCTAATAAGGCTTCTCCCTTCATCATAAAGAGTCATTCACTAAAAGAAATCATATAATTACTTTAAAAGTTTACATTGATTACTAATTTCACTTCGAGATGCACATTTTATGTTCATTTTAGTCAAACTAATAGAGAAACTATTATTCTTCAATAGCTTTCTTTATTATGAAAGAACCATTCATTACTTGAAATATAAGAACTTCTCTTGATTAATTAACCTTAAGACTTATCCTCTAAATAGTTTGGCTACATTAAAGTTTGTCAAATGAAGGAGTTATTGCTCTTAAATAATTTTCTTTCCCAAGTGAGAATCCTTTAATGTTTGTAACATGAGGTTGTTGACAAATAACATGACAAGAAGGCTTTTCCTTTCCTTACAATCATTCACACACAATGACCATGCAATTAACATTTATATCTATGCCGAACTTTAATTTTGTTGTGACATTCGTGCTAATACACCTTGATTAGTCAATAGAACTCTATAAAAAAAAAGAGTTATTCATTTTTAATAGCATTTCCTACTAGCTAGAATGGTCCATTACCTAAAAAATGAGATAAACACTTCATTTCTAGGTAATAGGGCTTCCCCTTTTATTCAAATGAGTCATTTGCAAAAAGAAATCATTAAATTACTTTAAATATGTACACTAATCATTGATTTCACTACGAGATGCACGTTATTATGTCTTGGGTTATGTGAATCCATCAAAGTTTATTCAATAAAAAAGCTATCATTCTTGATTAGCTTTTTTAACTATGAAAGAACCATTTATTACTTGAAATATAAGGTTGCCTCTTGATTATTTGATAGTTTGACTTCTCTTATGGGTTATCTAATGAATTGAAGTTCATAAAATAAATAAGCTAATAATCTTAAATAACTTTCTTTATTAGAAAAGAATCGTTCATTACTTATAACTTGAGACCATCAATTGATTCGTTGACAATAAGGTTTCTCCTTTCATTGTATGGAATCATTCACACAAAATGAGTTTGTTAATGGGTCAATAACTAATTTTTCAAATCCCAATCACAAACTTAAAGAAAAAAAAAAGGTCTAATCAAGGTCAAAACTGTTAGAAATAATGCACGATTAGGTTAGAGACATTACTCAATTCAAATTTGTCATTAATTGCCAACATGTAGCTAACTAAAGGCTATGTGGACAATTAGGTTCATCCCTAATCAGATTTTTAATCTACATAGAACCTTATTTTTCTCTCTCATTATAAGGTAGATTTTTTCTGTTTTCCTTCTTTTTCTTTCTCGCTCCCATCTTCATTTTCTCTCTCTCTCTCTCTCTCTTTCCCACTCTCTCTCCCTTTTTGATTTGGTAGCAAACCTAAAGGAAAATCCCACTCAAGTAAAAGAGCTTATAATCTTAAACCTAAAAGGGAAATAAAAGTAGAAACAAGTATTATCTAGACCAAAGGACCATAAATATTAAATTAAAATCATGTCTTACTACCACTGTGACTATCCTTTAAGTGTGAAAACTTCATGGACTAACATTAACCTAGGTCAAAATTTTAGGGATTATGCCTTATTTTAATAAGCTAAAAGTAGTCCATGCTAAGATTTTTCTTGGTAATTTTTAGGTAAAAATTCAGCTAGTTTTACTAGAATTTTGAATTGATAGAGATAAGAAGCATGTGATTCCTTCTTAATGGATAGATTCCCCACACTATTCTAAGGTGAGAAGAATTATTCCTGAATTGTTAAGAAGGATTTCCATTTCTGACAATGCAACTAAGAAGAAGGGAGGTGATCACATTGCCTATGGGTCTGTTTGGTTCTCATATGGGTGTTGTTGTTCCTTATTACAATTAAAGAGAGTGGTGGAGCTAGTGGAGATGAATCTAGGATAAGAGCTAAACTAAATAAGGGAAAGGAGGATGAAAAATCAAAATTAGGAATTTTTATATCTCTAAGATGGGTATAAGGCTAAAAGCAAACTAAGCTTAATATAGGTAGGATGTTGAGTGGTTTAGCTATTGTAAAATTTCTACTTCTAGCTTATAGAAATATAATTAAGCAATTATTGCACTAAGTAATTTAATGAAGATGTAAAATCAATAAAATATCTAGTACGAACCAAAATTCATCTTCATTGTTTATAAGATAATCAATGCAATATAAAAAACAAATAGCTCAAAAGTGAACAAAGTAAGTAGCTATTGTCCATTTCAAAGCAAAACACCATTGTCATATACACAAAATTCATCTTAGTATACCTAATATACAAGTATACTAATTTTCCTAAAGTATCAAAATGTAGTTAAAAGGTTTGTACTAAATAAAGTAATCTGTACTATGTTGCTCTAATATACAAAAAAAAAAAAAAAAATTTGGTAACAGGTGGTAAATGCTTGTAACAAGAAAATAAAAAAGGTACATATGACAATGTGATTAACCAAAAGGGTAAACAAGTCAATTTTAGATAGTAAACTCTTGGGTGCACACACCATGTTTTAGATCTGCTACAAATGTGGGTCCATTTATTACTTAGTTCCTCTTGCCATCTTTTAGCACGTCTTATTGTGTGGTTCTTAAGGATTGATGATATTAGGACCCTTTCACTATGTAGGCTTCCAAGGAATCGCCTTTTTCTCTTTTATGGCAACATGACAAAATAAAGATAGATGTTAATGGTAACTATTGTGCATAATTAACAAATATTCAAGTTACTCACTAGTCTTGGCATCTTAAGAGGTCAAGTAACTAAGGTATTATTGTAACTCCTCTTGTTATGGTCTACTTTATGCCATATGCTGCAAGTTAAAATGGCACCCCTCTTATTGAGCATGCCAATATGGCTATAAGCCTTACCATTATTTAGTTCTAATTCTCTTTGTTTTTTTTCTTTTTTCAGGTCTTCCTAACACCCTTCTTATAGGTAGTGGATCAATTGGATCCTTAATAGTTTTTATCCAAAGGTGTTGACCCTGAATGAGATTCATCATGACTAAATCATTCATTGCTTGGAAATTGAGACCATCAATAGATTCCTTAGAAATAAGGCTTATATTCATTACATAGAATCATTCACACAAAATGATCATACAATTAACATTCATGTCTACACTAAACATTAACTTTTTTGCGACATGCACATCTATAAACCATAGGTAATTTGAATCCTTTGAATTAAGTCAAACAAAAGAGTCATTCATCTTGATTTGCTTTTATTACATGAATAGACTGTTTTAGTGCCTAAAATATGAGACCAACACTTCATTTCTAGCTAATAAGGCATCTCTTTTCTTTCTCAAGAGTTATTCATAGAAAGGAATCATGAAATTACTTTAAATGTCTAGACTAATCACTAATTCCATTGTGAAAAGCATGTCGTTATGTCTTAGGTTGTTCAAATCCATTAAAGTACATCCACAAAGGAGCTATTACTATTGATTAGCTTTCTTTACTATGAGAGAACCATTCATTGCTTAAAATATGAGACCATATCTTGATTCCTTGACAATATGACATCTCTTCTAAGTACTCTAAATACATTGAAGTCCATCTAATAAAAGAGATATTACTCTTGAATAGCTTTCCTTATTAGAATAAAATCCTTCGTTGCTTACAACTTGAGATCATCAACTAATTTCTTGAAAATATGACTTGTCATTTCATTATAGGGAATAATTCACACAAAATTTTCATGAAATTAACATTTATGTCTACAAAAAATGTTAAGCTTATTATGATATGTACATCAATAAACCTTAGGTAGTTTGAATCTTTTGAATTCCTTGAAGGAAAGGAGTCATTCATCTCAATTAGCTTTTCTCACATTAGTAAAATGACTCATTGTCTTAAAGATGATACTATCACATTATTTTTAACTAATAAGGCTTATCCTAGTTCTTTTATGTAGTTGTTTCCATTGCCTCTCATCCCTTTTTAGTACATTTTGTTTTTCAATCGATGTTTGTTATACATTCATTTACATTTTTTTTTTTGAAACTCTTCAACAATGAAGGCAAAAGAATTAAGGATATTTTTTTCTATTAAAATAAAAACACAATTCAATTTTTGCCTTTTTTGTTTGGTGGTGGCTACAAGCAACAAATTGTTACTTTTCCAAAACCTCTATTTTAGGTGGTGTGTGTGTTTGTAAAACACATTTTTGAAAAGTAAAACCAAACATTCTTTTAGTTATTTAGGTCCAAAGTAGTTTTTACTCACCTTAATACAAGTTGAAATACACAACCAAAGAGGGTTATACTTGTAGATCCCATCTTTAATGATCTAATAGAAATTTTAATGGATTGGATTTAAAAAAAATTAATAAAACAAACATAGAATTTTTCTTTTTATAAGTGAAAAACAACCATATGACATTAAATTGATGAATTTGAAGCCTTAAGTCTTGAAATGAAAACTTTTTGAGCCATATGGTGCAAAATTGTCCTTAAATAAAATCGATCATTGGTAGATGAGGCCATAATTAAAATAAACCATTTGTAAATGAATTCATAAATAAAGTCCATCATGTTGGCATGAATGTGTCCTTTTGATAGCCTTTACACAAAAAGAGAACTAAAATAAGGAATGAAAAGTACCGCATAATGTAAGAGATTAGAGGTAATTTGGCATGTCTCTTTCCATATTGGTTCAAGTTTGAATCCCCTTAACAATATCCCCTTTAATTTTAAGGAAATTATAGAGATTTATAGTTAATGTACTATTGGGTTTTGTATTTGATACTTTACGATGATGAGATCTATAGAAGAGTTGATGCATAGATGACTTCTAAGGATCCATTGGGCATTCATAAAAGGCCAATGACATGTTTAAGGGCTAAAAAAATGAAAAAAGCACTAAATGGGCTAATTGAGAATATTCAGACTAATCAAGTTGCAAATGGTGTGAATTGAAATTTGAAAGAAGGACAAAACTTTATTAATATCATTGGAATGCTTAATGAGCTAGGGATAAGTAATAAAACCTACTTTTAAGTAAAAGTTTGTTATAAAGTAAAAGTTTGTCATAAAATAAGAGTTTATAATAAAATAAAAGTGTTCTTATTTTTTAGGAATATATCATGGTCTCTACTTTTACAATTTTTAAGGTTTTTATTTCAACTTATAAATAGATTTGATTTCATTGTTAAAAGGGAGGCGATTATGTGAATTGAAAAGTGAGAATTTTTTCTTTCTATTCTTTTAAGAACTAAAGAATTTATCAAAAACTAACTCTTTTTATGATGTTTAACTTGACTTATTACTCTTAAATTCATTCTTTTCTAGAGTGAGACATCCATATCTTTCTTTATACTTTAGGTTCATGATCCTTTAAACATGAGGTTTAGGGTTTGCAAGAGTAGACCCTATTACTTTCTAGTTCCTACAAGAATTCAAATTTAATTATTCTTTTTTTATGTATTGCAATTTAATCTTATTACTTTTTTCTAACCCATAACTTTTATTCATTATGCTTTTTTAAATTTCTTTGATTCTAATTATTGGAATTAATTTGTCATAAAATGACTTTGATTGAGGTTTTTTAATTTAATAAACAATTGAGAGAGAAAATTTAAGTAGTAAAAGGTAAGAGTATAAACACATTAAAAAAAATCTTTGAAGAGTATAAACATGAGGTGGTGTGACACTATTTTTAAGTGAAACACACAAGGGAGTGTTTTGTTAAGGTATTTTAGCCATTTTGTGTAGAATTAATACTATGTCTTCCACAGATGAAGGTAGAGCTAAGAAGGAGGGTAGTGATGTTTCATTCATGATCAAATTTATGTAACTATAATTTAAGTGAATGAACATCAAATTTACTAATATGAGAGATATGATGAAGAAACAAGCCAATATAATAGCAAAATTGTCGAGGAGGTATAGAGGCCATGAGGTTCCTAATACAAAAAAGTATGAGAGATAAGACTATGGCTATTTAAATAATGTAGAAGATAATGACTTTGATGTTCTAACTACTTTGGTCAAAATTGTCAATAATAAAAATGGTCAAAGAGATCATACGAAGTGAGACACTTATGATTGTAATTTTGGTAGCATTAAATGAAAATTCTTCCAATCCAAGGAAAAAATGATCAACAAACCAATTTAAAATAGGAGATGAAGGTTGAATTGGTCTTTAGCTGTCACAACTACTTTGAAGAGAAAAAGTGAAACTTGTTGTAGTTAAATGTACTAATTATGCTATTATTTGCTGAGATTAACTAGTTTTGACTAGGAGAAGGAATCGTGAAAGGTTTACTAATACATAGGAGGAGATGAAGGTTATCATGATGAAGAGGTTTCAACCCTAATCACTATTATAGGGATTTGTACTAAAGGCTATAAGGGCTCACTTAAGGCACTAAGAGTGTGGAGGATTACCACAAGGAGATGGAAATTACCTTGATTTAGGCTAATATAGAGGAGGATAGAGAAGTAACCATGGCTTGATTCTTACAAGGGCTGAATAGAGATATTGTTAATGTAATTGAATGATAGTATTATATTGAGGTAGAAGACATGGTGCACATGATAATGAAAGTTGGGAGGCAACTTAAAAAAAAGCATTCTACATGAATTGGATAGAATTTGGGTTCCACTCCATCCTAAAAGCTAAATTGGAGTAAAAAGGAAGAAAGGGCTTATTACAATCCTAAGGTTGAATCATATAAGAGTAAGGAAGTGAGTCATAATAAGTAAAAAAGTAATTTTAATTTCCATCTTAGTAAAAATAGAGATATTAAATGTTTTAAATGTCTAAGAAGGGGACATATTGCATCTCAGTGTTCTAATATGCATACCATGGTGTTATGGGATAATAGTGATATTGAGACTAAAAGTGAGTTTGGCGATGACTCTATGCCATCGTTAGATGATACAAGTGATGGAGATGAGTACCTAATTGAGAGAGATATGTTGGTGATTAGACTAGTATTGAGTATACAAACCAAAAAAGATGATGAAGTATCAAAGATAAGGTATATAGTATGATCATGGATGAGGGTAACTGCAGAAATAGCACTACTTTAGTTGAAAAGTTTAATTTATTTACCATGAAACACCTTAGCTCATATAAGTTTTAATAATTAAATGAGTGTGGTGAAATTAAGGTAAATAAGTAGGGGTTAGTACTCTTTACTATTAGGAGATATACTAATAAGGTTTTGTGTGATGTTGTACCCTTATAAGCTAGGTATATTTTGTTGGAAAGACCATGACAATATGGTCAGCATGTCAGACTTGATAAGTTTAAAAACAGGTACTCTTTTGTAATAAATGATAAACCTGTTACTCTTATACTTTTAACACCTTAAAAATGTTATGAAAATTGATTAGGGATTAAAAAAGAGAGAAAGAGAGAGAAGAGAAAAGAAATTAAGGTTGAGAGGGGAAAGGAGCAAAAGAAAGGAGAGAAAAGAGATGATACCAAGAGAAAAGAAGAAAAAGTTCATAAGAAAAAAATTCAGAGTTTATATACAAAAGAAAGTGATGTTAAAAGACTTTTCTATTCAACACAACTTATTGTTGTACTTTTGTACAAAGAGGCTTATTTTAGTATTGATAAGTTTAACTTTTCTTTACCTAGTGTTGTTGTTTCTCTTTTGCAAAAATTTGGTGATGTTTTTTCCAAAGAACTAGGTGGTTTGCCACCTTTAAGGGAAATAAAATATCATATTAAATTCATTTATGGTGTAACAATTCTAAATTGATTATGTAGTAAAAGTAAACTTAAGGAGACAAAGGAGTTTCAAAGGCTAGTTGATGAGATTATGACAAAGAGATATGTGAGGGAGAGCATGTATTAATGTATAGTTACAATATTGCTTGTATCCAAGAAGGATGAGATTTGGAGAATGTGCATTGATTGTAAAATAGCCAACAAAATCACTACAAGGTGACCAATTGCTTATTTCAATGAAAAATTAAGTGGTGCAGCTCTTAATATCCTACTTATGATAAAGACATGAATACATTGGTATTAGATTTAGAGACATGGCAACACTACCTTTAGCCCAAAGAGTTTGTCATTCATACTCACTATGAATCCTTGAAATACTTAAAGGGTAAGGAAAGTTGAACAGAAAACATGCCAAATAGGTCAAATTCATTGCAACCTTTCCTTGCGCTATCAAATATTAACAAGGAGAATGTGGTAGTTGATGCATTATCTTGTAAGCATGCCTTTGTCTCTACACTTAATGCAAAATTATTTGGAATTGAATATATTAAAATTTATATGTTAAAGATCCTAACTTTACTAATGTGTATAGCGTATGTGAGAATTTGGCTTATGGGAAATTTTATAAGTATAAGAGTATCTTATTTTAGGAAAATTGTTTATGTGTACCTATGACTATTTTAAGGAAGTTAGTTCTTAGCTGAGTATTTCCTTTGGCCACATATGAAACGAGATATTGAGAGGGTGTGCAAGAAGTTTATAACATGCAAATAAATTAAATTTAGAGTTACACCTTATGATTCATACACCTTTTTACCCATGCCTAACAAATATTGAGTTGATTTATCTATGAGCTTTGTGATAGGGCTACTATAGTCAAAAAAGGTATGGCATATATACTTGTTATTAGATTTTTAAAGATGACTTATTTCATCTTACATCATAAAAACTAACAATGCAAATAATGTGATTGAATTATCCTTTAGAGTCATAGTATACTTATAGGACATGCCTTAGAGTATCATTTTAGATTGAGATGTATAGTTCTTGAACTACTTCTAAAAGACTTTGTGGGTTAAATTAGGTACTAAACTAGTGTTCTCAACTACTTGCCATCCATAAATATATGGGTAAACTAAGGTAGTTAATTAAACTCTTTTTACTTTGTTGTGTGCTATCATTCGAATGAATTTAGAAATGTGGGAAGATTATTTGTTGCATGTAGAGTTCACATATAATAAGAATGTTCATTCTGCTACTTGTTACTCTCTAGTTGAAATTATGTATGGTTTTAATCCTTTAACTCCTTTGAATTTGACGTCTTCCTTTATTGATAAGTATGTTAGTTTAAATGGTGATTGCAAGGTTGAAATAAAGAAGAAGTTGCATGAGAAGATATGGCAACAAATTGCAAAACAAACTAAGTAATATGCAACTTATACCAAAATAGGGCAAGAGAAGGTAGTATTTAAATTTGGTGATTTGGTTTAAGTGCATATGCATAAGGAAATGTTTTAGATTGAAAGGTGTTCAACACTACAGGCTAAAGGAGATGGTCTATTTCAAGTGGTAGCATGGATTAATGACAATGCCTATAAGTTAGACCTTGTCAATGAGTAAAATGTGAGTGAAACATTTAATATTTCTAATCTTTCACCTTTTGAGGCAAGTGATAATTCAAGGAGATAATGCATGAAGGACTTTTAAGGGTTTATTGACACGTTTAAGGGTTAAACAAAATAAAAAAAAGTATTAAATGAGCTGATTGAGAATATATGAGCCAACTAAGTTACAAATGGCATAAATTCATCCAATGGCATATATTCAACTTTGAGAGAAGATTAAGAATTTATTAATATGATTGAAGTGCTTAATGAGTTAAGGTTAGGTAATAAAATTCACTCTTAAGTAGGAATTTTTTATAAAATAGAATTTTGTTATAAATAGGAGTTTATAGTAAAATAGGAATATTTCTATCTTTTAAGAGTATATCGTTGGTTCTAGTTTTAGGATTTTGGGGGTTATTATTTCAATGTATAAATAGACTTGATTCCATTGTTAAAAGGTAAACAACTATATAAATTAAAAGTGAGCATTTTTTCCTTTGATTCTTTTAAGAACTAAAAAACTTATCAATAACTAACTCTTCTTGTATCATTCAACCTTAACTTATTACTTTAAAATTCGTTTTTTTTTTTAGTGTGCCATCTATATTTTTCTTTATACCTTACATTCATGTTCCTTTAAACATTGGGTATAGAGTTTACATAATTAAAATTTCATTTGACTCTTTTGGGTTCTTGTTTGATTCCCTATGCATGTTAGATCACTAAACCTCGTCTTTTAGGGTTCACATTACACGACAAAGTATGAGGTAGTCCTCCTTGAAGCCATCATTACTCTAGTAATGGTTCCTTTTTAGGGAAAGGTTAAATAAGGATATCAATGGATAACCCTTAATCTTAACTCGTACATACAATGTCTAACATACTTATGATGTCCTTTTTTTTAGTTTAAAAAAAAAGAAAGAAATTAAAGACATAAGTAATAAATGAAGCTTTCTAGCACTAGCACATATAAAGAATAAAGCTATCAAGCATATTCAAGTTATAATAATTTTCTCTTATTAATAAGGAGTCCCAAATCTATATATTAGGTTTAATTCATAACTAGGGCCAAGGGGCCTTAAGTCAAGGTGATGAAGTTGTGAATTTTAAGCATTTCTTTGTGGGTTAATGACAAGGTCATGATGTAGGACACGTGATGAAAATTATCTTATATTATTATACAATTAATGTTGTAATTTTTATTATTATCATTTTATTGTGTATTTAGAATATTTTAGATTATTTAGGAGATTTTAAAATATTATTATCTTTAAGCTTAATTTTAAGGATATGAATATTTTTATTTATTTGTTTCCTTATTAGTTAGTTTTGTTAAGGTTAAATATGCTTATAAACCTAAGGTATAGTTTATTAATTATCTAATAGTTATCAACTTTTGAAACTTGTTATTTGTTTTCTGGTAGAATTTATAAACCCCATAAAGGATCAATGAAGTATTGACCTTTGGTTATCTCTTTTTCAGGCTTTCATTCTACGTCAAGTAGTATCAGAATTTAGATTTGTCTAGTATGATACATCTCACATCTTTATGATTCTATTTTGCATTAAATGGCAAGAAATTAGGTTTCTCTTGGTTTGATGTCATCCTACGGAGTTTGAAGTAACCTATTCAATTACATTGATCATGAAAGGAAGGCTTTTTATAAGGTGCCTTTTAAGATTATGAATACAATAGATCTTTTATTGTAAATATTGCTTGTAGTCAGTTTGTTTGTACACATGTTCATGAGTTTGAAGATATTTTTGTTTGCAATGGAAATTTCTTCATTAAGGATTTTTTAAGATGCTTTGGTGGACTTAAGGTCTGGTTCAAACATAAAGATGTTTTGGAGGAGAAAATGATGAAATTTTCATATTCAAAATTACAAGATGGTGGAGTTGATTGGTGGAACTATGCTCAAATTACCAATTTAGATCTAGTGAGTCAAAAATTTGCTTATGGGTAAAAATGAGAAATTTATTGGTCATTGAATTATATGACAATATAAATTTGATACAATCTTAGATCAAGTTGAAAGGAGATCTAATTCTTATTTTCTACCAAATATTGAGTTTATGGATTCATCTTTAAATAATGAAGATTTGCTTTCTTAGTCTTTTACCAATGTCAGTTTTCATGTCCAAGAAGTACTATCTTTGGAGTTTAATGTTGGCAAAGTATCAATATTTCAATAAGAGATGGGTCAAAAGTAGTGGAAATACTTATTAATGATCACAACATGATTTAGAAAGTTAATTTGTGTTTTGATGAAGGTATTGAAGAGCTAAAAGATTGTGATAGTCAAAAGATTAGTTTATCAATATATTCAATTAACCTATGAGGTGAACCCATAATTTATAGGATTTAAAATCTTGTTGATTATTTACTTCCATTGCCACATAATGTTGATTTTATTTGGTAGAGAAATTCAATACCATTTCAATGTCCTTATTAGTGAAGTCATTAGTCCAAAGAAGATTCATAAGCAATGGTCCATGTGTAAGTCTAAATAATTCAAGAGTTCAATAGAATCAAAGTGTTTCTTCATGTGACCTAGAAGATGTCAATTCCCCTTTATAAATTCAAATGAGTTTTTTTTCAAGTAAAGAGACATGACATAAACCCATAACCCTATATGTTGTAATTTTTAATGTTTATTTAGAATATTTTAGAGTAATTAAGAGATTTTAAGATATTATTAAGGAGTTTCCTTAAGTTTTAAGTTTAAGCACTTGAATATTTTTATTTTTTTATCAGTTGGTTGTGTTAGGGTTAAAAACTATTATAAGTAGACCTATAATCCTAAGGACTACTTTGTCAATTATCATATCAATTGCCAACTATCAAAAAATGCTCTCTTGAAACTTATTATTTTGCTCTAGTGAAATCTTGAAACCTTATAAAGACTCAATTGAGTATTAGCCTTTCATATTCTATTTTAAATTCTTTCTTCCTGTACCAAGTCAAGATCTCCTAATGATTTCTATCATTAGTCTATGGACCAGTGTCTCACTTAGCCTATTAAAATTTACTCATTATAATACCCAAAAAATATATAAATAGACCCATCCCTTATCAATCTAAATGTAACTGCTCTCACACTATCTCTACTTTTACATTTAGGTCTCTTGTGTTTTCTTAATGACTTATCACCATAGTGTTAGCACTGAAAGCTCCCTTCAATGCTTAATCATGTGTTATTTTATGGGACTTAGATCTACTCAAAACCTAAACTCAAGTGCATATTAAGTTTGGTATCCTCTTCAGTAAATAACTCATCACTAATTAATTTTCTTTGCCATGTTCATTATTTTAAAATTCACACTTGTCAAAAACCATAATAGTTATTTCACTATGATATTGAAGAAAACCAACAATGCACACCTTAATTATATGCATAATTAGCGTTAAAAAAAGAAGAAGATAGTTACGGATTCACATGTGCATTGCTATAGGAAAGAATAGAAGACGTCTTGTATATAGCAAAATTTTCTAACACATTTCAGCTCAACAATTCTTCAAGGTTTTTTTAAATCTTTGACCTACATTGTCAAGAAAGCACATCCATGAACTTGTTGTGATTCCTCAATGAACTTGTTGTAGCCTCCTCTTCCTAAGACGCATGCATGAACTTCTCAATAAACTTTTCATAAGCTCTTGTTCTAAGCAACCCAAGTAATTTTCCTTTATCTGAATCTAGTTTATTTAGTCATTTCCTTCCGTCATTTTTGCTTCTTTATGAAACATTGTTTTTGTCCTCTCGCATTTTTATTAGGCGATCTTCTCTTTGTTCTCAATGTTAGTCAAAATTGAGTCTCTCATTTCTCTCTTCTTGTTCATTCATGGGTCCGAGATTTTCATTCATGGTGAGTTAATTAGTTTGAGCCGACTCGATAAAAATAATATAAATTAACGGACAGTTGAAATGACAGTATAAGGGTGACTACTATATGATTACATTATGACCATGCATGGGTCATGATGCTATGGAGAGTCAAGTAATTCAATCCAAAATTTTAGACTGCAGAAAAATTCTGGTTGAGATATTGATAATTTTACAGTAATTTTGTATGGAAATTTATACCTTTTAATTTTGTATCAAGTGTGCATGGGTTTGTTTTCTAGCTTGTTTGTATAGAAAATGCACGGTTTTATGGTTTATTTTTTGTGAAAACGAGACTTCAAGCCCCTGTGTAGCCGAATAAAACAGCAAAATATGGAGTTCTGATTATCTGAAAGGTCAAAAAGTTCGGAGGAGATGAGCAAAATTTTAATAAATAAAAAAAATAAAAAATGTAAAAGAGAAGAAAACAGTGGCGGGGGGGTGGTTTTGTTTGTTGGGTTTGTATATGAGGCATGGGAAATAGGCACATGCCATGCCATGCCATGCCAGGTCGATTAAAATAACAAAAGCTTCTGGAATGCTGGGCGGGGAGGGCAAAAGCGACAACTGCTTATGCGTGTAGTGGTAGTAGTCTATCAACCAGCTGATTGTGAAGTCATTCATTCCTCCCCACTCTATGGGGGATGATGCTTATTCTCGTTGGCTCATTTGCCAAAAACAATGGGCAAAATGCCCATTTAGACTCCTATTGTCCCAATCTTCACTCTCCCTTTGTAATTTGGATCAGTCTTTATCAAGATCTCTATTATATTGGTCATGTGGCTTGAGCAAGTATTATCAATGTACCAGACATCATTTTTGTTTTCACTTGCCCTTGCTTTGTGGTAAGTAGCTAACAATTGTTCCCTTCCTTCAGTGAAATATGCTTACTGACTCTATTGGTGATGCCTTTGTAACTGTTGATATGGCATGTATTGCTGTTAATTTCTCTGCTATTGCAATTGCTGTGCAAGTTGTTGCTGTTGACCTCTTTGTTTTTATTCTAGCAATCTTTTTTGAAATGCCCAAATCTGTTGCAGAATTTGTATTGTGGGTTGCCTTTGTGCCAACAATCCTCCTCCAAATGGTTGGCTTTCTTGCAAATCTTGTACGGTGAAAAGTTTTCTTTCTCCTCTCTTGAATCATTTGTGATAGCTTTTTGATCTTTTGGCTTACTGGAGATTGAGGCTTTTTACTTGAATCTGGCCTACAAGGCTCCTTCAATAGCTTCTTCATTTCTCCTTAAGATCCTCTGCTCATGTGTTTCAAGTGATCCCATAATTTTGGAGAATAAGAGAGTTGATGTATCTCTTGATTGCTTAATGGCAAGTACTACTGCATCAAATTTTTAAGGTAAACTTCTTAACACTTTCTTGACTACTCTTGGCTCCTTGATGTTATCTCCGTACAACTTCATTTGATTAACAATGTCTTGCACTTTTGCTTAAAATTCTTTGAATATATATTTTTTTTCTCTACAACATTTGGAGATTCTCAAATTCTCTTCTTAAGGTTTGCAATTTGATGACTTGGCTCTCATTTGTGCCCTTGAACTTGAGTTACAATGTCTCTCATGCTTCTTTCACTGATGACGCTGCTACAATCCTTGGGAGAACAGTTTCTAAAACTATGGAGTGAATAAAGGTTAGGGCCTTGATGTTTTGGGTTGCCATTTCCTTGTTCTGTCTCCTTTTTATACCAATTAGCTCATTAGTTGCAACTAGGGCCTCATATCCCATTTGGAAAACTTCCTATAGATCATAGGTCATAGTATTTTTTTTTTTAGAAAAGATTGGTGGTGTTAGGAACATGACATGATTGTGACAGAATTTGTTGCAACAATTGTGGAAGCTGCTGCACTAGTTACAGTTGTGCTCGCACTTATTGCTATTGGATTTTTCATGTCTATTGTCGCTGAAATTTATGGGTGCTAGAGATTTTTTTTTTTTTTTACAGATCTAGCCCCTTTAAGGTCAATAAACTTTGATATTACTTATATAGTGTTTAGGTTGCTAAGTTTTTTAAGGAAAGAGTGATTGAGAGAGATTTGAGAAAGTTTCCTTGAAATGCTTTGATCGATTTGCTTAACTTGTCTTACTTACAACCCACTCCCCTAACTTATATAAGGCATTTGCAGAAGAATCTAGATTACATCTTTAATTTCTTGTAACATATTTTAACTTAATTCACAAGTAGCTTTTTCTTTAAGGTAACTATCTACTTATCTACTTATGGCTGCTTTTTTATTATTTTATTGCAGTTGCATATGATCTTAATTTTAGAATCTTTTATTTTGTTTCTAATTGTGTCTAGATGCTTTTGTTGCAATTGCACTTCCATTAAATTTATTTCATACATCTATTTGCTACAAATGTGATAGATCTAAGGTTCATTGGATCTATACTCAAAATCTAAATCTTAACAAAAGTCTAAACAAATTGTTCAACTAAAGAGGATTTGTTACACTAGCTAGTATATGATAGTATGGCTTTGCCTAGTTATCCTATGGTCATGCGATCATACTATCCCTTCAATATTTATGGGCTAATTTATCCCATCCCTTATGCTAAGACTTATATTAATAATCTCACTACCCCCTACAAACTTTTAGATCTGTCTTCCTGACTCCTCCAAGTAAACTAATTGAACACTTAAAGGGTTCACTTTTCTCTATAATAGGATCTTAGCTTTAGGGTTGAATTTGCCCATTCTAAAGGTTTTTCAAAAATTCATTGAGCATTATAAGATTACACCTAGGCAATTACACCTTAACAATGAGTTGAATTTAATCAAGGTATAAAAGGCTACCTATCAAGTTGGCTGAGCTCTTAATATTTGGGTCTTGTTGTATCTTCATGATTTAAAGAACATACAGAACTATAATGGATTGTACCAATTACCATGCTAGGCTAAGTGTAAAATGAGGTTGGGCAAAAATCCTTCCAAGCAGAAGTTCAAAGACATGTTTAAGTATTTTAAGGACATGCTTCAATGGTAGGATTTAAGCCTTTTTTAACAAAATTTTGTGCATACAAAGTGAAAGTCTAATGCCTCAAATGATTTAATGATAAACAGTGTCTTTTTTTGGCATGCATTGCACTACACTTAACCAAGTACTATCTGAGATAGGATAAATAATGTCATTTTAACCAAGCACTACACTTAAGCTTCAACATTAGTGACTCCTCTATAAATGGCTTGATTATGTCTTAGCTTGATGAAGAATCCAATGAATCAAACTTTGTTTTTATCCCAAATAATTTTGATGGTGCATTTAACAAGCTAGCATATTTAATTACCTCCAAATCATCCACAATGTGTACACTTATAATGGCTCCTTCTAGAGGATTTGTTGGATGATCATTTAAAGGAAAGTCTTCCACAAGCTTGTCCCCCATATCAATTATGAAGCAATCATCAAGCTTACTAGGGAATTTCATGACTTTGAATACATTGAACTTGACCTTTTGATCTTGAACTTATATGGTGAGTTCACCCTTTTGCACATCTATCAAAGTTCCCTTAATAGCTAGAATTGGCCTTTTAAGAATAATAGGAATTTCACAATCCCCCACCATGTCCAAGATAATAAAATTTATAGGTAGAATTAGTTTTACAACCTTCATAAGGACATCTTTAGTTATCCCCCTTAAATATTCCAAGTTTCTTATTGAAGCTACTTGACTTTAAAGATTGGTTCTTTGCCATGTATTGCATAAACATCTCTTTCAATGCTGATTTCTTTTCTTGAGGTTGCATGGGTTAAGAAATTCCAAGATAACTTAATATCAGTTTCATGGTTAATGGTTGTTGACTCATGTCATTGCTTTATGAAAATTTAAGGTGAATTTTCTATCATTTATTGTTGAAGTTAGTGTGAGGATTGTGTTGCTACATGTTGTAATTGGCAACATATTGAACACTTTTATTATTCATAGAACATCTTTCACTAGATTAGCTACCACCACAAAGCCTACAACTTATTACACCTCACACAACATTAACTTCCATTGGGTTGAATTTATTTTGTACAACTACCACTTTTGTAGTGATGATTGAAATGGCATTAAGCTCACAAACTCTAGCTATTCTCCTTTGAGCCATCCTCTATGAATTCCACTGATAATTGTTTGATGCCATCTGTTTAAGTAGGTTATATGCCTCATTAATAGTTGTACTTGTCAAATCTCCTCTAATTGCTACATCATTGGTAGTCCAAGTGTAATTAATGAGTATATTGTGGAATGTTTGAACCTGAAGCTATTTAGGTAGACCATGGTGAGAACATCTTTGAAATAAATCCTTGTATCTTGGCAGGTAACAAGAATTTAGCAAGAAATTTTTGTGCCAATTCATCTAATGGGGTGATGGAACCAAATGGTAATGAATTCAACTAACCTTGCCTTGTCTTTTAGTGAGAAAGGAAATAGCCTTAACCTGATTTCATGATTCAAACACCATTATGTTTGAATGAATCATAAATCTCCAAAAGAACTTGTAAGATGGAGGTTTAAATCATCATTTGGAAGGCCTTCAAATTGAATAGCTATTGGGATCATTTGAATGATAGCCAATTTGATTTCATAATTATTGGCTTGTATAGTTAACTGCTTTATAATACAATGGATTTTATTTACAAGAGGGACAAAATAATCTTTAAGCTCCTTTTACTCCTCATTTGCATTAACCTCATCCATTATAAAAGTTAAAGCTTACTTTTTCTTGTTTCTTCATATTTAAGAGATGATCCTCTCAATAATGGTACTTATTCAACACTTTTTGAACTTGATATAAGAGTGGAAATTGTACCTAAAAAATAAGAATGTAAATCCAAATTAAGACTAATCATTAGTGGTAATAATATAAGTAAGAATAATGAACAATTCCTTAATAATGGTGCCATAAACTTATTGTTAGAATTTAAATACTCCAACACTCGTGCAAGTATACACAATCAAAGAAGTAGTACAATGAAGATTTTCTTTGAAGATCGACCCCACAAAGAATTGAACTAAACTTACTAAGTACTAAAATTGTAATGAATCATTTTTATTTGGAATACCAAATGTTGGCAATGTTGCTAAACCCTAAGTATATAAGAAGTGAATTCAATAGTGCAATCGATAATGAAAAATAGCCTAAAGTGTGTAATTTCATGTAACAATTAGTTTGATTAATTTAACAACCTCTTCCAATAAATTGATAAACAAACTCTATTAAATTGAAACACTATATTCCTATGTTAATTCATTTAAGGAAGCTCTTTAATATTGAACTTTCTTTCATAGTTTCACATCTTGCAAAGGTATATTCCTATCCAATGTAATGATATATCACTTTATTCATTTGCCTTAATTTAGGTTATCTCTTATAAGAATCATCTAAATCTTGCAATTCATTCAATTGTTGATTTGACAACAAAATCTTTATGAACAAAATAAAGCAAACAATCAATAATGTGATGTAGTTAACCAAGAGTGAAAAATCATGCCAACTTCAAGCTAAAGATCCATTACAATCTTAGAAAATGAATTCAATCCATGTTTGACATGTTGAAATTCAACATGAACAGCAATGAATATGAAAAAAGGTTGAAAATAGAGTTAAGGGCACCAATGTTTATTGCCTAGAACATAAAGACTAAAAATTTCTCAACATTTTGATCCAAATCCATGTAACTTGTTCTACTCCTCCAAGTTTCCAAAACCCAACTCTTTCTTTGACCACTATGTTTTTCTTTTTTCAAATTAATTGCTAAATGCCCTGGAACTCCACTACTCTTTTCCTATTATCCTCATCTTGAATCTAATCTTTACTTTTCAAATTCAAATGTAGAAAATCAGATATTGCATGAAATTTAAAAGATGATTCCCCTAAATTTTGGCAAGACTAGATCGCCTTTCTTTCCTCTACATGTCATTTGTCATAAACTTATAACTTGTTGCCAAATTTGCTCTAAGATATTAGAGGAATTAGGCTTAGCTGTCAAATAGGAGTTGTACTTTTATGTCTTATATTCAATTTTCCACTAGAATCTAATCAATCCAAATTATAGGTAGAAAGTTATGCCCATAATTTACTAGTATGTCAAATCTAGATATCTCCCTTCTTATTGGTTCTTGGTGCCTAAATTTAAATATCCTTTTATTGCATGCATTGTGCGCATGCATGAATGCATGGATTATCCTTTTGAATGCCATCTTTATATGCATGGATTATCCTTTTGAATGCCATCTTTATAGTTCTTTAAGTCTTTTATAAGATCTTTGACTCCTTTTTCTTGAATTCCCATCATTAAGCTCCAATTAATCTTACAAGACAATTTCATGATATTTAATCCAACCATGCTCTTTGAGATACTATCATCACGAAAATCACTAATTTAGAGATGTAAAATTGTGCATAAAAATGAGCTCATCACATTTCTAGCTAGGAAGGCTTTTCCTTTCATTCTAATAAGTCATTCACACAAAGGAACAATGGAATTATGTTAAAAGACTGCACCAATAATCCTTGATTTCAAGGCAATGTGCGTGTTATTATGTCCAATACTAAATGTATTTCTGTTCATCTAATAAAAAAGCTATTACTGTTGGTTAGCTTTCTCTAATATGAGAAAATTATTCACTTGTTTGAAATATGATACCATCTTTTAATTGCTTGACAATAAGAATTCTCTTGTAATTTGAATCCATTGGAATCAATTAAATAAAAGACTTATTACTCTTGATTAGCTTTCTTTACAAAGAGAGAATCTTTTAGTGCATGAAATTTCAGACCATCACCTAATTCCTAGAAAATAAGACTTCTTCTTTTATTACAATGAATCAATCCTAGAAAATAATTAGGAAAATAACATCCATGTCTACAATGAACATTAATTTTATTAAAAACAAGCACATCAATTCACTTTGGGTAGTCTAAATAATTTAAATTTCATCAAACAAAATGATTGTGCTTTATTTTATTATATGGATAAAATGGTTTATTATGTAAAAGATGAGATTGACTCTTCATTTCTTACAAATAAAGCTTTTCCTCTCTTCCATAGAGTCATTCACACATAAAAATCATGCAATTAGCTAGAATGTTTACACCGAAAACTAATTACATTGCAAGATGCACATTATTATGTTTTGGCTAATCTGTATTCATTAAAGTTTATCCATCAAATAAAGGAGTTATTGATCTTAAATAATTTTCTTTAATGTTTGTAACACGAGGTTGTTGACAAATTACTTGACAAGAAGGCTTTTCCTTTTGTTACAATCATTCATACACAATGACCATGCAATTAACATCTATGTCTATGTTGAACTCTAATTTTGTTGTGACATTCGTATTAATACACCTTGATTAGTCAATTGAACTCTATCAAAAAAAGAAAGAGTTATTCTTTTTTAATAGCTTTTCTTACTAGCTAAAATGGTCCATTACCTAAAAAATGAGACAAACACTTCATTTCTAGCTAATAAGGCTTCCCCTTTTATTCAAATGAGTCATTTGCGGAAAGAAATCATTAAATTACTTTCAATATGTACACTAATCATTGATTTCACTACAAGATGCATGTTATTATGTCTTGGGTTATGTGAAACCATCAAAGTCCATTCAAAAAGAAAGTTATTATTCTTGATTAGCTTTTTTTAACTATGAAAGAACCATTTATTACTTGAAATATAAAGTTTTCTCTTGATTATTTGATAGTTGGACTTCTCTTCTGGGTTATCTAAATGAATTGAAGTTCATAAAAGAAATAAGCTAATTATCTTGAATAGCTTTCTTTATTAGGAAAGAATCCTTCATTGCTTACAACTTGAGACCATCAATAGATTTGTTGACAACAAGGTTTCTCCTTTCATTGTATGGAATCATTCACACAAAATGAGTTTGCAACTGACATTGGATAAGTTTGCTAATGGGTCAATAACTAATTTTTCAAATCCCAATCACAAACTTAAAAAAAAAGGTCTTATCAAGGTCAAAATTGTTAGAAATAATGCACGATTAGGTTAGAAACATTACTCAATTCAAATCTTTCTCTCTTCCATCTTCTTTTTCCTTCTCTCCCTCTTTCTCTCTCCCACTCTCACTCCCTTTTTGATTTGGTAGCAAACCCAAAGGAAAATCCCACTTAAGTAAGAGAGCTTATAATCTTAAACCTAAAAGAGAAATAAAAATAGAAACAAGTATTATCTAGACCAAAGGACCATAAATATTAAATTAAAATCATGTCTCACTACTGTTGTGACTATCCTTTAAGTGTGAAGACTTCATGGACTAACGTTAACTTAGGTCCATGCTAAAATTTTTCTTGGTAATTTTAAGGTAAAAATTCAGCTAGTTTTGCTAGAATTTTGAATTGATAGAGATAAGAAGCATGTGATTCCTTCTTAATGGATAAATTGTCCATTCTATTCTAAGGTGAGAAAGATTATTCCTAAATTGTTAAAAAGGATTTCTATTTCTGACAATGCAACTAAGAAAAAGGGAGGTGATCATAGTGCCTATGGGTATGTTTGGTTCTTATATGGGTGTTATTGCTCCTTATTACAATTACAGAGAGTGGTGGAGCTAATAGAGATGAATCTAGGATAAAAGCTAAAATAGATAAGGGAAAGGAGGATGGAAAGTAAAAATTAGCAATTTTTATCTCTAAGATGGGTATAAGGCTAGAAAGCAAAGTAAGCTTAATATGGGTAGGATGTTAAGTGGTTTAGCTATTGTAAATTTTCTACTTCCAACTTATAGAAATAGAATTAAGCAATTATTGCACTAAGTAATTTAATCAAGATGTAAAATCAATGAAATATCTAGTGGAAACCAAAATTCATCTTCATTGTTTAGAAGATAATCAATGCAATATAAAAAACAAATAGCTCAAAAGTGAACAAAGTAAGTAGCCATTGTCCATTTCAAAGTAGAACACTATTGTTATATACACAAAATTCATCTTAGTATACCTAATATGCTAAGTATACTAATTTTCCTAAAGTATCAAAATGTAGCTAAAAGGTTTGTACTAAATAAAGTAATTCGTACTATGTTACTCCAAAATACAAAAAAAAAAAAAAAAAAACTTTGGTAAGAGGTTGTAAATGCTTGTAACAAGAAAAGAAAAAAGGTACATATGGCAATGTGATCAACCAAAAGGGTAAACAAGTCAATTATAGACAGTAAACTCTTGAGTGCATACACCATGCTTTAAATCTGCTGCAAATGTAGATCCATTTATTGCTCTAGTACCTTTTGCCATCTTTTGGCACCTCTCATTGTGAGGTTCTTAGGGATTGATGATATCAGGACCTTTTCATTATGTAGGGTTCTAGGGAATCACTTTTATTCTCTTTTATGGCAACATGACAAAATAAAGATAGATGTTAATGGTAACTATTGTGCATAATTAACAAATATTCAAGTCACTCACTAGTCTTGGCATCTTAAGAGGTTAAGTAACTAAGGTATTATTGTAACTCCTCTTGTTATGGTCTATTTTATGTTATATGTTGCAAGTTAAAATGGATTGGAGCTATTTGGAAGTATAAAGATGTGGTTTCAAGTAAATTTTAATGTTATCAATAAATTACAAATTAATTAATTAATCAAAACTCAATTTTTGTGAATTTGACATTTACTTACCCTAATTACAAACTTGTTGATTGAGTGTTCTAATTCAATTAGGAGTTCTCTAACTAAGCTACGTTGCTTCTAAAGAGGAGGTGTCCAGTTGTCTTTGGGTTATTTTTGTTTCCCTTTAAAGTTATAATTAAATATGTTAAGGTACCAAAGGTAGAGATATACATAGACCTCTCTTTTCTTTTTTCTTTTTTTTTTATTGTGCACACACCTATTTTTATGAATTGTGTGTAATGTGTCTAACAAAGTTGTGTTCACATAATCACCCCTTTATTTTAATTGGAAATACATGTAAGAAATTTTTGGTTAGACTCATTATAAATAATTACTTAAAAAAATTATTAATAAATAATAGTACACACCATAAAGTATAATAATGAGATACTTGTTTTTAACTATAAATTTTAGTTTGTGTACTTTTAAAATTTTACTTTTTCAACTATAAGAATCAGCACAAGAATGTGCCAATTATGGGCCCCATTTAATAGAAAATAATATTTTGAATTCTTTTTGTCATTTCATTTTTTTTCATCTAAAGTTATTAGATGTACAACTATAATAATAAAATATGTAACCAAAAACATAAAATGTGCAACAACTTTCAAAAATATCCAATAATGTTTGGTCATATATTATTTTGTTTTAGATATACATCTTGTTATTTCAATTTCATATTTAGTACTTTTAAATTGAAAAAACTGAAATTTCAATAAAAAAATGAATTTAAAATATTATCTTTTTTATTCAATAGGACCCATAATTAGGGTGTCCTCATATTGATCCTTTATGTTATAAACTTTTTTCTTTTTACTAATTGGGCATAGTGTGTCCATGTAGTTGCTCACTTGTTTCAATAGAAAATTCTTTTTGACACACTTTTTATTGTACTCATTTTAAACAATTAAAACAATAAATTTTAACATGTACTATAATGTATAACTTCAAAATATTACATTTTTAAGTATAAAGTTTAGATAATGTATTTTTTTAATACTAATTGTGTCTTGATTCTCACACAAAGTGCATCTATATAGTTATTTTGTTATTTCAATGAGAAATATTTATTAAAACACAATTTTTTTTTAAGTCGTTATATATAATTGATAAAATAATTTATATTATTAAATAATAACATGTACACAATGTACAATAATGAAATATCAATTTTGTAATTATAAATTTTGTATTATGTCTTTCTTGAATAATTGCTAATATTTTCTTATAGAAAGTGTATTCATCTACTTGCTTCATTATTTCAATGAAAAATACCTATTAGACACACTTTTGTTTGACTCATTATGCATAATTAATAAAATCAGCTTTTATTAATAAATAATAGCATGCAACACAATGAAGTACTACTTTTTGTATGTCTATATTTTTTTAACCTATTGTGTATCATGTGTCTATAGGTGGCCAACAAGTAGATCAAGTTAATTTTGAATTGGATTATTTAAGGTTTTAAGTTATTTAGATATAGACTGATTTAAATTTTAGGTCATTTAAATTTTAGATATTTAAGATTTTGAATCATTTTAGGTCATTTAATTTTTTTACTATTGGAGGATAAGGAGTAATTTTTAGTATAAATGGATTATTATTTTTATACAAATATAAAAAATTAAATAGTGAAATAAGTTCTTTTAGAGTAAATAATGTGTGATGGTTTATAAAAAAAAGGAAAAGGAAAATCTAAACTCAAAAGAGAAGTAAAAATATTGTGTTTATGAAATTAGAGAAGTAAAGTATTATAGTATATTGAGAAGAGGAAAGGAACAATTTAAATTCAAAAGATAAATAGAAATATTGTGTTTAAAATGTGAAAATCAAGTACATACATACCACACAATTAGTTTTACAAATTTATTTTACTATAATGATTTTGATTAATAATAATATTATAAATTTTAAATTTTATCTCATATTTATCATTAAAAAATTTAAATTAAATAATAGATATTTGATATTTGTAAACTAGTGTCTATACTAATATAAAGAAAATAATTTTAAAAATAATTACTAGTTATAAATAAAAATAAATCAAATAAAAAATTATCTTTAAATTAATAATATCTACAAATTTTAGTTGTCATTAGAATAAATTAAAATTTCAAGTTAAATTTAATTTAAACTAGTTTGAATTGTTATGAGTTTCAAGTTACTTAAACTCAAGTTTTGGGTTATTTTGAATTTAGATAATTTCAAATTTGAATTATTCGGGTTTTTGGCCATTTAAGATTTAAATTATTTAGGTTAAAAGTCACTTTGAATATAAGTTATTCAAATTTGAGGTTTTTCTGATTTTAAGTCAAGTTTAGTAATGAATTATTGGCTTTTTCAATCAAAGTAAATTGAATTGAATTGGTTTTAAGAGTATTAAGTCAAGTTACTCATAGTGAGTTAACTTTTGCCACCTTTACTTATATTTAACAAAAGGTGTGTTCATGTGGTCATTTACTTATTTTAATGGGAAATAGTTGTTAGACACACTTGTTATTAGATTCATTATAAAAAATTAATAAAATTATCCTTTAATTTTGAACAATTGCATATAGCATAATTTATAACAATGATAGATAACTTTTTTACTAGAAATTTTATTTGTGTGCTTTTTTTTGTTTTTTGTTTACTAATTGTGTATAGTGTGTCTAAAAAAGGATGTGTCCATATAATTTTTCTCTTATTTCAATAAGAAATTGTTGGATACACTTTTAGTTAAACTCATCATATAGAATTAATAAACTAATATTCTATTAATAAATAATGTCACATTCCATAATTTATTATAATGGAACCTCTCTTTTAACAATAGATTTGAATTTATACCTTTTTAACTAATTATGTATGTTTCATCTAACAAAAAATGTATTCGTATGATTTCTCCCTTATTTCAATATAAAATATTTATTGAACACATTTTTTTGTTAAATATATTATGCAATATTAATAGAGCAATATTTTATTATGAAATAGTGGCACATATTATAATTTATCACAATAAAATATTATTTTTTCCTTGTGAATTTTGGTTTGTGTTTTTTCTTTTACTAATTATGTATAATGTGTCTAACAAAAGGTGTGTCCATGTAGTTTTTTTATTATGAATAGGAATACTTGTTGGACACACTTTTTATTTGATTTATTTTACAAAATTAATAAAATCATCTTTTATTTATAAACAATGACTATATTGTATAAGAGTGAATGACCAATTCTTTAAAAATAAATTTTGGTTTGTATGCCCTTTATACTAATTATGTATAGTATGTCTAGTAAAAAGAGTTTTCATACAGTTGCTCCCTTATTTTAAGGAAAATTATTTGTTAAATATACTTTTTATTATATTTGGTATAAATAATTAATAAAATAATGTTTATTAATAAATAATAAAATACATAACAATATATAAAGTGATATATCACTTTTTTAACTATAAATTTTGTTTGTGTAACTATTTTTAAATTTTGGATATTGTGTTTAATAAAAGGTGTGCATATGTAGTGACTCACTTATTTCAATTAAGATTACTTGTTGGACATACTCTTTGTTGGACTAATGATACATGATTAATAAAATAATTTTTTTATTAATAAAGAGTGGCATAAATCACAATGTATAATAGTAAAATACTGTATCTTTAATTATAAATTTTGCATAATATGTCTTCATTTGATAATTGTATATAATGTTTGATAGAAAGTGTATTCATATAAGTACTCCATTATTTCAAAGAATAATATTTATTAAACACAATTTTTTGTTTGACTCATTCTACATAATTAATAAAATTATCTTTTATTAAAAATCAATTATATGTATAATAAAATATTACTTTTTAATAAAATATATAAAAATTTATTCTAAATTTTTATGAATTTTTATAATTATACTTTAAATTTTTACATTTTTATTTGAATTGTATACTTTTTAAATTTATTTCAAATTTGTCATTTCTAGATGAAAAATAGTTAAAACTATTAAAAATTGTATATTAACTAAAAAGAAATCATTAATAACTTAGTTGCTTTCCTAAAAAAAAAGGGGGATAAATTTGAAATAAATTTAAAAAATATAAAGTCAAATGGAAATATAAAAATATTAACTATTTAATTGTAATTGTTTATAAAGATTTAAAACTAATATTTTTTATATTCCTTTTTTAACTATAAATTTTGGTTTATATGCTTTTGTTTTTTACTTATTGTGTCTTGTGTGAAACAAAATGTGTCTCTCTATGTTTGCTTACTTTTTTGAATGAAGAATAGTTGTTAGAAACATTTGCCATTAGACTTATCATAGAAAATTTATAAACTAATCTTTTATTTATAAATAATATCATTTACTTCAATGTCAATACCACTTTTTAAACTATAATTTTGATCTATGTTTTGTTTTTCATTTTTTTTACTAATTGTATATAATGTGTTTGAGAAAAGGTCTATCCATATAATTGCTCTCTAATTTCAATAGAGAATAGTTGTTTGACACATTTTTTGTTAGACTCATCATACAAAATTAATAAAATAATCTTCTATTAATGTACCATAACATATAATAATAAAATAATACTTTTAACAATTAAATTTTGTTTGCGTTTCTTTTTTTACTAATTTTGCATAGTTTTTTTGTTAAAAAATGTCCATGTAATTTTAGCTTATTTCAATTCATGAATGTTTTGGCAAAATATACAAACATGCATTTAAGTAGTTGAATCCAATAGTGAACTTCACTTCTAAAAAGAAAGAAGTTATTTGTATAATAAGTTCTAAGGGCCAAATTTCTTTGCCTAATTATGAAATGAAAAGTTATCAAATATTTGTCATTAGTAGTCTCCTTTTATGCAATAAATAGTGTGCACCACTTTTACCTAGCATAGTTTGAATTGATGTCATGTCTTGTTATATCCTTCAATGTTGGCAATACAAGGATGCACCCCATCATTAGAATTTTTTCAGTTAATGAGAGAAAGACACATCATAGGTCAAAGATTGATAATTATTTGCCTAGCCAAAATTCCACTGAGCCTATGAAGCTTGAGGGAGTCAAAGATTGAATCTTTTACCTCCTAAAACTTCCATATTAATTTATATTTAATTGGGGTAAAATTCATCCTTTCTAAGATATCTTCAAACTTACATAATCTCCTTCCTTTAACAACTAACAACTATTAACTAAATATTTCACACTTCAGAAAAAAAAAACCAAGGGTTAATGAGAACCATGTTCAATAATCTTCTTTCAAAAGACAAGCACGATCTTTCTTATTAATGGACAATTTATAAATATCAACTACATATTACACATTTTAAAATAAATACATGAAAGTCAATAAGACAATATTCACTAACTCTCTTTCAAAAGACAAACACCATTTTTTTTATTGATGGATAATTTATAGCTCAATCCGTAGTTGATGTATTTTATACCAATTTGCATTCAATAATTCTAGCATGAGCAGAAATTTGGCAAAATAACATTTCCCAAGGTCTTCCACCCTATTACATAGAAACACATACTCTTTCAATGCGCTTATTCATAGAAGTAAAATTTTAGAAAGAACTAAATTGAAAGCAACAAAAATAAAGAAGGTAAATAAAATATGTAATGCAATAATAATTGAGAAGTACATTATATGTGTATGAGAAAGAGATGTGATATATGTGAGAAAGAGAGACATGAGGTGGGAAAATGCTTTACGGTAAAGCTGATCTCAGGTGAATCTAAATCTTCTCATTTCTATTGGCAATTTTTTTTCTTTTAACTTTTATCATTCGGGGAAGAAAAGTGGAAGGCAAATAATTCAAACAAAAAGAAGGAAAATTTGACTGGAAAGAAAAAAGAAAAAAAACCATTAACAAGAGAATGGGAGGAAAGGAACAAAATTACAACAATGCCCATTTTTCATTTGATTCAATAGAAGAATGGAGGAAAAAATATTAATTTTAAAATAATGGTATTCTTTTTTGTGTATTTCGACTTTTTTCCTACCAAAAGTCGTATGAAAAATTTTCCTCCTCTTTCTATCATTGAATCATGTAATTTAATCAAGAGAAAATATCAATAATTTATACAAGGAAAAAAAATATTAATAATTTATAAAGATTGATTTAAGTTTACATTTTGATGTATAATTCAATGTTTGGTCTATATAAAATCAATAACCATACTTACTTATTTGAGACTATTATCTCTTTGACAAAAAAGATATATATATATATATCTATAATTTAAATAAATTAACTTTTCTTTTCACATATAGTTTGATAAATACATTTAAAATGTATAAATAGAATTGCATATTACAATTTAGTTTAATTACGAAATTTCCAAAATTCATATCTAAAACTCTAAACATAACTAATAAAAATCATATGTAAAAATATATGTAAATGTACAAATATGATTGCAGATTATAATTTAGTTTTGTACACCAAAAATCATTAACCATCAACTATAAAAAACAAAAACAATATCATTAATTATAGTTTCATTTAGTTTGATTTATAAGTTAGATCATAGTGTTCACACTACTACTTGTAGATGCTTTTGTTTTTTGGTCTACTAAAAAACTCATTAAATATGGATTATATAATAACAATAGTTCTTCTCATCCCATAAGCTTTATATCTTTTATCAAGATTAGAAACTAAAATTTCAAAAAAAAAAGATTTAATTTTTTAACTACTAAGAATCTCCATATTCTAATTACATAAATCCCAACAATATGCACATTACTACTCCCGTAGATGTGCTCAGATCCCAACAATCTAAATTTCTTATAAACAATATTATGGTCTCCACATTATTGGGACCATGTGCATCCCATGTATCAACATATACTTAGTAAATATTTTCCTCATAACTCATAAGATGTCATAAAGATATTCAAGGAGTCTAATATAAGTAACCAGGAAAGAAGAAAAAGTTAACTAATAGTAGGAAAATATTGAGCAACTTTCCCTTCAACATCTCCTTTGAAGTTTAACATTATTAACTTTTGGAAGACAATTAGCGAGAAGAACAAAAAACATATTGATTTAGAAAGGCACTAAAGGAAAAGACAAAATTATCCATGCTAGACATTATTTAATCAATTAAAATTAGTGAGGCAAGAATGGGCATTTCAACTCGACTGTCCCCATCGATAATACATGGCCACCAAAGGGATAGTAAAATTCTTATCTGCAATCATATTATAATCTAGCTTTTCGATTCATAATATGTGTGGATCTACATTAAATTTGATCTTATAAAAAAAATATCATCCCAACATTCAAATAATTAGTAAAAAAATGCTTATTTTAATAAAGTGATAAGACATACTATATTTATACATGTGCTACACAATCCTTTCTTTGTTAAATTCATAATAATATTTAAGTTTCTTATTTTTATAAAAAAAAAAAAGTTTGATTTTATAAATTATTCGTGCAATAAGTGTCAAATAATGTAAATTGTAGTGACTAAATATTTTATAAAATCCCAAAATTCTCAACATCCCAAAATTAATAACCTAAATCAATTAAATAGAAATTAGGCGAAAAGAAATTACCTTCTTAAATATCAACTGCTTCTCTTCTAGTCACCAACTACAGTAAAGGTTGAAATCTAAATGCAATTTTAACTCATTTTATAGAAAAAAAAATCATTTAACAAAGACTTATTACATTAGAAAGGCAATAAGAACCAAAAAAAAAAAAAAGTGACCTTATGAAATTTGTTAACAATTATGATTTTGCATAGATAAGAGAAATAGAAACTAAAAAGTAAATATTAAATGAAAAAAAAAGAAAAAAAGGAGAGGATGATGGAGATGTAAATAAAGGGAAGCTGGAGAGAGAAATATAGTGATTGCACCTTTGCCTCTCTCTCTCTAATTTTCATATGCAATCAATCTGAAAATTTGTTGCACTAAAAAGTGAGTAATAATCTATATTTAAACCTGGAAAGAAGAAAAGACTTAAATCTTCATCAATTTATTTTTAAGTAATATAATAATAAATGCAATAATTGTAATCTTTGTAAGTTGTGGAAGAAAATGAAAAGTTTGAAAAGAGGTAATATAATAATGAGTATAAAAGAATTAATAAATATCCATAAAAGGAGAGATAATAGAGAATCATTGATGGTGATGGCTATAGGAATTCTCAATAGCTCCAAGAAATTAATTTCCTTAAATGAGATGGAAATAAGGAAAATAAATGAAAAAGAGAATGATTGAATCTCTAATTGAAGAAAAAAAAATTAAAAAGAGCTTAAAAGAAAAAATCCCTTAACCTTTTCTAAAATTAGACTCAAATGAAGATGAAGTATGTCATGTGGCATCTTCATGTTAAAGAACTAATAATATTATATAAATATGAAAGACAGTTGAGGGTATATACAAGCATGTTCTTCCCTTTCTCTAGGATGCTAAAGGTTTATCTCTTTAACTCCCTATATTCTGATGGAGCTCTAGACTTTCTTTTGCTTTCTCTTAATCATATCGTGCAACATTTGTAAGGCAAACTACATCCCTACCATGCTAAACTATAAGATGTGGTTGCATAATGTGAGCTGATCATCCTGTACAGCCCTTACATGCATAAGTTTTTAATGGTCCAGGCAAACCTTGTTGTGAAGCAATGGCCATGGTGGTAACCCATGCTATGAGTGAAGCAAAAGTCAAGATGTTATGTGATTGCTCTACTGTAGAGATTTACTTCCTATCTTTGAGCCTTCAAGAATACTTACCTTACCCCAAATATGCAAGGTTTTCTTGATCAATGAAGGAGAAGGATGAAAAAGTTAGGAAGAAGATAAAAGTGGAGAAAATGAAGGATGATGAGCTGAAGGACGACTTTACGGTGAGTAACTTTGAAACATGTCACAACCTTCTTCTCCTCTTTTTTTTGGTTGCTTGAAGGTTTATATACCTCACTTAATCCTATAACTTATTATGTATTTTATAGAATATGAATTGAATTCAGCATATAATTTTTTTCTATTTTTAGTTGTATTTACCATTCCTTTTCCAAATTTTTCTTCTTCATTCTTGCCAATTGTTTATAGTGTCTCTAAATGAAAGGGAAAAGAAATCCTTTATTTAGTGTCTAAAAATTGAATATTTGGAAATGATTTTCCTTCCCATTTTATCTTTTCTGACTTTAAAGTTTCAATTTTGAACTTTTCTCTTTTGTCAAGATACATTAACTATGCTCTGCACTACCTTAACTTGTTAATTTTCCTTGAATTATAAGATGTTATTATACCATGTAATAAATGCTTAAAGCCTATCCTTATAAACTTTGGGAACTACCAAAGGAGTTGATTTGGTTGACTAGTTAAAAGTTAGAGAAAGGATTCTTTTTATATAATTTTGTTTCCATTTCTTATTCCTAGTTAGGTATCTATCACGTGTAAAGGTATTTTCAACATAGATTTGATTTTCAATATAAATCATGTTTGACAATACTATGAGATAAAGTAGTGTAAATAAGAATATTGAAACTAAAAATTATGTTACCCAAAGTTGCAAGTTGTTTGATAATAATGGTGATAATAAGGTGAGGAAAATCCAAAAGAATTTTTAATGTTTAGTAAAATTGCTGTTAAAATAATTGTTAGGATGTAAAATGATTATAAAAGATGTGATTAATAATTTATTTTATTCTTAATAACTTAATTACTAAGTTCTTATTTCAATTTATGAATTAAATATTAAACCTTACCAATGACTTATACGATTCATTTTCTATATTGTACTATCTTATTAAAAAAATAAAAATATTAATTTAATTGACTATAATTAAAGTAATTTATTTGAACTGATAATTAATTGCAAAAATAACTTAAAAAATAAATATTATATTTATCAAATATAAAAAATATACTTTTTTCAAAAAAAATATCAAAAAAGGACTAAAATAAAAAACAAAAAAAATCTAATTCGTCAAACTAGAAGTAATTTGCTCATAAAGAAAAATAATTTATGTCATTTTACTATCATCAAGGAATCCATTTCGTGAAATTCTATCAATATAAAAAAAAATCATGTGGTACAATATTAGGATGATGATAAAAAATTGGAACATTTATAAATTTTTGATGAATATAATTATGTAAAGTCGTTGTCATAATAACCATATTTCTTTGCACTTCAAATAAATAACATAACATCAAATAAAATATCTTTCATCTTCTCTTTCATACTGCAAATGCTCTTTCAATACAACTTCTTAATGATAAATGTGCATAATTAAAGACTTCATTACATCCTCTTGGTGGTTAACCCTTTTGAAATTTAGGTAAATGATACTTTATACTTTTATAATATCCATCAACAAGATAATATTTTCTTATATTTATTTATAAAAAGAATTTTGAAGTGATTAATTTCTTATATAAAATATTTATTTGAAAAGAAAAAAATATGTTATGATTGGTACTTGTTGGGGGGTGTGGGAATTAAGATATAAATTATTAATAGTTGAAATAAAAATGTGCACATCATGTGTTTTATCCTCCTATCAAGCTAATACAAAAGTGAATTGCATATCAAAATTACATGCTACCATAATATTCTATATTAGTATGACTTTTCTTTTAATAAATCATACTTTATCTTCCATAGGAATACTTGTACATACATTTGTTCCATCTATTGTTCTAGTGCAATCCTATTATTAAAACATACTCATGCTTATATCGAATTGATAAAATTAAATTTAGTGTACAAGAAGTTTAAACAAAAGTTAATTATTTAGTGTACAAGAAGTTTAAACAAAAGTTAATTATTTGCTATTATAAAAATATTATGAAAAAAAGTGCCTTGAAATGTAGCATATATCTACTTTCATAGAGAATTTATGGTGGGATATTTCTATAACTAGGGTCATAAGGTTTGATAATATCTTTTGCAAGTGATAAAACTATTGATAAGATTTTTGTAAAATTTCTGCTAATTGCTTCCCCCTAGTGCTAAAAATATTTGCCGATTGATCTATTGGATTCAACCATAGTAATTATGTATAAAAGGATGCACACTTTCTTAATGTAAGACATTCTCTATGTAAGACATCATACCTCATTTTCTTATATTAATTCAATCAATTATTTTATCCCTATTTGATATAAGGTTATACAAGGTTTTTTTTTTTTTTTTTGTGTATATATGTATAATGATAAGTGTGAATAGCAATAATGGGTGTCACTTCCAATAGTTAGAGTCTATCATCATTGTTAGCATCATTATCATTGTATTCTCTATAAAGATTTTCAGTCATTAGTCATATCTATGAAAATATATATATATATCTATATTAATATGTAAAACACTAGATGTACCAAATGTTTCTTAGTTCGGTAAAAAAAAAACAAAAGAAAGAAAATGATAACTAATAAATATATCCAATAATATGTAATGTCATGTACACCAAAATATGTTAGTAACTAGAGAAACTAACATGTCTATTTAATCTAAGGCATCTATTGGGTTTTGTGCTGCTTAATTTGATAATGCAACTAAAGCAACTTGGCTTATTTAGTCATTAATGCAAAATAAATATCTTTTGTCATTTTGTACCCTTTCTTGGCAACTCTGTTTTCCTATTTTCAACATTATGAACCAACAGATCAATTGTTTCTTTAAAAGTAGCTACCCCCCTATATTGTCATTTTGTACCCTTTAGAACCTTTTTTCACATGTAAATTTGATTTAACAACTCTTTTCTTATTGGTCTCATTTCTTCTTGCTACATCACTTATGCTAATATTTACATTCCCCTATTGTATCTTAGAACCTTTAAATAATTTATCTATGGAATCAATACTAGATTCTTGAAATCTTTTTATAGCTAGATTAGCCAACATTATTATAAAATAAAAGGCATTGTTAGTATCCTAAACTTATCAAAAATATTATTTTTGAGTAAAAGAGAACAATGTTAAAACTCACTTTAATCCACTCTTCTCACCATGTCTTAATAAAAAGAATTGTTCCTTTTATGGGATCCCATCTCCATCAGGTGTCTTTTGTGTAGTTCTTTCCATTGCCTCTAATCCCTTATTAGGACATCTTGTTCTTCAACCAATGTTTGTTTTACTTACATTTACTTTTTTTTTTTTAACTCTTTAACCATGAAGGTGAAAGAATTAAGGATATTTGTTTTTATTAAAATAAAAACACAATTCAATGTTTGCCTTTTTTGTTTGGTGGTGACTAAAAGCAACAAATTGTTGTTTTTCCAAAACCTCCATTTCAGGAGGTGTATGTATTTAAGTAAAGAAGAAAAATGTTAAAACTCACCTTAATCTGCTCTTCCCACCATGTCTTAATAACAAGAATTGTTCCTTTCATGGGATCCCATCTCAATCAGGTCTATTTTATGTAGTTATTTCCATTGCCTCTAATCCCTTTTAGTACATTTTGTATTTCAACCAATGTTTGTTATACATACATTTACTTTTCTTTTTTTAAAACTCTTCAACAATGAAGGTGAAAGAATTAAGGATATATTTTTTTCTATTAAAATAAAAACACAATTCAGTTTTTGCATTTTTTGTTTGGTGGTGGCTAAAAGGAACAAATTGTTGCTTTTCCCAAACCTTTATTTTAGGTGGTGTGTGTGTTTGTAAAACACATTTTTGAAAAGTAAAACCAAATACTCTTTTAGTTATTTAGGTCCAAACTAGTTTTACTCACCTTAATACAAGTTGAAATACACTACCAAAGAGGGTTATACTTGTAGATCCAATCTTTAGTGATCTAATAGAAATTTTAGTGGATTGGATTTTAAAAAAATTAATAGAACAAACATAGAATTTTTTTTTTTTTTGGATAAGTGAAGAACAACCATATAACATTAAATTGATAAATTTGAAGCCATAAGTCTTGAAATGAAAACTTTTTGAGCCATATGGTGCAAAATTGTCCCTAAATGAAATCAATCATTGGTAAATGAGGCCATAATTAAAATAAACCATTTGTAAATGAATTCATAAATAAAGTCCATCATGTTGGCATGAATGTGTCCTTTTAATAGCCTTTACACAAAGAGAGAACTTAAATAAGGAATGAAAAGTACCGCATAATGTAAGAGATTAGAGGTAATTTGGCATGTCTCTTTCCATATTGGATCAAGTTTGAATCCCCTTAACAAGATCCCCTTTGATTTTAAGGAAATTATAGAGATTTATGGTTAATGTACTATTGGGTTTTGTATTTGATACATTATGGTGATGAGATCTATAAAAGAGTTGATGCATGGATGACTTATAAGGATCCATTGGGCATTCATAAAAGGCCAATGACAAGTTCGAGGGCTAAAAAAATGAAAAAAGCACTAAATGAGCTAATTGAGAATATTCAGGCAAATGAAATTGTAAATGGTGTGAATTCAAATTTGAAAAAAGGCCAAAACTTTATTAATATCATTGGAATTCTTGATGAGTCAGGGATAAGTAATAACTACTTTTAAGTAGAAGTTTGTTATAAAATAAGAGTTTGTCATAAAATAAGAGTTTATAATAAAATACAAGTGTTCTTATTTTTTAGGAATATATTATGGTCTCTACTTTTACGATTTGTAAGGTTGTTATTTCAACTTATAAATAGATTTGATTTCATTATTAAAAGGTAGGCGATTATGTGAATTGAAAAGTGAGAAATTTTTCTTTCTATTCTTTTAAGAACTAAAGAACTTATCAAGAACTAACTCTTTTTATGATGTTTAACTTGATTTATTACTCTTAAATTCATTCTTTTCTAAAGTGTTACATCCATATCTTTCTTTATACTTTCGGTTCATGATCCTTTAAATATTAGGTCTAGGGTTTATAGGATTGAAATTTGATTTAACTTTCTTGGATTTTTACTCAATTCCCTCTATGTGTTAAGTCCCTAAGCCCTATCTTTTGGGGTTCACATTAGTTGATATTAGTGTTTGGCTCCAACTCAAGTTTTCTTATTAAAATTTAAGTTTTTCTCTTGTTATTCATCTTGGCAACATTTTATACCTTTTTGTTCTTTTAATCTACAAACCATAGTTTATCTCTTCTTGTTTTTAAATTCACATAAAAAAAAAGAACTAAAGAAAGTAGAAAAAAAGAAACAAGAAAAAATGAACAAAAGATTATAATTGATTTATTCTTATTTGAGAAGTAAACCCTATTAATTAGGTTAAAAGAGTAGACCTTGTTTCTTTCTAGTTCCTATAAGAATTCAAATTTAATTATTCTTTTTTTATGTATTGCAATTTAATCTTTTGTTTTTTTCTAACCCATCACTTTTATTCATTATGCTTTTCTAAATTTCTTCGATTCTAATTTATTGGAATTAATTAGTCATAAAATGACTTTGATTGCGACTTTTTAATTTAATAAAGAATTAAGAGAGAAAGTTTAAGTAGTAAAAGGTAGGAGTATAAACACATATTAAAAAAAAAACTTTAAAGAGTATAAACATGAGGTGGTGTGACACTATGTTTGAGTGAAGCACATAAAAGAGTGTTTTGTTAAGGTATCTTAGCCATTCTGTGTAGAATTAACACTATGGCTTCCAAAGACTAAGGTGGAGCTGAAAAGGAGGGTAGTGATGTGCCATTCATGATCAAATTTATGTAACTACAATTTAAGTGAATGAATATCAAATTTACTAATATGAGAGATATGATGAAGAAACAAGCCAATAAAATAGCAAAATTGCCATGTAGGTATGAGGGCCATGAGGTTCCTAATACAAAAAAGTATGAGAGATAAGACTATGACCGTGTAAATAATGTAAAAGATAATGAATTTGATGATCTAACTACTTTGGTCAGAATTGTCAATAATAGAAATGGTTAAAGAGATCATAGGAAGTGAGACACCTATGATTGTAATTTTAGTAACATTAAATGAAAATTCCTCTAGTTTGAGGAAAAAGTGATCAACTAACCTATTTAAAATGGGAGAAGAAGGTTGAATTGGTCTTTAGCTATCATAACTACTTTGAAAAGAAAAAGTGAAACTTGCTGCAGTTGAATGTACTAATTATGCTATTTTTTGTTGGGATTAACTTGTTTTGACTAGGAGAAGGAATCATGAAAGGTTTACTAATACATGGGAGGAGATAAAGGCTGTCATGATGAAGAGGTTTCATCCTTAATCACTACTATAAGGATTTGTACTAAAGGCTGTAAGGGCTCACTTAAGGCACTAAGAGTATAGAAGATTACCACAAGGAGATGGAAATTACCATGATTTAGGCTAATATGGAGGAGGATAGAGAAGTAACCATGGCTTGGTTCTTACAAGGGCTGAATAGAGATATTGTTAACGTAGTTGAATGATAGTATTATGTGGAGTTAGAAGACATTGTACACATGATAATGAAAGTTGAGAGGTAACTTAAACGAAAGGATTCTACATGAATTGGATGGAATTTGGGTTCCACTTCATCCTTAAAGCTGAATTGGAATAAAAAGGAAGAGAGGGCTTATAACAATCCTAAGGTTGAATCATATAAGAGTCAGGAAGTGAGCCACAATAAGTAAAAAAGTAATTTTAATTTCCAACCTAGTAAAAATAAAGATATTAAATGTTTTAAATGTCTAAGAAGATGACATATTGCATCTTAATGTTCTACTAAGCATACCATGGTGTTGTGGGATAATCGTTAGATGAAACAAGTGATGGAGAGGAGTACCTAATTGAGAGAAATGTGTTGGTGACTAGACAATTATTAAGCATACAAACCAAGAAAGATGATGAAGTGCAAAGAGATAGTATCTTCTATACACAATGTCATATCAAAGATAAGGTATGTAGTATGATTATTGATAAGGGTAGTTGCACAAATATAGGTAGCACTACTTTAGTTGAAAAGTTTAATTTATTTACCATGAAACACCTTAGCTCATATAAGTTTTAATAATTAAATGAGTGTGGTGAAATTAAGGTAAATAAGTAGGGGTTAGTACTCTTTACTATTGGGAGATATACTAATAAGGTTTTGTGTGATGTTGTACCTTGGCAAGCTGGGTATATTTTGTTGGAAAGACCATGGCAATATGGTTAGCATGTCATACTTGATAAGTTTAAAATGGGTACTCTTTTGTAATAAATGATAAACATGTTACTCTTATACTTTTAACACCTTAAAAAGTTTATGAAAATTGATTAGGGATTAAAAAAGAGAGAGAGAGAGAGGAGAAAAGAAATTAAGGCTAAGAGGGGAAAGGAGGGAAAAAAAGGAGAGAAAAAAGATGATACCAAAAAAAAAGAAGAAAAAGAGCATGAGAAAAAAAAATGAAGAGTTTGTATACAAAAGAAAGTGATGTTAAAAGAGTTTTCTATTCAACACAACTTATTGTTGTACAAAGAGGCTTATTTTAGTATTGATGAGTTTAACTCTTTTTAACCTAGTGTTGTTGTTTCTCTTTTGTAAGAATTTGGTGATGTTTTTTCCAAAGAACTAGGTGGTTTGCCACCTTTAAGGGAAATAAAATATCATATTAAATTCATCCACAATGTAACAATTCCAAATTGATTGAGCTATAAAAGTAATCTTAAGGAGACAAAGGAGTTTTAAAGGCAAGTTGATAAGCTTATGACAAAGGGATATGTAAGGGAGACCATGTGTTAATGTACAGTTGCAATATTGCTTGTATCCAAGAAAGATGAGACTTGGAGAATGTGCATTGATTGTAAAATAGCCAACAAAATCACTAAAAAGTGACCAATTGCTTATTTCAATGAAAAACTAAGTGGAGTAGCTCTTAATATCCTGCTTATGATAAGGACATGAATGCATTGGTATTAGATTTAGAGACATGGAAACACTACCTTTGGCCTAAAGAGTTTGTCATTCATACTAACTATGAATCCTTGAAATACTTGAAGGGTAAGGAAAGTTGAACAAAAAGCATGCCAAATAGGTCGAATTCATTGCAACTTTTCTTTGCACTATCAAATATTAACAAGGAGAATATGGTAGTTGATGCATTATCTAGTAAGTATGCCTTTGTTTCTACACTTTATGAAAAATTATTTGGATTTGAATATATTAAAAATTTATATGTGAAAGATCCTAACTTTACTAATGTGTATAGCATATGTAAGAGGTCGGCTTCTATGAAATTTTATAAGTATAAGATATCTTATTTTGGGAAAATCATTTATGTGTACTTATGACTTTTTTACGGAAGTTAGTTCTTAGCTGAGTATTTCCTTTAGCCATACATGAAACGAGATATTAAGAGGGTGTGCAAGAAGTGCATAACATGCAAATAAGTTAAATTTAGAGTTTTACCCCATGACTCATACACCTCTTTACCCATGCCTAACCGATTCTGAGTTGATTTATCTATAAGCTTTGTGATAGGGCTGTTATAGTCAAAAAAGGGTAGGGATTCTATACTTGTTATTGTTAATAGATTTTTAAGCATGACCTATTTCATCTTAGGTCATAAAAACTAACAGTGGAAATAATGTGATTGAATTATCCTTTAGAGTCATAGTATACTTACGGGACATGCCTTAGAGTATCATTTTAGATTGAGATACATAGTTCTTGAACTACTTCTAAAAGACTTTATGGGTTAAATTAGGTACTAAACTAGTGTTCTTAACTACTTGCCATCCATAAATATATGGGTAAACTAAGGTAGTTAATTGAACTCTTCTTACTTTGTTGTGTGCTATTATTCAAATGAATTTAGAAATGTGGAAAGATTATTTGTTGCATGTAGAGTTCACATATAATAAGAATGTTCATTATGCTACTAGTTACTCTCCATTTGAAATTGTGTATGGTTTTAATCTTTTAACTCCTTTGGATTTGACATGTGTTTCTCACTGAACATGTCGTGCGTGAAAGATATAACCCATCTAGCAAACCTAGCAATGACAAGAAGCCACTAAATCAAAGGCAGAAGACCTCCAAAAACAAAGTGAGTTTGATGTCCAAAAAATGCTACATGACAAAGCTACAACAAAATCAATAGATAATTTCTCTGCTTTCTCCACTAACAACATGCTCTGCTCTTTTGCCTATAACCCAACTTAAAGCACACCTAGCCCAAAACGCATAAAGTCAAGTGAAGGTCATCTTCCCATGATCTTTTACAATGATAACAATCTGATTGTATCCATAGTGACTATCAAGAGTGCTTATGTCCTACCAATCGATCTAACATTTGGTTTATAAGAGGGAAGGGAAAGTAGTGCTTTCTGTTGGCTTTATTGATCTTGTAGTAGTGCATGCAAATCCTCCATCTAATGATGGTTTTAGTAGAGATAAGTTCATTATTTTCATTTTTCCCCATACTTATACCACCATTTTATGGCACACATTACACTATAATCACCCAAACACTATTTGAGATAGAATAAATAATGTCATTTTCAAGCCATTTAATTATTTCTTTTTTCACATCCTCTTTCATGATTGGATTAAGTCTTCTTTATGCTTTGATTGTAGGATTAAAGTCTTTTCTAACAAAATCTTATGCATACAAAGTGAAAGACTGATGCCTTGAATGATTTAATGATAAATAATGCCTATTTTTGGCACACATTGCACTACACTTAACCAAGTACTATCTGAGATAGGATAAATAATGTCATTTTCAAGCCATTTAATGATTTGTTTTTTCACTACCTCTTTCATGATTAGATTAGGTCTTCTTTCTACTTTAATTGTAGGATTGAAGTCTTTCACTAGTAAAATTTTGTGCACATAAAATGAAAGACTAATGCCTTGAATGTTAGCTATAGACCAACCCATTGCTTGCTTGTACTCTCTCAACACCATTAGTAGCTTGCTTGTCTTCTTGCACATCATCAAGTGTATAGGTGATTATCATCAATAGTGTTGATGATTCCCTTAAGAAAGGATACTAAAGGTGATTAGGTAGTGACTTGAGCTTCAACATTAGTGACTCCTCTATAAATGCCTCAATTATGTCTTAGCTTGATGAAGAATCAAATGAATCAAACTTTGTTTTCATCCCAAATAATTTTGATGGCGCATTTAACAAGCTAGCATATTTAATTACCTCCAAATCATCCACAACGTGTACACTTATAATGGCTCCTTCTAGATGATTTGTTGGATGATCATTTAAAGGAAAGTCTTCCACAAGCTTGTCCCCTATATTAGTTATGAAGCAATCATTAAGCTTACTAGGGAATTTCATGACTTTGAATACATTGAACTTGACCTTTTGATCTTGAACTTATATGGTGAGTTCACCCTTTTGCACATCTATCAAAGTTCCTCGAATAGCTAGAATTGGCCTTTTAAGAATAATAGGAATTTCACAATCATCTACCATGTCCAAGATAAAAAAATTTATAGGTAGAATTAGTTTTACAACCTTTATAAGGACATCTTTAGTTACCCCCTTTAAATGTTCCAAATTTCTTATTGAAGCTACTTGACTTTAAAGATTGGTTCTTTGTCATGTATTACATAAACATCTCTTCCAATGTTGATTTCTTTTCTTGAGGTTGCATGGGTTAAGAAATTACAAGATAGCTTAACATCAATTTCATGGTTGGTGGTTGTTGACTCATGTCGTTGCTTTATGAAAAATTAAGGTGAATTTTCCATCTTGTATTGTTGAAGTTAGTGTAAGGATTGTGTTGCTACATGTTGTAATTGGCAACATATTGAACACTTTTATTATTCATAGAACATCTTTTACTAGGTTAGCTACCACTATAAAGCTTACAACTCATCACACCTCACACAACATTAACTTCCATTAGGTTGAATTTATTTGGTAAGGTTACCACTTTTGTAGTGATGATTGGAATGGCATTGAGCTTAGAGACTCTAGCTACTCTCCTTTGAGTCATCCTCTATGAATTCCATTGATAATTGTTTGAAGCCATCTCATTAATTAGGTTATATGCCTCATTAATAGTCTTACTTGTCAAAGTTCCTCTAATTGCTACATCATTGGTAGTCTGAGTGGAACTAATGAGTCTATTGTGGAATGTTTGAACCTGAAGCTATTTAGGTAGACCATAGTGAGAAAATCTTTGAAATAAATCCTTGTATCTTGGTAGGTAAGAAGAATTTAGCAAGAAATTTTTGTGCCAACTCATCCAATGGAGTAATGGAACCAAATGGTAATGAATTCAGCTAACTTTGCCTTGTCTTTAAGTGAGAAAGGAAATAGCCTAAACCTGATTGCATGATTCAAACACCATTATGTTTGAATGATTCATAAATCTCCCAAAAAACTCGTAAGATGGAGGTTTAAATCATCATTTGGAAGGCCTTCAAATTGAATAGCTATTAGGATCATTTGAATGATAGCCAATTTGATTTGACAATTATTGGCTTGTTTAGCTAACCCCCTTATAATAGAATGGATTCCATTTACAAGAGGGACAAAATAATCTTTAAGCTCCTTTTGCTTCTCATTTGCATTAACCTCAACCATTATAAAAGTTAAAGCCTACTTTTTCTTGTTTCTCCTTATTTGAGAGATGGTCCTCTTAATAATGATACTAATTCAACACTTTTTGAACTTGATATGCAAGAGTAGAAATTATAGCTAAAAAAAAAAGGAATGTAAATCCAAATTAAGACTAATCATTAGTGGTAATAATATAAGTAAGAATAATGAGCAATTCCTTAATAATGGTGCCACAAACTTATTGTTAGAATTTAAATACTCTGGCACTTGTGCAAGTATACATAATCAAAGAAGTAGTACAATGAAGAATTTCTTTAGAGATAGATCCCATAAAGAATTGAACTAAACTTACTAAGTACAAAAATTGCAATGAATCATTTTTATTTGGAATACCAAATGTTGGCAATGTTGCTAAACCCTAAGTATATAAGAAGTAAATTCAATAGTGCAATCGATAATGAAAAATAGCCTAAAGTACGTAATTTCATGTAACAATTAGTTTGATTAATTTAACAACCTCTTCCAATAAATTGATAAACAAACTCTATTAAACTGAAACACTATATTCCTATGTTAATTCATTTAAGGAAGCTCTTTAATATTGAACTTTCTTTCATAGTTTCACATCTTGCAAATGTATATTCCTATCCAATGTAATGATATATCACTTTATTCATTTGCCTTAATTTAGGTTATCTCTTATAAGAATAATCTAAATCTTGCAATTCATTCAATTGTTGATCTGACAACAAAAGCTTTATGAACAAAATAAAGCAAACAATCAATAATGTGATGTAGTTAACCAAGAGTGAAAAATCATGCCAACTTTAAGCTAAAGATCCATTACAATCTTAGAAAATGAATTTAATCCATGTTTTACATATTGAAATTAAACATGAACATCAATGAATATGAAAAAAAGGTTAAAAATAAAGTTGAGGGCGCCAATGTTTGTTTCCTATAACATAAAGACTAAAAATTTGTCAACATTTTGATCCAAATCCATGCAACATGTTCTACACCTTCAAGTTTCCAAGTCCCAGCTCTCTCTTTGACCACTATGTTTTTCTTTTTTCAAATTAGTTGCTAGATGCCCCGGAACTCCACTATTCTTTTCCTATTATCATCATCTTGAATCTAATCTTTACTTTTCAAATTCAAATGTAGAAAATCAGATATTGCATGAAATTTAAAAGAAGATTCCCTAAAATTTTAGCAAGACTAGATCATCTTTCTTTCCTCTACATGCCATTTGTCATAAACTTATAACTTGTAGCCAAATTTGCTCCAAGATATTAGAAGAATTAGGCTTAGCTTTCAAATATGAGTTGTACTTTTGTCTCTTATCTTCAATTTTCCACTATAATCTAATCAATCCAAATTATAGATAGAACGTTATGCCCATAATTTACTAGTATGTCAAATCTAGATATCTCCTTTCTTATTGGTTCTTGGTGCCTAAATTTTCAATATCCTTTTGTTGCATGCATGAATGCATGGATTGTCCTTTTGAATGCCATCTCTATAGTTCTTTAAGTCTTTTATAAGATCTATAACTCCTTTTTCTTGAATTCCCACCATTAATCTCCAACTAATCTTACAAGACAATTTCAACAATATTTAATCCAAAACCATGCTCTTTGGGATACTATCGTCATGAAAATCACTAATTTAGAGATTAATGGTCTCCACATTACCGGGACCATGTGCAGCCCATGTATCAACACATAGTAAATGTTTTCCTTATTTTCCTTATAACTCATAAGATGTTTTAGAGATATTCAAGGAGTCCAATATAAGTAACTAGGAAAGAAGAAAAGGAAACTAATAATAGGAAAATATTGAGCAACTTTCCCTTCAACATCTCCTTTGAAGTTTAACATTCTTTTCGGTTTGTAAATTATTAACTTTCATACGACAATTAGTGAGAAGAATGAAAAGCATATTGATTTAGAAAGGCACCAAAGGAAATGACAAAATTATCCATGTTAGACATTATTTAATCGATTAAAATTAGCGAGGCAAGAATGGGCATTTCAACTTGGGTGTCCCTATCAGTAATACATGGCCACCAAAAGGATAGTAAAATTCTTGTCTGCAATCATATTATAAACTAGCTTTTTGATTTGTAATATGCATGGATCTACATTAAATTTTATCTTATAAAAAAATATTATCCCAACATTCAAATAATTATGTACACACAAATATAAATAAATAATGCTTATTTTAATAAAGTGATAAGACCTGCTATATTTATGTGCTACCCAATCCTTTTTTGTTAAATTCATAATAATATTTAAGTTTCTTATTTTTATAAAAAAAAAAGAGTTTGATTTTATAAATTATCCATACAATAAGTGTTAAAGAATGTAAATTACAGCAACTAAATATTTTATTTCATAAATTAACTCAATTCTCAACATCCCAAAATTAATAACCCAAATCAATTAAATGGAAAATAGGCGAAAAGAAATTACCTTCTCAAATATCAGTTGATTCTCTTTTAATCACCAACTATAGTAAAGGTTGAAATCTAAATGTAATTTTAGCTCATTCTATGGAAAAATAATAATCATTTAACAAAGACTTATTACATCATAGAGATAATAAAAACCAAAAAAGAAAAAGTGAACTTATGGAATTTGTTAACAATTATGATTCTACATAGATAAGAGAAATATAAACTAAAAATTAAATGTTCATCTATTTATTTTTAAGTAATACAATAATAAATGCAATAATTGTAATCTTTGCAAGTTGTGGAAGAAAATGAAAAGTTTGAAAAGAGGTAATATAATAATGAGTATAAAAGAATCAATAAATATCCATAAAAGGAGAGATAATAGAGAATCATTAATGGTGATGGTTGCAAGAATTCTCAACGGCTCTAAGAAATTAATTTCCTTAAATGAGATGGAAAATTGTAAATATAAGGAAAATAAATGAAAAAAAGAATAATTGAATCTTTAATTGAAGAAAAAAAAATAGAAAGAGCTTAAAAGAAAAAATCCCTTAACCTTCTCCTTTAAAATTAGACTCAAATGAAGATGAAGTATGTCACCGGGCATTTTCATGTTATATAATTAATAATATTATATAGATATGAAAGACAGTCGAGGCTATATACAGGCATGTTTTTCCCTTTCTCTAGGATGCTAAAGGATTATCTCTTTAACTCCTTATCTTCTAATGGAGCTTTATACTTTCTTTTGCTTTCTCCTAATCATATTATGCAACATTTGTAAGGCAAACTACATCCCCACCATGCTAAACTATAAGAAGTGGTTGCATAACTTGAACTAATCATCCCGTGTAGCCTTTACATGTATAAGTTTTTAATGGTCCAGGCAAGCCTTGTTGCAAAGCAATGGCCAGGGTGACAACCCAAGCTACGAGTGAAGCAGAAGTTAAGATGTTATGTGATTGCTCTACTGTACAGATTTACCTCCCATCTTTGAGCCTTCAAGAATACTTACCTTGCCCTAAATATGCAAGGTTTGCTTCATCAATGAAGGAGAAGGATGAAAAAGTTAGGAAGAAGATAAAAGTGGAGAAGATAAAGGATGATGAGCTTAAGGACGACTTTACAGTAAGTAACTTTGAAACATGTCACAACCATCTTCTCCATTTTTTTTTTTGGTTGCTTGAAGGTTTATATATCTCACTTTATCCCATAACTTATTATTTATTTTATAGAATGTGAATTGAATTCAACATATAATTTTTTTTCTATTTTTAGTTGTATTTACCATTCCTTTTCCAATTTTTCCTTCTTCATTCTTGCCAATTGGTTATAGTGTCTCTAAATGAAAGGGAAAAGAAATCCTTTATTTAGTGTCAAAAAAGTGAATATTTGGAAACAATTTTCCTTCCCATTTTATCTTTTCTGATTTTAAAGTTTCAATTTTGAACTTTTCTCTTTTGTCAAGAGACATTAATTGTGCTCTGCACTACCTCAACTTCTTAATTTTCCTTGAATTATAAGATGCTATTATACCATGTAGTAAATGCTTAATGCTTATCCTTATGAACTTTGGGAACTACCAAAGGAGTTGATTTGGTTGACAAGTTAAAAGTTAAAGAAAGGATTCTTTTGTATAATTTTGTTTCCATTTCTTATTCCCAATTAGGTATTTGTCACATGAAAGGGTATTTTCAACATAGATTTGATTTTCAATATAAATCATGTTTGACAATACTATGAGATAAAGTGATGTAAACAAGAATATTAAAACTAAAAATTATTTTACCCAAAGTTGCAAGTTGTTTGATAATAATGGTGACAATAAGATAAGGAAAATCCAAAAGAATTCTTAATGTTTAGTAAAATTGATGTTAAAATAATTATTAGCATGTAAAATCATAATAAAAGATGCAATGAATTATTTATTTTATTCTTCATAACTTAATTGCTAATTTCTTATTTCAATTTATGAATTAAATATTAGACCTTACTAATGATTTATACGATTCATTTTCTATATTGTACAATTTGATTAAAAATAAAAATATTAATTTAATTGACTATAATTAAAGTAATTTATTTGAATTGATAATTAATTGAGAAAATGACTTAAAAAATTAATATTATATTTATCAAATATAAAAAATATACTTTAAAAAATAAAAAAAACTTGTCAAAAAAGAGACCAAAATAAAGAATAAAAAAAATTCTAATTTATCAAACTAGAAGTAATTTGCTCACAAAGAAAAATAATTTATGTCATTTTACTATCATCGTGGAATCCATCTCATGAAATTCTATCAACATAAAAAAAAAAAGTGTGCATCATGTGTTTTATCCTTTTATCAAGCTAATACAAAAGTCAATTGGATATCAAAATTACATGCTACCATGATATTCTATATTAGTATGACTTTTCTTTCAATAAATCATACTTTATCTTCCATAAGAATACTTGTACATACATATGTTCCATCTATTACTCTAGTGCAATCCTATTATTAAAACATACTCATGCTTATATCTAATTGATAAAATTAAATTTAGTGTACAAGAAATTTAAACAAAAGTTAATTATTTGCTATTATAAAAATATTATCAAAAAAGTGCCTCAAAATGTAGCATATATCTACAATCATAGAGAATTTGTGGTGGGATATTTCTATAATTAGGATCATGAGATTTGATAATATCTTTTGCAAGTGATAAAACTATTGATAAGATTTTTGCAAAATTTTTGCAAACTGCTTCCCCTAAGTGCTAAAAATATTTGTCGATTTATCTATTGGATTCAACCATAGTAATTATGTATAAAAAGATGCACACTTTCCTAATGTAAGACATTCTCTATGAAGGCATTAACCCATAATTCTATCGTAGATTAGTGCATAACTAAAGTAATGTTCCTTTATCTATTTTGAACATATTCAGACATCGTACCTCATTGTCTTATATTAATTCAATCACTTATTTTATCCCTATTTGATAGAAGGTTATACAAGGGTTTTTTTGTGTATATATGTATAATGATAGGTATGAATAGCACCTATGGTAGTCACTTCCAATAGTTGAAGTCTATCTTCATTGTTAGCATCATTATCATTGTATTCTCCATAAAGATTTTCATAATCATTAGTCATATCTATGAAAAAAAAACAATATATCTATATTAATATGTAAAACACTAGATGTACCAAATGTTTCTTAGCTCGGTAAAAAAAAAAAAGAAAAAAAAATGATAAGTAATAAACATATCCAATAATATGTAATGTCATGTACACCAAAATAAATATCTTTATTTCTACTCTCTTAGATTAAATCTATGGCATCCATAAAAAGGTCACTATCTTCTTCAACACTTGTTAAAGAATGGAAATCCTTCATAACATCATGTAAAAAACTTCTTGGCAACTTTGTTTTCCTATTTTCAACAACATTATGAACCAACAAATCAATTGTTTCTTTAGAAGTAGCTACCCCTCTATATTGTCATTTTGTACCCTTTAGAACCTTTTTTCGCATGTAAATTTGATTTTACAGCTCTTTTCTTATTGGTCTCATTTCTTCTTGCTACATCAATTATGCTAATATTTACATTCCCTTGCTGTATCTTAGAACCTTTAAATAATTTATCTATGGAATCAATAAGGTTAAGTTTTACATCTAACTTCTAATACAAAACTTTTGTATTGAGTTAGATGATTAGTCTCAACATCATCACTAATGCATAAATTAAACGGCGAAGGTGCAACAACATATCTTTCCTATGGCCACTAAATCCCTAAACAAGATAACTTTTTCTTGACTTCTAATTCAATACTAGATTCTTGAAATCTTTTAATAGGTAGATTAGCCAACATTATTGTAAAATAAAAGGCATTGTTAGTATCCCAAAATTATCAAAAATATTATTTTTGAGTAAAAAAGAACAATGTTAAAACTCACCTTAATCCACTCCTCTCACCATGTCTTAATAACAATATTTGTTCCTTTCATGGGATCATATCTCAATCAGGTGTCTTTTGTGTAGTTCTTTTCATTGCCTCTAATCCCTTTTTAGTACATCTTGTTTTTCAACTGATGTTTGTTATACTTACATTTACTTTTTTTTTTTTTGAACTCTTCAACAATAAAGGTGAAAGAATTAAGGATATTTTTTCTATTAAAATAAAAACACAATTTAGTGTTTGCTTTTTTTGTTTGGTGGTGACTAAAAGCAACAAATTATTGCTTTTCCAAAACCTCCATTTCAGGAGGTGTGTGTGTTTAAGTAAAGAAGAATAATGTTAAAAGTCACCTTAATCTGCTCTTCCCACCATGCCTTAATAACAAGAATTGTTCCTTTCATGGGATCCCATCTCAATCAAGTCTCTTTTATGTAGTTGTTTCCATTGCCTTTAATCCCTTTTTAGTACATTTTGTTTTTCAATTGATGTTTGTTATACATACTTTTACTTTTTTTTTTTTTTCTGAAACTCTTCAACAATGAAGGTGAAAGAATTAAGGATATTTTTTACTATTAAAATAAAAACACAATTTAGTTTTTGCCTTTTTGGTTTAGTGGTGGCTAAAAGCAACAAATTGTTGCTTTTCCAAAACCTCTATTTTAGGTGGTGTGTGTGTTTGTAAAATGCATTTTTGAAAACTAAAACCAAACACTCTTTTAGTTATTTAGGTCCAAACTAGTTTTTACTCACCTTAACATAAGTTGAAATACGCTGCCAAAAGAGGGTTATACTTGTAGATTCTATCTTTAATGATCTAATAGAAATTTTAGTGGATTGGATTTAAAAAAAATTAATAGAACAAACATAGAATTTTTTTTGATAAGTGAAAAATAACCATATAACATTAAATTGATGAATTTGAAGCCATAAGTCTTGAAATAAAATTTTTTTGAGCCACATGGTGCAAAATTGTTGCCAAATAAAATTAATCATTAGTAAATGAGGCCATAATTAAATAAACCATTTCTAAATAATTCATAAATAAAGTCCATCAAGTTGGCATGAATGTGTCCTTTTAATAGCCTTTACACAAAGAGAGAACTTAAATAAGGAATTAAAGGGACCACCTAATGTAAGAGATTCATGATAATTTGGCATGTCTCTTTCCATATTGGTTCAAGTTTGAATCCCCTTAACAACATCCCTTTCGATTTTAAGGAAATTATAGAGATTTATAGTTAACGTACTATTGGGTTTTGTATTTGATACATTACGGTGATGAGATCTATAGAAGAGTTAATGCATGGATGACTTCTAAGGATCCATTAGGCATTTATGAAAGGCCAATGACATGTTCCAGGGCTAAAAAAATGGAAGAAGCACTAAATGGGCTGATTAAGAATATTCAGGCTAATCAAGTTGCAAATGGTGTGAATTCAAATTTGAAAAAAGGTCAAGACTTTATTAATATGATTGGAATTCTTGATGAGTTAAGGATAAGTAATAAAACCTACTTTTAAGTAGGAGTTTGTTATAAACTAAGAGTTTGTCATAAAATAAGAGTTTATAATAAAATAAAAGTGTTCTTATTTTTTAGGAATATATCATGGTCTCTACTTTTACAATTTTTAAGGTTGTTATTTCAACAAATAAATAGATTTGATTTCATTGTTAAAAGGTAAGTGATTATGTGAATTGAAAAGTGAGAATTTTTTCTTTCTATTCTTTTAAGAACTAAAGAACTTATCAAGAGCTAACTTTTTTTTATGATGTTTAATTTAACTTATTACTCTCAAATTCATTCTTTTCTAGAGTATGACATCCATATCTTTGTTTATACTTTAGGTTCATGATCCTTCAACCATTAGGTCTAGGGTTTGCAAGATTGAAATTTGATTTAACTTTCTTGGATTTGTATTCAATTCCCTCTAAGTGTTAAGTCCCTAAGCCCCATCTTTTGGGGTTCACATCAGTTGATATTAGAGTTTGGCTCTAACTTAAGTTTTCTTATTAAAATTTAAGTTTTTCTCTTGTTATTCTTCTTGACAACATTTTATACCCTTTTGTTCTTTTAATCTACAAACCCTAGTTTATCTCTTCTTGTTTTTAAATTCACATAACCAAAAAAAAAAAAGAAAAAGAACTAGAGAAAGAAGAAAAGTAGAAAGGAAAAAAAAGGAATGAAAGATTATAATTGATTTATTCCTATTTAAGAAGTGAACCCTTTTTAATTAGGTTAAAGGAGTAGACCTTGTTACTTTCTAGTTCCTACAAGAATTCAAATTTAATTATTCTCTTTTTATGTATTACAATTTAATCTTATTGATTTTTTCTAACCCACAACTTTTATTCATTATGCTTTTTTAAATTTCTTTGATTCTAATTTATTGGAATTAATTAGTCATAAAATGACTTTGATTAAGGTTTTTTAGTTCAATAAAGAATTGAGAGAGAAAATTTAAGTGGTAAAAGGTAGGAGTATAAACACATATTAAAAAAAACCTTTAAAGAGTATAAACATGAGGTGGTGTGACACTATTTTTGAGTGAAACACATAAGGGAGTATTTTGTTGAGGTATCTTAGCCATTTTGTGTAGAATTAACACTATATCTTCCAAAGACGAAGGTGGACCTAAGAAGGAGGGTAGTGATGTGTCATTCATGATCAAATTTATGCCACTACAATTTAAGTGAATGAACATCAAATTTACTAATATGAGACATATGATGAAGAAATAAGCCAATACAATAGCAAAATTGCCAAGGAGGTATAGGGGCCATGAGGTTCCTAATACAATAAAGTATGAGATAAGACTATGACCATGTAAAAAATGTACAAGATAATGAATTTGATGATCTAACTACTTTGGTTAAAATTGTTAATAATAGAAATGGTCAAAGAGATCATAGGAAGTGAGACACCTATGATTGTAATTTTGATAGCATTAAATGAAAATTCCTCTAGTCCAAGGAAAAAATGATTAACAAATCTATTTAAAATGGGAGAAGAAGGTTGAATTGGTCTTTAGCTATCACAACTACTTTAATTAGTTGAATGTACTAATTATACTATTATTTTCTAGGATCAACTTGTTTTAACTAGGAGAAGGAATCATGAAAGGTTTACTAATACATGGGAGGAGATGAAGGCTATCATAATGAAGAGGTTTCATCCCTAATCACTATTATAGGGATTTGTACTAAAGGCTATAAAGGCTCACTTAAGACACCAAGAGTGTGGAGGATTACCACAAAAAGATGGAAATTACCATAATTCAGGCTAATATGGAGGAGGATAGAGAAGTAACCATAGCTTGGTTTTTACAAGGGCTGAATAAAGATATTGTTAACATAGTTGAATAGTAGTATTATGTGGAGTTAGAAGACATGGTGCACATGATAATGAAGGTTAAGAGGCAACTTAAATGAAGGGGTTATATATGATTTGGATAGAATTTGGGTTCCACTTCATCCTAAAAGCTGAATTGGAGTAAAAAGCCAGAGAGGGCTTATTATAATCCTAAGGTTGAATCATATGAGAGTAAGGAAGTGAGCCATAATAAGTAAAAAAGTAATTTTAATTTCCAACCTCGTAAAAATAGAGATATTAAATGTTTTAAATGTCTAAGAAAGGGACATATTGGATCTTAGCGTTCTAATAAGCATACCATGGTGTTGTGGGATAATGGTGATATTAAGACTAAAGGTGAGTTTGATGATGACTCCATGCCATCATTACATGATACAAGTGATGCAGAGGAGTACCTAATTGAGGGAGATGTGTTGGTGACTAGACAAGTATTGAGCATACAAACCAAGAAAAATGATGAAGTGCAGAGAGATAGTATCTTTTATACACAATGTCATATCAAAGATAAGGTATGTAGTATGATCATTGATAGCATTACTATAGTTGAAAAGTTTAATTTATTTACCATGAAACACCTTAGCTCATATAAGTTTTAATAATTGAATAGGTGTGGTGATTTCTTTTCTTGAGGTTGCATGGGTTAAGAAATTCCAAGATAGCTTAACATCAATTTCTTGGTTGGTGGTTGTTGACTCATGTTGTTGTTTTATGAAAAATTAAGGTGAATCTTCCATCTTGTATTATTGAAGTTAGTGTGAGGATTTTGTTGCTACATGTTGTAAGTGGCAACATATTGAACACTTTTATTATTCATAAAACATCTTTCACTAGATTAGCTACCATCAAATGGTACTAATTCAACACTTTTTGAACTTGATATGCAAGAGCGGAAATTGTACCTAAAAAATAAGAATGTAAATCCAAATTAAGACTAATCATTAGTGGTATTAATATAAGTAAGAATAATGAACAAATCTGTAATAATGACACCATAAACTTACTGTTAAAATTTAAATACTCCGACACACGTGCAAGTATACACAATCAAACAAGTAGTACAATGAAGAATTTCTTTAAAGATCATTCCCACAAAGAATTGAACTAAACTTTTTAAGTACAGAAATTGCAGTGAATCATTTTTACTTGGAATACCAAATGTTGGCAATGTTGCTAAACCCTACGTATATAAGAAGTAAATTCAATAGTGTAATTGATAATGAAAAATAGCCTAGAGTATGTAATTTCATGTAACAATTAGTTTGATAAAGAAGCTCATTAATATTGAACATTCTTTCATAGCTTCACATCTTGCAAAGGTATATTCCTATCCAATGTAATGATATATCACTTTATTCATTTGCCTTAATTTAGGTTATCTCTTATAAGAATCATCTAAATCTTGTAATTCATTCAATCATTGATCTGACAACAAAAGCTTTATGAACAAAATAAAGCAAACAATCAATAATGTGATGTAGTTAACCAAGAGTGAAAAATCATGTAAACTTCAAGCTAAAGATCCATTACAATTTAGAAAATGAATCCAATCCATGTTTGGCATATTGAAATTAAACATGAACATCAATGAATATGAAAAAAGGTTGAAAATAGAGTTAAAACCACCAATGTTTGTTGCCTAGAACATAAAGACTAAATATTTTTCAACATTTTGATCCAAATCCTTGTAACATGTTCTACTACTTCAAGTTTCCAAGTCCTAGCTCTCTCTTTGACCACTATGTTTTTCTTTTTTCAAATTAGTTGTTAGATGCCCTTGAACTCCACTACTCTTTACCTATTATCCCCATCTTGAATCTAATCTTTACTTTTCAAATTCAAATGTAGAAAATCAGATATTGCATGAAATTTAAAAGAAGATTCCCCTAAATTTTAGCAATACTAGATCACCTTTCTTTCCTCTACATGCCATTTGTCATAAACTTATAACTTGTAGCCAAATTTGCTCCAAGATATTAGAGGAATTAGGCTTAGCTTTCAAATAGAAGTTGTACTTTTATCTCTTATCTTTAATTTTCCACCAGAATCTAATCAATCCAAATTATAGGTAGAAAGTTATGCCCATAATTTACTAGTATGTCAAATCTAGATATCTCCTTTCTTTTTGGTTCTTAGTGCCTAAATTTTCAATATCCTTTTATTGCATGAATTATGGGCATGAATGGATTGTCCTTTTGAATGCCATCTCTATAGTTCTTTAAGTCTTTTATAAGATCTCTAACTCCTTTTTCTTGAATTCCCACCATTAAGCTCCAATTAATCTTACAAGACAATTTCACAGTAATTAAACCAAAACCATGCTCTTTGAGGTACAATCATAATGAAAATCACAAATTTAGAGATGTAAAATTGTGTATAAAAATGAGCTCATCACATTTCTAGCTAGGAAGGCTTTTCCTCTCATTCTAATGAGTAATTCACACAAAGGAACCATGAAATTATGTTAAAAGATTGCACCACTAATCCTTGATTTCAAGACAATGTACATGTTATTATGTCTAATACTAAATGTATCTTAGTTCATCCAATAAGAAAACTATTACTATTGGTTAGCTTTCTCTAATATGAGAAAATTATTCACTTGTTTGAAATATGATACCATCATTTAATTGCTTGACAATAAGAATTATCATGTAATTTGAATCCATTGGAATCCATTAAATAGAAGAGCTATTACTCTTGATTAGCTTTCCTTACAAGGAGAGAATCTTTCAGTAAATGAAATTTCAAACCTCACAATAAGACTTCTCCCTTTATTACAATGAATCAATCCCACAAAATAATTAGGAAAATAACATCCATGTTTACAATGAACATTAATTTTCTTAAAAACAAGCACATAAATTCACTTTGGGTAGTCTAAATAATTTAAAGTTCATCGAACAAAATGATTGTGATTTATTTTTTATATGAATAAAATGTTTTATTATGTAAAAGATGAGATTGACTCTTCATTTCTTGCTAATAAAGCTTTTCCTCTCTTCCATAAAGTCATTCACACATAAAAATGTTTTATTCATTGCTTGAAATATGAGAACAATTCTTGATTACAGATAATAGGACTTCTCCTCTAGGTACTCTTAAATCCATTAAAGTCCATTAAATAAAAGAGCTATTACCCTTGATTAGCATTGTTTACTAAAAGAGAACAAGCACTTAGAAATGCCTTTGGTAGTTTAAATCCTTTGAAGTTTGTCAAATAAAGGAGCCATTTATCCTAAATACCTTTTGATATTTGTATATAATGGTTCATTGTTGGAAATATTTACCTAACACTTTAGTTTTAGCTAATAAGGCTTCTCCCTTCATCACAAGGAGTCATTCGCTAAAAGAAATCATGGAATTACTTTAAAGGTTTACACTGATTGCTAATTTCACTCCGAAATGCACATTTTATGTCCATTTTAGTCCAACCAATAGATAAACTATTATTCTTCATTAGCTTTCTTTATTATGAAAGAACCTTTCATTACTTGAAATATAAGAACTTCTCTTGATTAATTGACCTTAAGACTTCCTCTCTAAATAGTTTGGCTATATTGAAGTCCATCAAATAAAGGAGTTATTGCTCTTAAATAATTTTCTTTACTAAGTGAAAATCCTTTAATGTTTGTAACATGAGGTTGTTGACAAATTACTTGACAAGAAGGCTTTTCCTTTCATTACAATCATTCACACATGATGACCATGCAATTAACATCTATGTCTATGGTAAACTTTAATTTTGTTGTGAAATTTGTATTAATACACCTTGATTAGTCAATTGAACTCTATAAAAAAAAGAAAAGAGTTATTCATTTTTAATAGCTTTTCCTACTAGCTAGAATGGTCCATTACCTAAAAATTGAGACAAACACTTCATTTCTAACTAATAAGGCTTCCTCTTTTATTCAAATGAGTCATTTGTAGAAAGAAATCATTTAATTACTTTAAATATGTACACTAATCATTGATTTCACTATGAGATGCATGTTATTATGTCTTGGGTTATGTGAATCCATCAAAGTCCATTCAAAAAAAAAGTTATTATTCTTGATTAGCTTTTTTTAACTATGAAAGAACCATCTATTACTTGAAATATAAGGTTGTCTTTTAATTATTTGATAGTTGGAGTTCTCTTCTAGGTTATCTAAATGAATTGAAGTTTATAAAAGAAATAAGTTAATCATCTCGAATAGCTTTCTTAATTAGAAAAGAATCCTCCATTGCTTACAACTTGAGACCACCAATTGATTTGTTGACAATGAGGTTTCTCCTTTCATTGTATGGAATCATTCACACGAAATGAGTTTGCAATTGACATTGGATAAGTTTGCTAATGGGACAATAACTAATTTTTCAAATCCCAATCACAAACTTAAAAAAAAAAAGGTCTAATCAAGGTCAAAATTGTTAGAAATAATGCACGATTAGGTTAGAAACATTACTCAATTCAAACTTTTCACTAATTGCCAACATGTAGCCCAAATAAAGGCTATATGGCCAATTAGCTTCATCCCTAATCAGATTAAACTACATAGAACCTTATTTTTCTCTCTCATTATAAGGCAGATTTTTTCTCTCTTTTTCTTCTTATTCTTTCTCTCTTCCATCTTCATTTTCTCTCTCTCACTATCTCTCCCCTTTTGATTTGGTAGCAAACCCAAAGGAAAATCCCACTCAAGTAAGAGAGCTTATAATCTTAAACCTAAAAGAGAAATAAAAGTAGAACAAGTATTATCTAGACCAAAGGACCATAAATATTAAATTAAAATCATGTCTTACAACTACTGCGACTATCCTTTAAGTGTGATGACTTCATGGACTAACATTAACCTAGGTCAAAATTTTAGGGATTGTGCCTTATTTTAATAAGCTAAACGTAGTCCATGCTAAAATTTTTCTTGGTAATTTTTAGGTAAAAAATCAGCTAGTTTTGCAAGAATTTTGAATTGATAGAGATAAGAAGCATGTGATTCCTTTTTAATGGATAGATTCCCCACTCTATTCTAAGGCGAGAAAGATTATTCCTGAATTGTTAAGAAGGATTTCCATTTTTGACAATGCAACTAAGAAAAAGGGAGGTGATCACAGTGCCTATGGGTCTGTTTGGTTCTCATATGGGTGTTGTTGTTCCTTATTACAATTAGAGAGAGTGGTGGTGCTAGTGGAGATGAATCAAGGATAAGAGCTAAAATAGATAAGGGAAAGGAGGATAGAAAGTAAAAATTAGGAAATTTTATGTCTCTAAGATGGGTATAAGGCTAGAAAGCAAAGTAAGCTTAATATGGGTAGGATGTTGAGTGGTTTAGCTATTGCAAATTTTTTACTTCTAGCTTATAGAAATAGAATTAAGTAATTATTGCACTATGTAATTTAATGAAGATGTAAAATCAATGAAATATCTAGTGGGAACCAAAATTCACCTTCATTGTTTATGAGATAATCAATGCAATATAAATAAAAAAATAGCTCAAAAGTGAACAAAGTAAGTAGCCATTGTCTAAGTAGCCATTTTCAAAGCAAAACACCATTGTCATATACACATAATTCATCTTAGTATACCTAATATACTAAGTATACTAATTTTCCTAAAGTATCAAAATGTAGCTAAAAGGTTTGTACTAAATAAAGTAATTCGTACTATGTTGCTCTAATATACACAAAAAAAAAAAATTGGTAACAGGTCATAAATGCTTGTAACAAGAAAAGAAAAAAAGGTATATATGACAATGTGATCAACCAAAAGGGTAAACAAGTCAATTATGGATAATAAACTCTTGAGTGCACACACCATGCTTTAGATCTGCTACAAATGTGGATCCATCTATTGCTTTAGTACCTCTTGCCATCTTTTGGCCCCTTTCATTGTGTGGTTCTTAAGGATTGATGATATTAGGACCTTTTCACTATGTAGGCTTCTAAGGAATCTCTTTTTTTCTCTGTTATGGCAACATGACAAAATAGAGATAGATGTTAATGGTAATTATTGTGCATAATTAACAAATATTCAAGTCACTCACTAGTATTGGCATCTTAAGAGGTCAAGTAATTAAGGTATTATCAAATAAGAAAACTTAACATGACCATGAGTAGATTAAAAGTGTAAGGATCAAACAAATTTCCTTCTTAAACCATGTTAAATCCAAAGAAAAACACAAGTGTCATAGTCTTAAGCAGTAGAAAAGAAGTGGAAGCACCAATAAAGGCACCTCCCATAACAAAAGAAGAGGCCATCGAATATTAAGCTATGCCCACCAACTATAAACCCATCAAAGCCTAACCATCACCACCTAGGGTAAGTCCTTTACCTCTTTTTCCAAGTAGATTTTCAAAATCTAAAAAAAGGAGTAGGACAAAGAGATTTTGGAGATGTTTTGGAGAGGTATAAGTAAACATGCTCCTTATTGATGCAATTAAACAAGTACCTTAATATGCAAGGTTTCGCAAGAAATTATGCACCTCTAAGTGGAAGCTCAAAGGTAATGAAAAAGTACGTGTTGGAGAGAATATCTTGGCTATTATTCAAAGGAAAATTCCACCTAAATGCAAAGACTATGGTACATTTACTATCCCTTACATAATAGGCAACACTAAATTTGAAAGAGTCATGCTAGATTTAAGAGCATAAATTAATGTTATTATGTCATACTTTATTTATACTTTTATAAATATTAGTCCGTTAAAAGAAAATAGTGTGATTATACAACTTGCAAATTGATTTAATGCCTATCCTAAGATAGTTGTTAAGAATTTTCTTGTATATGTTAATGAGTTAGCCTTTTTAGTAGATTTTTTACATTTTTGACATGAAGAATGACAATACCCTAATGTTATCCCTACATCAGGGACAAAGATAGATGTTCATGATGATACACTAACCATAGAATTTTACAGTGAAATCTTTTGATTCAACATTTTTTAGGCTATGAGGTAATCTAGTAATGTGCATTTTGTTTTTGCCATTAATATTCTCGATTGTTTAGCATAGCAAGTTTTTTAGCTTAATGGAAAATATGAGTTGGAAGAATTCCTTAGCTAACACCTTAAGAAAGAAAATATCAAGAAACTAGATAAAGAACTCTCTTTATTAGACCTAACCAATGACTAATGTGATTTATTTTCTATATTGTACTATTTTATTAAAAAATAAAAATATTAATTTAATTGACTATAATTAAAGTAATTTATTTGAATTGATAATTAATTGAGAAAATACCTTAAACAATAAATATTATATTTATCAAATATAAAAAATATACAATTTTCAAAAAAAAAAAACTTGTCAAAAAAGAGACCAAAATAAAAAACAAAAACAAATTCTAATTCATCAAAGTAGAAATAATTTGCTCACAAAGAAAAATGATTTATATCATTTTACTATCTTTGAGGAATCCATCTCATGAAATTCTATTAACATAAAAAAAAAAAAAACCATGTGGTACAATATCAAAATGATGATAAAAAATTGGAACATTTATAAATTTTTAATGAATATGATTATGTAATGTCGTTGTCATAATAACAATATTTCTTTGCACTTTAAATAAATAACATAACATCAAATAAGATATCTTCCATCTTCTTTTTCACACTTCAAATGCTCTTTCAATACAACTTCTTAATGATAAATGTGCATAATTAAAGATTTCATTACATCCTCTTGGTGGTCAACTGTTTTGAAATTTAGGTAAATGATATTTTATACTTTTATAATATCCATCGACAAGATAATATTTTCTTATGTTTATTTATAAAAAGAATTTTGAAGTGAATAATTTCTTATATAAAATATTTATTTGAAATGAAAAAAATATGTTATGATTAGTAATTGTTAGGGGGTGTGGGAATTAAGATCTAGATTATTAATAGTTGAAATAAAAATGTGTACATCATGTGTTTAATCCTCCTATCAAGCTAACACAAGTGAATTGGATATCAAAATTACATGCTACCATGATATTCTATATTAGTATGACTTTTCTTTCAATAAATCATACTTTATCTTCCGTAGGAATACTTGTACATACATCTGTTCCATCTACTACTGTAGTGCAATCCTATTATTAAAACATACTCCTACTTATATCTAATTGATAAAATTAAATTTAGTGTACAAGAAGTTTAAACAAAAATTAATTATTTGCTATTATAAAAATATTATCAAAAAAGTACCCTGAAATGCAACATATATCTACTATCATAGAGAATTTATGGTGGGATATTTCTATAATTAGGGTCATGAGGTTTGATAATATCTTTTGTAAGTGATAAAACTATTGATAAGATATTTGCAAAATTTTTGCTAATTGCTTCCCCTAAGTGCTAAAAATATTTGTCGATTGATCTATTGGATTCAACCATAGTAATTATGTAGAAAAGGATGCACCCTTTCTTAATGTAAGACATTCTTTATGAAGGCATTAACCCATAATTCTATTATAGATTAGTGCATAACTAAAGTAATGTTCCTTTATCTATTTTGAACATATTCAGACATCGTACCTCATTGTCTTATATTAATTCAATCACTTATTTTATCCCTATTTGATATAAGGTTGTACAAGGTTTTTTATTTTTTATTTTTTGTATATATGTATATTGATAGGTATGAATAGCTTTAATGGTAGTCACTTCCAATAGTCGAAGTCTATCTTCATTGTTAGCATCATTATCATTGTATTCTCCATAAAGATTTTCATAATCATTAGTCATATTTATGAAAAAAAACGAATATATCTATATTAATATGTAAAACACTAGATGTACCAAATGTTTCCTAGCTGAGTAAAAAATAAATAAATGAAAAAAAAATGATAACTAATAAATATATCCAATAATATGTAATGTCATGTACACCAAAATATGTTAGTAACTAGAGAGACTAACATGTCTATTTAATCTAAGGCATCTTTTGGGCTTTGTGCTACTTAATGTGATAATGCAACTAATGCAACTTGGCTTATTTAGTCATCAATTCAAAATAAATATCTTTATTTCTACTCTCTTAGATTAAATCTATGGCATCCATAAAAAGGTCATTATCTTCTTCAACACCTATTAAATAATGGAAATCCTTCGTAACATCACATAAAAAACATCTTGGCAACTCTGTTTTCCTATTTTCAACAACATTATGAACTGACAAATTATTTGTTTCTTTAAAAGTAGCTACCCCTCTATATTGTCATTTTGTACCCTTTAGAATCTTTTTTCATATATAAATTTGATTTAACAACTCTTTTCTTATTGGTCTCATTTCTTCTTGGTACATCACTTGTGCTAATATTTACATTCCCCTGGTGTATCTTAGAACCTTTAAATAATTTATCTATGGAAACAACAAGGTTAAGTTTTACATCTAACTTCTAATATTACATTCCCCTATTGTATCTTAGAACCTTTAAATAATTTATCTATGGAAACAATAAGGTTAAGTTTTACATCTAACTTCTAATTCAACATTTTTCTATTGAGTTAGATGATTAGTCTTAACACCATCACTAATGCATAAAGTAGTCGGCGAAGGTGCGACAACATATCTTCCTATAGCCATTAGATCCCTAAACAAGACATCTAACTTTTTCTTGACTTCTAGTTCAATACTAGATTCTTGAAATCTTTTCATAGGTAGATTAGCCAACATTATTGTAAAATAAAGGGCATTGTTAGTCTCCAAAACTTATCAAAAACATTATTTTTGAGTAAAAAAGAACAATGTTAAAACTCACCTTAATCCACTATTCTCACCATGTCTTAATAACAAGAATTGCTTCTTTTATGGGATCCCATCTCAATCAGGTCTCTTTTGTGTAGTTCTTTCCATTGCCACTAATTCGTTTTTGGTACATCTTGTTTTTCAATTGATGTTTGTTATACTTACATTTACTTTTTTTTTTTTAACTCTTCAACAATAAAGGGGAAAGAATTAAGGATATTTTTTTCTATTAAAATAAAAACACAATTCATTGTTTGCCTTTTTGTTTGGTGGTGGCTAAAAGCAACAAATTGTTGCTTTTCCAAAACGTCCATTTCAAGAGGTGTGTGTGTTTAGGTAAAGAAAAATAATGTTAAAGCTCACCTTAATCTGCTCTTCCCACCATGTCTTAATAACAAGAATTGTTCCTTTCTTGGGATCCCATCTCAATCAGGTCTCTTTCATGTAGTTGTTTCCATTGGCTCTAATCCCTTTTTAGTACATTTTGTTTTTCAAACAATGTTTGTTATACATACATTTACTTTTTTTTTTTTAACTCTTCAACAATGAAGGTGAAAGAATTAAGGATATTTTTTTCCATTAAAATAAAAACACAATTTAGTTTTTGCCTTTTTTGTTGGGTGGTGGCTAAAAGCAATAAATTGTTGCTTTTCCAAAACCTCTATTTTAAGGCATATGTGTGTATTTGTAAAACACATTTTTGGAAAGTAAAACCAAACACTCTTTAGTTATTTAGGTCCAAACTAGTTTTTACTCACCTTAATACAAGTTGAAATACACTACCAAAGAGGGTTATACTTGTAGATCCCATCTTTAATGATCTAATAGAAATTTTAGTGGATTGGATTTAAAAGAAATTAATAAAACAAACATAGAATTTTTTTTTGATAAGTCAAAAACAACCATATAAGATTAAATTAATGAATTTGAAGCCATAAGACTTAAATGAAAATTTTTTTAGCCACATGGTGCAAAATTGTCCCTAAATAAAATTGATCATTAGTAAATGAGGCCATAATTAAAATAAACCATTTATAAATGAATTCATAAATAAAGTCTATCATGTTGGCATAAATGTGTCCTTTTAATAGCCTTTGCACAAAGGGAGAACTTAAATGAGGAATGAAAAGTACCACCCAATGTAAGAGATTGGTGGTAATTTGGCATGTCTCTTTCCATATTGGTTCAAGTTTGAATCCCCTTAACAACATCCCTTTCGATTTTAAGGAAATTATAGAGATTTATATTTAAGGTACTATTAGGTTTTGTATTTGATACATTACGGTGATGAGATCTATAGAAGAGTTGATGCATGGATGACTTTTAAGGATCCATTGGACATTCATGAAAAGCCAATGACATGTTCAAGGGCTAAAAATATGAAAGAAGTACTAAATGGGTTGATTGAGAATATTCAAACTAATCAAGGTGCAACTGGTGTGAATTCAAATTTGAAAGATGGCCAAAACTTTATTAATATGATTGGAATACTTCATGAGCTAGGGATAAGAAATAAAACCTACTTTTAAGTAAGAGTTTGTTATAAAGTGAGTTTGTCATAAAATAAGAGTTTATAATAAAATAAAAGTGTTCTTATTTTTTAGGAATATATCATGGTCTCTAATTGTTGTTCCCACAGCCTTGTATGGGTTATAATTGTTGTCAACTAGGGTTAAGTGTGCAAGAAAATAAAGCCACATGGAAGGGCAAGAAAGTAAATCCACCGCGTAAGGGCAAAAACGTAAATCCGCCACGTAAGCCCTATTAGGGTTTCATGGAAGAGAGTCTATAAAGGCCTTGGAAGACAAAACTAGGGCAAGGCCAACACAATTGAATAAACGGCAACCCTACAACAACCAGCCAAAATGAAGAGAAAAGCAAACCAGGAACGCCTCCTGCAAGCAAACCAGAAACGCCTCCTACAAGCAAATCAGAAACGCCTCCTACAAGCAAATCAGAAACGCCTCCTACAAGCAAACCAGAAACACGTCCTGTAAGGAAACCAGAAACACCTCCTGTAAGCAAACCAGAAACGCACAACCAGCAAGAGGAGAAATAAGAAACAGACCACCCCGAAGAGAAGACAGCAGACCTAGTATCTGTGAGACCACCCGGAAGAGAAGACAGCAGACCTGGTATCCGTGAGACCACCCGGAAGAGAAGACAGCAAACCTGGTATCCGTGAGACCACCCGGAAGAGAAGACAGCAGACCAGAAGTGTGAGGCAGGCCGAGAGACGTGAACCAGAAAAACCAGTAGCGTGAGGCAGGCCAAGAGACATGAAACGGCAGACCAGAAGCGTGGGTGTATGTTAGGAGACGGCATCAGACCAGAACGTGCAACGGCGTGACAGACCAGAAGCGTGGGTGTACATCAGGAGATGACGTGAGACCAGAACGTGCAATGGCGTGACAGACTAGAAGCATGAGGACAGGCTGTGAAACAGTAAGACTGTGAAATAGGAGATCGGTGAGACCATGAGATGGTGAAAGCAGGAGCTGTGTGAGACAACCTAGAGAAGGAATTCGGCAAAGCATCAGAAAGAACTCAACGTATTTCCAGATTTCTTCAAGAGAGGTTAGAGAGCGTTGCGGTGAACTTCTAAGTGGCAGTGGCAGCCTTTCAATTCAACAGAAGCAAGACAAGCTAAAAGAAGGGTAGACACAGTAAGTGACACTCTCTGTATTGTACTTGCTTAGTAATTGCAATAGTGAAAGGAGTAGAAGATTAAGACATCCATTGTAACTGGAATTCTCAAGTATAGAGTGGTGAAGTTAAGGTAGATAAGCAAGTGCTCGTGTCTTTCTCTATTGGAAGGTATTGTGATGAAGTTTTATGCGATGTTGTACCTATGCATTCTCAATGGTTGCATGATGGATTCAAGAATCGATATTCCTTTGTAATGAATGAAAAACCCGTCACTCTTGTACCATTATCACCTCAACAAGCTTATGAGGATCAATTAAGGATTAAAAATGAGAGTGAACAGAAAAGAGAGATTGAAAAAAGAGAAAAGAGAGGAGAAAACATGAGAACACAGGAGAAAGAGAAGAAAACAGAAAGTTTCTATGCAAAAGAGAGAAATGTCAAAAGAGCATTCTGTGCCAAACAGCCTATAATCATACTTTTGTACAAGGAGACTTATTTTAACACTAACAAGCTTGAACCATCTTTGTCTAGTGTTATTGTTCTATTACAGAAATTTGAAGATGAATTCCATGATGATGTCCCAAGTCAATTTCTACCTAAGAGAGGAATTAAGAATCAAATTGTTTTCATCCTTGGTGCTTCCATCCCAAACCAGCCAGCATATAAAAGTAATCCTAAGAAAACAAAAGAGTTTAAAAGGCAGGTTGAGGAACATATTTCAAAACGCTATGTAAGGGAAAGCTTGAGTCCTTGTGCAGTTCCTATCCTACTTGTACAAGGAAAGTTAAACAAAAGACATGCCGAGTGGATCAAATTCATTCAGACCTTTCCTTACATAATCAAGTATAAACAAGGTGATGATTCAAGGACGAATTTTTTTGAGGAAAGGGGGAATGATGAGAACCATAGAGATGAAGGGTGGAAGGCTTCAATGGATGCAAAAGGTCCATTGCACATTCCAGAAGGCCCAATAACACGAGCTGGAGCCAGAAGGATGAAAGAAGCACTAAATGGGCTGATTAAGGATGTTCAGGCCAACCAAGCTTCAAATGGTGCGAATTCAAACTTGGAAGAGAGTCCATGCCTTATTAATATCATTGAAATACTTAAAGTGTTAGGATTAAGGAATAGTAATCACTCCAAATTAGGAGTTTATTTTCTGTGTAAGAATTTGTACCTAGATAGGAATTCCTCCTAAATAAGGAATTGTCCTAAGTAGGAATTTGTACCTCTTTAGGGTTGCTATCTTAGCCTATAAATAGGCATCCCTTGTAAGCTTTGGAAAATAAGACAACTTTGAGTGAAATAGAAAGCAAGGGTTTTTTCTCCTTTGGTTCTTTTAAGAACTAAAGAACTTATCAAGTGGTAATTCTTCTTATGGTGTTCAAATCGACTTATCACTCCCAATTCCTTTCTTTTCTAGAGTGTGGCGTCCATATCCATCTTGAATACCCTAGGTTCGTGTTCCTTCGAATATTGGGTCTAGGATTTATGTTATTAAACTCTGATTTAGCTTTCCTAGTTGCTCTTTGATTCATTGTGTGCATTGGGTCCCTAAGCCACAACTTTTTGTGGTTTTCCGCATATAAATAGATTTGATTTCATTGTTAAAAGGTAGGCAATTATGTGAATTGAAAAGTGAGAATTTTTTCTTTCTATTCTTTTATGAACTAAAGAATTTATCAAGAACTAACTATTTTTATGATGTTTAACTTGACTTATAACTCTTAAATTCATTCTTTTCTAGAGCATGACATCATATATTTCTTTATACTTTAGGTTCATGATCCTTTAAACATTAGGTCTAGGGTTTGAGGATTAAAATTTGATTTAACTTTCTTGGATTTTTACTCAATTCCCTCTACGTGTTAAGTCCCTAAGCCATCCACTAATTTATGGGTAAATTAAGGCAGTTAATTGAACTCTTTCTATTTTGTTGTGTGCTATTATTGGAATGAATTTAGAAATGTGGGAAGATTATTTGTTGCATGTAGAGTTCACATATAATAAGAATTTTCATTCTACTACTAGTTACCCTCCATTTGAAATTGTATATGGTTTTAATCCTTTAACAACTTTGGATTTGACGTCTTTCTCTATTGATAAGTATGTTAGTTTTCTAGTGCTTGTTTTATACATTTTTGGTAGAAAATGCACGGTTTTATGGTTTATTTTGTGAAAACGAAACATTAAGTGCCTTAATGGCAGCTCCATGTATAAGAGGAATCAAGATCTGAAATTTTGCATGATTGTAGCCCATGTGTAGCCGAGTAAAAGTGCAAAATATGGAGTTCTGATTCTCCGAAAGTTGAGAGAATTTAAAGGTTAAAATTTCTGTTAATAAACTGAAATTTTGGAACAGTAGAAGTCAAAGCGTCAGAAAGAAGAAGACGCGTGTTTCTCACTGAGCATGACGTGCGTGAAAGATATAGCCTGTCTAGCAAACCTAGCAATGACAAGAAGCCACTAAATGGTTAATTATAATTCAAGCACACATTTTGGCCTCTATAACTTTCTTCCTCTTGGTATTGTAGCAGACTAGCAGTTTCAGAAAGAGCAACTGCTTCGGGTTGTTGCAGCAAGATGTTGCAGCAAAGTGGGTCTTAGTTTGACTTGTTTTCGTTGGAGTGTCCACCTTTAATCTACAGAGTGGTTCTTTAATGTGATGCCACCAACATTCATTAAGAGCTGAAAAATGTTATTTTCAATTTTGAAGCTCTATCTCATTAATGCCAGTAAATTAAGTGAAATAACATTGTTATGTTATCTAGGAATCATAATATAGTATGAGACATTATGAAATTGCACCTTTTTTTGGCATGTGATGTTTATAAGGAATTACATGATTGTATTATGTCATTATTAATATGCCTTACACAAATACATACTATTACACGAATTGAATGTGTTATAATTTATAATGGCATTCTTATCTAAATTTATAAGAAATGTACATGATGTGTCATGCTTTATTTAATATGTCCTTATAAATGACTCGAGCATGCTATGCCATATTGGTTGAGTAATGAATTTTTTGGAAAAATAATAAACTATTTGCAATCATTACTAATATTATGAGAGTTAAATTTTGTTATGATATAATTAATAGATGGAATTGTCTATGTTAAGTAATATGTATGTTAAAAATGACAAGAGGAATCTTAATCTTAGTGAAAGATCTTGATTTTAGTAGGAGTTCATAAATTGTGAGAATCAACTTAAATTAAGATAATTAGACATTGAAACATGGCAGATGATTGCAAGCATAATGATTTTTTGATCACATATCCTTTGTTAGATTATCTAGATTTAGTTGAACTTGTCACAAAATTAATGTATATATGTGGTTATATTCACATCATTATGCACTAATGGCCTTTTAAATTACTCAAAGTCATGGCAAATAGCATTGTAATAAATACATTGGATTGAATGAAGCATATTAAGAGGTTTGACTCCATAAAATTTACCAATATTTTTAAGAGAAATGTATTGAAAAATTTTATACCGCACCATATTTAAAATTTGAAAGTGAAATTATTACTCATCATAAAAAGATTAAGAGATTTATTGAGCCCTAAAGAAAATTAAAGTTAATATTACTCACGTAACAATGTCAAAATTATGATAATCAAATTCATTAAAGGGTTTGAGAAGTATTTCACTTAACAAATGCTATTATTTGCCCTAATAATAAAAAGAAATTTGGAGGTATATTTTGCTTGAGCTAAAAGACTTAATATAAATATTAATTTTTCACTAAACATTTATGATACAGAAAACCCCAAAAATACATGACTTAGGAACCCAATGCACACAAGGAATAAAAGAACAACCAGGAAAGTTAAATTAGAGTTTAATAACATAGACCCTGGACCCAACATTTAAAGGAACATAACCTAAGGTATTTAAAGAAGGATATGGATGCCACACTCTAGAAAATAAAGGAATTGAGAGTGATAAGTCGAGTTGAACGCCATAAGAAGAAGTACCTCTTGATAAGTTCTTTAGTTCTCAACAAAATTGAGGGAGAAAAACCCTTACTTTCTATTTCACTTAAAATTGTTTGATGTTCCCAAAGCTTACATAAGGTGCCTATTTATAGGCTAAGATAGCAATCCTAAAGAGGCATAAATTCCTGTTTAAGATAATTCCTTATTTAGGAGGAATTCCTATCCAGGTACAAATTCTTACACAGAAAATAAACTTCTAATTTGGAGTGACTGCAATTACTTAGTCTTAATACTTTAAGTACTCCAATGATATTCATAAAGCCTGCACTCTCTTTCAAACTTGAATTTGCACCATTCAAAACTTGGTTAGCCTAAATGTCCTTAATCAGCCCTTTTAGTGCTTCTTTCATTTTTCTGGCTCTAGCCCATGTTATTGGGCCTCTTGGAATGTGCAATGAACCTTTTGCATCAATTGAAGCTCTAGCTCATGTTATTGGGTCTTCTGGATTGTGTAATGGACCTTTAGCATCCATTAAAACCTTCCACCCATCATCTGTATAATTCTCATCAATTTATGTGATAGCATTAAAAAGGGTGTGAAGCTAAAATTGGTTGATATTGATTCAGAAATCCATTTAAGCAGTAAATATGAGTTGCAATTTAATATTTTTCAAAAAAAAAAAAACAGAGCAAATATGAACCATGATATGCAATGATTGTGTATGGTAAAATTATGACATTAAATATCATATGTGTTTAAAGATAAACATTTATAGGTTGCTAAGTCTTCTTATATATGGCTTAACTCATTATACAAGAGTTCAGTATTTCTATATGATTTAAGTGGTGAGTTCATTAGTATAAGTGTTTGAAAAAAAGAGTTTAAAAAAATGGCAAAACTAATTGTCATGAAATGTGAATATGTCAATAAATAAAAGGACATGACCAATTGTTAAGCTTATGACAAATAGGATCAAATATTTGTAAATGCATTAAATGCATTAAGTTGGTAAAAAAAATGACCTATACCCTACTTTTTACTTATGCTTAAGATTCTCAATTGACCTTTCCATTGGATCTGATGCTTAAGATTCTCAATTGACCTTTCCATTGGATCTAATGCTATGTAGATGGTTGATTCATGAGTAATAGGGTGTATAATAGAAGAACTTAAAGCATCAATTAATGTTATTGAGATGTAATGAATATATAAAAGTTGTTTCAATAAAAAGGATATTATTGCTTGTAAATGAAATTGTATAATGGTTAAATTCAATTCTCACATGATATGTTTTACATGCCAAATTTGGTGAGATTTGGCCTTTTGTAACCCTTTTTAATTTTATAGTGGTATTAATGTTTAAAATGATATTGTATGGTGGTTAAATTCAATTCTTACATGATATCCTTTGCATGCCAAATTTGGTGAGATTTGGCCTTTTGTAACCCTTCTTAATTTTATAGTGGTATAAATGTTTAAGATAATACTGTTTACCACAAATTTTTCATAATAGATTGAATTATATGGACAATGAAGTTCGTAATATTGATTATTTTTTCTCAATTACATTATCTCATAAAGAGTATTGCTATTAACATTTAGTATGAGAAATTAGATCATATTACGCAACAAAAGATTGAGAGCAAACTAGAGAAAAGTCTATTAGGCTTACTCATTTATGATGATTAACCTATATACGAGTATAACCTAATTGAAAAATAAAATAAATCTATTTGAGAGGCAATACTTCTATCTCTGTGAATACATTCTGATATCTATGAGTTAATGATTGTTAAGACAAGGTTTGAAATCTGTATTTTTATTATATTTATAGATGACTTAAAGCATTTGTTTATATATATAATCTCCCACATGTCTAATAAATTGCTTTTGGCATAGTAGCCGTTATTGTCCTTACTCTTAACAATAAAAACAATCTTGGAATTATTTACTTTTTTACTATTCCTCTAAATGTAATAACTATAGCTAAAGATGGGTGTGTCTATATAATCCTTTTTTTAAGATAATATATTATACCAAAATACAATGTATATTATTTTATAAAAACATATTATATTATAGAAAATAAACTGTATTTTTTCAATTACAACAAAATTATTCACTATTGTCAATGGATCAAAACAAAAATTTTTATTGTATCATGATTATAACCATAATGGTTAATTAGCAAAGGCATCACTGACTTTCAATTTTAGCAAATCATGGTGATTATCATATAGGCATGACACTCATGCACATAAAAGATTATTTGTGGATAAAAAGACAGCAAGTCCTAAAAGGGAACAAAAAATGAAATCTAAAGAAACAATTCATTAAAGGATTTGTCATATGCAACTGAATTAAGAGAACAAATTGATTAGGAATAATTTTGACACCTTCTTTAAAATTTTGTGTACAATATAGAAGTAGGCTTTTATAATTTGTGCCTTCTCTTCAGTTCTCGTGGTCTCTTTTCCTAAGAGAATAAATAAGTAATGTGTTCATATCTTGCATTTATATTTTTCCTCTCATTAGGGGAAGAAAATTGATCTTGTAAGAAGAGCTAGTTATGGTAAATCAACTCTTATATACACATTTGAATTGTGGAAAATGAAACTGGCCATACTTTGAATGATGACACGAATATTTCATCAATTGGACTATATGATTTGTTAGTCTAGACTAAGGATTATTCCTTAAAATCCAATTATGTGTGAGGGCATAGTTGGAGGGTACACAAATTATTGGACTCCAAAGATCTTCTAGTCTAGGTGATGTCTGAGCCATTTAGTCCATAGAATTGAAATTGGGTGCTAAAATCGACTCTTTCTTCAACTAGTCTTAAAGAGTCAAACAAATCAGTATGTGTAATTCCACCCTCACTCTTCACCTTCTTCTTCTTCTCTTCCTCCTCCTGCTCCCCCTTCTCCTACTCCTTCTCACTCTTTTCTGTGCTCTTATCGTTTTCACTTGGAAGTTATTAATAAGCTTCCATTTGCTCACTTATTCGCTCGTGTTTTTTATAGTCAGTTGATCCTTAACTGACAGAAGGATATGGATAGTTTTAGGTCTTTAAGCTTTGCCTTTGGTTGTCCTTTCATTTCCGTTAACCCCTTCGTTGTCTTTTTCTTTGTCTCTCCTACGATCTTTATAACTCTACTCACATGAAGAGAGAATTGCATTGCTGCAATTCAATAACAACTTTCCTACTAATTGTCCTATCATAGATGGTGAACAAATTGGTGAACTTAAGACGGAATCATGAAATGAGAGTGAACATTACTTCTTATGGGACAGTATGGCTTGTCAAGGCTTAACCATTCATGTTATTGGCATTGAACTTGACAATTTGCCTTGTCTAGTTCCAAATACTTTTACCAACCTTCAAGAATTAACTAATTTATTTCTATCTTATAATAATTTCAATGGTCATATATCATTTTTAGTCTTTAATCTCACATAACTTGATGGTTTGGCTTTTGAAAAATTAGAAACTAAGATCATTGATTACAGTTCAATTTAGATGAGGGCTATTGTTAATAAAACTACACAATTAATAAAATAATTTTTCATTCATAAACAAAGACAAGTACCAAAATGTATAATAATAAAATATCACATTTTTAATTATAAATTTTGTTTTATGTCCTGTTTTTATGAATTGTATGTAATGTGTCTAACAAAGTTGTGTTCATATAATCGCCCCCTTATTTTAATTGGAAATACAAGTTAGACATTTTTTGTTAGACTCGTTATAAATAATTACTTAAAAAAATATTAATAAATAATAGCACACACCATAAAGTATAATAATGAGATACTAGTTTTTTAACTATAAATTTTAGTTTGCGTTCTTTTAAAATTTTACCTTTTTAACTATAAGAATCAACACAAGAATGTCCCAATTATGGCTCCATATAATAGAAAATAATATTTTGAATTCTTTTTTTCATTTCAATTTTCTCATCTAAAGTTATTAGATGTACAACTATAACAATAAAATATGTAACCAAAAACATAAAGTGTTCAATGACTTTTAAAAATATCCAATAATTTTTGGTCACATATTGTTTTGTTTTAGTTACACATCTTGTTATTTCAATTGCATATTTAGTAATTTTAAATTGAAAAAACTAAAATTTCAATAAAAAAATAAATTTAAAATATTATTTTTTTATTTAATAAGACCCATAATTAGAGTGTCCTCATGCTAATTATTCATGCTCTAGACTTTTTTCTTTTTACTAATTGGGCATAGTGTGTCCATGTAATTGCTTACTTGTTTCAATAAAAAATACTTTTTGACACACTTTTTATTGAACTTATTTTAAACAATTAAAAAAATAATTTTTTATTAATAAACTTTGACACATACTATAATGTATAACTTCAAAATATTATATTTTTAATTATAAAGTTTAGATAGTGTGTCTTTTTTATACTAATTATGTCTTGATTCTCACACAAAGTGTATCCATATAGTTATTTTGTTATTTCACTGAGAAATATTTATTGGAACACACTTTTTGTTTAAGTCATTAGACATAATTGATAAAATAATTGATATTATCAAATAATAACATGTACCATAATGTATAATAATGAAATATCAATTTTTTAATTATAATTTTGTATTATGTCTTTCTTGAATAATTGCAAATATTTTCCTATAGAAAGTGTATTCATGTACTTGCTCCATTATTTCAATGAAAAATACCTATTAGACACACTTTTTGTTTGACTCATTATGCATAATTAATAAAATCAGCTTTTATTAATAAACAATAGCATTCATCACAATGAAATACTACTTTTTTGTATATGTCTATATTTTTTTTAACTCATTATGTATCATGTGTCTATGGATAGCCAACAAGTTGATTGACTTAATTTTGAATTGGATTATTTAGGGTTTTAAGTTATTTAGATATAGACTCATTTAAATTTTAGGTCATTTAGATTTTAGATATCTGAGGTTTCAAATTATTTAGATTTTGGTTTTATTAAGTTTCAGATATCTTAAATTTTAGGTTATTTAGGTTTTGAAGCATTTCAAATACAAGTTATTTAAGTTTTGGGTTGAATCATATTATCAATTGTTGACTTTAGAGTTAATGCAAATTGGATTAGTTTAAATTTCTAGTGGGTTAAGTCAATTTTTAATACTTCCATTTGTGAGCATTTCCACTTTATTACTATATTAATATAATAAAATTTCCCTTTCTTACTATTAGAGGATAAGGAGTAATTTTTAGTATAAATGGATTATTATTTTTATACAAATATAAAGAATTAAATAGTGAAATAAGTTCTTTTAGAGTAAATAATGTATGATGGTTTATAAAAAAGAGGAAAAGGAAAATCTAAACTCAAAAGAGAAGTAAAAATATGGTGTTTATGAAATTAGAGAGGCAAAGTGTTGTTCCCACAGCCTTGTATAGGTTGTAATTGTTGTCAACTAGGGTTAAGTGTGCAAGAAAGTAAAGCCACATGGAAGGGCAAGAAAGTAAATCCGCCGCATAAGGGCAAGAACGTAAATCCGCCACGTAAGCCCTAGTAGGGTTTCATGGAAGAGAGTATATAAAGGCCTTGGAAGACAAAACTAGGGCTAAGGCCAACACAATTGAATAAACGGCAACCCTACAACAACCAGCCAAAAAGAAGAGAAAGGCAGAGGGCCAACACAATTGAAAAAAACAGCAACCCTACAACAACCGGCCAAAAAGGAAGAGAGAGCAGAACGGCAAGAGATCAGAAACGACACCATCGGGAGAGCAAACCAGAAATGTCACCACCGGGAGAGCAAACCAGAACGTGCAACCTCCTGCAAGCAAACCAGAAATGCCTCCTGCAAGCAAACCAGAAACACATCCTACAAGCAAACCAGAAATGCCTCCTGCAAGGAAACCAGAAACATGTCCTGCAAGCAAACCAAAAATGCACAACCAGCAAGAGGAGAAATAAGAAACAGACCACCCGGAAGAAAGACAGCAGACCTGGTATCCATGAGACCACCCGGAAGAGAAGACAGCAGACCAGAAGCGTGAGGCAGGCCGAAAGACGTGAACCAGAAAAACTAGTAACATGAGGCAGGCCAAGAGACGTGAAACGACAGACCAGAAGCGTGGGTGTACGTTAGGAGACGGCGTGAGACCAAAACGTGCAACAACGTGACAGACCAGAAGTGTGAGGACAGGCTGTGAAACGGTAAGACCATGAAATAGGAGATGGGTGAGACCGTGAGATGGTGAAAGCAGGAGTTGTGTGAAACAACCTAGAGAAGGAATTCAGCGAAGCATCGGAAACAACTCAATGTATTTCCAGATTTCTTCAAGAGAGGTTAGAGAGCATTGCTGTGAACTTCTAAGCGGTAGTGGAGCAGTCTTTCAATTCAACAGAGGCAAGACAAGCTAGAATAAGGGTAGACATAGTAAGTGACACTCTTTGTATTGTACTTGCTTAGTAATTGCAATAGTGAAAGGAGTAGAAGATTAAGACATCCATTGTAACTAGAATTCTCAAGTATAGTGGATAGTCTCGGTAAGGGAGAGTCCCTACCACCGTGGATGTACGTCACATTGACGGAACCACGTAAATCTCGTGTGTCCTTAATTTGCTTTACGTTCTGTGTTTTGAATTGAGTTGTGAATGCAGCTAAAGTATCAGCCAACCCATAACCTAACGAAGACCTAAACAAGAACATCCGAATTGTCTATTAAGCAAGGTGTCTGAAAGGTGACTTTGGGGACTATTGTGATTAGTAGGTAGCAATAGATCTACCTTAGTCAAATCTGAGAAAGAGTTCACTTTTAAGAAGAGATTGAAGTTGTTCACTTTCCTGCGAATTGCGAATTGTGGTGATACTGATTCACCTCCCCTCTCGGTATCATAAACTAGTAGATCCTAGGGTGAAGTTGGGAACTTCACAAAGGATTATACTATATTGAGAAGAGGAAAAGAGCAATTTGAATTCAAAAGATAAATAGAAATATCGTGTATTTAAAATGTGAAAATCCAATACATACATACCACACAATTAGTTTTACAAATTTATTTTACTATAATGATTTTGACTAATAATATTATTATAAATTTTAAATTTTATCTCATATTTACCATTAAAAAATTTAAATTAAATAATAGATATTTGATATTTATAAACTAATGTTTATACTAATATAAAGAAAATAATTTTAAAAATAATTACTATTTATAAATAAAAATAAATCAAATAAAAAATTATTTTTGAATTAATAATATCTACAACTTTTAGTTTTCATTAAAATAAATTAAAATTTCAATTTGAATTTAATTTAAACTAGTTTAAATTGTTGTGGGTTTCAAGTTACTTAAGTTCAAGTTTTTGGTTATTTTGAATTCAAATAATTTCAAATTTGAATTATTCGAGTTTCAGGCCATTTAAAATTTGAATTATTTAGGTTTTAAGTCACTTTGGATATAGGTTATCCAAATTTAAGGTCTTTTTGATTTTAAGTCAAGTTTAGTTATGAATTATTGGCTTTTTCAATCAAAGCAAATTGAGTTGAATTGTTTTTAAGAGTTTTAAGTTCAGTTACTCATAGTGAGTTAACTTTTGCCACTTTTATTTATGTTTAACAAAAGATGTGTCCATGTTGTTACTCACTTATTTTAATAGGAAATAGTTGTTAGACACACTCGTTATTAGATTGATTATAAAAAATTAATAAAATCATAATTTATTTTTAAACAATTGCATATAGTACAATTTATAACAAAGGAAGATAACTTTTTTACTAGAAATTTTATTTGCATGCTTTTTTTTGTTTTTTTTGTTTTTTACTAATTGTGTATGATGTGTCTAAAAAGGATATGTTCATATAATTTTTCTCTTATTTTAATAAGAAATTATTGGATACACTTTTTGTTAAACTCATCATATAGAATTGATAAACTAATCTTATATTAATACATAATGTCACATTTTATAATTTATTATAGGGGAACCTCTCTTTTAACAATAGATTTGAATTTGTACTTTTTTAACTAATTATGTAGGTTATATCTAACAAAAGATGTATTCATATGATTTCTCCCTTATTTCAATATAAAATATTTATTGAACACATTTTTTGTTAAATATATAATGCAATATTAATAAAGTAATATTTTATTAGGAAATAATGACACACATTATAATGATCATAGTAAAATATTATTTTTCTCCTTGTGAATTTTGGTTTGTGTTTTTTCTTTTTACTAATTATGTATAATGTGTTTAACAAAAGGTGTGTCGATGTAATTGTTCTTTTATTATAAACAAGAATACTTGTTGGACACACTTTTTATTTGATTTATTTTACAAAATTAATGAAATCATCTTTTATTTATAAATAATGACTATATTGTATAAAAGCAAATGATCAATTCTTTAAATATAAATTTTGGTTTGTATGCCTTTTATACTAATTATGTATGGCATGTCTAACAAAAAGAGTTTTCATACAATTGCTCCCTTATTTTAATGAAAATTATTTGTTAAACATACTTTTTACTATATTCGGTATAAATAATTAATAAAATAATTTTTATTAATAAATAATAAAATACATAACAATGTATAATGTGATATACCACTTTGTTAATTATAAATTTTTGTTTGCATAGCTATTTTTAACTAATTTTGGATATTGTGTTGAATAAAAGGTATGTACATATAATGACCCACTTATTTCAATTAAGATCACTCGTTGGACAAACTTTTTGTTGGACTAATGATACATGATTAATAAAATAATTTTTTATTAATAAACAGTGGCATGAATAACAATGTATAATAGTAAAATACTATATCTTTAATTATTAATTTTGTATAGTATGTTTTCTTTTAATAATTGTATATAATGTTTAATAGAAAGTATATTCTTATAATTACTCCATTATTTCAAAGAATAATATTTCTTAGACACAAGTTTTTGTTTGACTCATTAAACATAATTAATAAAATTATCTTTTATTAAAAAACAATTACATGTATAATAAAATATTACTTTTTAAATAAAATATATAAAAATTATTCTAAATTTTTATGAATTTTTCTAATTATACTCTAAATTTTTTACATTTTTATTTGAATTGTATACCTTTTAAATTCATTTCAAATTTGTCATTTCTAGATGAAAAATAGTTAAAACTATTCAAAATTGTATATTAACTAAAAGGAAATCATTAATAACTTAATTGCTTTCCAAAAAAGAGGGATTAATTTGAAATAAATTTAAAAAATATAAAGTCAAATGGAAATATTTGTTAACTATTTAATTGTAAATGTCTATAAAGATTTAAAACTAATATTTTTTATATTCCTTTTTTAACTCTAAATTTTGGTTTATATGGTTTTTTTCTTTACTCATTGTGTATTGTGTGTAACAAAACGTGTCTCTTTATATTTGCTTACTTATTTGAATGAAGAATAGTTGTTAGACACACTTGTCATTAGACTCATCATAGAAAATTTATAAACCAATCTTTTACTTATAAACAATGTCATTTACTTTAATGTCAATACCACTTTTTAAACTATAATTTTGATTTGTGTTTTGTTTTTCATTTTTTTACTAATTGTATATAATGTGTTTGAGAAAAGGTCTATCCATATAATTACTCTCTTATTTCAATAGAAAATAGTTGTTTGACACACTTTTTGTTAGACTCATAATACAAAATTAATAAAATAATCTTTTATTAATAAATAATAGAAAGTACCACAATATATAATAGTAAAATACCACTTTTAACAATTAAATTTTGTTTGTGTTTCTTTTTTTTTTTACTAATTGTGCATAGTTTTTTTATTAAAAAATGTCCATGTAATTTTCCCTTATTTCAATTCATGAATGGTTTGGCAAAATATACTAATATGCATCTAAGTAGTTGAATCAAATAGTGAACTTCACTTTAAAAAAGAAAAAAGTTATTTGTATAATAAGTTCTAAGGGCCAAATTTCTTTTCCCAATTATGAAATCAAAAGTTATCAAATATTTGTCATTAGTAGTCTCCTTTTGAGCAACAACTAATGTGCACCACTTTTACCTAGTATAGTTTGAATTGATGTCATGTTTTGTTATGTCCTTCAATGTTGGCAATACAAGGATGCACCCCATCATTAGAATTTTTTGAGTTAATGAGAGAAATACACATCATAGGTGAAAGATTGATAATTATTTGCCTAGCCAAAATGTCATCGAGCCTATGAAGCTTAAGGGAGTCAAAGACTGAATCCTTTACCTCCTAAAACTTCCATATTAATTTATATTTAATTAAGGTAGAATTCATCCTTTCTAAGATATCTTCAAACTTTCATAATCTCCTTCCTCTAACAATGAGTAACTACCAACTAAATATTTCACACTTCAGAAAAAAAACCAAAAGATCAATGAGAACTATGTTCAATAATCCTCTTTCAAAAGACGAGCAAGATCTTTCTTATTAATGGACAATTTATAAATATCAACTGACTATTACACATTTTAAAATAAATACATAAAAGTCAATGGAGATAATATTCAATGACCCTTTTTCAAAAAGCAAGCACCATTTTTTTTTATTAGTGGATAATTTATAACTTAATTCGTAACTGATGTATTTTATACCAATTTACATACAATAATTCTAGCATGAGCAAAAATTTGGCAAAATAACATTTCTAGAGGTTTTCCAGCCTATTACATAGAAATACACACTCTCTCAATGCACCTATTTACAAAAGTAAAATTTTAAAAAGAACTAAATTGAAAGCAACAAAAATAAAGAAGGTAAATAAAATATGTAATGCAACAATAATTAAGAAGTACATTATATGTGTATGAGAAAGAGATATGATATATATGAGAAAGAGAGACATGGGGTGGGCAAAATGCTATACGGTAAAGTCAATCTTAGGTAAGTCTGAATCTTCTCATTTTTATTGGCAATTTTTGATTTTTAACTTTTATCATTTGGGGAAAAAAAAGTGATATGCAAATAATTCAAAACAAAAAAAGAAGGAAAAATTGACTAGAAAGAAAAAAAAAAAAAAGACCATTAACAAGAGAACGAGAGGAAAGGAACAAAATTACAACAATGCACATTTTTCATTTCATTCAATAGAAGAATTAAGGAAAAAAAATATTAATTTTAAAATAATGGTGTTCTTTTTCTTGTTTTTCTACTTGTGTCTTACAAAAAGTTGTATGAAAAATTTTCCTCCTCTTTCCATCATCGAATCATGTAATTTAATCAAGAGAAAATATCAATAAGTTATACAAGGAAAAATATTAATAATCTATAAAGATTGATTTGGGTTTACATTTTGATGTATAATTCAATGTTTGTTCTATATAAAATCAATAACCATATTTTCTTACTCAAGACTATTATCTCTTTGACAAAAAAGATATATATGTCCATAATTTAAATAAATTGTCTTTTCTTTCCAAATATAGTTTGATAAATACATTTAAAATGTATAAATAAAATTGCAGATTACAATTTAGTCTAATTACAAAATTTTCAAAAATCATTTCTAAAATTCTGAAACATAATTACTAAAAATCACATGTAAAAAATATATGTAAATGTACAAATATGATTGCAAATTACAATTTAGTTTTGTATGCCAAAAATCATTAACCATCAATTTTAAAAAACAAAAACATGATCCTTAATTATAGTTTCATTTAGTTTGATTTATAAGTTAAATTAATGTGTTCACACTACTACTTGTAGATGTTTTTGTTTTTTTGTCTACTAAAAAACTCATTAAATATGGATTATATAATAACAATAATTCTTTTTATCCCATAAACTTTATATCTTTTATCAAGATTAGAAACTAAAATTTCAAAAATAAAGATTTAATTTTTTAACTACTAAGAGACTCTGCATTCTAATTACACAGATCCCAACAATCTAAATTTCTTATAAACCATATTATGGTCTCCACGTTATTAAGACCATGTGCATCCCATGTATCAACACATACTTAGTAAATATTTTCCTCATAACTCGTAAGATGTCATAAAGATATTCAAAGAGTGTAATATAAGTAACTACGAAAGAAGAAAAAGGTAACTAATAGTAGGAAAATTTTGAGCAACTTTCCCTTCAACATCTCCTTTGAAGTTTAACATTCTTTTTGGTTTGTAAATTATAAACTTTTGGAAGACAATTAGTGAGAAGAATGAAAAGCATATTGATTTAGAAAGGCACCAAAGGAAAAGACAAAATTATCCATGTTAGACATTATTTAATCGATTAAAATTAGTAAGGCAAGAATAGGCATTCCAACTCAACTGTCCCCATCAGCAATACATGGCCACAAAAGGGATAGTAAAATTCTTGTCTGCAATAATATTATAAACTAGCCTTTTGATTCATAATACGTGTGGATCTACATTAAATTTGATCTTATAAAAAAATATCATCCCAACATTCAAATAATTATGTACACAAATATAAATAAATAATGCTTATTTTAATAAAGTGATAAGACATACTATATTTATGTGCTACAAAATCCTTTCTTTGTTAAATTCAAAATCATATTTAAGTTTCTTATTTTTATAAAAAAAAAAAAGATTTTGATTTTATAAATTGTCCATGCAATAAGTGTCAAAGAATGTAAATTGTAGCAACTAAATATTTTATTTCATAAATTGACTCAATTCTTAACATCTAAAAATTAATAACCCAAATCAATTAAATAGAAAATAGGTGAAAAGAAATTACCTTCTCGAATATCAATTGATTATTTTATAATCACCAGCTACAATAAAGGTTGAAATCTAAATGCAATTTTAGCTCATTCTATGGAAAAATAATAATCATTTAACAAAGACTTATTACATCATAGAGGCAATAAAAACCAAAAAAAAGGAAAAAAAAGTGACCTTATGAAATTTGTTAACAATTATGATTCTGCATAGAAAAGAGAAATATAAACTAAAAATTAAATGTTAAATGAAAAAAAATGAAAAAGGAGAGGATGATGGAGATGTAAATAGAGGGAAGTTGGCGAGAGAAATATAATGATTGCACCTTTGCCTCTATCTCTAATTTTTATATGCAATCAATCTGAAAATGTATTGCACTAAAAAGTGAGTAATAATCTATATTTAAACCTGGAAAGAAGAAAAAACTTAAATCTTCATCAATTTATTTTTAAGTACTACAATAATAAATGCAATAATTGTAATCTTTGTAAGTTGTGGAAGAATATGAAAAGTTTGAAAAGAGGTAATATAATAATGAGTATAAAAGAATCAATAAATATCCATAAAGGAGAGATAATAGAGAATCATTAATGGTGCTAGCTGTAAGAATTCTCAACAACTCCAAGAAATTAATTTCCTTAAATGAAATGGAAAATTGTAAATATAAGAAAAATAAATGAAAAAGAGAATAATTGAATCTTTAATTAAAGAAAAAAAATTTAAAAAGAGCTTAAAAGAAAAAATCCCTTAACCTTCTCTTTTAAAATTAGACTCAAATGAAGATGAAGTATGTCACGTGACATCTTCATGTTACAGAATTAATAATATTATATAGATATGAAAGACAGTTGAGGCTATATACAGGCACATTCTTCCCTTTCTCTGGGATGCTAAAGGTTAATCTCTTTAACTGCCTATCTTTCAATGGAGCTCTATACTTTCTTTTGCTTTCTCCTAATCATATCGTGTAACATTTGTAAGGCAAACTACATCCCTACCATGCTAAATGATAAGATGTAGCGATAAGATGTAGTTGCACAACATGAACTGATCATCCCGTGCCACCCTTACATGCATAAGTTTTTAATGGTCTAGGCAAACCTTGTTGTGAAGCAATGGCCAAGGTGGCAACCCAAGCTACGAGTGAAGCAAAAGTTGAGATGTTATGTGATTGCTTTACTATAGAAATTTACTTCCCATCTTCAAGCCTTCAAGAATAATTACCTTGCCCCAAATATGCAAGGTTTGCTTCATCAATGAAAGAGAAGGATGAAAAAGTTAGGCAAAAGATAAAAGTGGAGAAGATAAAGGATGATGAGTTAAAGGACGACTTTACGGTGAGTAACTTTGAAACATGTCACAGCCTTCTTCTCCATTTTGTTTTTTTGGTTGCTTAAAGGTTTATATACCTCACTTTATCCCATAACTTATTATTTATTTTATAGAACATGAATTGAATTCAACATATAATTTTTTTTTCTTTTTTAGTTATATTTACCATTCCTTTTCCATTTTTTTCTTCTTCATTCTTGCCAATTGGTTATAATGTCCCTAAATGAAAGGGAAAAGAAATCCTTTATTTAGTGTCTAAAGAGTGAATATTTGGAAACTATTTTCCTTCCTATTTTATCTTTTCTGACTTTAAAGTTTCAATTTTGAACTTTTCTCTCTTGTCAAGATACATTAAGTGTGTTATGCACTACCTCAGCTTGTTAATTTTCCTTGAATTATAAGATGTCATTATATCAAGTAGTAAATGTTTAATGCTTATCCTTATGAACTTTGGGAACTACCAAAGGAGTTGATTTGGTCGACAAGTTAAAAGCTAGAGAAAGGATTCTTTTTATATAATTTTGTTTCCATTTCTTATTCTTGGTTAGGTATTTGTCACATGTAAGGGTATTTTCAACATAGATTTGATTTTCAATATAAATCATGTTTGGCAATACTATAAGATAAAGTGGTGTAAACAAGAATGTTGAAACTAAAAGTTATGTTACCCAAAGTTGCAAGTTGTTTGATAATAATGGTGACAATAAGGTGAGGAAAATCCAAAAGAATTCTTAATGTTTAGTAAAATTGTTGTTAAAATAATTGTTAGCATGCAAAATGATTATAAAAGATGTGATTAATAATTTATTTTATTCTTAATGACTTAATTACTAATTTCTTATTTCAATTTATGAATTAAATACTAGACCTTACCAATGACTTATATAATTTTTTTTCTATATTGTACTATTTTATTAAAGAATAAAAATATTAATTTAATTGACTATAATTAAAGTAATTTATTTGAATTGATAATTAATTAAGAAAATAACTTAAAAAATAAATATTATATTTATCAAATATAAAAATATACATTTTTCAAAAAAAAAAAAAACTTGTCAAAAAAAAGACCAAAATAAAAAAACAAAAAAAAATTCTAATTCATCAAAGTAGAAGTAAATTACTCACAAAGAAAAATAATTCATATCATTTTACTATCTTTGAGGAATCCATCTCGTGAAATTCTATCAACATAAAAAAAAAAAAACATGTGGTACAATATCAAGATGATGATAAAAAATTGGAACATTTATAAATTTTTGATGAATATGATTATGTAATGTTGTTGTCATAATATCAATATTTCTTTGCACTTTAAATAAATAAGCTAACATCAAATAAGATATCTTCCATCTTCTCTTTCATACTTCAAATGCTCCTTCAATACAACTTCTTAATGATAAATGCACATAATTAAAGATTTCATTACATCATCTTGGTGGTTAACCGTTTTGAAATTTAGGTAAATGATATTTTATACTTTTATAATATCCATCAACAAGATAATATTTGCTTATATTTATTTATAAAAGGAATTTTGAAGTGAATAATTTCTTATATGAAATATTTATTTGAAATGAAAAAAAATATGTTATGATTAGTACTTCTTGGGGGGCGTGGGAATTAAGATCTAGATTATTAATAGTTGAAATAAAAATGTGTACATCATGTGTTTTATCCTCCTATCAAGCTAACATGAAAGTGAATTGCATATGAAAATTACATGCTACCAAGATATTCTATATTAGTATGACTTTTCTTTCAATAAATTATACTTTATCTTCCATAGGAATACTTGTACATACATCTATTCCATTTATTACTGTAGTGCAATCTTATTATTAAAACATACTCTTGCTTATATCTAATTGATAAAATTAAATTTAGTGTACAAGAAGTTTAAATAAAAATTAATTATTTACTATTATAAAAATATTATCAAAAAAAGTGCCTTAAAATGCAACATATATCTACTATTATAGAGAATTTATGGTGGGATATTTCTATAATTAGGGTCATGAGGTTTGATAATATCTTTTGTAAGTGATAAAACTATTGATAAGATATTTGCAAAATTTTTGCTAATTGCTTCCCCCAAGTGCTAAAAATATTTGCTGATTGATCTATTGGATTCAACCATAGTAATTATGTATAAAAAGATGCACCCTTTCTCAATGTAAGACATTCTTTATGAAGGCATTAACCCATTATTCTATTGTAGATTAGTGCATAACTAAAGTAATGTTCCTTTATCTCTTTTGAACATATTCAGACGTCGTACCTCATTGTCTTATATTAATTCAATCACTTATTTTATCCCTATTTGATATAAGGTTATACAAGGTTTTTTTTTTGTATATATGTTTATTGATAGGTATGAATAGCTCTAATGGTAGTCACTTCCAATAGTCGGAGTCTATCTTCATTGTTAGCATCATTATCATTGTATTCTCCATAAAGATTTTCATAATCATTAGTCATATTTATAAAAAAAAAGAATATATCTATATTAATATGTAAAACACTAGATGTACCAAATGTTTCTTAGCTGAGTAAAAAATAAATAAATGAAAAAAATGATAACTAATAAATATATCCAATAATATGTAATGTCATGTACACCAAAATATGTTAGTAACTAGAGAGACTAACATGTCTATTTAATCTAAGGCATCTTTTGGGTTTTGTGCTACTTAATTTGATAATGCAACTAACGCAACTTGGCTTATTTAGTCATCAATTCAAAATAAATATCTTTATTTCTACTCTCTTAGATTAAATCTATGACATCCATAAAAAGGTCATTATCTTCTTCAACACCTATTAAAGAATGGAAACCCTTCATAACATCACATAAAAAACATCTTGGCAACTCTGTTTTCCTATTTTCAACAACATTATGAACTGACAAATCATTTGTTTCTTTAAAAGTAGCTACCCCTCTATATTGTCATTTTGTACCCTTAAAAACCTTTTTTCACATTAAATTTGATTTAACAACTCTTTTCTTATTGGTCTCATTTCTTCTTGGTGCATTACTTGTGCTAATATTTACATTCCCTTGTTGTATCTTATAACCTTTAAATAATTTATATATGGAAACAACAAGGTTAAGTTTTACATCTAACTTCTAATACAACACTTTTCTATTGAGTTAGATGATTAGTCTCAACACCATCACTAATGCATAAAGTAGTCGACAAAGATGCAACAACATATCTTCCTATGGCCACTAGATCCCTAAATAAGACATCTAACTTTTTCTTGGCTTCTAGTTCAATACTAGATTCTTGAAATCTTTTCATAGGTAGGTTAGCCAACATTATTGTAAAATAAAGGGCATTGTTAGTCTCCAAAACTTATCCAAAACATTATTTTTGAGTAAAAAAAGAACAATGTTAAAACTTAACTTAATCCACTGTTCTCACCATGTCTTAATAACAAGAATTGCTTCTTTTAGGGATGCTCAACTTAGTCACCAAAACTTTATTAATATGATTGGAATGCTTGATGAGTTAGGGATAAATAATAAAACCTACTTTTAAGTAAGAGTTTGTTATAAAGTGAGTTTGTCATAAAATAAGAGTTTATAATAAAATAAAAGTGTTCTTATTTTTTAGGAATATATCATGGTCTCTAATTTTACAATTTTTAAGGTTGTTATTTCAACTTATAAATAGATTTGATTTCATTGTTAAAAGGTAGGTAATTATGTGAATTGAAAAGTGAGAATTTTTTCTTTCTATTCTTTTAAGAACTAAAGAATTTATCAAGAACTAATTCTTTTTATGATGTTTAACTTGACTTATTACTCTTAAATTCATTCTTTTCTAGAGTGTGACACCATAACTTTATTTATACTTTAGGTTCATGATCCTTTAAACATTAGCTCTATGGTTTGAGGATTGAAATTTGATTTAACTTTTTTGGATTTTTACTCAATTCCCTTTACGTGTTAAGTCCCTAAGCCCCATTTTTTGGGGTTCACATCAGTTGATATTAGAGTTTGGCTCCTACTTAAGATTTCTTATTAAAATTTTAGCTTTTCTCTTGTTATTCTTCTTGGCAACAATTTATACCCTTTTGTTCTTTTATTCTACAAACCCTAGTTTATCTCTTCTTGTTCTTAAATTCACATAAACAAAAAAAAAAGAAAAAAAAGAAGTAAAGAAAGAAGAAAAGAAGAGAGAAAAAAAAAGGAACAAAAGATTATAATTGATTTATTCCTATTTAAGAAGTAAACCCTATTTAATTAGGTTAAAGGAGTAGACCTTGTTACTTTCTAGTTCCTACAAGAATTCAAATATAATTATTCTTTTTTTATGTATTGCAATTTAATCTTATTGCTTTTTTCTAACCCATAACTTTTATTCATTATTCTTTTCTAAATTTCTTTGATTCTAATTTATTAGAATTAATAAGTCATAAAATGACTTTTATTGAGGTTTTCTAATTTAATAAATAATTGAGAGAAAATTTAAGTGGTAAAAGGTAAGAGCATAAACACATATTAAAAAAAATCTTTAAAGAGTATAAACATGAGGTGGTGTGACACTATTTTTGAGTGAAACACATAAGGGAGTGTTTTGTTAAGGTATCTTAGCCATTTTGTGTAGAATTAACACTATGCCTTTCAAAGACGAAGGTGGAGCTGAGAAGGAGGGTAGTGATGTGTCATTCATGATCAAATTTATGCAACTATAATTTAAGTGAATGAACATCAAATTTACTAATATAAGAGATATGATGAAGAAACAAGTTAATACAATAGCAAAATTGCAAAAGAGGTATGAGGGCCGTAAGGTTCCTAATACAAAAAAGTATAAGAGATAAGACTATGGTCATGTAAATAATGTAGAAGATAATGAATTTGATGATCTAACTACTTTGGTCAGGATTGTCAATAATAGAAATGTCAAAGAGATCATAAGAAGTGAGACACCTATGATTATAATTTTGGTAGCATTAAATGAAAATTCCTCCAGTCTGAGGAAAAAATGATCAACAAACTTATTTAAAATGGGAGAAGAAGGTTGAATTGGTCTTTAGCTATCATAACTACTTTGAAGAGAAAAATTGAAACTTGTTGTAGTTGAATGTACAAATTATGCTATTATTTGCTGGTATCAACTTGTTTTGACTAGGAGAAGGAATTGCAAAAGGTTTACTAATACATGAGAGAAGATAAAGGCTATCATGATGAAGAGGTTTCATCCTTAATCACTATTATAGGGATTTGTATTAAAGGCTAGAAGGGTTCACTTAAGGCACCAAAAGTGTGAAGGATTACCATAAGGAGATGAAAATTACCATGATTTAGGCTAATATGGATAAGGATAGAGAAGTAACCATGGCTTGGTTCTTATAAGGGCTGAATAGAGATATTGTTAATGTTATGGAATAGTAGTGTAATGTGGAGTTAAAAGACATGGTGCATATGATAATGAAAGTTTAGAGGCAACTTAAACAAAAGGGTTCTACATGATTTGGATAGAATTTGGGTTCTACTTCATCCTAAAAGCTGAATTAGAGTAAAAAGGAATTGAGGGCTTATTATAATCGTAAGGTTGAATCATATAAGAGTACGAAAGTGAGCCATAATAAGTTAAAAGGTAATTTTAATTTCCAACCTAGTAAAAATAGAGATATTAAATGTTTTAAATGTCTAAGAAGGGGACATATTGCATCTTAGTGTTTTAATAAGCATACCATGGTGTTGTGGGATAGTGGTAATATTGAGACTAAAAGTGAGTTTGATGATGACTCCATGGCATCATTAGATGATACAAGTGATGGATAGGAGTACCTAATTGAGTGAGATGTGTTGGTGACTAGACAAGTATTGAGCATACAAACTAAAAAAGATGATAAAGTGCAAAGAGATAGTATCTTCTATACACGATGTCATATCAAAGATAAGGTATGTAGTATGATCGTTGATGAGGGTAGTTGTACAAATATAGCTAGCACTACTTTAGTTGAAAAGTTTAATTTATTTACCATGAAACACCTTAGCTCATATAAGTTTTAATAATTGAATGGGTGTGATGAAATTAAGGGAAATAAGTAAAGATTAGTACTATTTACTATTGGGAGATATACTAATGAGGTCTTGTGTAATGTTATACCCTTGCAAGTTGGGTATATTTTGTTGGAAAGATCATGGCAATATGGTTAGTGTGTCATACTTGATAGGTTCAAGAATAGGTAATCTTTTGTAATAAATGATAAATCTATTACTCTTATACTTTTAACACCTTAAAAATTTTATGAAAATTGATTGGGATTAAAAAAGAGAGAGATAGGAGAAAAGAAATTAAGGCTGAGAGGGGAAAGGAGGGAAAGAAAGAAGAGAAAAGAGATGATACCAAGTGAAAAGAAGAAAAAGAGCATGAGAAAAAAAAATTAAGAGTTTATAGACAAAAGAGAGTGACGTTAAAAGAGTTTTCTATTCAACACAACTTATTGTTGTACTTTTGTACAAAGAGCCTTATTTTAATATTGATGAGTTTAACTCTTCTTTGCCTAGTGTTGTTGTTTCTCTTTTACAAGAATTTGGTGACATTTTTTCCAAAGAACTAGGTGGTTTGCCACCTTTAAGGGAAATAAATTATCAGATTAAATTCATCCATGGTGCAACAATTCCAAATTGATTGAGCTATAAAAGTAATCTTGAGGAGACAAAGGAGTTTTAAAAGCAAGTTGATGAGCTTATGACAAAGGGATATGTGACAAAGAGCATGTGTTAATGTACAGTTATAATATTGCTTGTATCCAAGAAAGATGAGACTTGGAGAATGTGCATTGATTGTAAAATAGCCAACAAAATCACTAAAAGGTGACCAATTGCTTATTTCAATGAAAAACTAAGTGGAACAACTCTTAATATCCTACTTATGATAAGGACATGTATGCATTGGTATTAGATTTAGAGACATGGAAACACTACCTTTGGCCCAAAGAGTTTATCATCCATACTAACCATGAATCCTTGAAATACTTGAAGGGCAAGGAAAGTTGAACAGGAAACATGCCAAATAGGTCAAATTCATTACAACCTTTCCTTGTGCTATCAAATATTAACAAGGAGAATACGGTAGTTGATGCATTATCTTGTAAGTATGCCTTTGTCTCTACACTTAATGCGAAATTATTTGGATTTGAATACATTAAAAATTTTTATGTGAAAGATCCTAACTTTACCAATGTGTATAGCGTATGTGAGAAGTCAGCTTCAAGGAAATTTTATAAGTATAAGAGTATCTTATTTGGGGAAAATCATTTATGTGTACCTATGACTTTTTTAAGGAAGTTAGTTCTTAGCTGAGTATTTCCTTTGGCCACAAATGAAACGAGATATTGAGAGGGTGTGCAAGAAGTTCATAACATGCAAATAAGTTAAATTTAGAGTTTTACCTATGACTCATACACTTCTTTACCCATACTTAAACAATACTAAGTTGATTTATCTATGAGCTTTGTGATAGGGCTGCTATAGTGAAAAAAGGGTAGAGATTCTGTACTTATTATTGTTAATAGATTTTTAAAGATGACCTATTTCATCTTATGTCATAAAAACTAACAATCCAAATAATGTGATTGAATTATCCTTTAGAGTTGTAGTATACTTAAAGGACATGCCTTAGAGTATCATTTTAGATTGAGATACATAGTTTTTGAACTACTTCTAAAAGACTTTGTGGGTTAAATTAGGTACTAAACTAGTGTTCTCAACCACTTGCCATCCACAAATTTATGGGTAAATTAAGGCAGTTAATTGAACTCTTTTTATTTTGTTGTGTGCTATTATTGGAATGAATTTAGAAATGTGGGAAGATTATTTGTTGCATGTAGAGTTCACATATAATAAGAATTTTCATTCTGCTACTAGTTACCCTCCATTTGAAATTGTGTATGGTTTTAATCCTTCAACTCCTTTGGATTTGAAGTCTTTCTCTATTGATAAGTATGTTAGTTTTCTAGCTTGTTTTTATACATTTTTGGTAGAAAATGCACAGTTTTATGGTTTATTTTTGTGAAAACGAGACATTAAGCGCCTTAATGGCAGCTTCATGTATAAGAGGAATCAAGATCTGAAATTTTACATGATTGTAGTCCATGTGTTAGCCGAATAAAACTGCAAAATATGGAGTTCTGATTCTCTGAAAGTTGAGAGAATTTAAAGGTTAAAATTTCTGTTAATAAACTGAAATTTTTGGAACGGTAGAAGTTGAAGTGTCGAAAAGAAGAAGACGCGTGTTTCTCACTGAGCATGTCACACATGAAAGATATAATTCTCTCAACTTTGACAAGAAGCCACTAACGGTTACTTATAATCCAAGCACACATTTTGGCCTGTATAACTTTCTTCCTCTTGGTATTATAGCGGACTAACAGTTTCAGAAAGAGCAACTGCTTCGGGCTGTTGTGCTTATCCGTGTGTATAGACCTTGTAACTGGACAACACGTTCACTTGTATTGTGGGTTGCCTTTGTGCCAACAATCCTCCTCCAAATGGTTGGCTTTCTTGCAAATCCTATACGGTGAAAAGTTTTCTTTCTTCTCTCTTGAATCATTGGTGATAGCTTTTTGATCTTTTGGCTTACTGAAGATTGAGGCTTTTTACTTGAATCTGGCCTACAAGGCTCCTTCAATAGCTTCTTCATGTGATCCCATCATTTTAGAGAATAAGAGAGCTGATAGATCTCTTGATTGCTTAATGGCAAGTACTATTCCATCAAATTTTAAGGTAAGCTTCTTAACACTTTCTCAACTACTCTTTGCTCCTTAATGTTCTCTCCATACAACTTCATTTGATTAACAATGCCTTGCACTTTTGCTGAAAATTCTTTGAATTTTTTTTTTTATCTACAACATTTGGAGATTTTTGAATTCTCTTCTTAGGGTTTACAATTTGATGACTTGGGTCTCATTTGTGCCCTTGAACTTGAGTTGCAATCTTCTTTCATTGATGACGCTGCTACAATCCTTGGGAATATAGTTTCTAAAACTATGGAGTGAATAAAGGTTAGGGCCTTGATGTTTTTGGTTGCCATTTCTTTGTTCTGTCTCCTTTCTATATCAATTAGCTTATTAGTTGCAACTAAGGCCTCATATCCCATTTGGAAAACTTCCTAGAGATCATAGGTCATCTAGAAAGCTTTGATTCTCACTACTCAGTAATCATAGTTTTTTTTTTTTTTAGCAAAAATTGGTGATGTTAGGAACATGACATGGTTGTGAGAGAATTTGTTGCAACAATTGTGGAAGCTGCTGCACTAGTTACAGTTGTGTTCACACTTATTGCTATTGGATTTTTCATGTCTATTGTGGCTGAAATTTATGGGTGCTAGAGATTTTTTTTTTTTTTTTTTTTACAGATCTAGCCCATTTAAGGTCATTTAACTTTGATACTACTTTGATATTACTTATAAAGTGTTTAGGTTGCTAAGTTTTTTAAGGAGAGAGTGATTGAGAGAGATTTGAGAAAGTTTCCTTGAAATGCTTTGATTGATTGGCTTAACTTGTCTTACTTACAACCCACTCCCCTAACTTATATTAGGCATTTGTAGAAGAATCTAGATTACATCTTTAATTTCTTGTAGCATATTTTTACTTAATTCACAACTAACTTTTTTTTAAGGTAACTACCTACTTCTCTACTTATGGCTACTTTTTGATCATTTTATTGCAGTTGCATATGATCTTATTTTTAGAATCTTTTAGTTTGTTTCTAGTTGTGTCTAGATGCTTTTGTTGCAATTGTACTTCCATTAAATTTACTTGATATATCTATTTACTATAAATGTGATAGAACTAAGGTTCATTGGATCTATACTCAAAATCTAAAATCTTAACAAAAGTCTAAACAAATTGTTCAACTAAAGAACATTTGTTACACTGGCTAGTATATGATAGTATGGCCTTGGCTAGTTATCCTATGGCCATGCAATCATACTATCCCTTCAAACTTTTAGATTTATCTTCCTAACTCATTTAAGTAAACTTATCGGGCACTTAAAGGGTTTACTTTTCTCTATACTAGGATCTTAACTTTAGGGTTAAATTTGCCCATTCTAAAGGTTTTTCAAAAATTCCTTAAGCATTATAAGATTACACCTAGGCGATTACACCTTAACGATGAGTTGAATTTAATCAAGGTATAAAAGGCTACCTATCAAGTTAGTTGAGCTCTTAATGTTTGGGTCTTGTTGTATCTTCATGATTTAGAGAAGATACAAAACTATAATGGATTGTACCACTTACCATGCTAGGCTAAGTGTAAAATGAGGTTGGGTGAAGATCCTTCCAAGCAGGAGTTCAAAGACATGTTTAAGTATTTTAAGGATTTTAACCCTACATCCTATCCATTTGTATGGAATCACAAGGCCCAAGGGAAGAAATGTTCAGCCTTGTGAGATAACAATAGATAACCCTTAATCTCAATTTGTAGATACAATGACTAACATACTTATGATATCCATTTTTTTAGTTCAAAAAAAAAAGAAATTAAAAACATAAGTAATAAATGAAGGTTTCTAGCACTAGCATATATAAAGATTAAAGCTATCAAACATATTTAAGTTACAATAATTTTCTCTTTTTAATAAAGAGGCCCAAATCTATATACTAGGTTCAATTCATAACTAGGCCCAAGGGGCCCTAAGTCAAGGTGAAGAAGTAACTTGTGAATTTTGAGCATTTCTTTATGGGTTAATGACAAGGTCATTATATAGGACATGTGATGAAAATTATCTTATATTATTATACAATTAATGTTGTAATTTTTATTATTATCATTTTATTGTTTATTTAGAGTATTTTAGACTTTTTAGGAGATTTTAAAATATTATTATCTTTAGGTTTAAGTTTAAGGATATGAATAATTTTATTTATTTCTTTTTGCTTTAATTGTAGGATTGAGGTCTTTCACTAGTAAAATTTTGTGCACATAAAACGAAAGACTAATGCCTAGAATGTTAGCTATAAACCAACCTATTGCTTGCTTGTACTCTCTTAACACTGTTAATAGCTTGTCTTCTTACACATCATCAAGTGTATAGGCGATTATCATTAATAGTGTTAATGATTCCCATATGAAAGGATACTAAAGGTGATTAGGTAGTGACTTAAGCTTCAACATTAGTGACACCTTTATAAATATTTTGATTATGTCTTAGTTTGATGAAGAATCCAATGAATCAAACTTTGTTTTTATCCCACATAATTTTGACGGTGCATTTAACAAGCTAGCATATTTAATTACCTTCAACTCATCCATAATGTGTACACTTATAATGGCTCCTTCTAGAGGATTTGTTGGATGATCATTTAAAGGAAAGTCTTCTACAAGCTTGTCCACCATATCAATTATGAAGCAATCATCAAGCTTACTAGGGAATTTCATGACTTTGAATACATTAAACTTAACCTTTTGATCTTGAACTTATATGGTGAGTTCACCCTTTTGCACATCTATCAAAGTTCCCCTAATAGCTAGAATTGGCCTTTTAAGAATGATAGGAATTTCACAATCCTCTACCATATCCAAGATAATAAAATTTATAGGTAGAATTAGGTTTACAACCTTCATAAGGGCATCTTTTGCTACCCTCCTTAAATGTTCCAAGTTTCTTATTAAAGCTACTTGACTTTAAAGATTGGTTCTTTGCCATGTATTGCATAAACATCTCTTCCAATGTTGATTTCTTTTCTTAAGATTGTGTGGGTTAAGAAATTCCAAGATGGCTTAACATCAATTTCTTGGTTGGTGGTTGTTGACTCATGTCGTTGTTTAATGAAAAATTAAGGTGAATCCTTCATCTTGTATTGTTGAAATTTGTGTGAGGATTGTGTTGCTACATGTTGTAATTGGCAACTTATTGAACACTTTTATTATTCATAGAACATCTTTCACTAGATTAGCTACCATCACAAAGCTTACAACTCATTACACCTTGCATAACATTAATTTCCATTGGGTTGAATTTATTTGGTAAGGCTACCACTTTTGTAGTGATGATTGAAATGGCATTGAGCTTATAAACTGAAGTTCCCAACTTCACCCTAGGATCTACTAGTTTGTGATACTGAGAGGGGGGTGAATCAGTATCACCACAATTCGCAATTCGCAGGAAAGTGAACAACTTCAATCTCTTCTTAAAAGCGAACTCTTTCTCAGATTCGACTAAGGTAGATCTATTGCTACCTACTAATCACAATAGTCCCCAAAGTCACCTTTCAGACACCTTGCCTAATAGACAATTCGGATGTTCTTGTTTAGGTCTTCATTAGGTTATGGGTTGGCTGATACTTTAGCTGCGTTCACAACTCAATTCAAAACACAGAACGTAAAGCAAATTAAGGACACACGAGATTTACGTGGTTCCGTCAACGTGACGTACATCCACGGTGGTAGGGACTCTCCCTTACCGAGACTATCCACTATACTTGAGAATTCCAGTTACAATGGATGTCTTAATATTCTGCTCCTTTCACTATTGCAATTACTAAGCAAGTACAATACAAAGAGTGTCACTTACTGTGTCTACCCTTCTTCTAGCTTGTCTTTCCTCTGTTGAATTGAAAGGCTGCTCCACTGCCGCTTAGAAGTTCACCGCAACGCTCTCTAACCTCTCTTGAAGAAATCTGGAAATACGTTGAGTTCTTTCCGATGCTTCGCCGAATTCCTTCTCTAGGTTGTCTCACACAGCTCCTGCTTTCACCGTCTCACGGTCTCACCCGTCTCCTATTTCACGGTCTTACTGTTTCACGGCCTGTCCTCACACTTCTGGTCTGTCACGCCGTTGCACGTTCTGGTCTCACGCCGTCTCCTGATGTACCCCACGCTTCTGGTCTGCCGTTTCACGTCTCTTGGCCTGCCTCACGTTACTGGTTTTTCTGGTTCACGTCTTTCGGCCTGCCTCACGCTTCTGGTCTGCTGTCTTCTCTTCCGGGTGGTCTCACGGATACCAGGTCTGCTGTCTTTTCTTCCCGGTGGTCTGTTTCTTATTTCTCCTCTTGCTGGTTGTGCGTTTCTGGTTTGGTTGCAGGACGTGTTTCTGGTTTGCTTGCAGGAGGCGTTTCTGGTTTGCTTGCAGGATGTGTTTCTGGTTTGCTTGCAGGAGGCGTTTCTGGTTTGCTTGCAGGAGGTCGCATGTTCTGGTTTGCTCTCCCGGTGGTGACGTTTCTGGTTTGCTCTCCTAGTGGTGTTGTTTCTGATCTCTTTCCGTTCTGCTCTCTCTTCCTTTTGGCCGGTTGCTGTAGGGTTGCTGTTTATTCAATTGTGTTGGCCCTCTGCCCTAGTTTTGTCTTCCAAGGCCTTTATATACTCTCTTCCATGAAACCCTAATAGGGCTTACATGGCAGATTTACGTTCTTGCCCTTACGCGGCGAATTTACTTTCTTGCCCTTCCATGTGACTTTACTCTCTTGCACACTTAACCCTAGTTGACAACAATTACAACCCATAAAAGGCTGTGGGAACAACATAAACTCTAGCCACTCTCCTTTGAACCATCCTTTATGAATTCCATTGATAATTGTTTGAAGCCATCTCCTTAAGTAGGTTATATGCCTCATTAATAGTCTTACTTGTCAAAACTCCTCTAATTGCTACATCATTGGTAGCTCGAGTGGAACTAAATAGTCTATTTGGAATGTTTGAACCTGAAGCTATTTTGGTAGACCATGGTGTGAACATCTTAGAAATAAATCCTTGTATCTTTGTAGGTAAGAAGAATTTAGCAAGAAATTTTTGTGCCAACTCATCCAATGGGGTGATTGAACCAAATGGTAATGAATTCAGCTAACTTTGCCTTGTTTTTAAGTGAGAAAGGAAATAGCCTTGATCTGATTGCATGATTTAAACACCATTATGTTTGAATGAATCATAAATCTCCAAAAAAACTTGTAAGATGGAGGTTTAAATCATCATTTCGAAGGCCTTTAAATTGAATAGCTATTGGGATCATTTGAATGATAGTCAATTTGACTTCACAATTATTAGCTTGTATAGCTAACCCCCTTATAATAGAATGGATTCCATTTACAAGAGGGACAAAATAATCTTTAAGCTCCTTTTGCTCCTTATTCGCATTAACATCAACCATTATAAAAGTTAAAGCTTACTTTTTCTTGTTTCTCCTTATTTGAGAGATGGTCCTCTCAATCTCCTTATCAAATGGTACTAATTCAACATTTTTTGAACTTCATATGCAAGAGTGGAAATTGTATCTAAGAAAAAAGAATGCAAATCCAAATTAAAACTAATCATTAGTGGTATTAATATAAGTAAGAATAATGAACAATTCCTTAATAACGACACCATAAACTTATTGTTAGAATTTAAATACTCTGGCACACGTGCAAATATACACAATCAAAGAAGTAGTACAATGAAGAATTTCTTTAAAGATCCATTCCATAAATAATTGAACTAAACATACTAAGTAATAAAATTGCAGTGAATCATTTTTACTTGGAATACCAAATGTTGGCAATGTTGTTAAACCCTAAGTATGAAGTAAATTCAATAGTGCAATTGATAATGAAAAATAGCCTAGAGTATGCAATTTCATGTAACAATTAGTTTGATCAATTTAACAACCTCTTCCAATAAGTTAATGAACAAACTCCATTAAATTGACACATTATATTCCTATGTAAAATCATTTAAAGAAGCTCATTAATATTGAACATTCTTTCATAGTTTAACATCTTGCAAAGGTATATTCCTATCCAATGTAATGAAATATCACTTTATTCATTTGCCTTAATTTAGGTTATCTCTTATAAGAATCATCTAAATCTTGCAATTCATTCAATTATTGATTTGACAACAAAAGCTTTATGAACAAAATAAAGCAAACAATCAATAATGTGATGTAGTTAACCAAGAGTGAAAAATCATGCAAAATTCAAGCTAAAGATCCATTAAAATCTTAGAAAATGAATTCAATCCATGTTTGAAATATTGAAATTAAACATGAACATCAATAAATATGAAAAAAGGTTGAAAATAAAGTTAAAGACACCAATGTTTGTTTCCTAGAACATAAAGGCTAAAAATTTTTCAACATTTTGATCCAAATCTTCGTAACATGTTCTACTCCTTCAAGTTTCCAAGTCCCAGCTCTCTCTTTGACCACTATGTTTTCCTTTCTTCAAATTAGTTGCTAGATGCCCTGGAACTCCACTACTCTTTTCCTATTATCTCCATCTTGAATCTAATCTTTACTTTTTAAATTCAAATGTAGAAAATCAAATATTGCATGAAATTTAAAAGAAGATTCCCCTAAATTTTAGCAAGACTAGATCACCTTTCTTTCCTCTATATGCCATTTGTCGATAAACTTATAACTTGTAGCCAAATTTGCTCCAAGATATTAGAGGAATTAGGCTTAACTTTCAAATAGGAGTTGTACTTTTATCTCTTATCTTCAATTTTCCACCAGAATCTAATCAATCCAAATTATAGGTAGAAAGTTATGCCTATAATTTACTAGTATGTCAAATCTAGATATCTCCTTTCTTTTTGGTTCTTGGTGCCTAAATTTTCAATATCCTCTTATTACATGCATTATGGGCATGCATGAATGCATGGATTTTCCTTTTGAATGCCATCTTTATAGTTCTTTAAGTCTTTTATAAGATCTCTGACTCCTTTTTCTTGACTTCCCTTATAAGACAGTTTCACAATATTTAATCCTAAACCATGCTCTTTGAGATACTATCATCATGAAAATCACTAATTTAGAGATGTAAAATTGTGTATAAAAATGAGCTCATCAAATTGCTAGCTAGGAAGGCTTTTCCTTTCATTCTAATGAGTCATTCACATAAAGGAACCATGAAATTATGTTAAAAGACTACATCATTAATCCTTGATTTCAAGGCAATATGCATGTTATTATGTCTAATACTAAATGTATTTTAGTTCATCCAATAAAAAAAACTATTACTGTTGGTTAGCTTTCTCTAATATGAGAAAATTATTCACTTGTTGGAATATGATACCATCATTTAGTTGCTTGACAATAAAAATTCTCTTGTAATTTGAATCCATTGGAATCTATTAAATAGAACAGCTATTACTCTTGATTTGCTTTCCTTACAAGGAGAGAATCTTTCAGTGCATGAAATTTCAGACCATCACCTAATTCCTAGAAAATAAGACTTCTCCTTTTATTACAATGAATCAATCCCGCAAAATGATTAGGAAAATAACATCGATGTCTACAATGAACATTAATTTTGTTAAAAACAAGCACATTAATTCACTTTGTCTAGTCTAAATAATTTAAATTTCATCAAACAAAATGATTGTGCTTTATTTTTTATATGGATAAAATGGTTTATTATGTAAAAGATGAGATTGACTCTTCATTTCTTGCTAATAAATCTTTTCCTCTCTTCCATAGAGTCATTCACACATAAAAATCATGAAATTAGCTTAAATGTTTACACCTAAAACTAATTACATTGCAAAAAGCACATTATTATGTTTTGGCTAATATGTATCCATTAAAGTTTAACCATTAAATAAAATTTCACTCTTAATTAGCTTTCTTTACTGTAAAATAATTATTCATTGCTTGAAATATGAGAACTTTTCTTGATTACATGATAATAGGACTTATCCTCTAGGTACTCTTAAATCCATTGATTAGCATTCTTTACTAAAAGAGAATTGTTCATTTTTTGGAACTTAAGATTGTCAACTGATTCCTTACTAATAAGGCTTTTCTTTTGGTTGCATGGAATCATTCACACAAAATTATCGTTCAATGAGTTGTTGCCCTTAATTAGCATTCTTTGTTAAGAGAGAATTATTCATTACTTGAAACTTGAGATTGTCAATAAATTCCTTGGCAATATGGTTTCTCCTTTTGTTCAAAAGAATAATTCACACAAAATGATCATGCAACTAACATGCATGATTACGCCAAATATTAATTTCGTTGCAATATGCACTTAAATAGGCCTTTGGTAGTTTAAATCCTTTGAAGTTTGTCAAATAAAGGAGTCATTTATCCTAAATGCCTTTTGATATTCGTATATAATGGTTCATTGTTGGAAATATGTACCTAACACTTTAGTTTTAGCTAATAAGGTTTCTCCCTTTCTCACAAGGAGTCATTCACTAAAAGAAATCATGGAATTACTTTAAAGGTTTACACTGATTGCTAATTTCACTCCGAGATGCACATTTTATGTCCATTTTAGTCTAACCAATAAAGAAACTATTATTCTCCATTAGCTTTCTTTATTATGAAAGAACCATTCATTACTTGAAATATAAGAACTTTTCTTGATTGATTAACCTTAAGACTTCTCCTCTAAATAGTTTGGCTACATTGAAGTCCATTAAATAATGGAGTTATTGCTCATAATTTTCTTTACCAAGTGAGAATCCTTTAATGTTTGTAACATGAGGTTGTTGACAAATTACTTGGCAAGAAGGCTTTTCCTTTCGTTACAATCATTCACACATAATGACCATGCAATTAACATCTATGTCTATGCTGAACTTTAATTTTGTTGTGACATTCGTATTAATACACCTTGATTAGTCAATTGAACTCTATCAAAGAAAGAGTTATTCATTTTTAATAGCTTTTCCTACTAGCTAGAATGGTCCATTACCTAAAAAATGAGACAAACACTTCATTTTTAGCTAATAAGGCTTCCCCTTTTTTTCAAATGAGTCATTTGCAGAAAGAAATCATTAAATTACTTTAAATATGTACACTAATCATTGATTTCACTATGAGATGCACATTATTATGTCTTGGGTTATGTGAATCCATCAAAGTCCATTCAATAAAAAAGCTATTATTCTTGATTAGCTTTTTTCACCTATGAAAGAACCATTTATTACTTGAAATATAAGGTTGTCTCTTGATTATTTGATAGTTGGACTTCACTTCTGGGTTATCTAAATGAATTGAAGTTCATAAAAGAAATAAGCTAATCATCTTGAATAGCTTTCTTAATTAGAAAAGAATCCTCCATTGCTTATAACTTGAGACCATCAATTGATTTGTTGACAATAAGGTTTCTCCTTTCATTATATGGAATCATTCACACAAAATGAGTTTGCAATTGACATTGGATAAGATTGTTAATGGGTCAATAACTAATTTTTCAAATCCCAATCACAAACTTAAAAAAAAAAAAAAGGTCTAATCAAGGTAAAAAATGTTAGAAATAATGCACGATTAGGTTAGAAACATTACTCAATTCAAATTTTTCATTAATTGTCAACATGTAGCCTAACTAAAGGCTATATGGCCAATTAGCTTCATCCCTAATCAGATTTTTAATCTACATAGAACTTTACTTTTCTCTCTCATTATAAGGTAGACTTTTTCTCTCTTTTCCTTCTTATTCTCTATCTCTCTCTCTCTCTCTTTTTCCCATTCTCACTCCCTTTTTGATTTTGTTGCAAACCCAAAGGAAAATCCTACTCAAGTAAGAGAGCTTATAATCTTAAACCTAAAAGAGAAATAAAAGTAGAAACAAGTATTATCTAGACCAAAGGACCATAAATATTAAATTAAAATCATGTCTTACTACTGTTATGACTATCCTTTAAGTGTGAAGACTTCATAGACAAACATTAACCTAGGTCAAAATTTTAGGGATTGTGCCTTATACCCATTTTAGAGATATAAAAATTCCTAATTTTTACTTTCCATCCTCCTTTCCATTAAGAAGGAATCACATGCTTCTTATCTCTATCAATTCAAAATTCTAACAAAACTAGCTGAATTTTTACCTAAAAATTACCAAGAAAAATTTTAGCATGGACTACTTTTAGCTTATAGAAATAGAATTAAGCAATTATTGCACTACTTAATTTAATGAAGATGTAAAATCAATGAAATATCTAGTGGAAACCAAAATTCATCTTCATTGTTTATAAGATAATCAACGCAATATAAAAAACAAATTGCTCAAAAGTGAACAAAGTAAGTAGCCATTGTCCATTTCAAAGCAAAACACCATTGTCATATACACAAAATTCATCTTAGTATACCTAATATACTAAGTATACTAATTTTCCTAAAGTATCAAAATATAGCTAAAAGGTTTGTACTAAATAAAGTAATTCGTACTATGTTGCTCCAAGATATGCACAAAAAAAAAAACTTTGGTAACAGGTCATAAATGCTTGTAACAAGAAAAGAAAAAAGGTACATATGACAATGTGATCAACCAAAAGGGTAAATAAGTCAATTATAGATAGTAAACTCTTGAGTGCACACATCATGCTTTAGATCTACTACAAATATGGATCCATCTATTGCTTTAGTACCTCTTGCCATCTTTTGGCACCTCTTATTATGTGGTTCTTAAGGATTGATGATATTAGGACTTTTTCACCATGTAGGCTTCTAGGGAATCACTTTTTTTTTTCTCTTTTATGGCAACATGACAAAATAAAGATAGATGTTAATGGTAACTATTATGCATAATTAACAAATATTCAAGTCACTCACTAGTCTTGGCATCTTAAGAGGTCAAGTAACTAAGGTATTATTGTAACTCCTCTTGTTATGGTCTACTTTATGCCATATGTTGCAAGTTAAAACAACACCCCTCTTACTAAGCATGCCAGTATGGCTATAAGCCTTACCATTAGTTTTAATTCTCTCTGATTTTTTTTAGGTCTTCTTAACACCCTCTTTACAGGTGGTGGATTGATTGGATCCTTACTAGTTTTCATCCAAAAGTGTTGACCCTAAATGAGATTTATCATGACTAAATAACTTTATAAGTATTTTTCCTTAGTGTACCTAATAGTGGAGAAAATTTATAGTGTATGCCTAGATGCATCCCAAGACTTACATGAATATGTCCTTTTCTTCCAATTCCACTATATACCTAATACCCCTATGCACTATCTCATACCCATTTGCTCCATTAAAAACAAGTTTACAATCAAAATTGTCCTTTCCTCCAACATTTAATTTTCTCCTAATCCTATTATTGATTTTAATGTGAGATGCTCATTATTATATCTAAATTGCATTAAATAAAAGACTTATTGCTCTCAGCTAGTTTTATTTACCATGACAAAATGATTCATTGCTTGGAAATTGAGACGATCAATAGATTCCTTAGAAATAAGGCTTATATTCATTACATAGAATCAGTCACACAAAATGATCATATAATTAACATTCATGTCTATGCTAAACATTAATTTTATTGTGACATACACATCTATAAACCATAGGTAATTTGAATCCTTTGAATATAATGTTTAAGTCTAACAAAAGAGTCATTCATCTTGATTTGCTTTTATTACATGAATATAATGTTTTAATGCCTAAATATATGAGACCAACACTTCATTTCTAGCTAATAAGGCATCTTTTTTCTTTTTAAGGAGTTATTCATAGAAAGGAATCATGAAATTACTTTAAATGTTTATACTAATCACTAATTCCATTGTGAAAAGTATGTTGTTATGTCTTAGGTTGTTCAAATCCATTAAAGTCCATCCAAAAAGGAGCTATTACTATTGATTAGATTTCTTTACTATGAGAGAACCACTTATTGCTCAAAATATGAGACCATCTCTTGATTACTTAACAATATGACATCTCTTCTAAGTACTACAAATACATTGAAGTCCATCTAATAAAAGAGATATTACTCTTGAATAGCTTTCCTTATTAGAATAAAATCCTTCATTACTTATAGCTTGAGATCATCAACTAATTTCTTGAAAATAAGGCTTGTCATTTCATTATAAGGAATAATTCACACAAAATTTTCATGAAATTAAAATCTATATCTACAAAAAACATTAATCTTTTTGTGATATGTACATCAATAAACCTTAGGTAGTTTGAATCTTTTGAATTCCTTCAAACAAAGGAGTCATTCATCTTAACTAGTTTTTCTCACATTAATAAAATGACTCATTGTCTTAAAGATGATATTGTCACATCATTTTTAACTAGTAAGGCTTCTCCTTTTGTTCAAAGAAGTTATCCACACAACAAAATTATGAAATTTACTGAAATGTTTACCCTAATCACTAATTCCACTGTAAATGGTATTATGTTTTAAGTTGTCCACATCCATTAAAATCTAATAAGTATGTTATGTGTGTTATATTTCTTCTCTTATATTTAACTTTTTTTAGTGTTTTTTCTTTCTAAATGTACGTATTGGAGATGATTTTATGTTGAGGAGAAGACTAAATGGATTGGAGCTATTTGGAGGTTTAGAGATGTATTTATTCTTTCGTAAATTTGACCACTTGAGAGCATTTTGGAAATCTCACATTTTAAACATTATTGGATGGATTTGGGGCCTTTAAAAGAATTAAAATAGTCATCTTGAACTTTCCAAAATGTGTTCATTTGTAAAGATCTGGATAGAATTAGGCTATGAACTATTGTCCTTAATCAAGCATATAGGCTAGTCAAAGCTATTCTAATTTAATTAGGAGTTCTTTAACTAAGCTAAATTGGTTCTAAAGAGGAAGTGGCCAATTGTCTTTGGGTTATTTTTGTTTCCCTTCAAAGTTATAATTAGACATGTTAGGGTACCAAAGGCAAAGATATACATAGACGTCTCTTTTCTTTCTTTCTTGTGCACACGCATATAATTTACAAACCTAGGGTTTTATTTTCAATTATAAAGATTAAAGTAATTGGAGGAGACATTGTAAGATTTATTGGTTTTTATTTCTAATATGATTATTTACTATGAATTCTCATATTCTTCTATTATAATTATTATTCATAATTATATTATTTGGTTGTTAAGATAGATACTTGATAATTATACTTTATGATCTAGTGTTAGTTTAGAATTTAAGTCAATAATTGTTTGATAATTCTAATACTAAGTAGCAAATAGAAATTGATAATCATGATCAAATCTTTGCCTAATTTCTATAAGAAACATGGTCTAAAATTAAAAAATCAACTTGTGAATTTATTCTTTAAATTTTGCTATATTTCTTATTTTAATTTTATCAATAAATCTCTAATTAATTAATTAATCAAAACTCAATTTTTGTGAATTTGAAGTTTACTTACCTTAATTACAAACTTGTTTATTGAGTGTTTTAATTCAATTAAAAGTTCTCTAACTAAGTTCAGTTGCTTGTAAAAAGGAGGTGTCCAATTGTGTTTGGGTTATTTTTGTTTCCCTTTAAAGTTATAATTAGACTTGTTAAGGTACCAAAGGCAAAGATATACATAAACCTCTCTTTTCTTTTTTTTTTATTGTGCACACACCTATGATATAAAAATATAAGGTTTTATTTTCAATTATAAGGATTAAAGTAATTAGAGGAAGCATTGTGAGATTTATTGGTTTTTATTTAGAATATGATTCTTTACTTTGAGTTCTCATATTCTTTTATTATAATTATTATTCATAATTATATTATTTGATTGTTGAGATGTATAATTGACAATTATGCTTTACAATCTAATGCTAGTTTAGAATTTAAGTTTACAATTGTTTGATAATCTTAACACTAAAGTAGCAAAAAAAAATTGATAATCATGATCAAATCTTTGCTTAATTTCTATGAAAAACATGGTCTAAAAGCAACAAATCAATTTGTAAATTTATTCTTTAAATTCATCTATTTTTCTTATTTTAATGTTATCAATAATCATTAATTAACTAATTAATCAAAACTCAATTTTTGTGAATTTGATGTTTACTCACCCTAATTACAAACTTTTTAATTAAGTGATTTATATTAATTTTGGTGTATTCACCAAACATCAAATTTTGGCATCATTGTCAAGGATTGATTATTTAACGAATTTGTTTTCTTATGATTGTACCTTTATATAACTTATGTTGTAGACTTATATGCTTATTGAAGTGTCTAACTAAAAGCTCCCCTGAATAAAAGACTATATTCAATCCAACAAGCATATGATCTTTTGACTTTTGCCAAGACTTAAACTCACACCCAACCTTGCATCATCATTGTTGTTCCCACAGCCTTGTATGGGTTGTAATTGTTGTCAACTAGGGTTAAGTGTGCAAGAGAGTAAAGTCACATGGAAGGGCAGTAAAGTCACATGGAAGGGCAAGAAAGTAAATCTGCCGCGTAAGGGCAAGAACTTAAATCCGCCATGTAAGCCCTATTAGGGTTTCATGGAAGAGAGTATATAAAGGCTTTGGAAGACAAAACTACGACAGAGGGCCAACACAATTGAATAAACAGCAACCCTACAACAATCGGCCAAAAGGAAGAGAAAGCAGAACCGCAAGAGATCAGAAACGACACCACCAAGAGAGCAAACCAGAAATGTCACCCCCGGGAGAGCAAACCAGAACGTGCGACCTCCTGCAAGCAAACCAGAAACGCCTCCTGCAAGCAAACCAGAAACACCTCCTGCAAGCAAACCAGAAACACATCCTGCAAGCAAACCAGAAACGCCTCCTGCAAGGAAACCAGAAACACGTCCTGCAAGCAAACCAGAAACGCACAACCAGCAAGAGGAGAAATAAGAAACAAACCACCCACAAGAAAGACAGCAGACCTGGTATCCATGAGACCACCCAGAAGAGAAGACAGCAGACCAGAAGCGTGAGGCAGACCAAAAGACGTGAACTAGAAAAACCAGTAACGTGAGGCAGGCCAAGAGACGTGAAACGGCAGACCAGAAGCGTGGGTGTATGTCAGGAGACGGCGTGAGACCAGAACGTGCAACGGTGTGACAGACCAGAAGTGTGAGGACAGGCCGTGAAACAGTAAGACCGTGAAATAGGAGACGGGTGAGACCGTGAGACGGTGAAAGCAGGAGTTGTGTGAAACAACCTAGAGAAGGAATTCGGAGAAGCATAGGAAAGAACTCAACGTATTTCTAGATTTCTTCAAGAGAGGTTAGAGAGCGTTGCGGTGAACTTCTAAGCGGCAGTGGAGCAGCCTTTCAATTCAACAGAGGCAAGACAAGCTAGAAAAAGGGTAGACACAGTAAGTGACACTCTTTGTATTGTACTTGCTTAGTAATTGCAATAGTGAAAGGAGCAGAAGATTAAGACATCCATTGTAACTGGAATTCTTAAGTATAGTGAATAGTCTCGGTAAGGGAGAGTCCCTACCACTGTGGATGTACGTCACATTGACCGAACCACGTAAATGTCGTGTGTCCTTAATTTGCTTTACATTCTATGTTTTGAATTGAGTTGTGAACGCAGCTAAAGTATCAGCCAACCCATAACCTAACGAAGACCTAAACAAGAACATCTGAATTGTCTATTAGGCAAGGTGTCTGAAAGATGACTTTGGGGACTATTATGATTAGTAGGTAGCAATAGATCTACCTTAGTCAAATCTGAGAAAGAGTTCACTTTTAAGAAGAGATTGAAGTTGTTCACTTTCCTGCGAGTTGTGAATTGTGGTGATACTGATTCACCCCCCCTCTCAGTATCACAAACTAGTAGATCCTAGGGTGAAATTAGGAACTTCAATTGGTATCAGAGCACAGGTTCACCAGGATAAAGCTTAACAGCTTGGTGTACTAGTTTGAAGAGCTCCAGAAGTTTTAACTTGTTCAGCATACTGAGAAATGGATGCCGGTACCAGCACCAGCACTACTTACAGCAAGAAGGTTCCAATCTTCAACGGAACCAACTACCATATGTGGAGAGCGAGAATGCAGGTGGTATTTGCAACCATGGGCATGAACGTGGTGAAATCTGTACAGGAGGGTTTTGAGCCTCCAGAAGAAGGTAAAGATCCAACCCTAGAGGAATTAAGACAGTTTGAGATAAATGGGAAGGCCTCAAATGTCATCATTTCAGCATTGACAGATGCTGAATATGCTAAAGTTATGGACTGCACATCTGCCAAGGAGATATGGGACAGATTCCAGAAAGTCTATGAAGGTGATGGCAGAATGAAGGAGGCCAAGCTTCATGTTTTCAAGGAGAGATATGAATCTCTCAGAATGCAGAAAAATGAGACAATCCAAGAGTTCTTCACCAGGGTTATTGATGTCGTAAATGATCTTAGAAGTCATGGGAAGAACAAGAAGGACTCATCTATTGTGAAGAAAATTCTGAAAATTCTGTTTGAGAGGTTTGCCTCAAAGGTGGCAGCCATAGAGGAGACTAGAGATCTCAATTCGATGTCTCTGCATGATCTCCAGTGCAATCTCATTGCATATGAGATGAGAATAAAGTCAACTGAGAGCTCCTCAACATCAAAGGTATCAAAGGAGGCAGCTTTCAAAGCTATGAAACACTTGAAGATAAAAGAAGAGGAAGAATCATCCAGTGAGGATGATGATGATGATGAGGAAGAAAGTGAAGGTGAAGTGTTGGCATACTTCACAAGGAAATTCAAAAAGGGGTCTAAGAAGGGAAAAGGACAGTTGTCCTTGAGATGTTATCGTTGTGGACAGACTGGACACTTTGCTTCTTAGTGCAAAGTGAAACTTGATGATGAAGATGAGGATGGTGATGATGAGCAGAATTCAAAATGGAGAAGACCATCATTCAAGTCAAGGAAGTCCAGCAAGAAGACTGTAGCCCACAGAAGAAGAAGAGAGGCTCATTCAAGAGTTATGTGAGCCAGACAAAAGAAGCCGATGAGGAGGAAGATGTAGACTCATCAGATGAGCATGCCTTTATGGCATCAACTCAAGGTGGTAGTTCAACCTCTGAAGAGGAAGAGGAGGTTGATGAAGAAGAACCAGATCTTGAAGCTAAGTTGGAAGCAGCTTCAAAGGAGATAATCAGAAGGGGCAGAACCATGAGAAGGTTAGAGGCCCACATAAAACAAGTTGAAGCAAAGTCTGAGGAAGCTAAAAGTCAAAAGGATGAAATAAGGGCTGAACATATTGACTTGAAGAGAAGAATTGAAGAACAGATCAAAATATGTGAAGACCTTACTATGGAGCTTGGCTCAAGGACTTCAACAATTGAAGAAATGGAGATAGAGTTGCTGAGACTTCAGCAACAACTCAAAAGGAGTGAAGAGAACGTGCAGAAGCTTGAAATGATAGGAGAAACAAGTTCTGCAAGAGAAAAGAAGAATGAAGAGAAAGTGCAGCAATCTGAGGCTGCATTGCCTAAAGATAATAAGAATTTGCCACAGAAGTTGAAAGAGAAGGTTGTGACTCAGGAGAAGATAGCTGAGAACAAAGAGGATTTGAAGAAGCAACCTAGGGTGGCAAACAAAAATGAAGAAAAGAAGGTCAGCTGGCAAAGGGCTATGGCTGAACAGAAGAAGGAGAAAAAGGTGGCTGAAATGAAAGCCACACGAGCAAAGAAGCCAGCCACGTTGCCTACACAGCAAGTAATGAACAAAAGAAAACAAGCTGTGATTAGACCCAAGAAGAGGCAGTTTCAAGGTCACTCTCTTTATTGTGGAGTTTGGGGTCATAAGGCAAGTAACTGCTGGTGGAGAAGGCCAGTATAACTCCAACTTAAGAAGATACAATGCTACATACAGGGGGAGACAATACAAAATTCAGAGGAGAACACCTGTCGTGAGTTCTTGCACATACTGTAAAAAGCAAGGACACACTGACAAGGATTGTTGGTGGAAGCCCAAACCAGTGGTTTCAAAGAACAAGTTTGCTATATTGGGACACTTGGAACAGTGTGAAAGGTGCGGGCAGGATGGCCATAATGCCAAGAGATGCATGACACTTCTCCCTGAGCAAGAGAAGGCACTCAATGGCACAGTGAAAGCAATTAGTACAGTCAAAGCTAAGAAAAAGGAGAAAGCTATCATCAAGCCAGTTCAAAAGAAGGAATATAAAGCTAAAAGGGAGGTGGCTAATATAGCTGAAATTGCACTAAAGGCTGACTACAAGGATAAGCAGTGGATCCTTGATAGTGGGTACACTTCACACATGATAGGAGACAAGAGTAAATTATCAAAACTGAACAAGTCAAGAGAAGGCAGAGTCAAGTTTGGCAATGATGATTTACTCAACATCAAGGGTCAGTAAATATTGGAAAAGGAAAGCTGAAAGATGTTCTGCATGTTGAAGGACTCAGATATAATCTAACATCTGTCAACCAACTATGCAATGAAGACCATAAAGTGATATTCACAAAAATAGGTTGCCAAGTAAAGAGTAAAGAAGGCAATATTGTTGCAGCTGGGAAAAGAACAACTGGAAATTTATATGTAATTGATGAGGACAAGACAAACAGCTATTTACTTACAAAAGAAGAAGAAAATCAACTCTGGCATAGGAGGTTGGGACACTTAACACAGAAGAACATGAGGAAGCTGACCACTACTTATGCAATCAGAGACATTCCAGACCTTAAGAGAGAGAGGGAGTATGTTTGCTCAGCATGCTCTAAAGGAAAACAGGTCAAAAAGTAGTATAAGACCAAAAAGGTCAGTTCTGAAGCAGTGCTTGACATTGTGCATACTGATTTGTGTGGGCCGATGAGAACAAAAGGGTTGAATGGTGAGAGGTACTTCATCTTGTTTGTTGATGATTATTCCAGAAGGACCTGCATCATGCACCTCACACATAAGTCAGAAGTTTTGAAATGCTTCAAGAGATACAGAAGATTGGCTGAAAATGAGAGTGGAAATAAGATCAAAGTATTGAGGTCAGATCAAGGCACTGAATTCACAAATGGAGCTTTTGAAGATTACCTTGAGAAGCATGGAATTCACCATCAGATGGTAGCAATAAGAACTCCTCAACAGAACGGGGTGGTAGAGAGGAAAAATAGAGTTGTGGTTGAAATGGCAAGAACTCTACTGCTGGAATCCAAGCTTCACACAAGATTTTGGACAGAAGCAACATTTACAGCCGTACACCTATTGAACAGAGTTTCACTAAGGCCTAATACTGATAAGACTCCATATGAGCTATGGAATGGGAAGAAGACAACAGCCAAGTATCTTAGAATCTTTGGCAGCCCATGTTTTGTGAAGAACAAGGAGCAAAACTTGGAAAATTCCATGCTAGGTCAGATGAAGGCATCTTTGTGGGATACTTAGTAAAGACAAAAGGTTACAGAGTTTTTCTGCATAAACTAGGAAAAGTGGTCACTTCCAGTGATGTGAGAATAGATGAAAACTGGAAAACAACGCATAATGGAGAAGCTGAGGATAGTGAAGAAGATGACTTCAAGATAGATGAAGAATCTGACCAACAAGAAGAAGTGGGAAAAGAAGTAAGTTCAGACTTAGAGAAGAGTGAGTTTGAAGATGAAGAAAGAGATTCTCTTGCAACTAAGACTGTGCAAGAGAGAAAGACAAAAGAAGACATGGACCAGTGCTCATCAAGGAAATTAGATAATAGGTGACCCATCAGCAGGAGTTACAACAACAAGAAGAATTGTGAGAGCTACTGCTTTACTCTCACAAGTTGAACCTAAATCTATTAAAGAGGCTGCACAAGACAAAGCCTGGATCAAAGCTATCAATGAGGAGCTGGATCAAATCGAGAAGAATGAAACATGGGAGTTGGTTCCAAGACCCACTAACAAGAATGTCATAGGAACAAAATGGGTGTTTAAAAATAAACACAATGAAGATGGCAAGGTGGTGAGGAACAAGGCTAGGCTGGTTTGCAAAGGCTACACTTAGATAGAAGGAGTAGATGTTGACGAAACTTTTGCACCAGTAGCAAGGTTGGAAACTATCAGAATGTTCTTAGCTTTGGCAGCACATAAGAGGTATAAAGTTTACTAGATGGATGTGAAATCAGCCTTTTTGAATGGGCTCCTGAAAGAAGAAGTGTATATTGAACAACCCGATGGAGTACAAATCAGTGAGGATGAGACACACATATGCAAGCTGAAGAAAGCCTTGTATGGCCTTAAACAAGCCCCAAGAGCATGGTACAGTAGGCTGGACGCATATTTGAGAAGGTTGAACTTCAGAAGAGGAACAGTTGATAATAACCTATATGTGTTCAACTCAGAGAAAGGCCAACTGATAACCATAGTATATGTAGATGACATTATCTTTGGAGGGGATCACTCTGAGCTATGCCAAGAATTTGCACAAAAGATGAGTGAGGAATTTGAGATGTCATTGATTGGAGAAATGACTTACTTTCTTGGATTACAAATAAAATAATGTGAAGAAGGTATTTTTATTTCTCAGACAAAATATGCCAAAGAGATGCTGAAAAAGTTTGGCATGGAGGATAGCAAACTTGTCAGTACCCCTATGCCAGTAGGCTGCAAGTTAACAAAAGATTAGAAAAGAAGGAGTACAAGCCCTACAGAATACAGGAAGATGATAGGGAGCCTTTTGTACCTTACAGCATCAAGGCCTGATCTCATGCAAGCTGTGTGCATCACCAATAGATTCCAAGCTGATCCTAAGGAATCTCATGTGTTGGCAGTGAAAAGAATCCTAAGATACCTCAAAGGGACACTGGAAATGGGCTTGTGGTATCCTGCCATGGATTCTGTAAAACTATGAGCATACACTGATGCAGACTGGGCAAGAAGCACAGATGATAGAAAATCAACCAGTCGCTGCAGCTTCTACTTGGGTTCAAAGTGTGTTGCATGGCTAAGTAGAAAGCAAAATAGTGTTGCTTTGAGCACAGCAGAGGCTGAGTATATGGCTGCTTGTGCAGCATGTACTCAAGTGATATGGATGCAAAGACAATTGGCTGATTTGGGTGTTGAAGTGAAGTTACCAGTGAGTGTACTTTGTGATAATCAAAGTGCAATTGATCTTAGTAAGAATCCAGTTCAACATTCAAGGAGCAAGTATATTGACATCCGGTATCACTTTATCAAGGATCAAGTGGAAGAGGGCGCAATTCGGTTGGAGTATGTCGGTATTAAAGATCAAATCTCAGATATTCTAACTAAACCTTTGTCCACAGAGCTGTTTGAAAAGCACAGAATGAGTCTGTCTGTGCAAATGTCTCCTCAAGCCTGAAGTTCAGGTGAATCCTCCATCTCTACTTTGCAGGTTTTTCAAATTTGTAATTGGTTGGCAAAGGGGGAGAGAAGCAACAGTGCAGGGGGAGCTGTTAAGGAAGGGGGAGTGCATATTTAGGGGGAGTTGTAATCCATCTGCTTCTGGATTATTACTCTAAGAAGATTATGAAAGACTGCTGCATAATGGCTTTTGTTATGAGTGTTGCCAACAATTACAAAGGGGGAGATTGTTGTTCCCACAGCCTTGTATGGGTTGTAATTGTTGTCAACTAGGGTTAAGTGTGCAAGAGAGTAAAGTCACATGGAAGGGCAGTAAAGTCACATGGAAGGGCAAGAAAGTAAATCTGCTGCATAAGGGTAAAAACGTAAATCCGCCATGTAAGCCCTATTAGGGTTTCATGGAAGAGAGTAAATAAAGGCCTTGGAAGACAAAACTAGGGCAGAGGGCTAACACAATTGAATAAACAGCAACCCTACAACAACTGGCCAAAAGGAAGAGAGAGCAGAACGGCCAGAGATCAGAAACGACACCACCAGGAGAGCAAACCAGAAACATCACCACTGGGAGGGCAAACCAGAACGTGCGACCTACTGCAAGCAAACCAGAAATGCCTCCTGCAAGCAAACCAGAAATGCCTCCTGCAAGCAAACCAGAAACACATCCTGCAAGCAAACTAGATACGCCTCCTGTAAGGAAACCAGAAACACATCCTGTAAGCAAACCAGAAACGCACAACCAGCAAGAGGAGAAATAAGAAACAGACCACCTGGAAGAAAAGACAGCAGACCTGGTATCCATGAGACCACCCGGAAGAGAAGACAGCAGACCAGAAGCATGAGGCAGACCGAAAGACGTGAACCAGAAAAACCAGTAACATGAGGCAGGCCAAGAGATGTGAAACGGCAGACCAGAAGCATGGGTGTATGTCAGGAGACGGCGTGAGACCAGAATGTGCAACGGCATGACAGACCAGAAGTGTGAGGACAGACCGTGAAACGGTAAGACCGTGAAATAGGAGACAGGTGAGACCGTGAGACGGTGAAAGTAGGAGTTGTGTGAAACAACCTAAAGAAGGAATTCGGAGAAGCATCGGAAAGAACTCAACGTATTTCTAGATTTCTTCAAGAGAGGTTAGAGAGCATTGCGGTGAACTTCTAAGCGGCAGTGGAGCAGCCTTTCAATTCAATAGAGGCAAGACAAGCTAGAAAAAGGGTAGACACAGTAAGTGACACTCTTTGTATTGTACTTGCTTAGTAATTGCAATAGTGAAAGGAGCAGAAGATTAAGACATCCATTGTAACTGGAATTCTCAGTATAGTGGATAGTCTCGGTAAGGGAGAGTCCCTACCACCGGTGAATGTACGTCACGTTGACCGAACCACGTAAATCTCGTGTGTCCTTAATTTGCTTTACGTTCTGTGTTTTGAATTGAGTTGTGAACACAGCTAAAGTATCAGCCAACCCATAACCTAACGAAGACCTAAACAAGAACATCCGAATTATCTATTAGGCAAGGTGTCTGAAAGGTGACTTTGGGGACTATTGTGATTAGTAGGTAGCAATAGATCTACCTTAGTCAAATCTGAGAAAGAGTTCACTTTTAAGAAGAGATTGAAGTTGTTCACTTTCCTGCGAATTGCGAATTGTGGTGATACTGATTCACCCCCCTCTCAGTATCACAAACTAGTAGATCCTAGGGTGAAGTTGGGAACTTCAATCATCAAGCTTATCAAGTGGCACTAAGACAAAAATCATGGCTACAAATGCCAATAACAATAGTCAAACTCTTAAAGAGTTGGTGGCTCCTAATATAAACAAAATAACCCTTTTGCCTAGGCATCCTAATCTAGGTGTTGCATTTAAGTTAAAATCTGGCCTAATTCATCTTTTGCCAAGTTGGAGGGCTTTCCCATTATCTTGGCAAACTAACAAGGGATTGGGTTTATTACTCAACTTTGGAATCCATTACCACATAGAATGAGATAACGAGGTTATTCTAAGAGAAGTACTTTCCAACTTTTAAAGCAGCTACAATTTAAAGGGAGATTTAGGGTATTCAACAATATAATGAAGAGTTCTTATATGAATATTAATAACATTTTAAGAACCTTTGCATGAATGAACCCTATCATCAAATCAATGATCAACTCCTAATCTAATACTTCTATGAAGGACTTCTTCCTATGAGTAAAGTATCATAGACACAGTTAAAGGATGGCATTAATGGACAAAAGCCCAAAAGCCTAAAAATTTCATAACAAACATGTCTACAAATTCCTAATAATTTAGCACTCGGATATAATTCACTATCTAACAATATCAATAAAGGTAAGTACATCTTTCTTTCAACAACAAATTAATAATTTGACTTCTCCTATATGTCAAATGAGTGTAGGAAACATGCAACAAGTCTAGGTATGTGACATTTGCTCAAATTAAGGACATATAATTGATATGTATCCAACACTTTAAGATCATCCAATAAAGCAAGCCAATGCCATAAGAGGATTTTCAGGGGAATCACAATGCAAGTATGATCCTTTCTACAACACTAACAATCTTGAATAGAGAGGTCATCCTAACTTTAGTTATGGAAATCAACAAGTGGTCCACAATGCCCCTAATTGCCAATTTTAACAAGTGTCACCCTCTAATATTAGACAAACGCACCCAAAAACTTAGGTATGTCTCTTGATGAAATTTTTAAGTCTCTTATTAATAACATCAAACAATTTCAACAAAAAAGAAGTACAAGCATTCCAAATTTAGTGAATTAAATAAGAAAACTTATCATGACCATGAGTAGATTAAAAGTGTAAGGATCAAACAAATTACCTTTTAAACCATGTTAAATCCAAAGAAGAACACAAGTTTCATAGTCTTAAGGAATAAAAAAGAAATGGAAGCACCAATAAAGGCACCTTCGACAACAAAAGAAGAGGCCATCAAATATTTAAGTTATGCCCAACAATTATAAACCCATCAAAGCCCAACCATCACCACCTAGGGTAAATCCTTTACCTCCTTTCCTAAATAGGTTTTCAAAATCTAAAGAAGAGAAGCAAGAAAAGAGATTTTGGAGATGTTTTAGAAAGGTGAAAGTAAACATACCCTCATTGATACAATTAAACAAGTACCTCAATATGCAAGGTTTCGCAAGAAATTATGCACCTTTAAGAGGAAGCTCAAAAGTGATGAAAAGTAAGTGTTGGAGAGAATATCTTGGCTATTATTCAAAGAAAATTCCACCTAAATGCAAAGATTATGGTACATTCACTATCCTTTACATAATAAAGCAACACTAAATTTGAAAGAGTCATGCTAGATTTAAGAGCATAAATTAAGCTTATTATGTCATACTTTATTTATACTTTTATAAATATCAATCTGTTAAAAGAAACTAGTGTGATTATATAACTTACTAATTGATTTAATGCCTATCCTAAGATAGTTGTTAGGAATTTTCTTGTATAGGTTAATGAGTTAGCCTTTCTAGTAGATTTTTTACATTTTTGACTTGAAGAATGACAATTCCCCAATGTTGTCCCCATATCAAGGACAAAGATGGATGTTTATG